>OZ038481.1:54521306-54598806 GCA_964036315.1 Acanthosepion esculentum
TGTATCATGGGGATTCCGATCCATCCACAAATGTTGGTTGTGTTAATTTGTTATTCCATCTCTTCCAAATGTTGCCTCACCCGTAAATAAGACTGAAGAGACAAAAGCAGATCGGCAGTTTGTGCAATAAACCATCGGTAAAAGTTCTCCCGTGGTGAATGATCAGAGGGCGAAAGGACCTGCGCACAATGCAAATGATACAGATACAGGAGCTGATCCTGAAGTACTCTCCATGCGGTACTATGTGATATACGACATGCTAGGTCCACTTGTGTTGATACCTGGATCGTCTCCGACAGCCTGTAGAATGTGTTCTTCGTGGTCAGGCGTAAGAGCGGATCTCGATCTTCCTCGATCCATAATTTGTCGTGCCGCCCACCCTGTCTTAGCAAGGCGACGATAAACATCAGTAAAGGTTGAATGATTCGGCTGCCTTCGCTGTGAAAAAGCAATCTCCTTCAACTGTCCGTTACGATTCCCACGGCCGTACGAGGAAATTATATCTGCCTGCTCACCATACGAATGTCCTGCCATTATTAAATAGAACTTCAGTTAAGTCACTAGTACAAACGTTAAACGTTGAAGACAGACAAGCCTCTAATATATAAAAATGACAAATATAACCCAGTCTCTATGGCAACACAGCGCCATCTACCGTAAACTTTCTTTAAACTTACTAAATTAAAAACGAATGATTTGCGGACATGATTACATGGATTATGTTTCGGTGTGAGGAAACCACCCCCAAAGTTTGTAAAAGTATTTTTGATAGACCCTCTATATGCGACATATTTTCATATTTTTATTATTTCAAAAGATCTTTTTCATTTAAATTTTTACCTTTTCTCCAGTACGTAGGACGGGAAACCGAAATAAAAATTCTTTAAAATAATCGTATCCTCTAAAATAACATTTGATGTAATAACAATATGTAATTATCGGATACAAAACCGAGAAAATACGCGTTTCGAGAAAAATCTGAACGAGTGAGTGTATTTAAAGGCAAAATATAAACTTGCTTGATTGTGAAGCTCTACGTAGACGAGCCGGAAATAAAACTCGCAGCATCAGGCAATGGTTCCTCTTGTAGAGGAGGAGGCAGTTTCGATCCTGTCGAGGGGCATATTTTCTTTGTTGTCTTCTCGACTAAGCAGATCCCTATACGACATAAAAACTGTTTAAAATAAAAGGAGTGTCTACTCAAATATGAATTATCAGTAAAAAATAACGTTTGAAGTAACATATATATATATATATATATATATATATATATATATATATATATATATATATATATATATATATATATATATATATATATATATATATATATATATATATATATATATGTATACCCATGTATAGGGTAGGGCTGGAATATACGGAATAAAATCCAATAGCCAAAAATACTACTCTTAAAAGAGTGGTCAATGCAAAGTAGAGCAAATATAAGACACCAGAAGTATTGAAACAAAATGGCTATATTTTTATTGATATTATAACATGTTTATTTTATAATTTTCGGATAAATTATATATATATATATATATATATATATATATATATATATATATATATATATATATATATATATATATATATATATATATATATATATATATATTGTGTATTTGAGCAGCAATCCCTCTTTAATATAAGTTTCATTAAAGACGACTAACTAGATACTGCGGATATATAGAACATTCGGACAATTTTGACGCACTTTATGGCCATTTTCCAAGCCTAGCTTAGACGTGGCACAAGGCCGAAAGCACGGGGCACCTTGTGAGGAACGAAATCACTGCTCAGTCATAACTGTTTTTGCGAGATAAGCCTGCTCCCCATTACACCATGTCGAGGTGCCCAAATGACTTTCTAAGCTCAGATTAGATGTGGCACAAGGCCGAAAGTGTGGAGCAGCCAGTGAGGATCGAACTAACTATTCTAGTCGTCCTAACCATTACGCCACAATGATGTGGCCAGGGCCGAAAGTATGTGGCATCCAGTGACAATTGAACTGACTACTAAGTTTCAATCGTCCTCGTTGTAATTGATATAGCGAAACAAGCTTGCTTACCATTACACAACGGCGAAGTACCCATGGTTTTCTAAGCGTATCTTTGATGTGACACAACGCTGAAAGTAGGAGTGTGCCTAGTGAGGATCGAACTCCGTATTCAGTCATAAGTGATATAGCGAGACAAGCTTGCGAGCAATTCAACCACGTTGAAGTGGGCATTTTGTATGTATGTATGTATGTATTTGAACAAGGATTTAATAGCACATAAATAGCGAAAGGAATCCCTGTTTTTTTTAAATCGATACATATATATATATATATATATATATATATATATATATATATATATATATATATATATATATATATATATATATATATATATATATATATATATATATATATTGTAATCCGTTGGTTTAACCAAAGCGAGACCTATTAACACAACATAGAATTTGAAATATATTAAAACTGACTAACAAAAGTCCGCTCTATGTTTATTTTCATTAAACAGAGCAAATTTTAGGTATCTTAATTACAACTGTAAAGAGTATATATATATATATATATATATATATATATATATATATATATATATATATATATATATATATATATATATTTCAAAGGAAAAAACATAATGTATCATTGAAAACGTTTTTAATACCTGCATCATCAGTGCTCATATATTGCCCTGAATACAATACATTCAGCTCTCTTCATGGAACTGTTTTTAATATTAAAAAGACCAACTTGGATTATCCTTTCCATTTACGCATTTGATATTATCTTTATATATATATATATATACATATATATATGTGTGTGTGTGTGTGTTTGTGTCTGTGTGTGTATGTGAATGCGTGTGTGTGCACAGTAATGGCCGATTCGTTATTGAGCAAGACGCTTTTACACTTAAGACCCACTCCCTTATATATGTGTGAGCGTCTGTGTGCTCGTGATTTTACGTCTGTAGGAAATGGTGAAACATAAGTTATGCCCCACAAAGCCGCGCAAAAGCCTTGATCCCAGTAAAAGCTGTAAAGAAATGTTGAGTCTAACCACACCGTCTATGGTGGACTATCCCGTCGATTTCGACGTCTGAGGACTCAAAAGCTCAGTTTCGAACTGAACCGAATGATTTGATTATAGTGGTTGAAGGCATCTGGAGAACCATCCAGACTTCAGAAAGAACAAAATCTATGCGCGTCTCTGTGTGTGCGCACGCGCATTGAGATATTCATAAAAAGCGTATGGCAGAAAGTAAATTCTATGTAACAAATCAGTCAGTATGGACTGTGCTTAAATCTCTGTATTAAGTGAAGAAGCCAGGTTTTATCTTATGTAATTAAGCGCGGAGAAAAGTTCTTTTTTTTTCTGACACTTAACCAAATGTTCGCGAAATCAGTTAATTTTGATTTGCTTCTGGAAAGGCGCGAGAAAATGAGTAATCTCCCGTACTGCCACTTTCCGCATAGGCAGGTGTTAATGGAGGATATTCTTTATTCTCTGTGGTGAAGTAAGGTGCGGATTGGGGCTTGTTTTGTTGGCTCTTCCTTTTCCTTTCTCCAAGGTTGTCACCAATTTTATTGATGAGATATTTCGTGAGAGATGTGGATATTTATGTGAGAGACAAGAGAATAAGGAATAAAATTACCAACAACATTGTCAAAATAACAACATTTTGTCTTAATTATTTTTCCCGGTCAAAGTTTCGTCAATAAACAAGAGTTAGTTCTATTGAAATTACTGGAATCCATCAAAGCCCAGTTAGAAAGTATGAAAAATGGAATCGACCGTAGTCTGAATCATCGAGTCAATGAGAACGATCCTTTCCTTAACTGCATAGTAAGTGCTTCGCCAGAGCAACATACAGTTTTGAATTCAGTGTTTTCCTTTCCATATTCCCGTTACCACTCAAGGCTATAGAACCCAGTCTCTCCTACTATTTACCCATAGATGGCTGAAGAGTTGGATTCATACGTTTCCCAAACGTAATAGCACCTAAGTGAATGTAATGAACTCGAGTGGAATTCGAACTCTGCGATTCCTCAATCTGTACCGCAATCCATTAATCCACAGTGTTGGAACTATAAAAGAGAGGTATATATGAATGTAATTTCCAAGGAATCAATGGATTTTTTATCCAATATTATTTCCTACCATTGAAAACGTCACTTTGTGGTTACACATGTTTGAGTAACCGCCTTGTTTTTTTTTTGTTTGTTTTTTTATAGCAGTCCTTTCGACTCCCAGCCTGCACTTTCAAAGAGACTTAATACAGAACATGTGTTCTCCGGTATTATTCTTAAGGAATCAATGGATCATTTATCCACATTATTTCCTATAATTCCAGTCGTTACTATGTTTATACCCCTGTTTGAGTAAACGCCCTGTTTGTTTTTAATAGTACGAGTTACGTTTACTTGATCGCGCATTCGAGAGACCTAATAAACAAAATGTGTTCTCCGGCAGGGTTCGAACCTGCATCCCCCTTCATAGGAGAAACTCCATTCTGATCCGGCGGGCTTTAAAGCACTCAGCCATATATATTGTCACTGTCCAGCTAAGGCTTCAAGAATGTGATTATTACTCATACAAAAGGAATGCGGGTTCGAAAATGAGTGCACATTTTCTTTATTAAGTTTACTGAATGCGCAGTAGTTTATACTGTTTAAAAACAAACAGGGTGTCTACTCAAACAAGAGTATCCACAAAATACCACATTGAGAAATATGGTAGCGAGTATATAAATATAACCTCACGGAGTGATTAAATCGTTGTTGAAAATATTGAAAGACTTCTATTGAAGAATAGTTTCTTGTCGGTTTGTTAGAGTTAGTAGCTTAGAGCATTCGTATGCTGTGCTGTGTTCACGCGAAACATTTTAGGCTGGGTACTAAGAAGTCCCGCGCGCGGAGTGTAAAAGAGAGACGTCTTTTCTCAACAGAATCCTGTGAGTAAACATGCAGAAGAAAGAGGGATCCGGTTCTAATAGTTATATGATTGATTAATCCATACAACACTTCACCAATAAAAATCAGATCTAGTCTTAATCCGCACCTGCCTCAATAGTATATTCGGTATCGCTGACAAAACTAACCTGGCCGTAGTTGACTGGGGCAGGAAATGGCTGGTAAACTTTAATGCCTCTAAAACGAAACTGCTCACATTTACCCACCATAGAATACCCTCCCTGTCTCCCATCAGGATGGCTGATGCCGACCCTCCACGAGAGCGCCTCTCTGCTGCTGGTTGGTCTCCTGCTGTCCACTGACCTGAAGTGGAACAACTATTTTAATCTATAGCTTCATCTACTGCAAGGAAAGTTGGTTCTCTGAGTCGCGCCAGAAGGTTTTTGTCGCCTGAGTCCATCCTTCAAATCTACAAATCAACCATTCCTCCTTGCATGGAATACTTCTGCCATATATGGCCTGGTGCTCCTGCTGTTCATCTCTAGGTCCTCAAAAAACTCCAGAGACGCATATGCAACTTGATTTTTCTTGATCAGGCAAAACCCGTCTACAGTCACTTTCTCACAGACATGATGTGGCTTCCCTCTGTGCTTTCTACAAGTGATTTCATGGCAATTGCTCCGACGCTGGTTCCCAAACTGCATGAATTTAAGCGTGCTACTAGCCTGGCATCTCTTTCTCACCATTTCACTGTCGAAACGTCTAACTGTATCCACCACTTCTACTTCAATAGCTTCTTATCTCGCACCTCCTGTCAGTGGAATTCTCTTCCTATCACTTGCTTCCCTGACAACTATAATCTTCAAATATTCAAATGTAATGTTAATCGACATCTTCTGATGCCTTGACCTTGATCCCTGTCCTTCTCTTTGTCGTTTTCCCAAACACTCCTCTTTACTCTTGCTCCACTCTCTGTAACTCTCAACTGAACTCAATTGCTGGTGATCGATCTGCCGACTTCATCAAACGCCGGTGCCCGAGCCGCGGCGAGATCCTTCACAAAACCGCTACAAAACTGGACTGCTATCACCCCAACTCCAGAAGAATTGATAGCTATATCATGTGTTCTGACTATATACAATAAAAAATAGGTTATCTCTCTTTTGTAGATAACTCCTGTTGATAGTAGGTGCGGCCCATTCAATAATTGGCATGACCCAAAATTAGGCGCGAAATAGAATTTAGGCGCGAATGTAGAGGCCGAGACGAACACGAACCGGACAGACGTTCTTTAAGGGGAAAATACATTGAAAATTTAATTAGAACACTATTACCAGCTATAAACACACGGCTAAAACATTACATCACAATCTTTCTTTGAATCGATTCTTAATCAATCTAACTTATATCTATCTCAGTTATGTGCCATGCGTGATACATGCATAGTCGATCAAGTATCTTTCGATACATGATTGACGAGGCAGATATTTCCCGCAGTAGGTTGCCATTTCTTTCTGCGGTAGACCATTTGCCATCCAAAGCTATAGAACCCAGTCTGTCCTGCTATTTACTCATAGCTGGGGGAGAATAAGAAGATTCCTACGTTTCCCAAGGTTATTAGCAGGTAAATGAGTTTAATGGATTCGACTGGAATTCAAACTCGGCTCTCCGATTCCTCAATCTGAGCCGCTATCCATTACTCCATACATTCTTAAAGGGATCAGCCATAAAGTAGAATGATGTGAATTATAACTCCCATTAGGCAGACACACATACACAATTACGAATATACATTACCATTCTTTGTCCACTTAGACACACAAGAATCTTCACAAACTTACATATATAGAGAATTATGTACGGTTTTAATGCATGTGGCAAGACTGAAGATACGGGAGTTTCTGTCTTTTTATGGTTTCTCTCAATCTCTGACGAAGCTTTAATAAATGTGAAACATGTTAGAGTGATATTTCCTATTTTTTCTTTATTTTATCATCCTGTCGGATTCCGATCCATATTTGATTTGCCTTTGATTTTTAACTCAATGTTTTATATCTCAGCAATCTTCTCAAAATGAGCTTTTCTCACAATCTTCCATAAGGGTATTGTACGAAAAATGACATCTATACAGAAACACCTTCCTTACCGCTTTTTTATTTTTATTTTTTTAGTTTGATTATTCAATAAAAACGTTAAATATATATAATCTTTTCTGTAATCATTATTATTTACTTGTCTGAGAAAAAACTGCATTACGTCGATTAATACTAAATTACTTATATAATATACTATTTTCACTAAACTATACAATCTACAACTATCAGTTTTTATTACTAAACTACTTCATTTGATCACCTCAATTGAAATATCCTCCTGAGCGACAAGGATTATTGACTTCACACTTGTAAGTTCACTCCTGATGTACTGTCATTACACACAGAATCAGTGCGCCACTCGATAAAGTCATGACGAGTACTATCATTATAGATATCTCAAAAGCGTTTGCCAATGTGTGGTAGAGAGTGTTTCCTACATGCAGTCTCCATAGATGGACTCTCTGGAAGATTTCTCGCAATTATAAATATCTATCAGGTAAATCTTTGAACGTCTTCTTCAATGGCCAGGTTTCTGAAGCCCTTGAGACCAATTCAAACATCCAAATCTACCTACTTTCTTTCTATTAACCTAAAAATATTCTCAGACCGTTAGTAAATATCTATGCAGATGATACCATAATTAATGGGCGTAACTTGACAAATATAGAAAACATGACAAATGCTTTCTCATCTGATTTTTGGACTAGCATCCCCATAAGGAGGGAAGTTGTCTTTAACTTTCGATATCTCCAAAACCAAGCTAGAAACTTTTCATCTTCAACAAAGTGACCCTAAATTCTAATCAGTCATGATAAATAGCTATACTCCCAAACATGCTTCTAAACTTTTAGCAGCTATTGTGTTTCAATTTTGACACGCCCTCCACCCACCAAACGCGCATTAATTAGAAATCATATATACGATTTATTGCTAATGATGCTGGAAAATTGCCAGCAGCTTACGCCGCTCCCAAAAGGATCTGAATCCTGCCATACTCTATCTTTACAAGAGTCAGACCAGACCAAAGATGGAATATTACTCCCGTATCTAGATCCGAGCTGACCAATATTTTCTTTCGAAACTTGACAGTTCAGAAAAGTTTACGTGGCCCTGTAAACATTGAACTATTTTCCACCCTTCAACTTCTTTCCCACCGCAAGCTTATTGCTACTCTATCGATATTTCCATGGACAAAGTACTGACGAGCTATATTCCATAGTTTTACCAGACTTTTGCAACGAAAACCCGCCATGCCAAGTACAAAGTGTCGCGTCATCCTCATTACCTTCGCATTCCACTGGTAGGCAAATAATGAGGAAAGAGTGTTTGACAAATATCATACACACAGGGCATGCAGCTAAGAGAATAGGAAAGCAGCGATTAACGTATATGAAGAGCTTGTGTAAATCGTTGGCATAACAGAGATTAGGTAAGATAGAAAAAAGACAGATTTTACTAAGAGCTATAAATGACAGAAATTTGTAAAGAGAAATATGCCCATAAAATTGTGAAAGGCCAATGCAACATAAAATTGTGAAGGTACAATGCACAAAATATGTGAAGGTACAATGCACATGACATAGTGAAGGGACAATGAACATAAAATTGTGAAGGGACAATCCACATAAAACTGTGGAGGAACAATGCAACAAAAATTGTGAAGATAAATGCACATAAATTGTGAAGCGACAATATACATAAAATTGTGAAGGGACTGTGCACATAAAATTATTAAGAGACAATGCGCACAAAATCGTTAAAGGACAATTCTCATAAAATTGTGAAGGCACAAAAACGGGAAAGGACAAAGCACATCAATCGTGAATAGACAATGTACATAGAATTGTGAAGGGACAATGCACATAAATTGTGAAGTTACAAATCATAAAATCGTGAAGGAACAGTGCAACATAAAATTGTGAAGGCACAATGCGCACAAAACTGAAAGGAAAAACCACATAAATCGTGAATGGACAATGTACATAAAATAGTGAAGGGAAAACGCACACAAACCTATGATGGGCCAATGCAACATAAAACTGTGATGTGACAATGCAAATTATATCCTGAAGTGACAATTCACAAAAAATCTTGAAATGACAATATACATAAAATTGTGTATAAACAATGCGTTAACATCGTGAATGGACAATTCACATATATTCCTGAAGGGATAATGTACATAAAATTGTGAATGGTCAATGCACAAAAAAGAAAGAAAGACGCTACGTAGAAAAAGAAAGATTTAAACATTAATCAAAAGCAAAGAAATGAAGAAAGAAAAGCTATTTTTAATAAGTCGGAGAGAAAACAAAAGGAAATTGGAATTGACAATATGGAATGTAGTAATTTAATAAAACCGCGTAATTTGCAATGATTAACACTTTAGTCTTGGAGTAGTAAGTTCAATCCTCCATAAATTCCCTACATATTTGGAACTGTTCTGAATTAAGCATGATAATTTGAAAAATGCTTATTTTATTTCTTCTTCGTGTATTGAGACTACGAATTGGAAACACCGAAACATTTAACTATCTAGGAGGTGTGTTAACAGGTGACAGAAAAATAACAAATCAAACGTCGTTTTGGAATAGCGCATTATGCCTATCCAAACCTAAAGAAACATATCGTTAGAAACACAGAAAAAGATGCCCCTTTGCCCTGTAATATCAATCGTTCTGTATGACAATGAATGCTGGTCAATTTCCTTACACATGAGGAGGAGACTTGAGGCAACAGAAATATAGTTCTACAGAATCCTGCTAAGAATAGCAGTAATATATGAGCAATTAAGATATTTTAGAAAAAAATGAAAATAAAAGTGCACTTAGGAAGAACCAGATGAAATTTCTGGAAGCATTCTGAGGAAGTATTGCTTTGAATGTTTAAAAAATATACCGAAGACAAGAGGGGCAGAGTAAAACAAGGAGTAAATTACGTAATGTTTTTGTGTAAATGAATCGCAGATGAAACATTTGGATTGATAAAAGCTTATATCTACAAAGAATAACATGTTTTATAGAAGCTTATCCTGAAGAGAGTGATAATGGTTATCCTTTTCCTTCGACATTCCTTGATCAAACAACCAGTTCTACTTTTATAAATAATCCTGAGTATGACGATAAACATCTGGCAGCAAGACCTGATCAGGTGATTAGAGATTTTGAGGAAAGTGGAACCACCTCATAATCGCTGCTGTTCCCAAGTCCCGAGTTAGTAGCGTTTCTTAGGGTCCCAGCTATGGGCAAATAGTGAACCTCACATTAACAAATCCCTATAAATATATAAAAATACATTTTTATACAAAAAAATACGAAAGTTTGACAATAATTTCAAGACATTTTTATACATTCTTCTTTATAGATACAAATATTTAAGTAAATGCTCTGTTTATAATAAACAGTATTAACAACATTTACCGGCCTGAATGTCCCAGACATTTTCACAGAAAATATGCGTCCTCCGACAGGAATCGAACCTGTATCCTACACGGAACCGTCATATGGTCTGACGTGCTTTACCGATTTAGCCACTGAGGTGTGCTTCGCTTAGGAATGTCGATTACCGAGATTCATAATGTGTGACGTCATTTGTTTACATTTGGATACGTATGGAGCAGAGAAAATCAGGGAGAATTGTAGTTTAAAAACAGTAAAATCGGCTAAAGCAGTGCAGGCTATATGACGGTTCTGTGTAGGATATAAGTTCGATTCCTGTCGGAGGACGCATATTTTCAATGAAAATTTCTCGGACATTCAGGGCGGTAAATGTTGTTAATACCGTTTATAATAAACAGAGCATTTACTTAAATATTTGTATCTATAAAAAAGAACGTATAAACATAAAAAATACCAACGCTAAGAATACCTATTTATTGTAGAATTACCCACATTTGACAGCATACAACTGCGTTCAAAACATTTATATTTTGGCATCAAGTAACCCATACAGGTGTTGATATGCCGCTAAACAAAATCAACAAAACAACCAATATGAAAGAACCCTTTCATAGTATTAATCCATATTATGTCATACAATTTCTTAAATTAATTATTTTTCAAGATATGACTTTGACAAAACTATAACAGAAAATACAGATATCACCGCAAATGGAAATTATGTCCAAACAGACATGAATATGCACAAAATCTTCGTATCATCTACCATATGATCAACTGTGAAAGCAGAATAACATTTTTATTACTTGACCCAAACGGAGTTGGTATGCCGTTAAACAAAAAAAATCAATGAATAATTTTATGAAATTTTCCTATGAATACATTTATTCAGGAAAATTAGTTTCTCTTGTCTAGAAGCTGATATAACCCTTTCCGGTATTGATGGAGATGTCCTTCCTAAATTTTCGTTTGTAGTAGTGTAAAACACCAATATCTTGATTATGACACTTTTATTCTCTTAGAGTTCCATGTCCTATGCATTTTAATTGTTGCTGCTGTTGAAATTCCCCAAGTGACGTGGCTTGTGTCATTTGATAAATATCGTTGTTTATGATTCTCTGACGCTAATCCAGAAGGTATGAAAGAAAGTTGTATACAGCTGACAGTTATTAAATCAGAAGAAGAAAATATCTACATATATTACACCTTCCAACAATTTTACCACTTTATTCACAAAATTTCTAATTTGATATCTAAATGATATATCTTTGACACTGGCTTCATTATAGGAGTTGACGGAAAGATAAGCACATCACAAAAGTATACTTTCAATTGATGACGTCGTTTGTGAATCAAATCGATCTAACGAAATCGAAGGTTATAAAAAAAATGGACAAAAATTTCAGGCTTCACGAGTTGGAATCAAAAGGAAATACAACAGTGACAAAAATCAGCAATAAAGAAAACAAAACTTGCTAAGAATCGAAGACCACGATCGTATTTCAATATTACCCGAACCGATTAGCCGATGAATTGACAGCTTATTTAAAATAGCTCACTGATCTTCTATCAACAATGTTTATGAAAATTGCAGCAAAAACATCTCAATTTCATCGATTTTCTTGATTGACTTATATATAGGTAGATCAAAATGTCCGTAACTTAGTCTCGGAAGAAAAGAAAGCAATTATTTTACACATACATTTACTTTACGAAATGAACTTCAGATAATCTCAAGCACTGAAGTACGTTGACTTAGGATCTTATGTGATATTGAATGATGAATATTAATCCATTTAGGTCGAGGAAAATACAGTGTAAATTTCGTATCAAAATCTATTATTCGACATATCAGGCAACGTACTTACTGATTTCGTACACACACACACACACGAAAAAAAATATATAGTTGGATTGAAATAGTATTTCTACAGTATTAACTTAATAAAAGATTGTCTCAGAGGTGTAACATTTTGCGGGAATCAGCTGCAGAATATCGCAAAACCGTCTTGTCAGAGATCGTGAGCAGATGAAGACAGTTTGAAATGATAATATTAGTTTTACTTTTCTAAAAAGAAAGGTGTTCCCAAAGAATTATTGTTTTAAGCCCTACCACATACACCTCTCTCTCTCTCTCTCTCTCTCTCTCTCTCACTATATATATATATATATATATATATATATATATATATATATATATATATATATATATATAGATAGATAGATAGATAGATAGATAGATAGATAGATATCAAGAAGACTTTTACAAACTTTATGTTTATATGGACATCTGTTCTTATTTTGGCATGAGCAACCGTCCCCCAACGTTTGTAAAAGCATTCTTTTTACACCCAGTATATATATATATATATATATATATATATATATATATATATTGTTAAGGGGTCTCCCCTTTTCACACAAATGGACTCAGCCAAGGTATACATATACTACTACCAGTGAATACCCGAACAGTCAAGTAGGAGTCGAGACGGAACGACAGAAGAGTAGTAGATTTCAGTAGTAGTAGAGTAAGTCACACAGAGACGGCGGCAAGCGTCACAGTTAGCGAGCACGTAGACTCAGTAAGGAGTCATACCGCGATACTTCAAAACCAAGACTGTATATATATTAGTGCTACTAACCCGCTTTCCTGGATCTACTAACCCGTATTACCAGTTTGTATTATTACGTTAATACATTTATTTTCCTTATCCATTCCTGGCGTTTGTTATTCATTGATATCGGATTTCATCCAGGAATGCACAACAAATTCGATATATATATATATATATATATATATATATATATATATATATATATATATATATGATAAAGCATAGCTTGATCCGGCGTGACTGCATTTTCTTTTTGTATGCGCAAGCTGATAGACATCATATGGACAGTCTAAAATATAAAAAACGGCGTCTATATCAAACACGGGTACCCAATATTATGTTGTCCTAACTAATAAAAATTTCGGGTTAAAATAAATCCATTAATTCTTTAGAATTTGCTTTGTTTACGTTTCGGATACGAAACTGAGCAGATATGGTCTTTCGAGAAAAATCTAAATGATGGAGTATGCATTCATTAAAAACTATTACATAAGACGAATCTAGTTCCCCAGTCACTTGTTTTAAATTTTCATTTCGTATTATTTATTCTATATCGTATTAAAAAAAATTAGGTGATAAACAAAAATATAATATAAATAAATAAACAAACAAACAAGCGACTCCCGCAAAAATAACCGCCAGAATAGATTACCTACAATGCACCACTGACCTATATTTATAAATAGTCGAGGAAAAATTCAACATTCGCGGCCTGACGATTGCGTCTAGCAAGAAACAGCCGGTCACCTCTGAGTGTTGACTTCAATGTTTAATTTTATATTTATATTTACATACGCTCTATCTCTGATATTGAGCATTTTATCCCATAAATATAGCACAACTTATATAACTATATTACTTCATATATATATATATATATATATATATATATATATATATATATATATATATATATATATATTTAATATAATATATATATATATATATAGTTAATATAATATATATAATATAATATATATAGTTATAACATAATATATATATATATATATATGCCTATTTTATATATATATATATATATATATATATATATATATATATATATATATATATATATATATAAAATAGGCAGCATATATCCGGAGTAAAGAATTCCTGAGAAAAACTACTAAGACATATCACTCTGTTAATTGAACTATCTACTTAGTTCATGTCATGGAACTGAAAAACACTTATAATAAAAAATTCGTGGATTTACCAAATTACAAAATTTATAAAAAATTCTCACTCGAAATATTTGAACTTTAGCGTTGTGACTTGCACGCTCCAATACTACATAACCGTTAATAAATAGCTCATTCTTAAAAACATCTTTCGGTCGGAAAAACACATTTATTTCGTCTTCCAGTTTTGATTCTAAAGGAAAAAAATACAGCCTGAAGATGGAGGCATGAAACCTTTGAAAGTACTAGCTGAATTAAAAAATACATCATATCCATTTTATATATAAGGATCTCATCATTCAGTGGATTATTTGTAGTATAATGCTTATAATTATGTCTACTAGCGAAGTGATTTTGCCAATAATTGCATCAATATTGCTAATTAATTCAATGTATGATTAACCCTTTTTAATATATATATATATATATATATATATATATATATATATATATATATATATATATATATATATAATTTCTATGTTCTCTTCGACTGAGTGAAAGGCGAACTCCAGCGTATTGTTTTTACGAATGTAAGCAAACGTCAGACAGCCAGAGAAAAATGGATGTATATTCATTAACACGACATATTTTTATTTTATAACTTAAATGCTATTTTTAGCGGATAACCATATTAGAAAAATATGAGTCATTAAAGCAGTCTTGTTGTTTCGTACTCATAAGATATCTGAGATAGAGTAGTACATCGCCAAAATAGAAGCTACCCACGGAGATCTTCTCGCAGGACTACAGTAAATTCACACGGTGTTGTTGCTTCATAACTATAGGTCTAGCTTGAGACGGGCGTTTCTGTGGCTCTGCTGCAAGTTAATGATGTAGGATAATGCATAATGTTCTGAAGATTTCTCGAGTATTCAGGCAAGGGATGAAATAAATAAGCATATTGTGTAATACATAAAGAGAGCATTTACTTAAATATGGATATTCAATAAAAACAAAACCCGAATCACTCAAGGTAGAGGATTACTGTGTGTTGTTGTACGAGAAGGCAAGAAAGGAGGGTCACGGTGTTATGTAGGAAAGATAACGGTTAACCGTAGGCTTGAAGAGGTTAAGCTTGAACTGATCGGGAAAGCACCGTGCCGGGAGTCTGTTGCACAAAGTAGCAATTAAATATGAAGGGAATAAGAATGATTCTTCCTTGTGTACATGTAATGGCTGGTCCTAGATGCAAAGCTCAGGGCTACTGGAACCAGGGAATGCAGTTTAACCGAACACATGGCATGGAAATAGCCGTGCTCAGACAGTGTCGAAAACAAAATGACGAATGAACAAAATATCAAACGGCCAAGTGCCGAACGGAATAAGTATCAAACAAACAAAATATCGAATTGACAAAGTGCCGATCGGAAAAAGAATCTAACTGAAGAAAGGCCAGAAATATACCTGCAACAGAATACCTTTCAGTTAGCATACAATATCCTACTCGTAAATAATTAATTTTACATTTTAAACAAATCTCTTATAAAAAAAAATTCCACATCATTTTTGAACAAGGATCTGCACTCAAACTACAGTAAAGAGTTAAAAGTTTTATTCATGAGAAACAACAAATGTGGTAAAAATAAAAAATAAAATTTTGATTTTTATTATTCTAAGCATTTCACCCCCAAGCATGGTGGGAGTGACACTAGCACGCAGGGGATTATAGAGGGTGAAAGTGAGGGAAAAGACTGTGTATAGTAGAGACTGAGGAAAGGATAAAAAAGAACGGATACCTAGGCAATAGAAGATGGCGATTGACTTTGCATTTAAATTTTGAATATTGTAGTTATCAGGAAAGCAAGTAAGTAGGTAGTTCCACTGTCGGGAATTGCGAGAAAAGAAACTGATGGAGTAGAAGTGGCGATTACATCTAACTAATTCAACAGCAAAAATGTGGGACCAGTCTAGTAGCACGCTTAAATTCATGTGGTCGGGACATAAAGGAATATAGTTCATCAGAACCGCGTTGCCATGAAAATATTTGTAAAAATAACACAGAGCAGCCACATCACGCATATGAAAAAATGGCTGAAGTCGAGATGTCAAGTCAGGACCGATTACATTGCAGATCTTTTTGGGGATTTTGTTCAGAAACTAAGAGAAGGACAGCAGGGGCACCAGACCAGATGTGGCAAAAATATTCGATGCATGGACGAATGGTAGATTTGTAGATGTGTAAGATGAACTCTGGCGATAAAAACCTTCTGGCACGACACAGTGAACCGAATTTCCTTGCAGTAGATGCAGCTATTGATTCAATGTAGTTGTTCCACCTCAAGTTATTAGAAAACGGGAGGCCAAGAAGGCGCTATGAGGCACTCTCACGGAATCGAGCATAAACCATGCTGATGGGGGTGGGGAAAGGAAGTTTCTCGTCGGTGGTTAAAGGAGAGCAGTTTAGTTTTGGAGGCATTAAAATTCACAAGTAATTTACCGCCCACTTTTTCAAGTGCAGCGGCCAGGTTAATTTTGTCAGGTCTTTCGGATTTACTATTGAAACAGGAGTAAATGGTAGTGCCGTCTGCTTAGATGTCTACTTGAGAACTGATGACACCAGGAAGATCATTGATGAAGATCAGAAACATTGTAGGACCAAAGATAGAGTATTGGGGAGCTCCCGCGTTCGTATAGAAAAAATTGGAAGAGAAGTCGTTCAGGACGACCTTCATTTCACGTTTTGATAGGAATTATTAAATTAAAACAAATAATCGTTCTGTAATACCGTAACCATGAAGCTTACGTCGAAGACCAGTATGCTAAACCCTGTCAAACTCTTTCGATATATCGAGAGCCACAACTCAAGCTTCGGCGTTATTATCAATAGCTTGATATACATATTCAGTTATGGCTGTAAGGACATCAGTGGTAGACTGGGCAAGACGGAATATATATTGTTTGTCAGAGAGTAGATCATGAGAGGTATGATTCTTAATCAATTCGGCATTGATTAAAGTCTTGGGGATTTTTCCGAAAACGGATAGAAGACAGGGTTTTAGTTAGAGAGGAGAGAAGGTTAATCAAAGTTCTTATAAACATGGACGACAGAAGGGAACTTTCAACAGTTTGGTTTGTTGTGTTTTGTTTTACGGCATATCAACCACAATGGGTTATTTAATGCCGAAAGATATTTATTAGTGGTAATATTTTGTTTTGTCAAAAATCTATTTCTGGTAATATTTTTCCTTCAAGAATGCATTGCTGGTAATATTTTTTCCCCAAAATGTATTGTTGGTAATATTTTTTCTTCAAAAAAATTGTTGGTAATATTTTTTTTTCCTTCAAAAATTTATTGCTGATAATAATTATTTTACAATGTATTTCTGGCATTAAAACCTATTTTTGTATTTTCATAGTGTTTTTACCCCAGTTTCCGGGTTAGCTATTTGCCCATAGCTGGGACCCTAAAAGGTGCTACCACCCCGGATCAGAGTGGACCTGGGAACACCAGCAATTAAGAGGTGGTTCCACGCCCCTCAAAATCTCCTGGTCAGAGGCCTTGCTGCTGGACGTAGTTTATCGTCTTACCCAGGACGCGGATGTAGTTTATCGTCATACCCAGGACAGTTCAACAGGCTGGAAATCGGGAAAAAGCGAGACAATAATTGTATAGTTTGGAGAGAACTGGAGATAGCTCAGAAGCACATTCTTTTAGGACGATGGCTGATATCCCTCCACTTGCCTTATGGGAGTCTAATTTAGAATTGATATCCGAGGCCAACGATGGAGTTATGCACATACCACTCGGTAGAGCCTCGGTTCAAGCGGGGGTTGTCTAGATGTCTCGAGAGTTGAGATGGATGAGAATTTTCGAGCAAAGCATTCAGCTTTCTTTGTTAGATGTTTGCACTTCGAATTTATTGAATAGAGTAGGGACTGAGGATTTGCGATTTTTAAGGCTATTATTTATTAAATGAGTTTAAAGCCAATGAATAAAATGTTTATAATAGCTTAATTCGACACTTTGTCCCTCGACACTTTAAATTGAAATAACTAGAGTTGGTAAGTTTTGTCTGTGGAACATAGGTCGTAGAGTAGGAAATAATTCATCACCCACAAAGGTGCATAGATCCTTTTGAACTCTATCAAGACAGATGTGTGAGGACTGGGGAGTACCATCCCAAATATGGAGACAGGAAGTTTCTGTGTGGCGGTTAAAGGTAAGCAGTTTAGTTTTGGGGGCATTACAATCCCGTGAGGGTGTCTCACCGCGCCTTCTTGGCCTCACGTTTTTCAGTGACTTGAGGTGGAACAACTACATTGAATCAATAGTTGCATTAGTCCATTTTTGATCTGATCTTTCTTAAACACAGGTCAGTGTCAAGGTGAGTCAGATACTGCAGTGGTACAATTAAATTATTTTCTTTTTAGCATCCTTAGCAATACATCATATATAGTTATTTTCCAAGCGTAGCTTAGATGTGGCACAAGGCCGAAAGCAAGGGGCACCCAGCGAGGATCGAACTCACTACTCAGACGTAATTGTTCTAGCGAGACAAGCTTGCTAGCCATTACACCATCTCGAGGTGCCCCAATACATCATATATATGATCCACTTGGTGTCTGGGGTGAGCTTGAGTCACAATAGACAGTCAAGGAATCGAACTTCCTTGAGAGGACACCAGCCATCATGATATGTGAATGGTCGGGGTCTACTCGCTGGTCCTTGAAGGTTACTAGTTTGGTTTTGGGTGTATTGTTTTCTATAAGCCAACATTGCTAGGTCAGAGGACAGATCATCTCCCAGTTTCTCGTCGTCAATATTTTCGGAGGTGCACATAATAATTGTGTATCATCAGCGTAGATATTTACTAAAGCTCTGACACGCACTGTCAGATATTTTTCGACTGAAAGACATACTACAAAACAGCGTGATTTATCACGTTCGGCGTGGCTGCTCTCTTCCGATCAATGCTCATCTGCACAGGTCCGTTTTTTGTTCTTCAACACCCACAGGGCCAACCTCTGATTTATAATGAACCTACGCGGAGCAGTTTGAATATACGCGGGTGTACATTAGCCGTTACTGGTGGTGGAATTCGGCTCTATATACATTTTGTACATGGGTACGTGGTTAGAAAGTTGGCTTTCCCAAGACCCGGGTTCGAATCTCAGCTTTGTCTATTTGTCAAGGTGACTTCTTGATGTTATTAGCACGTGAAATGCCTGAAAACCATGCCACGAGTCGACCCGAGTCTTGTGGGTGAAATAGGGTAGACTGAATTGTTTGTCGATTGTTGTACACGCACGAAGACACAAGTCATCGTGACCGAGGTTATGAACGTACTAAACTTGTTCAAAGCTGTTGATCACACCAGATTATGCTCACTCTCCCAGAAACTGTAACTAATGTCTTGTCAGGATAGTGGCAGTAAAAACTACAGGTTCGTTCTGTGGGTGTTGGACAACCAAAACTCTGACTAGGCAGGCGTCTGTAACAAGGATTGGTAAGTCGCCCTAAAGTAGGCATACTCGCAAATGAGCCGTTAGATGGTTAGCCATTATGCTGACCGTAACTTAGATACATTTCGTGTATGTTTCTCACTAGGTCAGCATAGGGTTT
Source organism: Acanthosepion esculentum (assembly GCA_964036315.1). Taxonomy (NCBI): domain Eukaryota; kingdom Metazoa; phylum Mollusca; class Cephalopoda; order Sepiida; family Sepiidae; genus Acanthosepion; species Acanthosepion esculentum. Next base: position 54,541,101 of record OZ038481.1, read on the forward strand.
TGCATTCAGAGTTTTCATTCTCTTATATAGGTTGCCAACGACGACTAGAGATACCAGTCTGCTATGTTATGTAATTTATAGCTAGAGGGAGAAGAGATGGATCCATATCTTTCCAAAGGTATTTTGTGCGAAAGTGAATACAGCGATATCGACCAGAATTCGACCTCAGTTCTCCGATTTCTTGTTCTATGTTTTGTATTACAGCGCTGCTTTACGGTTAAGAATAAAAGCATTTGTATGTTGTTGTTTTTTTAATAATTATCATAATTATTCCGTAGAGTTTTGCTTTCGTAACAAGTATTTGTCATGGGAAGATCGATCACCAGCAAGCTTTTTCAAATCTCCACCCGCTGCAGCAGTTCCTCGCCGACCCTAGACTGACATATTCTGGACAATCTCACTCCTTCATCGAATCTCGTGTTCGTTCAATTTAAAGCCATGTATTTTGGCAGGTTTTCAAGTGCTACAATTATAATTTAGGTGCATGAGATTTAGTGTCGTGGGCATTATCATGGTTTCCAATGTTATTCCACGTCCGGAAGAACCGTTGCTATTTCTTTTTCTTGTTTTTTCTTTTCTTTTATTGTATTTTCGACTTAATTTATAACTACTTGTGATCTGCTACCAAAACTACGTCTACAATTTAAACGTTAATTGTGATTATCATTGGGTATCAAGTGAGAGCCGGTCATTTTAAAGATCCCGCACACTTTTTTTTTAAATCATTTCACCCCAAGCTAGGCAATAAAGCCACTATGTCTCAAAGCGTGAGTTCTCCAAGCCTTCTTTCCTCATTATCTGCTCCAAACATTTCAACTTCAGGCTCAAAGTTTTAGGAAAATGAAAAATATGAAAAGTCATAGCGTCTACGTAACACAGAAGAAAACTCATCATAAAAATTGCCATAAAGTATCTATAGAAAATGTACAGAGAACCTACGTTACGGCGGTGCGAAAGTGAAAGAGAACGCATTATCAGGAACTGGAGAACCAATCCTGAACATAATACAAAGAATAATCTTCTACGTCTGTTTAAAAGACCTTGTAGGAGTTTAAAAGTTGGAAGTAATGGGAACAGAACATTCGAAATTGAGAAAGATTTAAGCAGAGATTACAGAACAGTCAAAAGGAAAACGGTAAAAATTAGCAAAATAAAAAAGATGAAGAATAAAATAAAACTGCCGTTAGGAAAAGAAAATCCATGCCAATAGCTACACAGGATATTAATGTGGTTTAGTTTGTTTTACGGCATATCAACCTCAATGAGTTATTTAATGGCGACAACATTTTTAATGTTGGTAATATTTTATTTCAAAAATTTATTTCTGGTAATTTTATTTCTTCAAAAATCTAATTCTGATAATAATTTTCTTTCAAATATGTATCTCTGATAATATTTTTCTTTTCTTTTCAAAATATGTAAAGCTGGTAATATATATATATATATATATATATATATATATATATATATATATATATATATATATATATATATATATATATACAAAAATATATTGCTGGTAATATTTATTTTTCAAAAATGTATTGCTGGTTATAATTGTTTTGAAAAGTATTTCTGGTATTAAAACCTAATTTTACACTTTCATAGAGTTTGACCCTAATTTGGGGGTTAAATATTTACCCATAGCTGGGACCCTAACAGGTGCTACCACCCCGTGTCAGGATGGACCTGGGAACACCAGCAATTAAGAGGCAGTTCCACGCTCTTTAAAACCTCCTGGTCAGAGGCCTTGCTGTTGAACGTAGCTTATCGTCTTACCTAAGACGCGGGTGTAGTTTATCCTCATACCCAGGACGGCTTAATGTGATATTGTCACGATATCATGTGTTTAGCGATGTGGCACAAATGGGTGTTTTTCAGCTGCTGTCTTTGATGTGTAGTTAGACGAGTCCAAACCCTCTTTCCAATGACCTCTTGAAACCAATGTACTAAAATAAGACTGATACAATTGATAGGGAGGAATTTTTAACAAGTAATCTCTTATCCCCTTACTAATTGATAATTCGTTAATTCAGGGCCGAATGATAGGCTATTAAATTCCGTTATGGCCTTCCTTTATTTCATTTTTGTTATGGCCGATTCCTGTCCTCAAATTGCAACCAACTGAGCTTCACAAATATATTGTATTTTAAACCTACAATATATTTCCAGCAATATTCATGTTTGTTTATGAGTTTTTCATTTTCCCAGCTCTTTGAACCTGAAGTTGAAATTTATAGAGCACATAACGAGGAACGAGGGCTTGGAGAATTTGACACTCACACGACACGAAAACGGCTCATCCCACTACCTAACAACGGCTAGACTAAAAGAAGTAATTTTAAAATTTGACAAATGAACACAATTTTAGTAATTTAATATATTTTTTGTTAATAGAAATCTCCGTCTCATTTACTTTCTATATTTCATGACGCAGAACATCCTCAGAAAAAAACGATATTGAATGTTTAAGTGATGGTATCTGGACGTTCCAAACCGGGAAAGATTAAATCGGAGATTAGAGAACAGTGCAAAATGAAAATTGAAAACATTAGCAAAATAAGACGGACAATAAATAAAACTGCCTTTAGGAATATCACAGATATTATTTGTTCGTTTTTTGTTTTAAACAAAGACAGTAAAAATACGATTGGCCAGCATGAAAATATCGGAATTTAATGATGCGAAATTATAGAGAGGGAAAAAATGATATATATTAAAAAATATTAGCACAAAATATGATTGCAACTATACTACCACCTCCAATAAACATTTCTAAATGTCTAATCTTAGTGAGAAAATATGAGAAAAATAAAACATTATTAAGTAGAGAGAACAATAAAATAACAGAAATTAAGAAGACAGGAGATAACGATTGACATTGCATTTAAATCTTTGAAGATCAAACTTGAGTGGAAAGTCAGAAACTGGAAAAGTGTTCCCCGAGCGAGAAGTGCCTTTGTAACAGTAAACTACGTCTAACTTCTTTCGAGGAATTTATGTGTGTAAATAACTGTATTTTTTGCAGGAATAGTTTTTGCTATTATTTCACCCCAAGCAATTCAATAAAGCCACTAAGGGATTACTGACGGTGAGAGAATATCTGTATAAAAGTATTATGAAGGAGAAAACAATAAAAGAACAAGAATTAAGAAGACAGAAGATAACGACTGATATTGCATTTAAATTTTTGTAGATCGAAGTTGACTGGAAAGCCAGAAACTTAAAAAGTGTTCCACAAGCGAGAGGTGCGAATAGAACTTACGGGTTCATCTGGCCATTTCAACTGTAAAGTGATGAAACCTTGCTATCAATTTATTATAACGCTTAAAATCATAGCGTCTACGTAACGAAGAAAAAGCCTCAAAAGCCTCATCAGAACAATTACTATCAAGTATCTATAGAAAATGCACATAGAAGCTACGTTACGGCTGTGCGAAAGTGACCGACACCGAGATGATAGGTCATGACCAACAACATTGCAGATTCTTCTTTTTATTTTATCAAGGACCTCTAAATACATAACAGAAACACCAGATGTAGCAGGAATATTCAATGCATGGCTGAATGGTAGACTTATAGATTTACAATTATATCAAGACGTTCTTCAATATTTTTACAATGGTTTTAATGCGACTACGCATTAACAACAGATGTAGTTATATACGGTCATCAAATACGACCCAGTGTTTTCAAACAGCCAACGCTTTCTTTAGGATTCTTAAAGACTTCAGTAGTCTGGATATTCTCAATCTTTTTCCAATTCTCTTGCAATCTTTCTTCTAGTGCTTTGGCATGGCATTAAGTGCGCCAATTATTACTGGCAAGACTATTCTAAAACTTACGCATTTCTCATGGTAGTCCGAGTAATTATGGCATCTTTGTTTTATTTCATCTTTAATTTGTTGTCGTCTAGCATAACTATGTCTACGATCTAACAGGCATTTCTTTTTGTTCTTAACTACGAGTATAGATAGTTGTTTCTTTGGGGTGGGGGTAGACTCCTCATTTACTCTTTATGTTTTGTCAAACAACCCTTATCATTATCTTTGTTATATGAGAAACATAACCGTAGGTCTACTCAAAAAATCTAGCTCTTTTTAAAGTATTCTTGGTGATTTCAAATGTGCTGTGGTGCCATTATTATTTTTCTTTTTGTCTCAGTAATATTTGGTTGATGCCCGTGTAGTGTAGAAGTTATCAGCCTCGTAAATAGTATCGGTGAACGGAGTTCAAATTTCAGCCTTTTGGTTTCGTACAAATGCCCTCGGGAAGGCATGTTCCCTTCTCTTCTACACGCTCCCAGCTATGTGTTAAACAACAGGTCAGATCTGGGTCTGTAGACTTGTGCGTCAACCAGTCCAAAAGAAGGAAAACTTAATTCAAAACTGTAGGGAAGACACGAAAATGGGAATTCACAAGTAAAAAAGAAAAATATCTATAGTGATCGCCTACCTCCAGAAGGAACATGCCATTTTTAAAAAAACAAAACAAAGCTATTTGGTGACAGTTGATGGAAGTTAAATGACAACTATTCACTTCAATTTATCGTGTATTATTGTGTGTTTTTAGAAATAGTGTTTGATTAGTCTCAGCCCATTTCTAGATTTCCAATTTTTTCAAAATATTTTAAAAGATTCCTGGATAGGATTCTAAGCTTTTCAATTAAAATAGCTACATTGATCCGCTTGAATAAAAGCAATAATGCAGTAGATGCAGATTACGAATATTAATGAATATAGCTAAGAAAGGTTACAAAAAGGGGTACGATTGGTTAGGAAGTGTGATTCATTGGGAACTGTACAAGCAACTAATATTCGACCCTGCCCAGTGGGAAATACTTTCATATTGAGTTCTCCAGGTCTTCAGAGCTTCAAACATCTTTGCTACGCCATTTTTCAACTGAAATAGCAAAAGCTACCTGACACCCGACCATAGTGCTCCAACTCTACTCCTGCTCGTGAAAGGAGATTCACCGTTTATCAGCACCCAGGTGACATACACAACTGCTTAAGGTCGGACAACTGACAATGAAATCGTAGGTACGGAAAAGTTTGTTTTTTTTATACAGGAAATCAACCTCAATGGGTTATTAAACAAGATTTTTACAGTAGATTCGTACGAATAGATTATCTATTCTTTTTAAGATTTGTTTGTAGATCAGGATTCACTGGCGTAAAGAGGGTTTTTTCAAGACTCTGGTTTCATTGATGTATTGTTTTCAGATATATAGTTTGTAGAGAAATTGATTTTATTTACATTCCCATTTGGTTAACATTTTTTGGTAGAGTCCCACTGTTTTCAGAAATTATATTATGTCATCCACTTTTGGTTTCTGGAAGATATCATATATGTTGTTTATATTATAAGGTTACTGTCTTGAGAGAGCAAGATCTGACCACTCAGTTAATGTCTTTAATAGTGTATGCCGATTCATATGATTGGCATACTGGTTGATCTACGTGGTTTAGCAAGTACTAGTTTGTTATTCTCGTGTCGTCAATGCGTAATCGAGTCCGTATTATTTCTCCTTTTCGAGATTTTCTGAAAGCCGACTTCCATTCTCCTAGTTTGGACTGAATTACGAAAATTTTATTGTGTGGGTTATCCTCCTAGCACCGTTATCATTCTCTTTGAATGTATTTGTTAACGACCTCCTTAAAGTCAGTGTATGGAATTTTGGTCGTCCAATCTCCATTCATATCTGATTTGGCTGCTATGTCTGCTTTATTGTTACTTTCCACTCCAATGTGGCTAGGAATCCAACATAGTCTGATGTCTTTATGTTTTCAAATTGTTCTCATTTTGCGTAATAGTTTGATAATGAGTGAGTTGTTGGATTTTTCCTTCAAATTCAAAGCCATTAGGACAGATAATGAGTTCGAAAACATTACGAAATTCTTTTGTTTGCTGTGTGTAATGATATTGATTGCTTGCTCTATGGCGTAAGCCTCCGCAGTGAAAATAGAACTTCCCTTTCGGAGGCTCATTATTTTTTGCAATATTTTGATTCACTGCTACACATCCTGTCTTGTTCTCACATTTTGATCCGTCTGTATAGATGGGTGTACAGTTAGAGTAGTTTACCAATATGCACTGAAACTTGTCCTGGAATGTGAGTGGGTACGTTTTTGCTTTGTGGACTTTATTTAATTCTAGAAAGACTTCGGTGTGCTTGTTTGCCCATAATGAAATATTGGCTGCAGTCGTATGTTTGAGAGTGTCGTCCTGAACACTTCAGCATGGATTTCATCCTGAGTCCATAGGGTTGTATTGTGTTTATTGTTTATTGGAACAGATCACAATAATTAGGTTTAAAGGTACTGCTGTAAGCTGGGTTAGTTAGCCAAGATTTCATAGTAATGTAGCGCCAGTAGTGTGCCTTAAATGTGGAGGTCTTTCATTAGCTTTTGAGTTTAACTCTTTACTGGGATTTAGAAAGACCCAAATACTAGTCTGAGGCCTTGATGATAGGTTGGGTTCAGTATTTTTAGGTATGATTTTCTTGCTGCTACATATATGAAGTTAGCGTAATCCATTTTGGAGCGAAGTGGGTCATTGCGCAATTTCCTTAATTTGCAGAAATGTAGGCATTTGGTTTTCGTTTTGCCACATTTTCCACATGTTCGTCGATTCCTGCAGCTATCTGTATGATGGCCAAATTTTTGACATTTGAAGCACCTTAGTGGAGCAGGAATATATTTTTTCGCTGGCTCAATGATGTACGCGACTTTTATTTTTCCAGAAATTTAAAGTGTGACAAAGGTAAGTATATACGTGTCTGTTGTTATGGCTGCTCCTTTCCTTTTTATTGTGATCCTTCAGTAATAAATGACCCGCTGGCTTCCTAAGACAGATGTGATTTCCTCAGGTATGGCCAGAGACAACTCTCTGCTTGTAATAATTCTCTCAGAAGTGTCAGTCTTTCATGGAGGAAGGTTTTATTTTGATGTTATGGAAAGTCTTCGTATTGATTAGACTTTCGGCGTGTTTTCTATTTTCCGCTTTTACTAGCAAACTGATATTTCTCAATTTCTTAACTGTTTTGGGATTACTCCTACCGGCTCGCACTTTTTCAATCAAGATAGTTTTTCTAGAGGAGTTTCATCTAGATATGCGAGCACAAGAAATCTTAGAAATTCTGTACTTAACTCTTTTTCAGAATCAGAAAGATATCTTTTGTGTTTTTATTGTGGTTATTCATTATTTTGATATAGAAAAAATCACTACCTGTACTCCAAACCTACGTCGGAGCCCAGCATTTAGACGTGTCAAGAGGGAACCTAGTTGCCTTGACAGGTCAGGGCTAAAAAAAACAGTATAATCATATTCGAGAAAAACACTGATCACCCGTTAAACTATCTGCTGCACTTCCCAAATCTTAAGTTTACAAACTGCCATGTATCAGTCTAGATCTCTTAGAACCAATTGACCCTCAGCCATCGCCTTCTAACACCTATAAATTGGATAGCGATTGTATTTTATCCCGGTGTATATTTGGGGTATTGTAATTAGTTATTTAGTATTGTATTTGTATTGTATTTAGTTATAAAGTACTCCATAAATTGAAATAGTTATAGGCGCTAGGGCTTGTAATGACCAGCTGATTGATCGGGTCGGGCCACTTCGACCACCCGTCTAGCACAAGTAAGGGCCAAAGTGGTGTGTTGGGATTCAGTATTATCTATCCCTGACTTCTGAATCCCGTCCAGATATTATGGCAAATAGGTGGCTACATTGGTGGGGGTGGGCTTTTATCCTACTACAGAGGTGCAATGCGTGGTGCTGAAAGGGATATTTACTCTGGTTCATCACAAACTAATAAGAACTGTACTAATTAACAAAAGTCATATGATTTGAAAACTTTCGACAGCAGCAACAATTAAAACGTATATCGCATGTAACTCGAGAAGATAACAATGAGATAAACCAGATGTTAACTTTCCACACAACTTCGAACGAAAGGTTAGGAAGGAAACTCCTCATAAATACTAGAAATAGAAAACAGTGTTAGAGAATATGTGAAACTTATTTTCTCTAGAAAACTAATTTGAGAAAAAGATTTTATAAATTTAATCTAACAGTAAGTCTGATTGTTCAATCAATGACGGTCGAATGTTTACTTATAAGGAAACAACTAATTCTAAATTTATCATCACCATCTGAATTCCCAAAAGAAAAAAAAACATATACATGATGACAGTCATTATTTTAATTGTTATTATTATTTCCTTTGGTTTATGGTGTATACTCATTTCTTTTCGGGTCCCGACCAGAGACCTAAGGTCAGAAATGCTATCATATTATTAATCACTGAGCAGTTTGAAAAATAATCGCGCATATTTTACATAGATAAAGTTTACCTTATATTCGTAAGGTGTGGGCTGTACTTGTGAATACAAGTTTTTTGTATTTCTTTAAGGCATGGGCTACCAGGGATTTCTTCAATGAGTCTATTGGAATCTTTTCCAATGAACCCGAGGGCTATAACTACAAATGGAATTGTTGGTGTTCTCATGTTCCACATTTTTTAGATGTAGTCGTCGTCGTCGCCGTCGTCAACGTCGTCGTCGTATACATATTTCCTTCCGGATCCCAAGTAAAGACCTAAGGACAGAAATAGCTTCATCACATTTTCAACTGAAGAATTTTAATCGGTATCACAATCAACGAAGTACAGCCCCTAAAACGCAAGGTGTTACAGGGTGTGGAGGAATTAAGGACAGAAACATTAAAAATGAGCGGAAACAGAAAAGACTAATCAGGCGGAAAGTACATAGCGAATGACATTGCATTTAAACTTTTGTAAATTAATGTTGGCTGGAAAGCAAGCAACCAGGAAGGAGTTCCACAAGCGAGAAATGTGAGAAAAGAAACTGCTAGAATAAAACCTACGGTTAAATCTAGCCAGCTCAACTGTAAATTGATGAGATCTCGACTCCTGTCTAGTACTGTGCTTAAATTCATAAAGTCTAGGTACCATAGCGAAGGTCTTATCCGAATAATTATCGTGAAAGTATTAAAAAAAAAATGCTCAAAGAGGCAACCTTGCGAAGTGGGCAAGTGACTGAAGCCGTAACGCCAGATCAGGACCAATAATATTGCTGATTCTTCTTTAGATTTTATCAGGGAGCTCAATGTAAATATTATAGGCACCGGACCATATATGGAATAAATATTCTAAGCATAGACGAATGATAGAGTTATAGATGTGTAAGATAAATTCCGAAGAGAAGAATTGTCTCGCACAACACAGTGAACTGACTTTCTTAGCAACAAACCTAGTAATGATTCAATATAGTCTTTCCACTTCATGTCAGGTGAGAAAATTGCCGCGAGAAGATGGAATGAGTCACTTTCCTGGAGGTTAGCATCCGCCATGCTGATATAAGGCATGGAGAGGTCTCTCAGATGATTAATGGAGAGAAGATTAATTGCGGAGGTGTTAAAATTGACAAACAATCTTTTGCACCAGTTAACGGCGGTCTAGAGGTCGTTTTGTACATCGGCTACCATTCTGGCCTTGTCGGATTGATCGGTCTTACTATCGAGGCAGGAGTAAATGGTTGTGTTGTCAGTGTAGATGCTAGATAGAGAGCTGATGTCATCGGGACGGTCGTTGATGAAAATTAAAAGCAGTGAAGGCCCAAGGATAATATTATTATTATTATTATTATTATTATTATTATTATTATTGTTATTGTTATTATTCAGGTTTTAAAAAAAAACATTACCGGGGGTCTCCGATCAGCCGGTATAAAATACTCCTCGGTCTTTTGAACAAGAGTAGTTTATCCCTTGTTTTCTGTTTAAAATTGGGCCTCCGGTTCCTTCTAAAGTCTTTTCATTTTCTTTCACTCCCGGTATCCCCTTGCAGCTTAATGACATTATCATCTTGCTTGGGGTGAATTGGTTAAAAAAAATTACACTAAACTGAGAAATAATCCATCATCTTTCTTAATATCTACAACTTATTTAAGAGTACTCTTTTTGCATTAGTTGTCTTGTCACTATTATAATAATAATAATTGTTCTATAATATCGTAGTCTAGTTTAACTGTCACTAATCAAGCACCATCATGATATGTATTGTTCCGGATTCGTGAATTTTATCACTGTTTCTCTATGTCATAAATTGTAGGTGAGCTAATGCTGTATAAATTCCACACATTTTGCACAGACACTCGATTTTCTTTAAAGAATTTCTATCATATACATTCTACATTATATACCGGTTCCTTTACGATCACCGAAGTTAAGCACCGTTGATGATGGGTAACCGCTTGGGGACACCAGGTGTAGTAAGCATGGATGTGCGTGTGGTGTAGAGAATAATGGCTCGGCATTTTCAGTCGAGGAGCCGAGTTTCAATTCCCGTTGTGTTCGTGATATTCACTTACGTGCAAATACCCTTGTGAAATGTATTCATCCACTTCTTCTCCCCCAGTTACGGGTTAATTGGTAAGACTTGTATCACTAATACGTTATTATCTGAAAAAAAAAATCTAAATATCTCCTGGCTTTAAATAACCGTCAAATGGTTGATAAACTGTAGAAAACAAATAAATAAAAAACAGTAAGGATCGGGTCTAAATGTCAACAGCTTGTAAGAGAAATGCACAAGAGACAAGTACAAATGACTTTCTATTGTTTGAAATTACTCAAAGACAAATGATCCAGAAGCTAGCTACACCAAGCAGTAATAACAGGTTTGAGATTACTCTCGTTTGAAAATCAGTGCCGGATTACTGATCGCCGGATTGTTAAAGGCCAACCTGTAAGATTCCAGGCTAATTTATCCGTGGTGGAGAATGAATGTGACCTTATTAGCAAGGTTCTCTTTCTTTTATATAAAATATTCAATAAATTACTTAATTTTAAAGCTTTGATTAGCTCAACTAATTTTTTGTAACAGCTAAAAACGCTTAATAATTTTAAAGCAGTGACAGTTGAGGAATTAGCTCTTGCAAATATACTCTTGTAAATAACCTGTTGCTTGTTTGTATTTATCTATCGCAGTTTAAGAAATTAGCTTCCAAACTACTCTCGACACTAATTAAATTTTTTATGACGTCTTTTTAATAGCTAGATGGAGAGTTTCCAGCTCGATTCACTCTCCGAATTGTGCAATTATTTTCTCAGCGAGAGATTTTGGAAGAAATTTGAAGCACTTCAGTTATTGATTTGGTATCTACATGTGAATATGTACAACTCTTTCTACGTCTTCTTCTGTCGCTTTGGAAATAACATTCCACTGCCTTTCTTCCTTCATTCCTTCGATCTTTGTTTTCTATCTTTTTTCTCTATCACTTCCCCGTTATCCCAGTTACCATCGCCGTCTTCAGATCAGGCTCCCAATTAAATGATCTCTGATGAAGAGTAGAGAACGGTGCCCTATATCATGTTTAGAATTGAAGATTTCTGCGTGTGACGTTGGGTTTTGCAAGCAATCAATAATACTAAAAGTGAATAATTCTGCCGTTGTCAACACTTACTATTCTTGACTTCTCCATTTTCACTTGTTTCCAGGACAACGTCACCGACAGAGCCAACGTCCAGATGTCATCTAGCAACGCATTCATAATTTTCTCACTCGAGGAATATCCTATCAAGCTGTTATTAATAATTTAATGAAAAGTATTACGTTAAAAAAATCATCTCGGGTAATTTATCCGTGGTGGAGAATAAATGTGACCTTATTAGCAAGGTTCTCTTTCTTTCATATTTAATATTCAATAAATTACTTAATTTTAAAGCTTTGATTAGCTCAATTCTTGTTTTTTTGTAACAGCTAAAAACGCTTAATAATTTTAAAGCAGTGACAGTTGAGGAATTAGCTCTTGCAATATGATCAGCTGTCGTCAAAGTAAAAAATGTTTTAAACTAACCCATCCATTAAAATAAAAAAGGCAGTTTAAAAAAAAAATCGAACGAACACAACTATGTATGAATCTCCTTCTTAAAAATGAAAGCTACATTCGAAGAGTATATATATATATATATATATATATATATATATATATATATATATATATATATATATATGTATATATATATATATATATATATATATTTATATATATATATATATATATATATATATATATATATATATATATGTATTAAAAACACAGAAAAGGTCCAATGAAAAGGAAATGTGGAGGAGAAAAAAAATTATGAACGCAAGGAGCTAGAGGCAAATGACAGCGAGTCCCAACAAACACTCACGCTGTTTACACAAGGAAGGATTACGGGACCCGATGTAAAGTGCCTCCAGTGAGCGGGAAAACACCGTGAACAAATATATATATATATATATATATATATATATATATATATATATATATATATATATATATATATGTAAATATCTATAACTATCAGCTGTACCTTGTTGGTCAAGCAGAAAAAAGAGTTCAATTAGAATGGAGCAAAAACAGCATCATGTTTAGATGTAACAGAGTCTACAAATACTTTCATTAAAAAGCACCTTGAATTAATGCTGTTATTGATATAACAGAAGTAGTTTGTATTTATTCAATCGAAGTTAGCCGAAGACATGAATGAGTAAAACAGGCAACATGAAGACCCACTTCAGACCACTTTGGAGGGCTTTTTTGGAGTGTGCTACCAGGGATGTAAAAGAGGATATATTTATGAAGCAATTGTAAAGTTTAATAAACATTGGCTGAAAGTTCAACGAAAAATAAGAAAGAAACCAGTAAAAATGACCATTTTTTGCTACTTACGCGGGTTTTCACTATAAGGGTGGACTAAATTATCAAGTTAAATGACTGTTAAACAATTAACTTGTTGTTGGCTACAATTGAGTTAAGTCTGTATTAGATTGCTTGAAAACTGAGGGAGTTTTAGTTTAAAATTTGTGTTGATATCGATCTCTGTTGAAATCGATTTTTCGTTTTTCGCTGTTTTTCGCTAAAACGCAGTGGGGTAGAAATAAAATGAGGTATCGTTGAGCTCTTCATGATGTAAGTAATCTACATACCGAGCTTAAACGAAATCGGAAGAAAAAAGTTAAATTTATCGATTTTTGATCGGATTTATCGATTAGCGATTGTTTTTTAAATTTCACTATATGGGAGCTTTTACCTTAAAATTCATGTTAAAATAGATTTATCCTGAAATCGATTTTTTGTTTTTCGCTAAACGCAGCGTCATAGAATTAAACATGCGGTATCATTGAGCTCGTCATGGTGTAAGTAACCTACATATCCAGTTTGAACGAAATCGGAGGAAAAAAGTTGAATTTATTAATTTTGATCCGCTTTATCGATTATTAATTTTTTTTAAATATTGATTTTTTCACTAAGAACCTATTTCTTACATTGTATGTGCCAAGTTTAGTCAAAATGGGTTGGATGGATCTCGAGTGAAAAGGTATCACACAGACAGACACAAGGACACACAGACATCCTCTGTATAATATAAAGAGATAATCATGCTCAGTGTACGTATGTCCGTCTGTCCACAGTTACCTCCCTTGTCAAGAAATAGTATCTGCCTTCGCGATAAAATCGTAGCATGAATGAGGAGGGGAGATTTTAAATTCTACGCGTTAACGAGTTTGGACATAAAAACAATCAGTTAAAGAATCCATCTTCGCTTCTCTCCCCCTCCTGTAATGTAATGCACTTAAATTAAGCCACAACAGGTAACTACTCTAGTTACACGCGATAAAAAAATTAAATAAATAACTCATTTAAAATTAAATTCAAATATTGAATAGATTTAAAGGTTAAAAAAACAATTCTTTGTTAAAGGTTTAACTTTAATTTCGCTTTTCGTAGCAACTGCAATTGATATCGTCTAATTAAGCGGGGCACGGTATGTTGCTCATATTTTGTGTTTTTCATTTTCGCGCACGCGTACTGTGACGTATTCAAAATAGTTCACAGTTCGGGTTCCTTAAGGTATTTTGCGAGTGGTTTTTGTGAAGGGATCATAAATAATGGTCATTTTAAAAGAAAAGAAAAATTTCGCGCAAAATACACGCAGACAAACTACGGAGATCGGTTGCGTATATGAAGAAAGATTATGCCGAATTAATGTATCGAATAAAGATAAAATAATTTTATTATTTCTGATCTCTTTTATGTGCGCTGAAGGTAAAAGTCCGAAGGCCAAAAGCGCTCGGTGGGAGCTAGCCTAAAGTCCGTCCGAAGTGTAGCTTCTAGGCTAGTATAAAAATAATTGCAAATCCCTTTTTCTTATCACATGTGCTGTGTCCCTTCAGGAAGTATGCAATCGTGGATCTCTACAACCTCATTTCTTTATTTTTCCTCTACCTTGCTATCTCATCTATTCGCGAAAACCTGCCAGGCACGTTACCCGTTATTTCCCTTTGCCAAGCCTTCCTTCAGTATACTCTATGAATTTTTGATTTTTCAAGCCGTCTTTCCACATAATCTCCCTCTAAAATTTCAACTGTATCTTTCTGGTTTTAAGTAAAAGTGCTTATCTATTTTAGATTTACTTTATAATTTCCTCGTTTCTCAAGAGTATTCTGAGCGTCCCTCTGAGGAGCACATCTCTGTCGAATTGAGTTTCTTCATCTGTACGGAAATTTTCAAGACTCATTGCCATACGGAACGACATATATAGTAAGTAGGTCAGCACTCTTTTCTTCGTTCCTAAAGACAGATTCCTATCCCTTAATGTTTTGCTTAGGCATCTTTCCCTATTCAGATAGTCGTTTGGCTTTCAGTGTAACAATTTCCATCGTCTGTTATCATATTTTATGGTTATTACAAAAAAGATTTGCGCATCAGGTAGATACGGTACTGGTGTAACGAAAAACCAATAGGACGCACTTTCTGACATACACCCTACCTAAACGTCAGATGCCGTATCATACCCAATGTACAACGCGTTTGACTCTCACATTAGTGGATCTCTCCGTAGTGGATCGACAGTATGAATTTAATCGTACTACTAGATTGACAACCAGGTCTAACCGTTTTATGTTTGTTATATAACCGTAAATTATATTCTAAAGGTTTCTTTTCCTCACACTTCTCTCCTGTGGAACTCTCTTCCAGATTCTTGCTTCTCTGCCATCAACGATCTTCAGAAATGTTAATACAACGTCTTCTGTCTTCCTGAATACTGTTCCTTTATTGCCGTTTTCCTCACTTATCCTCACTAAAATCTTATTCTTTTTCACTCCGTGGAACTATCTGCGTTCTATTGGTATTATCACCGTGCTTGTGGTGAAATGGTTAAAAAAAATTAATGGTCGATCCAATTTTAAAAAATAAGTATATAAGTCGTAATATGTTGGATCAAAAGACACGTCTCTGCTATGCACGGGATCATTCAGATTGTTCATAGAATATGAAATGATTTTATTCCGTGCTAGCAGCCTTCGACCGCTCGCAATCGCTTCGCAAAGTATGATATATTCACTACTTGAAATATTTGAAACAAACATTTTAAATGAACATTTCTTTCACAAATCGTCTTGTTATAGTTAAGAAAAGTTTTACAAATAGATGCCAACTTGTTGCAGGCCAAGTAAAATGCAAATTTCAATTACTTTTCTGCACAATATAAGACAATATTCCTAAACGGAACTATTTTTTATATAAAAATCAAAACAATCATTGATTAAAAGAACACTAATGAAATACAGTTAATTACTGAAATATACTTTTTTTAAATCAATATGCAAATTAGTTAAACCTGAAGAATGATATCACCGAGAAGTAGATAATATATAATACAGATATTGAGCCTTTTGCGTCAAAATTACTTTTTTTGAGTAGTTACGCGTCTACTTATCTCTCAGTTGCGTCTCGGTCTTTGGGCAGATTGCACTCAGGGGCGATTCCGTCAAAAGACAGAGTCGCAACTGAGGAAAATTATACTAAGAGTTTCCAGCCCTGGGAAACAGTTGCCCGAGGCCGCGCCTTGTCATTGCACTAGAGAGAAGGAAGGGTGCACGCAATGAGGCCAGCGCAACCGACGGTTGCGGGTTTCGGGGAATATCTGTTCCTTGCATGCGCTCGGGCTCCCCATTAAACCGACCTTGTATCACAACCTGACCTCGTGGGAGGTTGAGTAAATACGAATTACTCTTTTTGAGTAATTTCACGTCTATTTATTATATCTCACTTGCGTCTCTGTCTTTGGGCAGAGTGCACTCAGGGGCTTTTCTGTCAAAGGACAGAAGGGCAACTGAGAAAATTATACTGAGAGGTGCCCAGCCCTGGGGAACAGCTGCCCTTGGCCGCGGCCTCCCATTGCACAAGAGGGAGGGGTCGGTGCTCTCATCGAGGCTAGCGCAACCGACGTTTGCGTGTGCTGAAGGCAATTTTTGTACTTGTTCCGAGAGTACGTTCTCGGATTCCCACCTAAAAAGACCTTGTGTCACATCTCGTCCAAGTAGGGGGAAGGAGTTAATACCGAGTATAAATTACTGGGTAATTTCACGTCTACTTATCATCTTTCAGTTGCGTCTCTGTCTTTGGGCAGAGTGCGCTCAGCGACTTCTCTGCCAAAGGACAGAGGGGCAACTGAGGGAAAGGTGCCCAGCCCTAGGGAACGGCTGCTCGAGGCCGCGCCTTCCCTTTGCACCAGAGGCCAACGCAACCGACGGGCTGAGGGAAATCTTTGTTCCTGCCCCGGGTGTACGCGCTCGGGTTCCCACCTAAAAATAGACCTTGTGTCACATCTCGTCCTAGTGAGGGGACAGAGTAAATACCCCGTATAAATTACTATAAAGTATAGTTGGGGCTTTTTAACCCCAGAATTCGTTGGATTATTATACCCCATTTATTCATATAGATTCCATAATGTTTGTTTTACTTACTTTCTCTAACTCTTCAAATGTTGAATGTATAACTAAATATAATTTCTATTTTCCCATCTTTGCACTATATTAATTTTATTTTATAAATTGTCCCCTGTTCTGTCATCCATTCCATAAAAATAATTGTTTGTACGGAAAATAAGTATCAGATCGTCTTTAAATTAAGTGGCAGCAGAAGAATTATCTTTGAATTTTTAAAAGGTAAACTTAAAACATTAATTCAATGCTTAAATGCAGCGATCAATTTTGAGTTCTTCTGCATGTTGCAGTATTCCTCCTTAGCAATTGTGATGATGGCCAAACCAAGAGTCTTCCACATGAGCTAACTTAAATGCCGCCATGTAAGGCGGCTTTTAAGCTAGTTTATAATAAAATGGTCACCGCAATTCTGGATACAAAATGAAAAGAGTTACTCTACTTGAACCTGGAAATCAACGATATTGGCTAGTATAATATATTAATATATATTTTTAACCTAGTATAATCTGGCAACCCTGAATCTGAGCTCAACGAAAATCGTTCCATGCGCCTAACTTTTCTAGGGATTTTTAATGAGCTTATAATCATTGAAATCGGACCAGTGGGGGCGAGGGAGTTGATGAGACGCACACACATTCACTGTACTTTATATATAAGATACAAACTTACAAGAATTCTGAGGAAACACTTATTGGTTTGCTTCGTTTTAGGACATATCAACCTCGATGGGTTATTTAATTCTGACAAGATATATGTATTCTTTGTAAGAAATCAGTTTTTAGATCAAATTTCATTGACATATTTTTTTAATTTTTTTTTTTTTTGAGAGTCAAATCCATTGCTGATAATACTTCTTTAATATTTTTTCCAAAATGTATTACTGATTATATTTTTTTTAAATGTATTGCTGGTATTTTTACTAATAAAACCTATTTTTACACTTTCATAGTGTTTTGACCCCAGTTTGGGGGTTCAGGTGCTACTCTCCCGGGTCAGAGTGGACCTAGGAAAAACAGCAATTACGAAGTGGTTCCATGCTCCTTAAAACCTTTCTGCCAGATGTAGTTTATTGTCATACCAAGGAAGAAAAAAACACGGAAAACACCCACGAAAAGAAATGATTATGAAAATTAATTACCTATTATTTTTACTTGATCCGGGTCTGAGCTAGCTGAAACCTTTGAAATACCACCAATATAACTTATTAAATATTTCGTTCTTCTATTTGGCGACATTATGTGTTAAAATCGAACCATAGTGTCGGATTGTACATAGCCAACAGGCAATAGAAAATATAGGCTTGCAAATAGTACGTTGCTTGTTTTGTATTTATTTATCTCTCACAGGTCACAACATTTACGTATCTACTACATGTATTTACGTATCAGTTTAAATATTTAAAATGTAAACTACGCCACGAATGAATTATTAATTTCCTTGTCCCGATGGAGAGTTTCCGCCTCAACTCATTGTCCAAGTTGAGCAATTATTTTGTCAGGAGAGTTTTCTAATCGTTTCACCCCAAGTAAGGCTTCAAAGCCACTATGACGTGGGGGTTGTGAAAAATATAAGAATAATAATTTTTTGATGATCAAACTTGACTTGAAAGCCAGAAACCGGAAGAGAAGTGTAAGAAAAGAAACTGTTAGAAGAGAACCTACAGTTACACCGAACCATTTCAATTGTAAAATGATGAGACCATGCTGCCAATCTAGTACTGAACAATTACTATTTATAGAGAAGTCATAGGGAAGCTATAAGTTATTTAATGCCGACAAAAAATTTACGAGAGATTTTTATGAATAGAATATGTATTCTTTGCAAGATATCCGTTAATTTCACGTACTTTTGTAAAGAGGGATTTTGTCGATAGTCTGGATTTATTGATGCAATCTTTTCAGATATACAATTTGAAGAGAAATTGATTTTATTGGCATTCCCATTTGGTTTATATTTTTTGTTAGATGCCCACTGGTTTAAGAAATAATATGACATTCACTTTTGCTTCTCGAAGATCTCATACATTATTGCCTTGAGAGAGCAAGGTCTGCACACTCGGTTAATATATAATAGTGCAAGCCGATTCACATGCTTGTCCTGCTGGTTGAACAACGTTGTTTAGCAAGTACAAGTATGTTATACTCGTGTGGCCAATGCGAAAGCGGTGATGTACTACTTCTTCCTTTCGAGATTTTCTAAAAGCTGTCTCACCATTTTCCTACTTTGGGCTGAATTACGAAATGTTTATTGTGTGGGTTAACGCTCCAGCACTTTTGCCACTTCTTTTGAATGTATTTGTGACCTCCTTAAAGTCAGTGTACGGGATTTGGTCGTTGAATCTACATCCATATCTAAAGCAGATTTGGCTGCCAGGTCTGCTTTATCGTTACCTTCCACTACGATGAGGCTATGAATCAAACACAGAAGTCCAGATGCCAGATCAGGAACAATGACGTTGCAGATAGATATCTAAATATATAGTAGAATCACTAGCATGGCAGCTTGGAATAAACTCGAATTAGCTGAGTTATTCTGTATTATTCTATATTTACATACGTGAATCTTTCTTCTTGTTTGTTCTTATTCGTATTATTATTATCATTATTATTAGTAGTATTAGTATTAGTATCATTATTATATCGCTTTGTAATGAACATCACCATTTTCTTCATTCCTTGTTTCATTCATTCGTTCTTTTATTCATCCATTTATTCATTCATTCTTTCTTTTTTTTCCTTCGAAGTTTCTCTTCATTCTTCTTCTTCGTTTTTTCGTTACTTGTGAGTTATTTTTTTATTTTATACACCAGAAAACAATAAGTTGTAGAACAATGTTTGTTTTATTAAATGTGAATCAGGAGGTACTGGTTTTACTCATGACGCCAAAATCTTCCACTTATTTTCTTTTTCCCTTTAGATTACTGGTTTCTATAGGCCCCATGTTTGATTTCTCATTGATGCAAGGTATTCCAATAAGTCCCAAGACATCAAAAGAACATAAATGCATTCCTTACTAGACCGGTTTTCTAGATCTTTCGAGCCTGTTTTGAATTCCATGTTATTTTTTTCTACTTTTAATGTTAGGCATTTTTCGGTCATTATTTTTTACAATGAAAATAATGTTATAATCTTTGTTATTATTATCATAAAGCTTCATCCATTTTACTCACTGGCCTTCTTCAGGTGCCTATTCATAACCTTCGGGAAATTTCAAACTGGAACCTTTTTCTACAAAGGCAGATCTTCCTGACGGGAATGTTTGTGAATTTTTCTGGCATAGTAACCGTGCGTTCAATCACTGGGGCAGTTAGTACAAGTTCAAATCCAGGGGGAGAAATTCTCGCAATCACCGAATAGTAATAAAAAAATGTTGAGATATCCCTATACATGGTGAACAGAAGGAAAACAAACTAGCCGCTAGATTAAATAGGTGTTTCCGTTTATCGGGGTCGAGAGACACACCTCATAAGAGCATTATGATAGTAACGATAGCCTGATGTTGGTTTATGGATTTGCTGACATAGTTATTGGGAGTTGACTTCCCGAGCAAAGTAGTATAGATTTAGACTCAGTGGAAACAGCCCGTGGCTCAATTAAGCAATACTAAATAAGAACAAGAAAATATATCCCTAAACATGAACAGAGGGACGAGAGCAATCCAATCCATGAAGATTAAATAAAAGGTTCAGAAGACCAGAGAACACAACGGTCGAAACACTGTGATAATAACAACAAACATGCAGACATTAATCCGATTAAAAATATACATAACGATATCTCTCCATACCAGAAATTTTGAGAAACTTTTCTGCCAACATGCCTAAGCTGTGAAGTTCATTTTCTTTGGTTCAATTAGCAGATAGTTTTGAGTGATTCGACAGAGTTCAGCTGGCGATTATATTGACAAAGGAACTTGAGTAAATAAAGAATATAATCGATAAAATGCCTCGCTTGGATTCGAAATTAGATCTAACATTAAATTTCTCAGTACAACTTAGTATTGTGAACCTCTGGTGGTCATCTCCATGGTTCATCAGCGTTACTTCAGGGGTCAGATCAGAAACGCAGGTCGTCTGCTTTAAGTAATAATGTTGCTTTAGCAAAATTGGTGCTAAAATGGGAAAATTAAATCAAATATATTTCTTTGAGAACAGCATAAATGTATGATTGTTTAGCGGCATATCAACTTCTTATGGGTTATTTAATATCGAAATTTAATTTTGGGAGAAGAATTAGTAATTTCCTTTGCAAAAATGTATTACTGGTAACAATTTTTTTTACCAAAATCTATCGCTGATAATATTTTTTGTCACACATATATTGCTGGTAATATTTTTTACCACAAATGTATTGCGGGTAATATTTGTTTTTTACAAAATTATATTCCCTGTGATATTTTTTATTCTTTTTTTACAAAAAAGTATTGCTAGTAATATTTTTTTTACTATAAAAATGTATTGCTGGTATTTTTACTATAAAAACGTAAATTTATACTTTCATAGTTTTACACTGCAGTTTGGGATTAAATATTTTCCTATAACTTGTACCCTAAAAGGTGCTACCACTCCGGGTCAGGGGAGATATTTTTTACACTCTTATAGTGTTTTGATCCCAGTTTGTTGGTTAATTATTTGCCCATAGCTGGAACATAACTGCTGCTACCACCCCGTGTCTGGGTGGACCTGGGAACAACAGCAATTAAAAGGTGGTCCCACGCTCCTCAAAACTTCTCAATCAGAGGCGTTTCTGCTGGATGTTTTTTAACATCCAAAGATCCATGAAAATACCAATGCTAGGGATAGTTTTAAGAAGTAGGCAGAAGCCAATATTAGTACGCAATACATTATTGGCTGAATGCTATCCAATCGATGAGAAACACATCAGATGAAGATCAGTTTGAGGAAAAGATAAAATGTCGGGATGTGCTGATAAGTAACTAACGAGAATAGCACAGATACGGAAGTCATGGAAGAATTGGAACAGAGTTTGGTCTCTCAATTATTGATGGTATAAGAGTCATAACTTAACATTACGTCTTGTTATAAAATATTAAAACCACGAAGAAAGCTCCTTAGAAATATGATTAAAACTTAGTGTCTAATGAATATGTTGTACCAAAGTTGACCTACTGCTCTTTTGAAAAGTACTTTAGAAACGTCCAAAGACCAATGAAAAGATCAATGCCAGGGATAGAATTATGAAATATAAAGAAGATATGAGTTCCAAATAAGAGATTGGCTTAAGAAACACATGAAGGGAAGATCAGGATCATGGAAAGTTAAAACGTAAGGTTTTGCTGATAAGTAACTGTATAGAATAGCACAGTTAGGGAAGTCATGAAGGAATTCGAGAAACTTCTGTAAATTGATAAAGAGACAAAGCATTAAGTATTTGAAATCATTTTTCGTGACGTGGACAATAGTAAAAAATTTGAAGAATCATGAAATAGCATTTTTCTCGCATGACCATACACTTAATTCTTCCTGTTTTTGCCAAATAAAGAAAAAAAACATATTGCCCAAAACCTTACGATAATTTTCTGCATTTGTTGTTCACTTTAGTGGGGCCTATAATTTTAGCGCCTTCAATAGTAGCCGAAAAGCATTCTTGTATCTAGCAACTATTGTTGTGTTGGTTAACGAGAAACAAGAAGGACCGAAAATCTAGCCGAACCATCAGGTCAATCCAGTGTATCTGTACATTCATTAATACAAATGACTGCTGGGAAATCATGGTTCACCTATTTCTTCGTTCAACTAACATTTCTCTTTGTGATTACTAAAACGTTATAGTACGTTTGATTGGACGCCTTTATTTTTTTATATTCTGCATCTTTTCACTCTGCCTACATAAATAGTACTAACACCTGCAAGGGTTTACTCGATGCCGAACACATTTTTATGACTTGTCGCTTCAATTTTTCTCTAATGTTTGTGACATTTTTAGAATCATTAGTTACATGCTGTCTATTGTCCTTCTCCCGAACCAACACGTTAATCCACTACGCTATTTTTCCTCGCGACAATTCTGCGTGGAGAATGTAGAGCCTTAAACTTAATATGGATGCTTAACGCAAGGATGTTTGCCTTTTTTTGAATAGCTGCTGCTGCTGCACAAATACCGGATCGAAACGTTGCGATAACAAACAACAAAGTCCGCCCGTAAATAATATGAATATTGATAACTCTTTATTCCAGAAATTTAGGCAGAAATTCTTCATGTCAGTTCTTTTTTTCATAATCTTATGTCGCCAGAATATAGAAGATCTACTTTATTGTTCTCAGATCTCCGTTCAATTCTTCTTACCATTTTTCCAAGGTTGTGTTCACATCACCTAATAAATTTATTTTTCTCTTCCGAGATTATATCTTTCTTAAAATCCATGGTCAACATATTAAATAGATCTTTTAATCCGATTTTCTTTCCTGTCGCTATAAATGTTATATTTAGTGGGGGCACCTATTTGAGTTGCTATCCCTGATGTCTTTATTTTCCTCATTAGTGAAGCAAGGCAGTAAAGCCACTAAGGCACAAGGGGTTACTGGGTGTGAAATAATTAGAAAACAGAAATGTTTTGAAGGAGCGAGTACAATAGAAGATTGATCAGTTGATAACGATCTCAACATCAAAGTTGGCCGGAAAGAATTTACAGGCCACATAAAGTAAGGAAAGTAATATGAACTTAGAAAATTTTACCCTGACAGGAGATATCAAATTCAAGAGGGAGATGGGGAGGATAGTCCACCTACAAAGCCTGAATATCAGAACAGAAAATGGTAGGGATAGTTAAGTGGCACACATTGCTGAGATCTATCTGTCTGTTTACCTACATAGATATCTGTCTATCAGTTTATTCATCTACATAGATAGATGCATACATACATACATACATACATACATACATACATACATGCATATCATATCAGCAATGTGTGTCATTTAATTAATCTAACTACAAAGATAGATAGATAGATAGATAGATAGATAGATAGATAGATAGATAGATAGATAGATAGATAGATAGATAGATAGATATGCAAATTATTAGAAGGCTTGACAAATGAATGTATTTTCATACATAAATTTACCGATTCAAATCACCATCAAGTCCTCAATGTTTATTTTCGGTCGAATTAATATCAGAATTTAAGCACGCGTACATTTTTCATTACAATTAATTTTAAGGGTGTCTTTCCTGTGTCTTCTAATCATTGTCTTGTTAGAGATGCGGCCATCTGTCATCTTCAACTGATCTGTCGAAAAACCCAGGCGATTCTCTAATATACGCAAGACACGTCGCTTCATTCAGACTTCATTAATGAAATACTCGGTGTCATTTGAAGCCAACAACTCTAGGATAGCCTTTGGGCTTAATTATATATTCCTCTGCATATTTAACATATTTTAAGGCGAGTACTAATTTCAAGAAGGTTTCTGGCAGTCAGGAACCACTGTCAATTAGGCGCGATTGATCCAAAGATCCTGACAATGATTTCTAGACTATTGGAAATGTTTCTTCTTTTTTTGAGTGTTGAATACATTCACCTTTTCTATTTTTGTTCTCATCTTAACTTCATTTTTATTGACCATCTTATCGAATTCAAATTGTGCATGGAATGATCGCGCTAAGTGAATATACATGTAAATTCGCATTGGACGATTCTAGTACTACCTTCTTCCAGGAGAGTATTTTTTTTCTTTTAATAAGATGATGTGGCAAAAAAAGTTACTGTCAGCTAGCCATTAACGTTTTGATCCACCATTTGTTTATCTAATAAACCATGATGTATCCACTTTTGGGCTTTTTTTCCTGTTAGATTTTTTTGTTGCCTTCATATTCATTTAGCTAATGATTTCAATATTTTTCTTTAATGTTCTCTGACTTGTGTTAAACTTCTTTTGCAAATTTTCAACGTTGTCCAATGTGAAAACGACGATGTTCTAGAAAACCGTTACATCTGGAAGATACGCCCTGAAGAAACCTTGTCGATAGGTCTCTGCAATGATATCGGTTTATATCACTCCTCTCAAAGAGGTCACCAGCGTTATTAATGCTCCTTGCAAATTCAACAAAACATTACCCACAACATCTCAAGGCCACAAACACTTGCACAACACACTGATAACAGCCTGAATCGCTTCTGTTACGATGTTGGTCTCACACAGGAATTCGACCGTCTGCTGTAAACGCGACATCTATGAAGAGGCGACACGTCTACCAAGACACAATAACAGTGGTCTTTAGCCCAGTTAAGGCACCGTCACTACTGTCAACGTCGTACAGTTGGTTGACTGGTGGGTTGAGCTTCCCCAGTACTGGATGTACAGGTAGTGCAGCTCAGAACGGGTAATCGGAGGTCCGAGTTCGAATTCCGGTCGAGTCTGTTACATTCACTTTCGCACAAATATGGTAGATAAAGGCATGAAACCATTTCTTCTGTCCCATCCATGTGTTAAAAAGTAAGACTTGAATTTCTAGCTATTGTTCGTAACTAATTTAGAAGAAAGCAACTCCGGATTCAATATCATATGTAATCCGGGCAAACCACATATCAACCATGGAAAACAGCCATGGAAACATTATTGAATTCACAATTAATTACGGTACGAGGCTGTGCACTCAATTATCTCTATGCGCTCGATGAGGTAACTAGGTAAGCAGGTTTGGTTATGGTTTCTTTTGTTTCACGGCGTATGGGTAATTTAAAGATTTTCAGGATAGATTTGTATTAACAGAATATGTATTCATTGCTGGCAAAAAATTTTTTCTTCCAAAAAGTATTGCTGGTATCTTTTTTTCAAAAATGTATTTCTGGTACTACTTTTTTTAAAAACTGTATTGCTGGTAATATAATTTTTTCAAAGATGGTAATAATTTTTTTCTAAATATTTTTTTCTAAATATTTTTTTTCTAAATATTTTTTTTCTAAAACGTATTACTGGTAATATTATTTATTTAAAAAATGTGTTACTGGTAATATTTTTTTTCAAAAATGTATTGCTGGTAAAATAGTCTTTTTTTAAAATATGCATTGCTGGTAATATTGGTTTTCTAAAAATCTATTGCTGGTATTATTTTTTTCAAAAATGTATTGGTGGTAATATCTTTGTCCAAATATCTGTTGTTGAACATATTTTTTTCAAAAATGTATTATTGGTAATTTTTATTTCAAAAATGTATTACTGGTAATTTATCTTTTTCAAAAATCTATTTGTTGAGATGTTGAGTGTTTCCACGTGAGTATATGGTAATAACGAAAAAACACAGTCGTAGGGAAAAATACTGGTATATTCAGAGAGGTATTTACATCAGAGAGATTAGTAGTAGAACGAACGTAGGTTAGTAGTAACAATAAGTAATAGTAATAAAGTCCAACGGTATCTTCCGGTCGAGAAACGGAAGTGTAACTGATCACTACAGAAGTCTCAACCAGCACAGCACTACACTGCTACACTACGATATTTAACAACCCCTCCACACGGGTCGAATGTGGCACAAGGCCGGTTTAAAATGGGCTTACCAAGCCCGTAGGCTCGGCCAAAAATATGTCCATTTACAACCCGTATACACGTGTTTAGGGACTGTCTACCTCCCCGGACGAAACTTTGCCCTGCGGCAAAGCTTCGTCCAAGTTCCTCTCTGCCAAACAGAGAGTTCGACAGCAGAGAACCATTACTGATACACTGCTACAATATTTAACAACCCTCCTACGTTGGTCGAATGTGGCACAAGGCCGGTTTAATGTGGGCTCCCCGAGCCCGTAGGCTCGGCCAAAAATATGCCCATTTAGAACCCGTATAAACAGGTTCAGGGACTGTCTACCTCCCCGGACGACACTTTGCCCTGCGGCAAAGCCTCGTCCGGGTTCCTCTCTGCCAAAGCAGAGAGTTCGACAGGAGCAGCGTACAGTCAGAGACTGCGTCTCATACACTGCTACACTACTCACAGTCTCTAGAACTACTGTTCTATTTATAATAATAGGATCAGTCTATTGTGGTTGTGAAGTTGGATGCGCCCCAACACTATTACTGGTAATTTTTTTTAAATGTATTACTGGTTTAATTTTTTTTTAAATGTATTACTGGTAATATTTTTTTCGAAATTATATTACTGTTATTTTTCTATAAAAATGTATTGTTATACTTTCATAGATTTTTTTTGTCCCAGTTTGAGGATTAACTATTTGTCCATCGTTGCGACTCTAACAGGTACTACCACCCCGGGTTACGGTCCACCTGGGAACAACAGCAATTATGAGGGAATTCCGCCCACCTCAAAATCTCCCAATCGGAGGCCTTGCTGCCGGATGTAGTTCATCGTCATACACACGACGTGATAGGTAGGTAATATTGATTTGAGATGTGGTGTGATGCTACGAACGCCTTCGTTAGGTAGTTTCATCTTTGTCATTACTGGTAACCCGGCTTTTGCATCACGTGCCACTTATTTACAAATGCCTTGAAGAACTTTGTTACTGTTGCCGCATCGGAGATAGGATACCTCATTTTCTTGTCCCAACAATCTATTCACGGTTAAATCCTGGCTATATTATGTGCGCTTCACATAGCAGCAACAGCTACACCGTCACAACTACGTTACATCTTTACCTATTACGTAGCACAATGTGCTGAAACCAAAAGTTTACGTTCTGCGTTTTCAGCACGAAGTTATTATTAAATTTACGAATACAAATGCATCGAACGCTGAAGGCATTTTAGAACACCAGACATTGCACAGGAAACGAGTTCGTTTTCTGCATGTTTTTGAATAATGGAGATAATTCTTTCACGCTGTTTTGTTGATTATCTTTGAAGCTGTAAAGAAAGAGCTCGAGAAAAAATTGTGTTATTTTTGTTGGCATCCCTTGGTGGTTTAACGGGTGCGTTTTAGTAGATCTTCTAGTTTAATTAAATGACACTTTCCTTACGTGCTTCAGAAACTCGTGAGAATGTGTACACTGTTGACACGCCTAAAAAGTCACATTTTCGTAGTCGGAGAAGGCGGCAGAATGGACCCGTCGATACATCGCGGTAATAATAAAATTCAGTAACGGGAACAACAATCTGACGTTTTTCAAAATTATCGTATGATAACTGTGCTTGTCCCAACTTTCGTTAGTTTCGCATGACCGTTACGTCCTGCCAATACATCACGGATAATGGACTATTACGTTTTGATCGCGGGGAAAGACAAAAGATATATCAGACACTCTACTTGGTTTCAGTGAAAAAAGGAAGAAAGAAAGAAGAATATAAGTGTTTAACGTCTCCTACTAATACTTCATAAATAATGGACTATTAATCCATATCAAAGTCGCTGTTTGGTTTCATTGAGAAAATGAATGAAAAAAGGGAAGATAGAAGTGTTTAATGTCTGTGTGAGCGAAATAGAAGAGAGTTTTCAATTTCAAATCTTTTAATTTGTACCGCCTTACTTCTTAAAATAACGACTAGAATTCATATTTATAATAGTTATTGCATTATTTTGTTAAAATCGTTAAGCTCAAATATTTAAGGACGAGGAATTTCTACGGATATTTTATTGTCTTAAAAATAGACATGAGCTCGTTCAATCATTAACTGAAAAATTAAGATTCACGAGGAATTTAAAATAGGAAAACCGTGAAATTTTCACGGGTTAAAACTAGTAGATAATAAATATGATTTGAACCCAGGCTTACCGCAATCCGAATAATATAAACCCATTTTATATGTGATCACGACAACGCCAATAGGTTTTAAAATCCATAAAGAAAAGAATTGCATATGAATATAATTACTACGGTTGAGTAGTGTATAGCGGTTCGGATTGCGAAATTGGAGTGCCGAGATCGAATTCCAGTCGAATCCATTACATTCACTTACGGGCTAATACCCTTGGGAAAGGTATGAATCCTCTTATTCCCTCCACCTGTGGGTAAATAGCAGGACAGACCTTGGATGGCACCTCGTTTACCGCAGAAAGAAATGGCGTCTACAGCTGAAAAAAATTTGCCTCGTCAGTCATGTGTCGAAACATACATGATTGCCTAAGCGTGTATCCCGCATGGCGCATAACTGACTGAATGCTTACACAGACGAATTTTTTTTTCATTTTCTATGGCCACCTGCATTCTGCTATCTATCACACAAACTCGTCAGAAAAGTAGCCCGATGCTTGACACTCACTTGCCTTCAATATACACTACGTGGTTTAGATTTTCGAAGCCCTTCCTCATTATAGGCGATCATGTCTCCACACAATATTCTATCTCGTGTAACTTTTAACATTTTTTTTTTATTTTCTTTTTGCTTCGCTTTGCTAGGGCCACTCCGATTCTGTTATTCATCCACACAAGCTCGTCAAGTACGTGGCTCACTGCCTTCCCCTATTCCTCTTCACTTCAATATGGCTCATCAGGGTTAAGTTATCCAAGCCCTCATTCCTTATTATGTGCCCCCCAAAATTATTTTCCTGATATTGAGTATAAGCGTTCGTTCTGTTGCCATTTTATTGGAAACTTTCTGGTTACTTACACATTCCGTACGTGAGATTTTCAGTTTCCTTCTATAGGACCCCATTTCTACTGCCTCTATTTTTCTCCTTATCTGTCGGAAGATTGTCCAATATTCACTGCTCTATAATGGGATGGATATCACATAGCAATCAGACACTTTTTTCTTTATTCCTAACAAAATTTGTGTTTTTCACAGTTCACATAACACATGACGTTTCATTTCTTCGTTGATTTTTCTTGAAATTGATGAAATGTTTTAAAATATTATGATGATACTAGGAACCAAATAGTAACAAATGTTTCTAAATATTAGAGTTGTCTTCACCGGGTTGTTTTATCTTGTTTGTTCAATTGTCAGTGTTGTTTACAAGCAATATGAAAACACCCAGGGACTAAGAAATGAATTCAACATGAAGTTTCAAATATTTGGGAGCAATATGATCAATGGTGATTACTTTCTTTGTATGTGACGTGTCTTTTCAAGGCTTGGAAAACCACAAAATGCAGTCAGGTTATTTTATTTTAGTTCTCGTTTTTTTTTTCTTTTAATATATTTTTAACTTTTTAGTGTACCTTCTTGTACTTACTCTGATATGTATTCACTCAAAAGTATTAATTAGATTAATCCTTGTTTTGTAAGTGTTACATTCTCCGGGCCTTCTTTCCTTGTTATGTGTTCCATAAATTTCAACTGGCTCGTTCTGGTTGTAAGTATACGTTTCATTGTAGTTTTAAATTTTCCTTAAAACTCGCTGTTTTACTCATTCGTTCTCTGCATTGCATTTATTGGCATTCCTATGTAGAATCAACTCCGCATAAT
Source organism: Acanthosepion esculentum (assembly GCA_964036315.1). Taxonomy (NCBI): domain Eukaryota; kingdom Metazoa; phylum Mollusca; class Cephalopoda; order Sepiida; family Sepiidae; genus Acanthosepion; species Acanthosepion esculentum. The sequence goes on from OZ038481.1 coordinate 54,571,227, forward strand.
TTCCAGTATCTTCTACACCTGAGCAGAGATTTCCCAGCATTCAATGATACATAAAATAGTTTAGAATCGAAAGCAAAAAAAAACACCGTACTACCACACCCGAGAAAGTATTCAACATCTCCACCTAAACTAAATCTTCTGACGGTAAAAAAAAATAGGATTTTTCTGTGTTTGATGTTATTAAAAAAAGAATTCTTTATTATGAACCCTTGGAAACTGTAAATATTATTATTAGACAGAACTTCAGCTTCCGGTTCATTTGGAAGATAAAAAATACCATTTCTTTGGCAAGAAAATCCACAAATGTTTGGGCTACATGGAAACGCACAGCGATAATTTTGCAATGCAACATAGCAATGAAGTCTTCTCTAGATCTGTCATCATTGAAGGCAACACTGAGGATATGGATCAATATGAATAAACGACATACTAGCTTTTGAATCAAACTCATGCGTATTTTTACACATTCGCCACAGGAATTCACTGACGAAATCTTTAAGAGTTAAATTTTTAATTCAATCTGTAAAGAAATTTTCTGGAGTTGGAGTTGTACAATTGGCACTAGTACTTAAAATAATAATGTATTCGAAAACATTTTTTCATATTACTATAGAATAACCACACCGAACCACGAATATGATGATGTTCCAATTGTAGCTTACATGTGGCACAAAGTTCTAACGAGACGGGCTTGCTAACCATTAAACCACGTAGCGGTGCCCTAAATGATTTTCCATGTGTAGCTTATATGTGGCGCAATGCTGAAATTGTGCAGTCCTCAATGAGGATCGAACTTACTACTCAGTCGTCATTGTTCTAGTGAGACAAACTTGCTAACCATTACCCACATCGAAGTGCCCTAAATGATTTTCTAAGCGTACCTTAAATGTGACACAAGGCCGAAAGTATGCAGCACCCAGTGAGGATCGATCTCAATATTCAGTCGAACGCTGGCCCACGAATATATTCTATTGATTTATATTATTTACGGTTTACCAACCTTTTGCAGATTGCTTAAAGGCAGAAAATCTTTTTTAGATCGTAATAATTTTGGGGATATATTGATTATTTTACGGATATAAGTCCTACTAACTAACACATAGCAGGGGGAAGGAGGTGAATTCATACGTTTTCCAAGGTTGTTTGCACATAAGTTTGAACATATAATGAACTTGACTGGAAATGAAACTCGGCTCTCCATTTTAAATTCCGAGACGTTATCATTTACACCACCTGCACATGCAAGCTTCCAGCGTCCGTCATTCCAAAGAGTTCACCCATCCATGAACTGATCAGGCTCGATGTTGCTTAACTTCGGCGATCCTACAAGGACCGGTGTTTCAACGTGATATGGCCGTAATCCCCACTAATATGATTTTTTTTTTAATTATATTTTATGAAAGTTAATAGGGGCTTCAATTCGCTATGTAAAATCACTGTAAACTGATCCATCTATTTATCAAACACGTGAAATAAAAAATTTTTTTTTGAAAAACGTTACCTGGACATTTTTTTTTATTTATGTGTTAATATCGAGTAAGAAATCGAGAATACGACATTTGAAAAAAATGTTAAATTTTAGGAAATCTTGTGGTAGGGGCCAATTTTGATTTCGTCGAAAACGTTTCGCGAACCTTGAAGAAGCATTTTACACAACATTTATATAGCAAATTAGATGACCGTTTTACTTTTTTAAAATTTAATAATTACAAATTAAATTATATTCGTTGTATAGAGTACTTAATATAAAGAATATCTATATATAAAATTCTGTAACTTTCGTTTATCTGTCCTTCACACCCTCTAAAACAGTAATATATTGACCGATCGAAATCATTTTTTTTTTTTGCGAAAACTGCAAAAAGGTAAGGGAATAAATCATACAGTTGGTTTTACATGGGTGTTTAGCTAAGATCAATACTTTTTCATTATCCTTTTTGAAAATTTAGAAGTTGCATTATTAAACATGCAAAAGAAGTTCACATCGTCATTCGCCTTTCTCCCAATACTGCACTGGGGGTTGGGGGCAGACATTAAATTACTTAACCCAGCTGCGAACGTCAGTCAGATCTCCCCACCCCACCAACACATATTTCAACAAAGTGAGATTGACCTTCGTAAGGCATCTCCCAAGTCACGTTTATTTTATTTAACTTGTTGCAGTTTTGTCAATATAATTCACAAGTCCAGACGCTTCAAAAAGTTGGAATTTGACGCCATATTTACGTATGGCCATATTTACGTATGGCGCAACAGTAAAAAAAGGAAAAACAGAAATTTTCTTAAAAAATATTGTTTACCATGTAGTCCTATGAAATTAGATTAAATTAAAGATATTATTAAACCGCGAAATAGTTTTTTTTTTCCAAACAAATCAGCTTATTTAAATTTCATCGATTGGTTTGCGAAATTGTGCGAAATCTCGACAAAAAATGTCAGCGATAACTTCAATAATACTAAATAGTGTAAGGATTTCAACACGCGTCAGTGTAATGCAAAAAATTCTAGTAAATTTTAAAATGACGGATATAAACACCATGCCATAAAGTTATCTAGTAGGTAAAATCTTGAGCAAGGCACACGGATATATGTTTATATATTATAGAATTTATTCAAAGACGCTTTCATAAACCTATTAATCAAAATAATTGATGAAATAATTTAAAATGTGAGGTTAAAAACTTTAAAACGGCTGTTTAAAAATAAAAAATAAATAATAGTCCGTCCACCATTATAGAGCAAGCAGCCAAGCAGACGCTTAAGAAAAATGCTAAAATATCACGCCATTGTGCAAACAGTCTGTTGAAAGTATTACTCAAATCTCAAAATTAAATATCAGTGAACAATACATGCGTTAAAGTGTTGCTCTTTAGAAGGTCAGTATTGTAGCTTCGTAGGGAATTCAAATTTCAACACGAGATACATTTGTATGAAAAACACGTAGAAAGGAACAGAATAAATCTAAAGGTGTCTTTATTTTTGTGCTTCTTAAAAGCGACTATTTGTATACTAAAGATAAAAACGTTATCACTTTCAGTTGTTTTTGTTTTTTTTTTTTGTTTTTTGTTTTTTGCATAGGTAAGGTAATGGACAATGCGTCTATTTATTGACAAATGGTATTGTTAAATAATAGTTTAGCAAACTATTATTTTTAGAGGAAGTGTATCTCTGCTCCGGCTTCCTGGGGGTGACTTTCGAGGTCAGATGCAAGCCAAAATAAGGAAGTCGATTTTGATTGATTGAGCTAGCGTGGATAGATAGAGAAATCCTTTTCAAAGGGAGTCGGTCCTCACACGTAAAGCAATGTAGATGCGTTCTTTTTCGTGTCTGGAACGGCTCCCCAGTAGAGTAGAACTATCCTACTGGATTGTTAGTACATGTAGATATTGATAAAAATAGTTAAGTTAATATTCTCTATGTTGGCATCTTCCATTGCCCAAACCGAAACGATTGTCGATTGCCAGCCAAGAGGGAAAAGCCGAGCTGAGATCATACACTGCTGTCAATATACAGCAGTATCTCGCACTGCATCATCTGTGATGAGCTCTATGTACAAGATGCCCATAATTGTTCCATAGAATCCTATTTCAAATACATGGATTCTTTGCTGTAATTCTGCTTTTAAAGTCCAAGTTTCGAAGGTAGATAGAAATACTGAGAAGACTAATGCACGCGACAGTCGGATGTTTGATATCAGATAGATGTTCTTGTCACTTAAGATTTTTTTTTGTTTTGTGACAACTACCACTGTTTTTTTTCTGCAACGCTATTTATTCAATAAATAAATATAATATTAAATAGTATCTATGAATATCTTTATTAAATGAATTTAAACGTATTCAGGGGTTTAGAGGTAATTTCTGTTTTAAATTTTCTTCTCCAATTATGATGCACTGCGACTCGCACCCCTCAACGTCTCATCAAGTGAGCCTCATCGGTACAGCTAATAAAGTCTTCCGGTAGAAACTGCTAAGAGAAGATGAATTCCTAACGCAACGGTATAGAGCATTTTGCTACATGATATGCTAGACTTGTGAGTAAAGAGGTCTTTTGTAGCATCTACTAGTTTTCCCTTTCCGAATCCGGGAGAAGGTATGTAATACATTTCTATAGTTTGTTAGCTTGTTCGCCTTCCAGATAAAAACTTCATTCACGTTCGTCCGACTTCTCTCCGGGCATCTTTATTGTTTTTAATTATGATTATTTAGGTAATATCTGCTTTTGATGGACAGATAATATCAAGTCTGCCCATATATTTTTGATAAACCATCACTTTTTCAAGAAATTGAACTTTTACTGGTTAGGCACCGTGTTATTATCATATGTCTGGACGTGTATTCCACCAAAACATGCTTTCAGAAGAATTTCTAATCACGTCCTGAATAAAACAAAATGCGAATTCACTCCTATGTTATTCTACTGGACGCAATGCTTCACACAATTCAGCCATACATTTAAGGAGATGACATCAGATATCGATATGGTGGAGGATTTTCAATCTTCGATGTAAACGTCTAACACACACATACGAAATGTCAATACTTCAATATGCTTATGATAACGCTGCCCTCAATCATTTAAAAGAAGAACTACAGTTTATGAACATCTTTGCTATGGTCTACCGTTGTTTGGGCCTTACAGAAAACATCAAGAAAACCCAGGCCCTTACACAGTCATCCCCAAATAACATCTTATCAGATTTTGACATTGCTATTTGTGATACACCTCTGGAACAAGTAGAGTATTTTCCATGTTTAGGCAGCCTTTTATCCAACAAGTACACCTCAGAAAAGGATCTGAAACGCAGAATTGGAGCTGCATAAGGGGTATTTGAAAAGCTCATCAAACGCATATTCAGTTCCAAATATCTGAACTTTAAATTAAAATTTAAACAAAAACTATTATCTATGATGCTGTTGTCATTTCAACTTTGCTATATGATTGCGAAAACTGGACTCTATATCGCCGCGATATCCAAAGATTAGAACTCTTTCACCAGCAATCTTGAACACCACCTGGAATTACGATATGACCAACACCAAATTCCTGGAAAGTGCCAACAGCCAAAGCATCGAATCGCTGATTCATTAAACAACATCTTCGACGCTCAGAACATGTAGCAAGAAGGAAAGAATCCAGATTTTCACTTTAAGTCTTATTCAGTGAGGTCACCTCAAGGAAAAGACCACATAGTTTCCCTCTTCGAAGATACAAAGACCAACTCAAGACTACAGTGACAACCACCGGTTGGTGAGCCTAAATCGTTTGAAACACAAGCCCGAGATCGTACCAACTGGCAATATTCCATTACTATGGGAACCAAAAACTTCGAAGAGAAAAGGCAGAGGAGAATCGACACGAGAGAAGAGAAAAGGAAGAAGTCAAACGACACGAGAGAAGAGAAAAGGAAGAAGTCAAACGACACGAGAGAAGAGAAAAGGAAGAAGAGAAACGACACGAGAGAAGAGAAAAGGAAGAAGAGAAACGACACGAGAGAAGAGAAAAGGAAGAAGTCAAACGACACGAGAGAAGAGAAAAGGAAGAAGTCAAACGACACGAGAGAAGAGAAAAGGAAGAAGTCAAACGACACGAGAGAAGAGAAAAGGAAGAAGAGAAACGACACGAGAGAAGAGAAAAGGAAGAAGTCAAACGACACGAGAGAAGAGAAAAGGAAGAAGTCAAACGACACGAGAGAAGAGAAAAGGAAGAAGAGAAACGACACGAGAGGAGAGAAAAGGAAGAAGTCAAACGACACGAGAGAAGAGAAAAGGCAGATGAGAAACGACACGAGAGAAGAGAAAAGGAAGAAGAGAAACGACACGAGAGAAGAGAAAAGGAAGAAGTCAAACGACACGAGAGAAGAGAAAAGGAAGAAGTCAAACGACACGAGAGAAGAGAAAAGGAAGAAGTCAAACGACACGAGAGAAGAGAAAAGGAAGAAGTCAAACGACACGAGAGAAGAGAAAAGGAAGAAGTCAAACGACACGAGAGAAGAGAAAAGGAAGAAGAGAAACGACACGAGAGAAGAGAAAAGGAAGAAGTCAAACGACACGAGAGGAGAGAAAAGGAAGAAGTCAAACGACACGAGAGAAGAGAAAAGGAAGAAGAGAAACGACACGAGAGGAGAGAAAAGGAAGAAGTCAAACGACACGAGAGAAGAGAAAAGGAAGAAGAGAAACGACACGAGAGGAGAGAAAAGGAAGAAGTCAAACGACACGAGAGAAGAGAAAAGGAAGAAGAGAAACGACACGAGAGAAGAGAAAAGGAAGAAGTCAAACGACACGAGAGAAGAGAAAAGGAAGAAGTCAAACGACACGAGAGAAGAGAAAAGGAAGAAGTCAAACGACACGAGAGAAGAGAAAAGAAAGAAGAGAAACGACACGAGAGAAGAGAAAAGGAAGAAGAGAAACGACACGAGAGAAGAGAAAAGGAAGAAGTCAAACGACACGAGAGAAGAGAAAAGGAAGAAGTCAAACGACACGAGAGAAGAGAAAAGGAAGAAGTCAAACGACACGAGAGAAGAGAAAAGGAAGAAGTCAAACGACACGAGAGAAGAGAAAAGGAAGAAGTCAAACGACACGAGAGAAGAGAAAAGAAAGAAGAGAAACGACACGAGAGAAGAGAAAAGGAAGAAGAGAAACGACACGAGAGAAGAGAAAAGGAAGAAGTCAAACGACACGAGAGAAGAGAAAAGGAAGAAGTCAAACGACACGAGAGAAGAGAAAAGGAAGAAGTCAAACGACACGAGAGAAGAGAAAAGGAAGAAGAGAAACGACACGAGAGAAGAGAAAAGGAAGAAGTCAAACGACACGAGAGAAGAGAAAAGGAAGAAGTCAAACGACACGAGAGAAGAGAAAAGGAAGAAGAGAAACGACACGAGAGGAGAGAAAAGGAAGAAGTCAAACGACACGAGAGAAGAGAAAAGGCAGATGAGAAACGACACGAGAGAAGAGAAAAGGAAGAAGAGAAACGACACGAGAGAAGAGAAAAGGAAGAAGTCAAACGACACGAGAGAAGAGAAAAGGAAGAAGTCAAACGACACGAGAGAAGAGAAAAGGAAGAAGTCAAACGACACGAGAGAAGAGAAAAGGAAGAAGTCAAACGACACGAGAGAAGAGAAAAGGAAGAAGTCAAACGACACGAGAGAAGAGAAAAGGAAGAAGAGAAACGACACGAGAGAAGAGAAAAGGAAGAAGTCAAACGACACGAGAGGAGAGAAAAGGAAGAAGTCAAACGACACGAGAGAAGAGAAAAGGAAGAAGAGAAACGACACGAGAGGAGAGAAAAGGAAGAAGTCAAACGACACGAGAGAAGAGAAAAGGAAGAAGAGAAACGACACGAGAGGAGAGAAAAGGAAGAAGTCAAACGACACGAGAGAAGAGAAAAGGAAGAAGAGAAACGACACGAGAGAAGAGAAAAGGAAGAAGTCAAACGACACGAGAGAAGAGAAAAGGAAGAAGTCAAACGACACGAGAGAAGAGAAAAGGAAGAAGTCAAACGACACGAGAGAAGAGAAAAGAAAGAAGAGAAACGACACGAGAGAAGAGAAAAGGAAGAAGAGAAACGACACGAGAGAAGAGAAAAGGAAGAAGTCAAACGACACGAGAGAAGAGAAAAGGAAGAAGTCAAACGACACGAGAGAAGAGAAAAGGAAGAAGTCAAACGACACGAGAGAAGAGAAAAGAAAGAAGAGAAACGACACGAGAGAAGAGAAAAGGAAGAAGAGAAACGACACGAGAGAAGAGAAAAGGAAGAAGTCAAACGACACGAGAGAAGAGAAAAGGAAGAAGTCAAACGACACGAGAGAAGAGAAAAGGAAGAAGTCAAACGACACGAGAGAAGAGAAAAGGAAGAAGAGAAACGACACGAGAGAAGAGAAAAGGAAGAAGTCAAAAGACACGAGAGAAGAGAAAAGGAAGAAGTCAAACGACACGAGAGAAGAGAAAAGGAAGAAGAGAAACGACACGAGAGAAGAGAAAAGGAAGAAGAGAAACGACACGAGAGAAGAGAAAAGGAAGAAGTCAAACGACACGAGAGAAGAGAAAAGGAAGAAGTCAAACGACACGAGAGAAGAGAAAAGGAAGAAGTCAAACGACACGAGAGAAGAGAAAAGGAAGAAGTCAAACGACACGAGAGAAGAGAAAAGGAAGAAGTCAAACGACACGAGAGAAGAGAAAAGGAAGAAGAGAAACGACACGAGAGGAGAGAAAAGGAAGAAGTCAAACGACACGAGAGAAGAGAAAAGGAAGAAGAGAAACGACACGAGAGGAGAGAAAAGGAAGAAGTCAAACGACACAAGAGAAAGGCTGGAAAAATTAGACCTCGTCATCCACCAAAAGTAGGATGCAATCAATTCAATCGGTTCTTCCATGCAAGAATTGGTCTATTTAGTCATCAACACCATCGTCATAAAGGAAGCGTACAGAAAAGTAGAAATTAAATTCTCAGATTCGGAATAAAGCCAACGATGACGGATTATCATAGTTAAATCTCTACCACATGGTATATAAATAAAGGTGGTATAGCCCGAATGCATCTCCGTTGCATTTTCCATAAACGAAGCTTTGCTAGTCTTTCGTTATCCTATCGCTATTTTGATGAAAGTTTTTCAAAAAAGTTACATTCCATTGCAGACTTTCACAGCTGGACACCGCCTTGCCACGTACACAGAATCATGTGGTTCTACTGAAGGATACTGAGAATACTATGGACCGAACATGTTTTAGAGAAAAGAGAAAGGATACTTATGCTTAAACTCGGGAAGAGATAGTTGACATTCCCAGGACATAATGAGAAAAGATTGCTTGGAAAATTTGATACTCACAGGACAGATTAAAGGCAAGATGGAGAGAGGAAAACAGCACAAGGCCTACCTTGCAAACATGAGTAAATGGATGGAGGAACAGGTTTTGGAGTGTTACCAAAATAAAGAATTTATTAATTTTGTATGTATGTTTGTTTAGCGGCATATCAACTCTTTATGGGTCATTTGATGCAGACATTTTATTTTCCTAGGAGCAGTAATAAGCTTTTTTACAAAAGTGTAATGCTGGTAATAATTTTCTTGCTTTACAGTAAAGTATTTCTGGTATTATTTTTATTTAAAAAAATGTATTTTGGGGATTTTTTTTCCATGGAAATGTATTGCTGGTATTTTTTCTATATTTTGTCTACTTTCATAATGATTTTAACCCAGTTTGGGAGGTAACTATTTGCCCATAGTTGGGACCCTAACAAGTGCTACCACCTTGGGTCAGGATGGACCTGGGAACAAAAGCAAGGTGGTTCCACGCTCCTCAAAACGTTCTGATCAGAGGCCCTGTTGCCGGATGTATAATTTATTAAGAGCTACAAAGGACAGGAAATTGTGGAGAGGCATGACCGATAACGTCCTTTTAGAAACACGTCACATAGAAGAACAAGGGCAATATCAAGGAATGTTCCCCCCTTTTTCAGCATTTGATTAAAAAAGAGAAAAAAGAAATATTCCTAACACATTGACAAATGGGCTCATCCTTCTTCCAACAACAGTTAGGAATAGCACTCGAAGATTCTCCAACCTGTTTTGTAATTTATAATTGGAAGAAGCCTATTAAAACTAATGAATGAAATTTTTAATATCGTTATATCTACGCGAGTCCGATGTTTGCCACTTCTTTCAACGTTGACATTTTCGTTCTATTTCTGTCGATAAACAAACACGTTTTCGTTTATTTTATTCATATTTGATAACAATTAGATTAACATTCAAGGTTATATGCGCTTAAACTGAATTTATCAAAAAATATTTTTTTGATTTATCTTCATAGTTTTATGGCAACCGTTTCGAACTGACAGCAACTGACAAAATGACAAATTAAAATCAAATTTAATGCAATGCAAATAAGTTTTATTCTGAATGCCTTCGTTTTCGATCACAATCTCCACATATTTTCCCTAACATAATTTTCGCCTTTGACTAATGTTTTAAGTAAACCAGTTTCTACTGTTGAAAAAATATATATATATAAAACACAATTAATAAGAATATTGTAAGTTTGACAAGAAACATTATTCCTGCGATCTGCATTTTTCCGTAATGGAATAGACGAACGTCCGTAATATAAAATGATAAAGGAAGCAAATTGTGTGCATTTTTAGCAGGGAGATATTGAACAGACGCCAATATATTTAATTCAAAATATTTGGCTCTTATTTTCCGGTGCACGTTAACGGGAAATAAATATGTTTTTTTTTATAAGCATATAGATAAAAATAAGTAAAACGATGTATAAAATCGAACAAAATACATAAATATATATAAAAGCAGACGTAAATTTTACAGAAAAAGGATCGATATTCATATGTCTTCTTCTATGTTAAACCGTTAGCATTTTCAGGCGAAGTAGCATTCGCTTCCATTTGTCATCTGTAAACATTGCAATAAAGACAATTAAGAAAATCAAAATGACACCTGGAGTTTGCGACAAACTACTGTTGAACGGCAAGTATTAACACTTGTCTATGTATTATAATATTATACGATCAGATAAAGCAACTGATCTATTTGCTGTCATATAAAACCCTTATTAAAAAATTTTAAAAATATGGAAATTCTACACTACGTCTAATGTTCGATTGATATAACGAGGGAACCTTGGTTGGTTGGTTGGTTTTCTTTAGTGGCAGATATTTTGTACCTAATTTTACACTTTCAGAGTAAACGTATATTTCAAAGATACAGTTTGTAGTTAAAATGTATTGCTGGTAGTTATTTTTAATGATATTACTGGTAATTTCACCACCAAAAAGTTTCGTTAGTAATTCTATTATAAAATGTACAATTGACTTGTTTTTTTGTGGGGTTCACTGTGTACGCTTAGGTGGGTCCCTATCAAGTGCTTCCACCTCGGGGCAGGGTAGATCTGGGAACAAACGCAGTTAAGTGGTGGTTCCACGATCCTCAGATGTGAGCCATTATCCATTTCCCTACCCGCATATATAAGATACAGTATATTCCTATGGACCGTGTCCCTTCAGGACATGGATACATAAAATAAGAAAATTTCACCTCACTATTGTTCTTTTATACCGAGTATAACAGCAAAATTATTCAAAATGTGTAACAAAAACGTGATAATTGTCCAGCCCACAAAATGTTTAATATCTAAAAAAAAATAATAAATTACAGTTAATTTCAAAGTTTCCTTTGCCTAGGTTTTCAGATAAGACGCTTAGACATCTTGATACCATTTGTCGTAAGAATCACTGGAATACTCTTTTAGTTATTTACCTAGAAAGAGAACCGGTTAAAATCGTTTTGTGTCAGCCCCATCATGTATTCTCAACTGAGCAATGGTGAGAGAAAAAAGATTATTCAGGTCTTCAGTAATGGTTACAACATTCATACTCTGGCTTCCATGTTCAAGGTCCGAAGTTTTAGAGAAAATGGAAACAAAAAATACACTTATATTTAACATCAGAAGGGAACGGTTGCAATTTCTGTAGAATATAATAAGGAAAGAAGAGATGGAAAATTTGTTACTCACAGAATAGAATGAACGTGACATGGGAAAATAATGCATGACCTACATAGTGAGCAGTAGTAATTAATCAGAAAAACAGAGTGTAGAAGACATAACAAATCTAAAAGGGACAGTAAATTGTGGAGAGCCATGATTATCAAGGTCATGTAGGGATTCTGCACAAAGCAGAAGAAGAAAATCCCTACTGATTAAATATATCTGCTTTGAACAATAAAAGACATATATATAAATAAAGCGAAGCGTACGTACGTCCGTCCGTCCGTCAGTTTTTTGTTCTGGGCGAATCATAAACAATCTGAAGTAACAGGTAGTAACTACTCTAGTTACACGCGATTAAAAATTAAATAAATAACTCATTTAAAGTTAAATTTATATATTGAACAGAGTGATAGGTTTGACAAAATTATTAAATATTTAAATTTAATTTCGCTTTTCGTCCCAGTTGAAATTGAAATTGTCTAATTAAACTTTAATTAAAAATTAAGCAGGGCACTGTACGTTACTCATATTTTTCTTTCTTTTTTTAGCACGCGGACGGGTTCCCTAATGTCTTTTGACTTCATATGAAGGGATCATAAAGAATGGTGTTTTTAAAAGAAAAGAAAAATTGCGCGCAAAATAAATGTAAACAAACTACGGAGGTCGGTTGCGTATACGAAGAAAGATTATGCCGAATTAAGGTGTCGAATAAAGATAAAATAATTTTATTATTTCTAAAATGTGGCTTCTATGCTAGTAAAGATAAAACTTCACCGTAAAACTTATAATTCAGAGATCTACAGCAAGTGTTCCCTCTAGGATAGTTGATCCTGCTCATCATGCACCAACCACAATAAATACTACTTTCTTTTTACATTCAGAGTGGTAATCATGTGAATATTGATTTATTTTCTGGCATATATGCATTTCTTGGCCTAGAGTGGAGATCTTGTTCTAATGCTAAAATACAGCAAAGAAAAAAGAGATTGTAAAAAGAAACTATAAGTTTGTTCTCCATTACTATCTCAAGCATAACATCTCTCAAAAAAGGATACAGGAAAAGAAAATTGAAGTTTTATGTGACAAGCCAGAGATCTTGAAACTTGACAAACTGGTTTTCAGACCTTGAAAATTGGAAAATAAACAGTGGAAGAAATTCAGAGTATAATGGAATGAAACTTCCACGAGAACATACGTATTCAGCTACTTAGGATTAAAGAAAAAAAATCATCTCACACCTCTTCATAATGGACCCCTTTAGGAATATAGACACATATTTCCACTTTCCTTTTATTTTTCTAAAAATGGCCGCAATGTTATTTTGGGGGGATCAACATCAACTCCATCGAAACATTCTACTTAATCTCGCCCAAGGCATGTTAAACAGAGATTTTAGCTTTGTGTAAAGCTATAAATTGCATGGTGAATGATATGCCTGTGATGTTTGTGGCGAACACACGTTAGTACAGATGCAATAGAGGCCGCGAATCGCGTGCGGACATGTCTGTCAACACCAGATTTTTCGCATTAGCAGCAGAACACCTTGACACGTCCAGATACGGACCTCTCTGCAACGTGTCTTGATCCGGGTTTCCGTCAACTGTCCCCTGTCAATAAAAGCGACGGAAAAACCATCCGTTATCGAGACTTGGTTTCTTGTGATCTCGGTCCCTTAGACATTTTTTCCTCAAGTTGCATCCGGCTCGCCGTGCTGTGATTTCTGAGACAGTGTCGTTTTTATTTCCTCCCGTTTCTTATCTTTTATTTCTGCTTGTTGCCTCGCAGTTGTTGGGAGAGCAATCGGTTTGGAGTTTTCCCCAAGCTCAACACACCCTTGCCGTATTTTGCAACAATGTTTTGCAAAAGAAATTCCCAGGGCAAATAACTTTCATATCTACTCATTATGAATGAAACATTTACATAATACACAATGTCACACAATTATGTTTCATCTCTGATTGATTAACCTCAAGGGAGTCTGTCTGACTGTTCAATCATTTCCCGCTAAAAAAGCGTAGTGATCTCACTATCTTGGAAATTTATATACGATATAATGACTTTTCTTAACCATGCCAAAGTAATGTTATTACTATTGACAGTATAAACATATATCTGTCTATATTTATGAGATGAAGTATTGTAATTAACGCGATTTACATTGTTCAGACTGTTGTCTTCATCATTGTTTCCATAATCACACCATTTCGGCCATTGTACGCTCCAGCTTGATTCAGGTGATTGTCCTGCCCCACTAGAACCAAAGTAAGCTATCTAATTTCTATAACTATTACCAACACCGGCGAAACAGTAGTCTCAGGAACAGGGCACATTTTATCATTGGCTTGTGTTAACTGCAATCCGCATTAAATTGGCGATATGTTACGTCTTGCCATCGTGGACCTGTGGGTGAATAGCGGACCAGAACCTATTTATAGTCTGGAATCAATGGGTTATGAATATACACAAAGTTCACCAAAATGTTTCCCTTGAAGCGAGAGGAAACTATTTTTTCTGAATGAATTCGACGTTATGTCTTCATTGCATTGAATGAAGATAACACAATCTAGAAGTAGTATGTCGTTTGTAGTCGACGTAGTCTTGCTAAAATAGGTAGGAAGCAGATAAGCTAGATCTCTCTCTGCTTGTTAACTTCTTGTTCTACTGATGATATATATTTGGACGAGTCTAAGTCCCATTTTGGAGTGATGCGTTCATCTCCACAACATATGTATGCAATGCTTAAAGGATGGTTAAACATTTTTTAATTGAGTGTACATATTACTTACATATATACACATACATTAGCTCCAGCTGAATCAAATACTTGAAGCCTAAGTATAAAAGATTTCTTTACATATTATTGGACATAAATTATTTGTAGATGCATTAAATGTTTAAGAACTAAATAGGCTCACCACTTTGACTGTTATTGGAATATATATATATATACTGGGTGTAACAGCAAAATTATCCAAATCGTGTAACAGCATGGGATAATTGTCAGCCCACAGAATGTTTAATGGAGTTTATTTTTCCAGGTTTTCTGATATGACGTTTAGCCATCTTGAAACTATTTGTCGTAAGAATCACTAAAAAAACCCTTGAGTTATTCAGCTAGAACAAGAACAGATTAAAATCGTTTTATGCCAGCCCCACTATGTCTTCCTAACTGGGCAATGGTGAGAGGAAAAAGATTATTTAGGTCTTTAGTAATGGTAACAACATTCATACGCTGGCTTCAAAGTCCATTCAAGAGCCATTTAGAGAATGGTAAATAAATTTTGAAAAAAGGAAACTGCATAGAGGAAAACTGGACCAGGAGATAGCAACACCAACATTTCAACTTAGACCTAAATATATTCTTATTGTCAAAGTAGAGTCCGATAGCGTTATAAAAACCTCAGGGAATTCCACTAAAATATATTTAATCATTTCTAATGTACAACGGTTCAAAGCTTTATGTAAACAATTGGACAATTTTGCTGTTATATACACAGTTTAATATCCAGGATTGTACCATGTTGTTCATACTATCAATCAAGGAGATATAACTATGAAATAATATTATTTTAATTTGCTCTAAAGCACTCATTAAAATGTTTACATTCCATGGAGATAGTAGACCTGAAAACTAGTAATTTCAATGACAAACGGTAAAACTGTGGGTTTTCCACAGCTACCTCTAATAATAATAATAATAGATTGAAAAAACCGAAGATCCTGCTCTGTGCAGAATGTGTGGAATTGCAATGGTGACTCTGAATTACACTGTACGTGTATGCGACATATTGGAATAACTAGGTATTTACTCTGTCTCCCCACTCAGACGAGATGTGAAACAAGGTCAGTTTTTAAGGTGGGGACCCGAGCGCATACACCCGGGCTAGGAACAAAAATTAACGCAGCCATCGCAACCGTCGGTTGCGCTGGCCTTGGTACGAGCACCGATCCCTCTCTCCGGTACAATAAAATGGCGCGGCCTTGGGCAGCTGTTCCCCAGGGCCGACACCTTTCAGTAGAATTTTCTTCCGTTGCGACCCTTGAGTGCACTCTGCCCAAAGACAGATATGCAACCGAGAGATGATTAATAGGGTGTTACAAACCACACAAGAGAGCGATTTACACACTATTTGTTGTCCTCATCTTCGTTGGCATAACTAGAGTTCAAACAGAGCCACAGAAATAGAGCACGAATTGTACAATGGAAGGTTAAGTTGCAAATAATATTTTTAAAAACTAGAATGAGCAAAAATGTGATATGGTAATTGTTGTGGTAGGATCCACCTAATTTGCATAGTGGAGTACCGACTATATAAATATGGTTGGTACCGGGAAGACATGAGAGGCGAATCAAGAGATTCAACTAGAGACTCTGCCCGACTGCGACTCAGTCAACACATTCTCCAGGAACGGTCTTCCCAGGAATATACAAAAGACTATATGTAAATATTGTGTACACTTTCTTGTTTCAATACATTTTGTTCTAAGTACATTTGGTGTTTGCATTATTATTCCATGCATTAGTCAAGTTTCAACAGTAATAAACTGTTTGCAGTTGTGGAAATGAGAGTTTAAGTTGTTCTGTGACTTCTCTGTGCAATACTGTCCAGAAAATAAATTGTATTGAGACTTCATTACCAGGGAAGAAAAGGAGAAGTTGGGAAGGCATTAAAAATTAATAATGAGAGAAAACGCTGGTGGATGTTTAAGAAAGTAGAAGTCGCTCTTATTTTTATGGGTACCATTTAAACTGTAGCAAAAATACACGAAACGGCTACTGGGACAATGATTCGAACAAAACCTGTCTATATTTCTGAGATTAGCTATTATAATCATTTACACTGTTTACATTGTTCGGGCTTTTGTCCTTATCTTTGTTCCCATATTCGCAAAGTTTCGGACGTCGTACGCTCAATGTCGATGTATTAATAGCTTCAAGGCTGTGTAATGTACAAGATTATATTATCATTTTCTTAATAAAAGTTTGCAATAAATATTACTTGGAAAACTAATTTTAGATGGACAGATCTTTATGTTTCTCATATATCTGTGTGCAGAGATCCTATGTGATTAAATTGTGCTTGATAATAGACAAAAAGAAAAACTTATTTCGTGGCATGATTTGTTGAACTTTCCACTACCAGAATGTTTGAAGCGATAAGAGATATTTCTTTTAATTCTCCGTGATCATCTCACAGTAAAATATCTAATTATACAATTCATATAAAATACAATTTTGTTATGATTTAAAGTCACAAGGATAAATGCGTTGGTTGACCCAGAGAGTTGTGAGTTTAATACCTGGCTACTGTAGCGGTGAACAAAAAATTGTAGAGTTGAGTTAAAGGGAGATGAGACATCCGGAAGAGGCATAGCACGGAGAACTAGAACAATCTACCTCTGTAGACGAAATAAAGGGTTCAATTCGAAATTCCACTCACCTGAACAAAACCGTAGCTTATAACGACTGAAACGTCGTGAATATGACAACAAAGATGAGGACAAAAGTGCGAGCAATTTAAATAACGTAAATGATTCGAACAAACTTCATAAAAGACTATCAGTCTGAGAAAGGTTCTGATGACGTGGAGATGTAAAGAAATGGCAGGATCCATGGACATTTGTTAGAACCCGATCCTGAACGTTAAATAAAGATACATGGTCTGAATTTGAACACGAATAGGAAGCTAGAAACGGCTCATAACAAAATATAAAATATACAACTCACATCATATAAGCATAAAAATGTGAACAAAACAATCACATTTAAAATACTGAAAGCACGTGGCGATGTGCAATCATCCTAATTATCAATATCGAATTTTATTTGCTGCTTTGATCAGTTCACTTTCTTTGTTTATTACTTTTCTGTTTTTTTTTTGTGTGTTTGGCAGAGGGCAGGGGATGTTTCCCTTTTTTTCTTCTTCGCGCCTGCTGAGGCTGTCGATATCACGTGACATTTATTAATCTTTTCATATTCATTGTCGTATTTGTTAAGAGGACTTATCACAGAAAGATTCCCGCAGTGCACAGTTTTATTGTAAGCGTCTTCATTATCATCGAAAATAAATTAGGGTTGGACTATTTGATTTGTATCGCTGAAGTTTGATAAATTACAACCAACTGATGAACGCTGCCAATATAGATTAACATACAATATTATGTCGGGGGTGTTGGGGGTGGTCTCAATGGTTTTTCTTTAGTTTTTGCTTTTGTTTTTGTTTTTGTTTTTTGTTGTTTTTTGTTTTGTTTTTTGCTCTGCGTCCAGATGGGAGCCTTTCACGTCAGATTAAATTGCTTCATTATCACGAATAAATGTGTTTAAAAGAATGAGAAAAGTAATGAATAGTTTTGCTTTTTATTTTTAGTTGTTTTGGTGAGTTGGTTGATTGGTTGGTTGTTTTTTTCGTTTGTTTTTGTTAATCCTCTTGGGGGCTTACATTGTGAAGAATATATCTTGCAGGCAAAACTGTGAACACCAGGTAGAAATTTGTTTGTCATTGTTGTTTTTTTTTACCAGCGCTCAAAGCATATACTTTACAGCCTAAAGTGAAAAATAAACTAGTTTTAAACTTGTAAATGTTTGCCAAAATACCTGTGATATAGAAAGAAACTTGCTAAACTTGCATTTACCAAGTCGCACCAAAAAGCAGTGCTATGCATTTTATTAAGCCGAACCACGAGTCATGCTATACCTGGCAAAATGATGTTTGACATGAAAGACTCTTTCTTGTCAAAAGGATTTTACCTATTGACATTTATCGACACCGTTTATGGTGATCAAACAGTTAGGCGCCATTAAAATGCGTTTGAACAGGGTGGTCGTGACAGAGATATATGTGAAAACCCAATAGCCCACAAAATCAAGAGTGCCTATTTTGGTCATTTAGCGAAAAACAAATTCTTGGAGCTGAAATTCCATCTTTTCTAGTTTGTTCCATCTGTCTGTTGTAGTTTGCATAGTAATATATAGACGTCACTTCTTTCCGGACATTTCTCGTATTTATGATGCATAATATTTTTTTAATTTCAATCTTCTTCGGATTCCAACGCTTATATTTATTTAGATTGTATTTATATTAAGCTTATATACAGGGTGTCACAAACTTTACGTCCTTTTTTGTTTATTAACATTTATTGAAGAAAATACGACATTTTAAGAAGGCTTAAGAATAACTACGTCTTACGCGTTTGAATATATATAAATCTTAATTTCGAGCTGAAGTGGACGACAGGGAGCAATTCAGTGGCTATCACGATCACCAGACCGAAAACTACCAAATTTTGTGGGATGTTTACAGGCCCAAATCGAAAATAGTTCCTGGGTTAAAACAAGCAATTTCTTATAAATATTCTGGAATTAATATAGAGACGTGTAAAATGGTTTATATAAGTGTAGGGTTCTTGTATTGGACATGATGTTATGCATTTTGAACACGTGAAATCCTTTGTTAATCATAGGAAATCATGTTTTTTGCTCTAACAATCGTTATAATTTTTTTTAAACTTCTGTAATTTATTTTTGTTCAATAAAATTTAATAAATAAAAAAGGGTTTATTTTGTCATACTCTTATAGCTTAAAATATTGTTGCAATTTTATATTTTATAAATCATAAACTGGTATAAAACTTTACTCGATATAATGCTTGATTTAAACAGGTTTTGTCATTAATCATCATTCATTCTGTTGTGGATTCCGGGATGAATCAGATATCAATGAATAACAAACGCCAGGAATGGATAAGGAAAATAAATGTATTAATGTAATAATACAACTGGTAATACGGGTTAGTAGATCGAGGAATGCGGGTTAGTAGCACTAATATATATATACAGTCTTGGTAGTGAAGTATCGCAGTATGACTCCTTACTGAGTCTACGTGCTCGTTAACTGTGACACTTGCCGCCGTCTCTGTGTGCGACTTACTCTACTACTACTGAACTCTACTACTCTTCTCTCGTTCCGTCTCGACTCCTTCACTCTTCACTTCGGGTATTCACTGGCAGTAGTATATGTATACCTTGGGTGAGTCCATTTGTATGAAAAGGGGAGGCCTATTAACACTTTCTTCATCTATCTACAATTAGAAATATAAAGTCATGTTTAACCAATGACAATAAACGCATTGTTTGATGTGAGGTATTTTTTTAATATTGTCGTTGATAACTTCACACTTTTCTTTCATAAATATACGTTTTTAATGTTGATCATTGATATAAAACATTAAATTACCAGCTTAAATGTCGACAGATAAGACTGCAATTAAGCTACCTCCAAGATTCCATCTGCCAAGAATAGTAGCCAACTATTTCTGAAGCTCAAACAAAAAACGGAAAAACAAAAATTAAAATCAAATAACACTGACAGCTAATACCTACCATTCACTATAGAGGAACTAAATGAATCTTTAAGGAAAGCTCGCAATAGAGCTGTGTGACCAGATGATATCCACTATCAGAAAACAGTTGCCCAACAAATCAGTACAGTTGTTACTAAATTTATATAACAACATATGAACAAGTGGCAACTTCCCAGATATCTGGAGACAGTCATTCATCATCCCTATTCCAGAACATGGAAAGAGCGACACACTCTGAAAGCTATAGGCCGATAGCATTAACGAGCTTCCTATGTAAAACCATGGATAGAATGGTCAACAACAGCTTGACTTTGTACCTGGAATCCAACGGCCTTATCAGTACCATGGATCATTTAGTACGCTCGAAACCTTTGTAAGAGAAGGTTTCATTAAGATAGCTCTCACGGCTGTATTTTTTACTTAGAAAAGGCGCACGATATAATATGGAAATTTAATATCTTGAAAGATCTGCATGAACTGGGTCTAAAATTAAGACTTATTCAATTCATAGGGAATTTCCTGAAGGACCAGAGATTCCAAGTTCCTATAGGAAGTACGTTATCAGAACTGCAAGATCAAGAAGAAGGCGTTTCACAAGAAAGTATTCTTTCGGTGACGCTGTTTTGCGTAAAGAATACCTCCATAGTTACAACCCTAAGCCCAGGAGTGATAAGCCCTCTATATGTCGATTTTTTCTAATTATGTACTGATGAATACCATTGAAGGACAACTCGAAAAGTGTCTCAATAAAAACAGAAATGGGCCACAGAAAACGGATTTAAGTTTTCCAAAACGAAAACCAAATGCCGACATTTCCGCAAACTAAGAAAATTACAAAATGACCAATGTTTAAAAGTAGACGGAGCAGAAATACCGGTAGTGGAACAATACATGTTTCTAGGCCTTATCTTTGATAAAAAAAAGAAATTAGCGTTCATTCTTCATCTAAAATATTTGAAAACAAAATTTAGCAAAGCCCTACATATTCTGCGTAAAGTTTCCCAACTGAATGAGTAATATTGATCAAATTATACAGATCACTACTTCACTCTAAACTGGATTACGCTAGTTTCATATAAGTGGCAGCCAGAGAGTAGTAGCTAAAAGTTCTCAATGAAACCAATCATCAAATCCTCAGATTAGTACACGGGGCTTTTAGAATATCCTCAGCGGAGAGCTTATACATAGAAGCTAATGAAACACTACCACATTTACGGCGCAATAAACTGGGACTACAGTACTACGAAAAAATAAAATCATACCCAACTAATCCAGCTTATAGTAGTACATTTGAACCGAATTACTGCGATCTATTCCGGCAGAAACATAATGCTATACAAACAGAATGAATCAGGATGAAATCCATTCTTCTGTAGTCATGCACCACTCTTCTCAAATTTTCAAGAAACGATTGCAACCAGTATTACTCCATGGACTATCAAGCAACCCGAAGTTCTGCTAGAATTACACAACTTCCCCAAACAAACAAAAAACACCCACTCACATTTCCTAAATATACACGCTTTTATAAAGACAGGTCAAAATATGAGGACAAGATAGGATGTGCAAGATTTAGCCAAAATATTACCAAGATAAGGCGGGGATCAATTTTCACCATAGAGTCTTAAACAATCAAGCGAGCTCCCAACATTATATTAGAGAACAAACAAAAAAATCTTCTAATTTTATCGAACTCACTATCCGTCCTATTGGCTTTGAATTAAAAAAAATCCAGCAACTCATTTATTATGAAAATATTATGCAAAATGAGCATTATTATTAACAAGCATAAAGACATGAAACTATGCTGGATTCCGAAGCACATCGGAGTTAAAGGTAATAATGAAGCAGACCGAGTAGAGAAGTCGGCTTTAGATGTGAATATGGATACAAGGACCACAATTCCATACACACATTTTGAGGAGGTTATTAATAAATTGAAAATGCATTGCATTTTTGAAAATCGTAGTTCTCAGGAAAGCAGGAATCCCATAGAGAATTCCAAACGTTAGAAGTGCGGAAGAAATCATTAGTGATGGAATACCGCCAGTTCGTACGGTCTTGTGCGTGTGTTTCAGACAATTTAAGCTAAAATTGAGTGGCTTTCAGTGTTGTTTTAAGTTGGTACTTTATCTTAGAAGGCAACCTCTTGCTCTTCTCCCTGAAGTGTCCTCATATATATATATATATATATATATATATATATATATATATATATATATATATATATATATATATAATAGTTTTTTCATATAGACATTTTGGTTCACCAGTCCAAGTGCAATTTTAAATACACTGAAACTGAAGTTGCATCTTCATAGTGTGTAAAATAATTTTGTCTATATGAAAAAATTATAATAAATAATTATTGATCTATCGGTATTGAGCCCTCTTTTAAATTAATCATGAACGTTAGAGTTTATATATTATTTTCCTTCTCATTACATTCGTATAAATATATATATAATGATAAGTTAAAAAAACACATTAAAAATCCAGGGAGTATACCTATATATGTATTTTTTAAATAATATGTTGTTTTGTGTTATCCGTAAAATTTCCAAAATTCATATTCAATATTCATATATTGAAGTGTGTTTAATATAATGCACACACACACACACACACACACACACACACACACACACACACACACACACACACACACACACACACACACATAACACGCACTAAAATCAGTTTGATCGTTTATGTGACTTCACCTTGAATAAGTTGAAATTGGTTCTCTTAGCATAGAACTTAAAAACCCGAATTTTCAACAGTGAAATTATGAGACCTAACTGTCAATCTAGTACTGAGAATAATTTCGTAAAGTCGAAGTACCAGAGTGAAAATCTCATCAAAATAATTACCGTGAAAATATCCATAGAAAGGGTGCAGGGAGGCTACATTGGGGAAATGACTGAAACTGATATGCCAAGTTAGAACCGATAAAGTTTCTCCTCTATATTTTATTCAGCATCTCAAGATATATAGCACAACCAACAGGCTCGATATATCAATATTCTATGTAAAAACAGATGGTAGGCTTATAAATTTCCAAGATAGATTCTATCGTGAAAAATATCTAGCACGACAAAGGGAACCTACACTCCTAGCAGCACACCTAGCAACTGATTCAATATAATCGTTTCATTTCATGTCAGTGGGAAACGTCAGATCAAGAAGGCTTAGTGATTCTTTCGAAAAATGGTATCAAGATGTCTAAACGTCTTATCTGAAAACCTGGTAAAAAGAAAGCCAATTAATTTAGTAGACTTTTAGATATTAAAGATTTTGTGGTATGGACAGTAATGCTGTGACACGATTTGGACAATTTTGCAGGTACACCCGGTATACTGAAAGCAACAAAAAAAGCAGGGAAGAAAGTGGGTAAATTATTCAACGAATGGATAACAAAATTATTTAGAACAGCAAACGACAGTAAGATGTTTTATACTGTTATCCACGTAATACACGCCTCGAGAGTCACTCAAGGTCGAGGGTTGCTGAATGATGTTGTTGTAAGGGCGTAAAAAAGGATGCAGTACACGTCCATATATGTAGGATGCATAAGAGTTGGCTCTAGCCTTGAGGAGGTGTGGAATGTAGTGATAAAAGAAGCATCTTTTCGGGAGTCTATCCCACAATGTAACGGTTGTAGTGAATCTGAATTCTGATCAGAACTTCCTTCTTACCAAGAGAGTACGAGGGAAAAAAGGATGTCTACCCCATGTACGTAGTATGACGAGGACTTGTCGTGAATGACGGAACTGGTGGAACTAAGGAATTTAGCCCGCCAGAACTTGCTATCAACGTTTCGTCTGTGGGAAGAGGAATTGGAAAATAATTGTATTTCCTACAAGGCCTCTTTATATGCTTCTGGAGTCTGTTGGCACTTAGTAGCCCAGTTGTGACATTAATACTTCGTTTTCGGTCTGATCTCTATCTTTCAAATTTAGAACATAACCGGATATATCTGGTATATTTTTAAGTGTTACAATCATTTTTTACAGTTTCCGAGCATATTTAGAGGTTTGTTGTAAGGAGGTGCACTTGTTATTTCATACGATCTTGAACCCCAGATGTTCATGGCAAGATTCCACATGGAGTATAAAACTGTTCATTATGATTGGAGAGCATTTAGTGTCTGCTTTGGGATGATGAAACGTTACGAGCTTGGAGTTATTGAATGACATTCAGTACCTCCCAAACCAAGGTTTATGGATATAGTATAATAGCAAGTAATGTGGCGCTAAGAATAAGAACTAAAAAAAAACACACATAATTAATAAATAACCATACAGACTGGAAATATATTGTATTTCTGAAATACGATATACATAACGAACCCTTTTTAACTTCCATCAGCAGGGTTGATGCTAACCTCCAGGAGATTGACCCATCGTGTTTTCTAGGACTAATCTTTTTCAGCTGAAATAAAGGGGAACGTGTATAATGAATAAATTGCTAAGTCTGCTGCTAAAAGATTTTGTTCCGTATGTCATGCTAAGCAATTTTTCTAGCCAGAATCTATCTTACTTTGAATAGTTCTGCCACATGTGGTCTGGTGCTCCTGCTATATATTTAGAGATTCTTGATAAAGTCAAAAGAGGAATTTTCTGACCTGACATCTTGCTTCAGTTCCTTTTTCCCACTGCCGTAATGTAGCTTTTCTGTTTCTTTTAAATAAATTCTTAATTGTCCTGATGAATTTTCCTCTATGTTATCTAGACTTTATGATTTTAAACGCAGTACTGAATTGTCGAAAAAGTCTCATCATTTTATAGTTGTAATGTCTAACTGCAACCGTAAGTTCTAACCTAACACTTTCTTCTATTACACTTGTTGAAATGATTAAAGAAAATTTGGCAGGATCAATTGACGATCACAAGTCTCGCAAAAAAGATGTTTAAAAAGTATGATGTGGTGAAGTCTTTTAATTGCTCCTTGAATTGAATAACCACTAACGAGCAATAAGGCAAGATTCTGTGTTAAAAGGGTTCATCTCTTCAACTTATTTTAGTAGGATATCTGTCTTCATAGATAGCAGACGAAAAAAACGCTGGAATAAGGAATCTCTCTCACTCACCGATCCCTCTTCATCGCTGACAAGTAATCAGCAAAATTTCCCAGCTGAAGATAATATAATTTGGCTGATAGGAGACCCCACGCGCTGTGCCATATATTACAACAAGCAAACTTTCTACTTGGGGAAAAGATGGCTTTTAAAATTTCAGTTAGAAATAGAGACGATGCAACTTCGGTGTATTGGTTTAAATATAACCGACAAGACGACCGTAGTTCGCTAAATACCAGTACAATCCAAGTCTTTCCCTATTCATCTGTGAAATCGACATCAGCTATCAGGCTCTTGTCGTTCAAAATGTGTGGGGGCTAGGTCAATTGAGAGATGATCTGCGAGACTCTGGTCATCTTGTAGGTTTTTGGGAGATTCGTGAACATAAGATCCTATAGAAACACGGAATATAACAGTCGAAAAAATATTGGTGATAGGAAAAATATTCCCCCCAACATTTGTTAGCTAGCTTTTGTTTGGTTGGCACTGAAATAGATTGATACGAAAAAATACTCTGTAAAATGCTAAACAAAGAGGAATTCTGACAAACAAATGAAAAAAACTATTGAATGCCAATATGTTTAAGCAGACATAGTTATGTTAAGTCAACAACTGTCAATAAGAATACATTGAATCAATATCTGCAGCTACCGCAAGGAAAGTTGTTTCTCTGTGTCGCGCCAGAAGGTTATTTCTTGTTTGAGTTCATCCTTCATATCTACAAATCTACTATTCGTCCATACATGGAATACTGTTGCCATATATGGTCTAGGGCTCCCCCGCTGTTCATCTCGAGGTTCTGGACAAAATCCAAAGTTGGATATGCAATATGATCGGTCATGACTTGGGGTCTCGACTCCAGTCATTTCCTCACCAACGTAATGTGGCTTCCCTCTGTGTTTTCTGTAAATACTTTCATGGAATCGGCTCTGATAAGCTATTTTCACTGGTACCCCGACTGCCTGAATTTAAGTGTGCTACAAGTTTGGCATCTCGGTCCCACCATTTTAATATAGTCTCTTCTACTCCAACAACTTCTTCTCTTGCACTTCCTGACAGTGAAACCCTCTTCCTCTTATTTTCTTTCCTGATAAATATAATCTTCAAAAATTTAAATGTAGTGTCAATCGAAATCTTCTAATGCCTTGATCCCAGTTCATTTTTATCCTCTTCCTTCTTCATTTTATCTATTCCTCAATCCCTCCCATACCCAGATTTTTTTCCTTACTTTCACTCTCTGAAGCCCCTTGCGTACTAGTGACACTCCCCCCTTGCTTGCGGTGAAATGTCTTTAAAAAAAGACAACGGAAAAGATGTCTATCGAGGCAGCTGGTAGGAAATTTATTTTAATAGCTAGCTTTATTTTCCCACACGTGGGGGATTACGACATGACGCCTTATTACTCACCTTTGACCTATGCATACATTATAAATAAGGGAACATAATTATTTCTTGTCCCAAATGCCATAACTATATTCTAGTGTCCTAAACCGTTCCCGCTCCTTTGTGAGTGATGAATTATTACCCACCTTCCGACATCTTTCCCATAGATGAAACGTCACAAGCCCTTATGGAAAGTGTTCAGATGATCTACATTCCTTAGTTCCACTAGTTCTAACCTTCACGGCTCAGACCCGCCATGCTATGCACGTTGTACCGAACCACCCTCACTTCGTTTTCTATTGGTGAGATATAAGTACCATTCGTGCAGTTCCTTCCTTGGAACCGCTGCTTCGTGGAGCCAGATCCCAAGAGGGAGCCTCACTGATCACTACAATCTTTCAAGTCCAGATTTGACCGTTATCTTCCACACACATTCACTATCAACTGTGCCTCTCACTTTGTAACTGTTGTAGCATACCTACGGACGATAATGGGTATGTCTCCATTCACATAAATACAGTAGTAAATACTGTATGTTGGTCTTCAGTTGGAGATTCATTGTGGAATTCACTTGACTCACTTCTAACAGTTGACTACTTCTTCTAAGCACCACCTGCAAATCTTATATGTGTTGTTCTTGTCCTAAGTATTATCGTTCATTACCAACCGTCGGGTGATTATTCTATTCAGTAACCTTCTCTAGATTACAACAGTAACACTCTCCATCGAGTGGCTCTTAGACCCTTTACAACGTGAATATCATTGTAAAAAAACTCTCTACATAAATCGGATGATTTCGATTGGAACGAGGAGCCGACCATAATTCCAGCAATTTTATCAATATGATGATAAATATTATATAGGATGAGATGATGATATATATATATATATATATATATATATATATATATATATATATATATATATATATATATATAATATCCGTTGTTTGTTTTTTATTAGAAATCGACAGCTGCCGAAGAAAACTAGGCCAAATGATTTCTTCTAAAAATAAACAGTTTGAGAAAAATGTAGCAATAAGCAATATATGATTTATGTCGTTGAATAATCGGCAAGCAAATTCTTCGGCTATAGAATATGAAGATTGAAATCTTGATTGACTATTTCCGTTACTTTTCGGCTCCTTTCCAGATCAATATTCAACGAGGGAAAATATCACAGTAAATAAATGGGTGAACGTAACACTAGTTCCATTGTATGGGTATCGCATCGACGGCCATAATAAGCTCCC
>OZ038481.1:54601306-54608806 GCA_964036315.1 Acanthosepion esculentum
AGAGAGTGGAGAACTTGGAGAGGGGAATTACCTGGAGATAACTAAAAACTAACATCCATTAGACATGGCACGTGGAACTAGTTTACCTCAGTGAGCGAAATAAAGGGTTCAGTTCGACATTCCAACCACCTTAAGAAGGCCGGAGCGTATAACGGCCGAAACGTTGTAATAAATATCCGAATAATGTAAATAGTGTACATAATACCTCATCTCAGAAATATAAACAGACAAACACACACGCACATTTTGAAAAATTGCTCAGCCTGGATAAGAACTGTACATTGGTAAATAAAACAAAAATG
The DNA here is from genome assembly GCA_964036315.1 of Acanthosepion esculentum. Lineage (NCBI taxonomy): Eukaryota > Metazoa > Mollusca > Cephalopoda > Sepiida > Sepiidae > Acanthosepion > Acanthosepion esculentum. Next base: position 54,601,609 of record OZ038481.1, read on the forward strand.
CTATTTCTTGTGTATTAAACGCATTTTTAAATAATTTAAACTAGAAAACTCTTTAGTATTTCAATATACTTGCATTATTTTGTGTTATTGTTCATATCTTGGTCGATATAAAGATGAAAACAATAATTCGAAATAATACAAGTATATGGAAAACCCTTAATAGAAAGATTATACAAATAATATGTGTGTGTCCATGTTTGTGAATATCTTTTTTATTTCTGAATCATGAGTAAGTTCATAGACAACAAATATTTGAAATGTATGTGAAATTATTCTCACCTTAATTTTTTCCATATTTTATCTATTCCAAATTAGGCTGTATCTTGTCACCTGAAAACTAAGGCCACGCGAAATATCTAAGTATAATGACTTTATAAACATTTAAAAAAATACCTCAGTTTCAAGACCACTATGAGATCAAAATTCAAATACATTTTTTAGTCTTTTCCCCGCAGGTTGTTTTATCACCGTTAAAATCATTAACCTTTAGAGAAATATCTTTTTTTTTATTTATGTATTACGTGATAAAAACGGTAGACGATACGCGGTAATTTTAATTAATTCGGAAGTCGAGATGAAAATAAATTGATAAACAAACTGAAACAGAAGGCGCCAATGTAAGCAGATCATTAATCAAACTGCAAATGAAAATTCTTTCTGGGTATGACGATCGACTACATACGGCAGCAAGGAGGTTTTGAAAATCATGTATTAATTGCTGTTGTTCTCTGGTTAATCCTGACCGGGGGGGTAGCACGTGTTAGGGTCCCAGCTATGGGAAAATAGTAAACCCAAAAATTAGGGTCAAAATACTATGAAAGTATGAATAGATTTTATAGTAAAAATACCAGCAATACATTTTTGAAAAAAAATATTACCAGCAATATGGCGAAAACCCTTTTTGCAAAAACATGTCAATGAAACGTGATCTAAAAATAGTTTCTTAGAAAGAATACATTTTCTTTTAATACGATCTTATTCTAAAATTCTTATCAGTATTAAATAACCCATTGACGCTGATATGCCGTAAAACAAAATACATCAATTAAAGCAAAGGAAGATAAAAATTTATTAGTTGCCGGTTTCGTTTACATATGCGTCAGCGCAACAACCTGCCGACGGGTCTCAAGCACGTTTACATGGGCGAACTGTGGCAAATGAAAGAAACAAAACGATCTGCTCAAATAGCGAAAGGTTAAAGCCTACGATTAAAATATCAAAGTATTTTATTCAAAATATACGCAAACAATAACGAAACTACAATGGAGAACGATACAACTATATTCCGTTTAATGGCAACATTTAAAGGGATTTTATTAGCTCCCAGAAAGTTATACCGTTTTTAATCAAAGAATTCAGTTACAAACAAAATGATTGTGTTGTCCCCCTACTAAAAGTCTTAAACTTTAATCTGTAAAAGTAGGAGATAATGTATCCCGTCACTTAGGAAATTTATCACACTGCAAAATGCCATCGATGAGCAGACCTCTGGTTTACAATTAAGTACGGAACGTTACCATTGGTAAATTTATCTGTAGCAATTCATAGATGGAAGTTTCTTTGAATTTGCATATTTTTTCCTTTTTTTTTTTTTTGTTCTCCTAGAATGTAATCCATCTGCAGTATGCCTTTTCTCTGAGGTCATCCCAGAATACAATGTGCACTCATTGAAGTTCAGACAATCCAGATGAAGTGTTGCCATGAGAGATGACCTCCTAGTAGGCGGTTGGAGAAACCGGCATTCAGCTGGTGTCAGTGGCGAGCAAGAATAGGTGAACACTGCGCCTGTTATGCAACAGTAAGATGGAAAAAGATGTATTACAGGTAGATATATAAGCACCCACCTCGGAGAGGAGATGGGAAATCTCTCTCAGATATCGCAAACAAGAATGAAATTTTCGGATGAAGGGTTCTGGCCTTGCACACACACACGCGAACAAACAAACACACACACACACACACGAACATACACACACACGCACAATTGCCGACAGTAATTGTTAAAGTCCAGAGTTGAATAAAATGTAATGCTGCGTATGAAAGACTCAGTTATATGCTTTCATTTATCACGGCATCAGCAATATTTAAGCAAACGCCATATGATGCTGTTGCCATCATTTCAATCATAAATCATTATTACGCTTTTCTTAAATTACAACAGAAACGGAAGAACGATTTCTAACTCCAGTTTTCAATTGATACCCAGGTTAGAGTCAGAAGATTATATTTATAATTTTTACAAAAAATAATATTCACTCCGTACAAGACCCAAGAGCCGCTCCAGGTAGAGAGTCACAGAGTAAGAGACGCAGTTTATCCGGATATGTGGTGAAGATAAGGATTACCTCAAGACTTGAACAGGCTATGTTTGCAGTGATGTAGGAAGCATACTCTTGAGAATCGGTTCCACAAACAGGGGTTTAGTGGGAAAACGCTCCTCGAGTAGAAGTTACATTTCATCAATGGAATCTGAAGTGAATGAGGGTGCGTGGCATGGCGGGTTTTAACCGTGCATGTTAGAACTGGTGCGACTCAGGAATGTATTTTGTCTTAATACTTTCCATGGATATAGGGATAGAGCATCGAAAGGTTTGCTCTGGGAGAAAGAGGTTGTAAAGTGGTAAATAATTCATCACCCACAAGGACCGGGAGACGATATTGGGCTATCACAATTGGAAAGTGAAGACTTGTGAGCTTCTGCCTATTTATGGTAGCAGTACTTCCATTGATCTAGTCGACAGTTTTCCAAGCAAGATTGTTGGCAGCAGCAGAGTTGATTAGTCGAATTTTGTTCTGGATATATTCATCTTATTGATCGTCTTAAAAGTACTTGAGTATAGTAAGTGCTTCATAGAAGCCATAGATAGTTTTAAGGGATGGATTTGAATTTCTTATGGTGGCTTTTTATTTTGACATTAGCGCTTTGTTATTTAATGCTATTTGATTCCTAAGGAATACGTTGCTGATGTTTGGGTTTTAAGAGTATGATATCCGCTGCGGTCTGCTCGGGCTCTTGTAAAGCTACAGGATTACAGGAGAAACCAGGTACTTCCTGGTGTGTTACAAGCATCCAAACATTTTTTCAGTATCTTTAACGATGAATCGTATGTACTGATTCCGCTTTAGGTCTGGGTTGAGTTTAAGTCCCATTAGGCACTTAAATCACGGGGTCTCCTTGGGGGAACATCCATTCATCGCCATTGGTGGAAGGTCTTAGTTCAATAGATGATGATGGATTGTCACTAGTTTGTGACCAGCCTGTTTTTTAACCACAGAACTGTTAGAGCTAGTTAAGAAGAATAACGTATAATTTAAATAATTCAATATAATATTCCTACTAGATATCCTTTTAGAAATACTATATTATTATTATAGATTTTGATTATTATAGAAATTATTATTATAGTTTTAATTATTATAAAAATTATTATTAAATACAATTATTATATTATTATTATATTATTATTATAGAAATTATTATTATAGGAATTTTATTATAATTATTAAAATTATATAAAATTATTCTATTATTATTGTAAAAGTATTATTATCAGTATCCTTTTGTGTGCCATCTACCTTCACGACGTAGGGGGTCATGGCCCTCCACCTCCTCTAGTCCCTTGTAGCTCTTAATAAGTTTTGCCTTTTTGTTATTTCTCCCATACCATGTTCCTCCATCCTATTGCACAAGCCCATAAAGTATGTCACGGGTTGCTTTCCTCTGTCCTTCTTTCTCTCTGTTCGTCCTGCGAGCAACATATTTTTCAAGCGCTCCTTTCTTATTACGGGTCCCCAAAATTTCAGCAGCCTCTTCCTGGTGTTAATTATAACTTTGTTGCCATTCTCTCCAAAACCTTGTCGCTGCTCGCATGTTCAGCCCTGGTATCCTTAGCATCCTTCTGTAGAAACATACTTTTGTTGCTTCGTGTCTCTTCTTCATCTTTGAGGAGATTGTCCAGCATTCGCTGCCATACAGGAGGACATATATCACGTGACAGTTCAATACACTTTTCTTTGTTTCCAACGAAATTTTTCTGTCTCTTAATGTTCTGCTTAGCTTTTGGAATACGTCTTTGGTCATCCCAATACATCACCGGATCTCATTGTCGCATTTTCCGTTCTCTGTTAGAACACTTCCCAAATGTTTAAATTTCCGAACCTGCTTTATTTTAGTGTCTCTGACCTGCAAATCGCATTTCGGGATCATGTTTTTGCTTATGACCATGTATTCTGTTTTCTTGTAGTTTATGCTTAGTCCTTTCTTCTCGCTCTTCTTCGCTACCTTATGTAGGAGGTTTTGTAGTTTCCTTTTGTGTCTGCTATAAGCACTGTATCATCTGCATATATTATGTTATTAAGATTGTGGCCACAGAAAATTATTATCACAGAAATTTTTGTTATTCTATTAAAAATACTAGAAATTCCTATTAGATTTATTCCAGAAATCATATCATTATTTGTCATGTTTTATAGTAAAATGTATATTATTTCCTTGATGACAAAACAGTTATAACTACAAATAATTCAGTGATTTATTTTTTACGGCTTATCAACTATTTTCAGGTTATTTCAAGCCAAAAGAATATTTTTGGGATTCTAAGAATATTTGGGTGATAATAAAGATTTTTTACTTATACAAGTTTTACATTTTAACCCATAGCTGGGGGTAGAAGAGGTAGATTAATACCTTTCCCAAGAATATTTGAGCGTAAGGGAATCACACTGGAGTTAGAAATCGGTCCTCCGTTTTCCAATTCCGTGCCGTTATCGATTGCACGACATGCACATTGAAGCTTTTCTGGTAGTCCCAAGCGGTCAGCCATCGAGGTATTTATCAGGATCGACGTTACTTTAATTCTGTGACCATACGGAAAGGAGGAGCGTTGAATTGCGCGGAGAGAGTTGAATCCGCTTCCAGTAACATCCTTTGCTTTTTTCAATACGTTCATACAATCGGCAACCGAAACTCTGCGCAAACGTTGTAAACGATCACCAGACAATAATCGAAGTCGATGACTTATAACTTTCACATTGACCTCATACTGCGGCTACACATCCAACGGACGCGTCCACCAGACCCTCGCAGAAGACAGCCTGCGCGGACGAGAAGCGTTGAATCGCGCGGAGAGAGTCAAATAAGCTTCGAGTAACAACCTTAGATTTTTTTTCAATATTTTCATACAATCGGCAACCGAAACTGTGCGCAAGCGTTGTAAACGTTCACCAGACAATGTGTAATCGGCTCGCAAGTCTAATCCGTGGTACAACCAACCAATTCGTCTCTGTGAAAATAGAAAAAAATAAATGGAAAACGAACAAACAGGTACGTCGACCGAATAATACGTAGGAACGTAGGCATTCTCCGTCCAACAACGTTTTTGTTTCTTTTTATGTCGGCGTTAGTCGTCCCTCGAGGAGGACGAATCGAGTCGGCGGTGGGCTTAGTTTCAATAGATCGCCGTGTGGTGGCTGCTCTACTAAGTACGACACCCTGAGCCTGAAGTCAAATGGTCTACGTGCGATCCCTCGTCTCACGTTCAAAGAAGGGTTCGAAATAAGTTTTAATGTGATACGGCCTTCTATAAAGAAAATTAAAAGTATCATTCTATTTTAAAATTGGTATGTATATAAATTATGTAGTAAATATATATTGATAATCCCTGTAGAGTACTTAGAAATAAGTGCATTAATATATGTTTTGAGTATAAATATATTTATCTGTCTTAATAACATATTTTAAAATGTCTATATACCTTTGATGAGTCGCATGATTCTGAATAATTCTGCGTGATTGATGTTGCTTACATTACATGCGCACTGACATCTGCGAAATATTTAATCTTTGATTCTTTGTAAACGAAAATAGTTGTTTTGACAGATCATAAATCATGGTACATTAGTGAATAACTTCTAAAATATATCATTTTCTCTACAAAATAGCAACACATTATTTGAAAGAAACTATATATGAAAAAATAAGTAAGTATATTAGACTAAAGAAGAAAATGACGAGTCAGTAATTTTTTTGAGCTCGTGCGGTTTCTTCAGAATTTTTACTCGGTAATAAAAGAGTACTAAACTGTTACGTAATATAAGTCTCCGTCTATAGCAGTGCATGTTGGACAATCTCCTCACAGATGAAGAGGAGAGGCAACATAAATGTTATTCTACAGGAGGATGCTGAGGATACCATGGCTCGAATATGTGAGCAACGACGAAGTTTTAGAAAAGAAGTAGAAACAAAAAGGAAACATATTTAAAATCCGGAAGTGACAGCTGAAATTTCTGGGGCACGTAATGGGGAAATATGGCTTGGAAAATAGGATTATGAAAAATCAGTTTGAAGATAAGGTTTCATTGACGTAATTTTGTAAAGAGTTTTTTTTTATTTATCGAGGGTCAAATGTATTGCTGGTAATATTTTTTTTCAAAAGCGTATTGCTAGTATTTTCACTATAAGAAATTTAGTTTTATATATTTATAGCGTCTGCACCCCAGTTTGGGCGGGGGTAACTATTTGCCTATAGTTGGGATCCTAACACATGTTACCACTCCGGGTCAGGGTGGACCTGGGAATAACAGCAATTAAGAGGTGATTCCACGTTCCTCAAAACCTCTTGATCAGAGACCTTGCTGCAGGATGTAGTTTATCGTCATAACCAGGACGATAGTTATATAGGTCTGTATCTAATGGAACTGAAGAGTGGATATCATGTGACCATTTACCCGGGAAATAACGATAGACTAGCTTACAAAGTTGGGTCTGTGAGAAAGAGGCTAGAGAATAGAAAGTAAGTTGTTTCTCCACAATACAGAGTAAATAGTGATGAGTGTGTAGCGGCAGTTCAGATATGGCAGCAAAGCTGCATTTTTTTGGTCTTATTTGTAGAAGCATGCCGAAGGGCACAGGTACATCCTACGGCGTTATATCTTTACCAACTGTTCGGATACATGTGATCAACTCGTGGGCTGGAGTGAACTTCAGAATAAACAAACGTTCAAAGCACTCATTGAAAATACAACCGGTCATCGTGAGTTGGGTAAACACTGGTCTATATGATAAATATCATTTTCTCTAACACCCGTCACGTCGGCGAAACAACGCACCATCGTTACTTTTGTTTCAGGTTTCAGATACCTCCTACAAAGACACACACATAGATATATCAACTTTATTATACATATATATATATATATA
>OZ038481.1:54611306-54763806 GCA_964036315.1 Acanthosepion esculentum
CCATAGTCTGTTTCCAAATAGTTCAGTTTCTGTACGTACTTGATTTTGGCACTTTAAATTTGTAATAGTGTTGTACTCTTACAATTCAACCTTTCTTCCTGCTGTCGTTTACTACCAAAATACATTTTATAGGAATCTCTGCTATTTACTTTCAAAGTATGCTTTCCGCGGGTCTTTAAGATCGCGTTTCATAATATCAAATCCTGTAGTTTTCTTTGTCCCGTGTCACTTATTCTATCTATTAGAATAGTGCTCTAACTGTTAGCACCCGGGTTAATTTTTTTGCTGAGGAAACATGACATAAATTATGTGTTACTCAGTAGTAACACTAGTAAATGTATATGTAAGATGCAATATTTAATAAAGTTTTGGAAGACACGTTTCTTGAAGTATCATTTGCGAGATCTGCTGTTAAGAAAATCGGTGACTGTGTTATCCTAGACATGTTTTTTTCGCCAGAATATACAGGGTGTCCAGTACAAAAGCGGCAAATTTATTATCACTGTTCTATCTTTCAGGACTAATTGACCTTGAATAAACTTGAATAAATTTCTTGAATATTCATGACCTCGAATAATCACTTGACCCTTCCGTAATTAATTAACTCTGATTGGTTCTTTTATGATTGATTAATAGCTGCTCGACCTTCTGACACGTCATTTTAAGGTTATTTTCAGACAGCTTTCGTTTTTCGTTCTGCCTTTCTCGCATGGCTAAACAACTTACTGATTTTGAACGTCAACTTATCGTACTCATCCGACGTAGAGATGTGCAGATATTCTTCCTAAATTTTTCAGTCACATCAGTCATCATCATTTTTCAATGGGTGACTCACGTCTTTCTGTATTTACCGATTTTTTACTGGGCTCCCTGTATCTTACATATTTATACGTCTACTATTCGTCAATGCTTTGAATATTGCTGTCACATCTTGTCTGGTGCTTCTACTATATATTTACAGATTCTTGATAAAAAAAGATAAGAATTTTCAATGTTATTGGCCTTGACCTGGCATTTCAACTTCATTCATTTTCCCAGTAGCGTCCATTTTCTATAAATATTTTCATGGTTATGGTTCTGATGAACTGTTCATCTATGGTGCTTAGATTTTATGAATTTAAACTGTACTAGATCGGTGGCAAAGTTTCATCATTTTACAGTTGACATGGCTAGATATAACCGTAAGTCTTATGCTGAAGGTTTCTTCTCTCTCATTTCTCACAAGTGGAACTCCCTCCTGGATTTCTGCTTCCTAGTCAAGTTTGATCATCAACAATTCAAATGCAATGACAATTGTTATCTTCTGTCTACATAATTCTTGTTCGTTTATTGTTCTCTCTTCTTCATCTTCTTTAACACTCACATACCCCTTGTGTTTTAGGGACTTTGTTCCTTTGCTTGGAATGAAATGATTTTAAAAAATCTCCATGGAACCAATTATTTTGAATAGCCATTGTGTTAATATTATCAAGCAAGCATTCGGTGCAGTTGTGAACAAGGCAGCCCAAAGTGTATAATCAAATCTGAGGAGTTCTATTGATTTAATTAGTGATTTAATCAATATATTTGCCTTGTATTCCATAAAGGGCTTTCAGGCAATCAAACGAATTCATTTGTTTTCTTTCGTTTTTCCCTTTGTTTCGTCCTTTTCTTTTCCTCTTTTCTATTTTTATTTATATTCACTCACCTTTAGTCAATCTATTGTTCATTCAAATCTTTGATCGATAACATAGTCATTTTTTGTTTCCAATCTACTTCCATTTTTTTCTTACATGGCAGGATTTAGTACTTATTATCTATGCAGCTGTTCAAGTGACTGTTACGTATCTCATTAACAACGAGTGATTTGTCTTCAATTACCTTTTTTATTTTAATTCAGACTTCAGATTTAACAAATGTTGCTTCATCATATATCGTCGCTATCGAAATAGCAACAAAAACTATTTTTCACCGAAAGTTTGATACGAGGATATTTTTTAAGCAATTCACCCAAGCAAGGCGGAAGTGCCACTAGCACGCAAGGGGTTGCAGAGTATTGAGAGCAAGAGCAAGGAGGCGTGGTTGAGGAAAGAATACATAGAAGGACGAGGAACAAGATCAAGTTATCAGAAGATGTCGATTGACATTACACTTGAATATTTGAAGATTATAGTTATTAGGGAAGCAAGTAAGAGGAAGGAAGTTCCACAGACGGGAAGTGCAGGAGAAGAATCTGTTTGAGAAGAAGAGACAGTTGCATTTAAGCGTTTTGACAGTGAAAGGGTGGGAAGAGGATCTTTTTTTAAGCTATTCACCCCAAGCAAGGCAGAAGTGCCACTAGCACGCAAGGGTTTACAGAGTACTGAGAACAAGAGTAAAGAGGCGTCTTTGAGGAAAGCCTACAGAGAAGGACGGGGCACAAGATCAAGGTATCAGAAGATGTCGATTGACATTACACTTGAATATTTGAAGATTATAGTTATTAGGGAAGCAAGTAAGATAAAGGGAGTTCCACAGACGGGAAGTGCGGGAGAAGAAGCTGTTTGAGAAGAAGAGACGGTTACATTTAACATTTTCAACAGTGAACGGGTGGGGCCGAGATGCCAGCGTAGTAGCTCGCTTAAATTCATGCAGTCTGGGAACCAGCGAAAATAGTTGGTCGGAACAGTTGCCGTAAAAATACTTGTATAAGGAAGCCACGGCTCATATGTGAAAGAACGACTGTAGACTAGATGCCAGATCAGAACCTAACACATTGCATATTCGTCTCAGGATTTTTTCAAGGACCTCGAGACGTACAGCGGGGGTACAAGACCATATATGTCAGTAATATTCTATGCAAAGACGGATGGTTGATTTATAGATTTGAAGGATGGACTCAGACAAGAAAAACTTTCTGGCATAACATAGAGAACCAACTTTCCTTGCTGTAGATGAGGCTATTGATTCAATGTATTTATTCCACATCATGTCAGCAGACAGCGTGAGACCAAGCAGGCGTAACGAGGCGCTCTCGAGGAGTTGGGAATCAGCCATTCGGACGGGAGATAGGGAGGGTTCTCTGTGGTGGGTAAAAGAGAGCAGTTTCGTTTTGGAGGCATTAAAGCTTACAAGCCATTTCCTGTCGCAGTCAACCACAGATTGGAGGTCTTTTTCGAGATCAGCATCCAGGTTAGTTTTGTTAATGATACCAGATTTACTCTTTTCATCATAATATATCATGGGAATTTCAATTGTTTTTTTTTGGGGGGGGGTTCTAATCTGATACACAAGTATCCTTTCAGTTCCTATTTTCCTTAAAATACCCTCACTGATTAAATAATATTCTCAGTATCCTGATGGCCCATGTCTACTCCTCATCTCCGGAAAAGATGGCCAACATTTACTGTCATATGATTAATATTACATTGCAGTTCAGGAATATTTACTTCGTCTCTAATGAAATTTTCCTGTTTCTTAATTCGTTTAGCTTTCGGGGTGCGTTTTTCGCTATTCCAAAATGCCTGTAATACGATTATTTCGCCCGCTTGCGACCCAGGGTCGATCAAGTGGGTCGACACATGGCCGCCATGGGTTCATCTAAAGTCAGCCATGTACGTGGTTTCTCTAACATTACACTGTGCGCAGAGTATATAATGCATGTTCGGAGGTGAACAGCGTACTACAGAGACATTTTCTTCTCTTCTGATATTCGATTTGAGAGGCTTGGTTTGCTGTAGCACCCATCTCACGTTTAATTAAAGTCCCAATAGCATTTACCTCTGGTGTCTTCAAGGCTCGTTTTTGTATGATTAAATCTAAGTGGAAACATGGCTTAGTCGTGGCAGCAAAGTTGTGATTATTGTTTCGTATTTTTCGTACAATAGATATAAATTCATGTTTTAAAGTATTTTAGAATAAAAATTAGATGAGCAATATCAATATGATTTCCATGATTTTGTTAATGACGAAAAGTATAAGCGAAACTGATGGATCTCAGTAGTACGGATTTCCTTAGGTTGGTTAATTTAACACAAACCATGTCGGGTTATTTGATGTCGAGTCAAATACAAGTCCTAAAGGCTAAAAATCACAATGATCATAGTGACGTGGACAGCGTTCCAGTTTACATTAAATTTAAAAACGTAGGCTTATGTCTGGTGTACACGAGGGTTAAAAAACTGGACAAACATGATTTTTCAACTTTAGGATATGAACAGACTGAGATAGATATATATGTAGATAATTATGAGTAGAGTGGGATAGATAGATAGATAGATAGATAGATAGATAGATAGATTTACGGGAGACTTGATAGTGTGAACGTTGATAGAGAATTGCGTAAATGAACTTCTAAGTAGTGACAAGATAAGTGAAAATAATAATTTCAATGACTTGATAATGAGCATTATAATTACAGTAACTACATCACCTTAAATTGTTACATTCCAGAAATACCTTTGTTGAACATTTTATCTTCTTGCGAAATTCAATTAAAATATGTCCACTTTTATATGCCAGTAGACTTTTGAAATATATATATATATATGTGTGTGTGTGTGTGTGTGTGTGTGTGTGTGTGTGTGTGTGTGTGTGTGTATGGAAATCCCTCGTTGGAACCGATATAACCTCTTCTCCAAGTATATACATATGCATGCATATATATATATATATATAATAAAAATATTTTTTTTGTGATTTGAATAATTGCACATTTTTGGGAACTCATCAGTAGTGCGCAACCACTAATGAGAATCGAAAGCAGACCGTTACGATACAACCCAATCATCATACCACTGGGCCAGCGATCGCTCCGTTCACTCGTCAGGGAGTATCGGAAAGTGACTTCTTATACATCTCGATTTTTCTTTCTTATATGCATTTTTCATTGGTTCAATTTTTTTTCATTGTGTATATATCCGTGCGCGTGTGCTTTTATGCCCCCCTCTGCGCGTATGTGCGTACGTGTAAAATGTCGTGGTTATTTGTCGTTTTCGTTGGGATTTTATTCACCTTACACTCCCTTTTAATTTTTTTTTCCTATTTCCCTCGTTTTCTCTTTTTCTTCTTTGTTTCAATTGTAGCTACTTTGACTTCCGGTTTTCCAGATATATACTATTGTTGTTGTTGCATTTTTTTATAATTACATTTTCTCAGAGAATATGTATCTCTCTGGCCAGTTACTATTTCGCCTCAGTCACTAGCAAAGAGTATTCGTCAATGTTTTAAGGACACTTGCATTTGGTTAGCAATACGAAACCTCACTCTGTTTTCACTGAGTTCAAGTATACACTCTTTGCACAGGGATTTAATTCATAGTTAGCATGTCACTAAATTTACGACGCAAAACTGGTTATATGCCGTTAAATTAGCTAATGCTTTTGAATATATATGTATATATTTTATTTTATATATTTTCTCAGAGAGTATGTATCTATCTGGTCAGATACTAATTCGCCTAGGTCGCTAGCAAGGAATGTTCGAGAAAGTGTTGAGGACTCTTCTTGTTCGTTAGAAATCCGAAATAGGTTGGTTATAGTCATTGTTAAACCATCAAAAATTAGTTGTGTCAGATATTTGTTTTCTACACTGCTGTTAATAGATGCAAATCTTGTATAGCTGTGAGCCGTAATTTCAGTTGTCAATAAAATAATAAGTAATAATCAAAGATCAAGCATGTTTGCACAGAACCACTCTCTTGGGAAACCGGAACTATCTTCCCGAACCGGAAGTGACTACAAGCTTCCTATAAGCAGTGACCTTGAGAAGGTTCAGAGAACAAAAAATAAATGATTACACGTCTACCACACGTGAGAATAAATTGAAAAAAAAAATGCGAAAATTCATCACCAAGAATAATAAATAAATAAATAAAAATCCCCGTAGTGACAAAATCATAATTTGTTCTGATACAAGAAAAAAAAAGTTACAAATACGGAGCCAAATCATGTAGAAGGGAAAAATAAATTTGAGATGGTATTGTAAATACTTGTTAATATGCTCACATTCAAATGAAATTTAAACATATTAAATTTCAATTAATAATACATAATCATCCAGCTAATTTTTGCTCAGTACACAGTTCGCATTGTTCAAAGATCTTTTTTGTAAGAGCAAGGTTTATTAAATAATTTTCGTTTTCGTTATTTTGTGCCATGCTTTTTTTAATCATTTCAACCCAAATCAAGGCAATAAAGCCACCAAGACACAATGGTTTACTGAGTTTGAAAGAAAAAGAAAACATTATTAAAGAGCAAGAACAATAGGAGAAGAGAACTCAATAAAACAGGAGATAACGATTGAAACTGAATTTAAATTTTTGAAGATCAAAATTCACTCGGAAGCAAGAAGCCGGAAAAGAAACTGTTAGCAAAGAACTTACGGTTACATGTAGCCATGTCAACTGTAAAATGATGAGACCTTGCCGCCAATCTAGTACTGCGCTTAAATTCGTAATGTCTAGGTAATTGAGAGCAAAGTTAATCGGAACAATTACCATAAAATTACAGTGGTGGGAAAGTGACTGAAGCCTAGATGCCAGGTCACGACCAATAACAATGCAGATTCCATTTTCTGTTTATGAAAAATCTCTAAATATATAGCAGATGTGGCAGCAATATTCGAAGTATGGAGAAATCATAGACTTGTAAATATATAAGATAGCTTCTGGATAGAAAAACCATCTAACACGATACAATGAACGAAATTTCGTAGCAGCAGGCCTATCAATTGATTCAATATTACAGTTGCAGCCAAAATCACTAAATCATCCATAACCTTTGTATTATCCTCTCAAATTACACCAAACTCTCAGACAATAACAATTAATATCGTATTTATTGTCATAAAACAACTTTGATAAAAACTTATACCTACTTTTCTGACGAAAACAATGCCCTTCTGAACATTTTGGCCGCAACTGTATATTTCCTTTTCATGTCAGCAGAGAACATTCGCCCAAGAAGGCGGAGCCAGTTACTCCCCTGGAAGTTAGCAACAGCCATGTAAGGAGACTCTCTGTTGATTAATAGATAGTAGTTTAATGTGGGAGGCGTTCAAATTAACAATCCATACTTTGCCCCAGTTTACAGCATATTTTAGGTAACTTTTTAGAACAGACGCCAATTTTATCTCAACGAATTGATCAAACTTACTGTTAAGACAGAAGCAATTAGTTTTAGCCCTTAAACATCATTCATTTGTCTAATAGTAAAACTAAAGCAGACGTACAACATAAATTCGTATTCTTCCGAATGGTCACCATTATGGCAGATTTCTGGAACTTAACTAATGACAACGTCCGTTCCTACCATATATCGCTACATTTCGTTTGGGTGTATATCGGCCCTTTTAACGATTAAAGGAAAATACGCATTGTTGAAAAATACAGAATAAATCTTTATATAGTGTTATGGTCCAATATCCTCGCACCACTGTTATGGTCCCAGGTTAGGACCAAGGAAGAACAACAGGAACACAAGAGTAGGAATAACAAAGTTATATTACAACAGAATAATAATAATACAAGAAGTTGAAGGTGTTAGTATTACTGTCAGTCTGGTTTAGAGTGAACTACTATTGTCTCGACTCGACTCGTTCCACTTCCGTTCTGTCGTCTCTCTTGAGAGGCGCAGTCTTTATCGTATCAGGAAGAGTTCATTGTCGTTACAGGTAAGATCCCATAACATATAGCAAAATGTAACAATACAGAAGGATAAGGTGAAAGTTCCAAAATTTCAGGTGTAAAAGTCCTCTAGCATACAAGAGAGAAAGAATGCGGGAAAACAGAGATAGAGATAGAAAAAGAAAGAGAAGGAAGTAAATATAAATGTCTATATATGTATATGGTTGATGGAAAGTTGCGTACTTGACATTTGCGTCTCGGAGAATTGCGTACAAAACAATTGCATCCCTAGACATTTGCGTCCATAGACAAATGCGTCCCTCGATAATTGCATACCTCTGGTAATTTTTTGAAGTTATCATTTTTTTAAGAGTTGTTTGATATACAAATTTGCACGCCAATACCTTTAATTACTCTAAACAAGTAGAAAGGTAGTTACCATAAATAAAAAGAGAGACAGTTTCTTTTTTAAATCAAGAAAAAATTAAGCTATCAGTTTCAGTTCACTCCAGTAGTACGTATACGTACCACAAGCATCTAATAAATTCTGGATTTTATACATTATATTTTTATCTGGAATCCATGTCTAAGTTCCGAAAATCAAACACTGATGGGAAAATATTTGTGAGCAAGGAAAATTAAAGCTACCAATAACCGAATGAAAAACCTTCATTAAAACAAAAATATACTGGTGATGTGTAGAGCTATCTTGCAAAACCGTTAATCTGTCATTGCATTTTAAACGAAAATAAACTTTTTTTTTTAATTTTATTCCTTTTTAAAAGATTATCTTTACTGCTTATGCTTTTTTACAAAATGTATGGTAATTGCCTTTAGAAAATTTAAAAATTATCAGAGGTATGCAATATCCAGGGACGCATTTGTCTAGGAACGCAAATGTCCAGGGACGCAACTGTCTGGTTCGCCTTTGTCCGGGACACAAATATCCAGTACGCAACTACCCTAGAACATTATACGTATGTTTTCCAATGTAGCCGCGAGATACTTAAAAGATTATGAAAGAAAGTTTATATATTTTCAAATGTATCAGTGCGGTTTAGCCTTATAAAATCGCCAGCGAGTTTGCGCAAAATAACCTATATCGGCTCTGAGTAGTTCTTCGATGACCGCAGCATCGGAGAATAGACAAAATTAATCCATAGATCCTGGTTTTGGTTGATTTCCCATCTCATTACATACATATTTAGAATCCCCCTCTCTAAATCGCCGCTTTGATCCTGATTGGCTCAGAATTGGCAGACTTATATCCTGGTGTGCAATTCTTGTTTCTTATTCGCACGCTAGATAAAGTTATTTGCATACTGGTCGAAACGGCTTCTAATAGGTTGGTCGAAATATGACTTTATGAACTAGCGATATTGACTATACATCTATTTATAGATATGGTGAAATTTTGGTCTTGTTAGTATTTGTCTATTTTTATTATTTATGTTTCCATCACTAATTCAGAGCGTCAAATTCTACATTGAAATCTGTTACGAATGCTAACTGGATGAAACTTGATAAGGATAATACAATTCGGGGGAGGAAAATGATCTTTATTACTTTGATTATTAAAATTCAGACAATGTTCAGCGATAATTCTCTATTTAATGTAACAGTATGAGGCTAAATTTGATTAAGATGTCTATTAGAAACAACATTTGATCGACGGTTGGTGACTTCTTCGTCTGTCTGTGATTACCCGGATTTTAATGAGTCTTTTTCATTGTTTTATCAATAAAACCTTTTCATGGAATGTACATTATGTTTTCACTGCAACGAATTATATATAGTAAAGGAATTTATTTTCCTTCACCGAAAATATAAGCAGAAATTTGTAAATACTTAACACTATTTCATTCATACTATATCTGCTGGCAAATGTCAAAAGTCAAGCGTTATTGATCGTATGAATAAAATGTCGGTAAAGTGTATCAATCATAATGGAACCTTATTGGCTTGCTTGTCAACAGGTTACTATAGATTGGCGAGTATTAGCGTACCTATATGGACTTGATTTTTCTCTCTTGAATCTGTTCTTTGGCAGCGACTACCAAATTTTTGTTCGAATTCTTAAACTAGAGCTCAAATCAGCATCACCATCAGTAGCGGCAACAGCAGCAGTCCCGTGAGCGGGTGTGGTCGAAGAGTGGCTGCACAACTGATCACCTGACCATCTCCTTTCATATGTCTCGGTTGCTTGCCAATATATGTTCTGCAAGTTTCAGAGGTGCTCCTTCAGGCGGAGCTTGTGTTGGGCATGTAGAAGCCATCGCTTTCCAATCTTCCACCAGCATACGATGGGTAAATTGTCGCCGTGTTATAATTTTTATTTCTCGCATGTACTTTATTTGTTTTTGATTAGGTCGATTGCACATGGTAGTCGGGTCAGTTGGTTACCGTCTGTGAGAAAGGGAACACCGTGACGCAATTCATTCCGCCAGTAATTTGTAAACGTCATGCTGTACTGCTTGGCATTCTCACCGGGAACTCCGATACGAATATTTCAGTGTATTTGTGTGTCAATATGAGGACGATGCAAAGGATTCGGAAAAAATTGGATGCTCAACAAAACAAGATGAACCGAAGGCAAGGATTATGGCAGCATTCACCAACTTAAACAAGGAGGCCGTCCAGAAAAGTTGCAGATTCCGAAATCGTATGAAGGCCGTGGTTAAAGCCAATGGCTATTTTATGCAATAAATTTACTACTTCGTATTTTAAGATATTTTTGTATAATTTTGGTAAATATATCTGTTAAAATGAGATGTCAGTGTTATTTTCATTTTTACGTAATTTTGATAGCAATTTATCTATTGCACCCTGTAAAATAAAGTGACTTTGTGTCGCATCCTGACTCAGTGGGGACTGCAGCAACCAACATCGATCATGTGCAACGACCAGCGATCATCTGCAACGACCAGCAGCGATCATCTGCAACGACCAGAGATCATCTGCCTCGACCAGAGATCATCTGCTGCGACCAGCGACCACCAGCAGCGATCATCTGCAATGACCAACTGTGATCATCTGCAGCAACCAGCATCGATCATGTGCAGTGACCAGCGATCATCTGCCACGACCAGCGACGACCAGCAGCGATCATCTGCAACGACCACCAGCGATCATCTGCAACAATCATCATCGATCATGTGCAACGACCAATGATTATCTGTTACCATTGATCGCCAGCGACCAGCTGACACCCGAAGACTATGTCTTCTCCTATTCGACCCTCTGCAACTCCTCATCACGCGGATCACCAGAGATTTCACCGTGTGCCCTGGACTACCACTGTCAGCTGTTTCTTACCCAATACACCAAATGTTTATCAACCATCGGCTCCACTTGAGTTTCTCTGGTCATCATCAACTGTCGATGCATCTGAGACCAACAGTCTACTACCAGCACGGCTACCCACGACATTTGAAACATCCGGATTCTTTGATTGTATTTTCCTTTTTTCTGTCAATAGTAAATTTTGTCATATTTTATCTAAACTCTTTGCAAGAGAAACAAATATGTAGTCTACATATAAATAGATGTTCAATTTAGTAGGATTTAAACGATATAATATATATAGTGTAGATTTAGAATGAATGTAGATAGTCTCTTAAATGAGAGAATATCATAATTTATTTATACTTTATTCCGTATTTTTAAATTTAAGAATGAAATATTCTTACGAGTGCTATATTTAAAAAAACTGGAGTAGACTATTCTTGTTCCACGTGCCATGTTTTAATGGATGTCAGTTATCAGTTATCTCCTGTTAATTCCCCCTCTCCAAGTTCATGGCACAATGGATAAATGCTTTAGTTAGATCCAGTAACAGGACCCAAAGAGTGTGAGTTCAATACCTGGTTTAGGCAGTGAACAACTTGAAGAGGGGAATTAACAGTGGATAACTGATAACTGACATCCATTAAACCATGGCACGTGGAACTATAACAGTCTAGCCCAGTGAGCGACATTCCAACCACCTGAAGAAGGCCGGAGCGTACAACGGCCGAAACGTTGTAATAAATATAGCGACAAAGATGAGCACAATAGTCCGAATAATGTAAATAGCTTCCATTATATTTAATCATTTTTACTTGTGGATGAAGCTATTATATCTGTATTTTCTACTAGCATGTTTCGGATAGAGTTTGGTAGGTTTTCGTGTGTGTTTAAATGAGTCATGTTTGAGTTATGATGGCGTAGGTGTAACGTGAGTCGTCCAGATAGGCATAGAATAGTATGACCAACGTTATTATTTATGAGTTTAGTTTGATCAGGAACACAGTTCTTCATGGGTCAGTTGAACGCGTAAATAATGTTAGTTCTTTGTAGTTTTGGTTTTGTGTGTAGGCTGTTATTTTTTTATAAGGTTAGCTGTTTTAAATTTTTGTAATAGATAATTTAATTTCCTTATTCTGGTCGACTGGGGTTGTGTATTTCTTTTTGATATTTTCAAGTGAAGATTCATCTGGATTATAGTTGGCGTTTATTTGGCTTTTATAGATGTTAATGTAAATTTTCTTTGTTTATATGTCCAGTATCATTATTAGTTACTTTATAAATTTATAGTCTAATCAGTTGGTTGGTGAAGTAGAAAAACCATTGTTAACTGTTTCACATATATATATATATATATATATATATATATATATATATATATATATATATATATGTGTGTGTGTGTAATACCTGGCCACTCGCATTCGTGGATACCTATCTACTAGGTCGAGGGGTCAATCCCTATTGCAGACGCTAGTTTACGTACATTTGTGTTTCCTCAACACCCACGGTGCCCACCTGCGGTTTATACTGCAACTATGCTGAGCTGACCTTAGCTACAGAGCGTGTTATCTAGCGTGATCAACAATTTGAACAAGGCCAACATGCTCAAGCCCACGATGACTAGTGGCTTTGTGCTAGAAACAGCTATCGTCGGGGCAGAGTTCCGTTTTACCAATTTCACTCACATGGCTTGGATCACCCATGGTATGGTTTTCAGATACTTTCCAAATGTGCCGCACGCTTCCTGAAAAATGGACCATGGTGAGATTCGAACCCGGGTCTCATGGTCTGAATATATGAGAGAGACGGTGATAAAGAATGCAAGGTACACACACACACACACACACACACATATATATATATATATATATATATATATATAATTTACATACACATATACATACTCACACACACACATTAATATATATATATATATATATATATGTGTGTGTGTGTGTGTGTGTGTGTGTGTGTTGTACAAGCATATAACTCTTTCGATGGATATTCAATAGTCATTAATCCCGCTTTAGTCACTTTTCTACTAATCTATTTTTAGTCATTTTATATTTATTATTATTAATTATTAACCTCGTTTCAGTTTCTGTAATAATCCAGCTTAAGACTTTTTCTGGATTAATCCGGTTTTATTCATTATTTGTAATATTCTCGCTTTAATCATTTTATCTACAAAGCTGACTTTAGTCTTTTCTGTACTAATCTGAATTTAGTAATTAAGTCACTAATCTAGCTTTAGTCATTTTCTACTCATCCGATTTTAGTTATTTTCTCTAATAAATTTCATAATTGTTGTACTAATCTACCGTTGGTCATTTTCTTTACAGCTTAACTTCAGTCCATTTTTCTATGAATCTCTTTTCATCATTTTCTTTTTTAATTGGCTTCCAACGTTTGCTGTAATAATCAGTTTTAGTCAATTTCATTACTCATCTCGTTTTCTCCATTTTCCTACCAATCTGATTTTCGTCATTTTCATCATTCATCGATTATGGGCATTTTTTTTTTTACTAATTAGGCTTAAGTCATTTTTTACTAATCTGGTCTTAGCCATTTTCTCTACTAATCTTGAATTGGTAGTTTTTTGTACTAAACTGATTTTAATAATTTCTTTACTAATCTAGCTTTAGTAATTTATACTAATCTGGCGTTAGATATTTTTCTACCAATCTTGATTTAGAAATTTTTGTACTAAACAGATTTTAGTAATTTCTTTACTAATCTAGCTTTAGTCATTTTCTTAACTAATCTTGATTTAGTAATTTTTCGTACTAAACTGATTTTAGTAATTTCTTTTTTAATCTAGTTTTAGTCATTTTTTACTAATCTGGCGTTAGTCATTTTCTCTACTAATCTTGATTTAGTAATTTTTTGTACTAATCTGATTTTAGTAAGTTCTTTCCTAATGTAGCTTTAGTGTTTTCCTGTACTAATAAATTAAACCAGTGGCATCGGAATGGCGAAATATGTTTTCCAAATCGAAACAGGAAACATTCGTTAGAAACACAGAAAGAATACAGAACTGTTATGTAATATCAGTCCTCTGTTTTGGCAAAGACTTGAAACAACAGGAATTTGGTTCTAGAGAACGACGCTGAAAATATCTTGGACTAAACATGCGAGTAAAGACGAAGTTTTACCAGGATTCATTATTGTTTATTAAAAACATAAGCTATGCAAATAATACAATGTTGATAGAAGACACAGAACGGAAACTGTAAGAACAAAAGGCAGTACAGAAAGTAAAGAAAGAATATCAACTGCATAACAAAGAATGTATGGATGACAGCACAGAAAACAATCGACATACGAATTCGTAACTCTAAAATTCAGCAAGTACAGAAGTTTAAATATCTAGAAATATCCGACACCGAAATTCGAAGGCGCACTGCAATAACGAAAGATGTCTTTCATAAGATAAGCAAAGTATTAAGAAACGTGAAGGTAAGAAACTAACAAAAGAGTACTGAATTCGTATGTAATATCAGTTCTCCTATATGGCCGGGAATTCTGGACAATCTCTTCACAGATGAAGAAGAGACTTACAGCAACAGAAGTGTATTAACACAGACGGATGCTAAAATACAACGGACCAAACATGACGAAGTTTTACAGGAAATAGAAATAAAACGGATACTTATACTTAACATCATAAAGTGAAGGTGAAATTTAATAATATAATGAGAAAGAAGGCTTGGAAAATCTGATAGTCACAGAGCGGATTAAAGGCAAAAGGAGAGAGGAAAACAACGCATAATCTATCATAATCTTGTACAATAGACAAAATTTATTAAGAGCTACAAAGGACAAGACATTATAGAGAACCATTATTATTAATGTCCTGGAGGGACATGGTACAGAGAAGGAGGAGAATTGGGCTAAAGATGTGTGATTAAACGTCAAATCTAGAAATTTTTCCCTTTTTTTTAACTCAAATGTCTTTTAGCAATTTTGCCATTTATCCTATTTGTGTTGCATTTAAAATCAGGAAGAAAAAAACCGGCCTCACATTACGGCAACCATTATTGACAGACAGAGGCTATTATATGCATAATTTATGAAGAGAAAATTACGTTTTCTCTTAACTAGAGCGATTGCATGAGAGCGAACATTACATCATTTAACCAACAGTTCACTATGGCCTCGTTCAGCCAACTCTTTGTAATAATATATGGACATTACTCAATTACGATTAACCCTCTTCATTATAACATATAGCTGATAAATTGTCATTTAGAAATTAAACATACATCGGGAGAAGAAAAACAATATGTGGGAGTATACAAATATATGAAATTCAAATAAGAGATGCATGCGAAAGTGACTAAAGATGAGATGCCAGGTCAGGATAAATAATATTGCTGATTCTTTTTTGTATTTTATCAAGAATCTCTGTATACATAACATAAGCACCAGACTAGATGTGACAGCAATATACGACGAATGGACGACGGTAGATTTAAACATGTACAAGATAGACGATCACGACACGCTGAACCAAATTCACTCGCAGCAGACCGAGAAGTTGATTCAAGAAATATTTCCACTTCATGTCACATGGAAACGAGACCAATAATATTGCTGATTATTTTTTTGTATTTTATCAAGGATCACTAAATATATAACAAAAGAACCGGACCATTTGAGTCAGCAATATTCAAAACATGGACTAATGACGATAGATGAAAATGTTAGCATAGAACTTACAGTTACATCTAGCTATTTCAATTATAAAATGGCGAGACCTAGCCGCCAATCTAGTTTTTCGCTTAAATTCATATATATATTAAATTCATAGATATACTAACAAGGCATCGAAAATATGTTGATTTCGGTAAAATATTTTCGAAATGGCCAGCTTCCAGAAATTTTAATAAAAGACAAGGAAAAACAACAGTAATATTTAAATACAGTCGAATCTTTTTCATAAAACGGAAACTAACAATATATTGTCCTTTCTTGGTATCGTATTAAACCGCTACGACAATATACGAAAACTAATCATCTCTCGAAAATCCACAACAAAAATGATCTCGTAAAATTCTACTCCAAACGGAACAATTATAGTTTTCTAGTTATGAATACTTTGACATTCTAGATTTCAATATTTACATAACAAAAAAGGAAAATACATGTATTTGGAAAGGCTTAGAGAACAAAAGAGAGATTGCAAGGGAAATTTACAGTAAAAATGTTCCAAATCATACTAGAAAAACAAACTTTAAAGTTGTTGTTTGCTTATTTCACCTGACTTCAATTTTACTATATGATATTCACTCTTCAAAAATTTTACCGTGATTCGCCAACATATACGACATAGATTACAATCACGGAATACTCAGGGATCGAACTCACAAGCAGGGTATAGAAATCAGCCTTCTTAAGTGTAGCACTACACCAGGTGCCCTATACCTAAATACGAGATATATCCGAGATTTACTGGAAGAAGATCTCCAGGTAGACTCCATCTTCCATAATTGACATCAATTATGGAAGATGGATTTTTCGCCGAACTACCAGTGGATGGGTGCATAAGTATTTCTAAATTTTTCTGTGTGAACGGTTGTCGGGAATTTGGATCGAAACCCGACCGGCTTTAAAACGGTTTGCTAAATGTGTTCAACCTATAGAATGTTCCACCAAAAGATTAGAAAAAGCATTTTGTGAGCTTTGTTTTCTAAATTTGATGCAGGCGTATTGCTCTAATTTGTCGGTTAACGGAAAGATTGCAGAGACGTTCCAGCATAAACTTGCAAAATCTCGCGTAATGACTTAACTTGGGTAAATAGTCTATCGGTAGACTGACTCAGTAGACTGAGTACTAATGACCGTTACCAGCCATCGCTTTTCTTTTGAAGCACACAATTGCTTCCTACTTGCACAGAGTTAAAACAGCTTTATTTCCTCCGTATTACAAACTTAAGAAGAAAGTCCCATTAAAACACCTTTTTTCTCAAGATTGATTGATTGATTTGCTTTTTACGGATTATCAACTTTTTGCAGGTTATTTAAAGCCAGATGTTTTTTTCAAACTGTAAGAATGTTTTGGAGGTAATATTGATTGACTGATACAAATCAGCTGGGTGAGGGGGAGGTGGATTCATCCATTTCATAAGCGTAAATGTACGCAAGGAAATCTAACGAACCCCACTGGAATTCATGCTCCGTTCTAATTCCGAGTCGTTATCCATTATCCCACCCACACATCCAAGTTTACATCGCCTGTTATTTCCAAGCGTTCACCCATCTTGGTAAAGGCTAGACACGACGTTGCTTAACTTAGGTGATTGTATGAGAACAGGTGCCTCAACGAGATATGGCCGTAAACATTTTCCCCGAGGTACAGCTACTTTGTGAAAGAGACAACTCCGTGAGTGTTTCTATGAAAACTACAATCTTAATTTGTTCATGTCAAGGATCACTTGTCATCTATTCACCCCATCCTCATAAATTTCACTTTCTATAACGTATTTTTATGGATAACCTGATTTATCATTGTCATTTAAATAGTAATCCATTGCCTTGCATGGTTCGCGAAATTTGTATTCTGTGAACTACTGAATACAATCATTTCAATACCACCAACTATGCACTATAATTAATAATAATAATAATAATAATAATAATAATAATAATAATAATAATAATAATAACAACAACAACAACAACAATAAAAATCAATAAAGCCAAACAAACGGTGTAAAAGTGCCAAAATTTTACGTGTTTAAAGGCGAGCAGATTTTTGTAAAGAAAGTACTCAGTAAGAAAACTAGAGCAACTATATATACTAGATCAAGAAACGTTCACAGGACTTATCTTTACAACCTGCTTTATTTTTTGTGTATAAACTACCCATCAGGGTCATTTAAATTTATTATTTGGTATTAGAATCGGTTTATCTGTTACTGATGAGAGGTTTATACATGAAACAATGTCGGTCGCAACATAGGTCCTTTGAACTTTTCCTTGTCCGGTAACTATAGTTAAATATATATTATGTGAGAATCAAATGTCAAGTTAGTTCTCTTTGAACACAATCGGTAGCAAAGGATTTATTTTGCTTGACAGTCTATGCTGACCAATTTTCCAAGACAACCTTTTCGACCTGGCTACTGTTGCAGATAAAATCAATAAAAGTCATAATATTGTGACAATTGAATTCTTCAACCTCGTTCACTTAAAAGACGTAATTTATTCTGGAGATATTTATGTAATACATGATTACATTTCATTTCATAATAAAACAGATGACAAACAGGAAAAAAATATTTTAAAATCTTTCTCATAGCTCTTCTGAGATTCAGATAGACAGTCCAGGACGATTAATAATTTCGGGAGAAAAATCTACCTAAGACATCGTTATTTCAACCACCCATTTAATTAAATATTCAGAAAATTTCCTCTAACTCCTCAGATTAAACTGTGAGAATTACAAGATGAAAAATTTAACTACAGAAAATCTGCCCACTCACAAAAATAAAATTATTTTAAAATTCTAGCTACCACTTTTCTCCCGAACACACCGTTTATTTGAAGCATGGGTTTAATTTCAGTTGCAAAAGTTACTTTTTCCATCAGTTTCTTTTCTTTTTTATCCAGTCTCTACTTCCGTATTTTTATCCGAAAAGATTCAATGACGATCGCATATGGCATCTCGTAACTATAAACTATTTTCCCTCAGAGGGTATTTTTTAGTTTTTTTCAATTGTTATCATCGTCGGCTTTATCTTGTATCCAAGAATTTAATTTCTTCTTTACTGATTGCTATCTTTATGAAGATGAATTGATTACTAAATTCGCCGCCAACCTGTCGGTTCAGCTTCCTGTTTCACCAAAATCTGATTCGGCTATCCATTTCCTGTCCCCATTTGGTTTTGCAAGAGTTGATTGGGGGTGAAAGAAAATCAGAATAGAAGAAAGTGCCCATGGCGTGAATTTGTTTAAGTTGTACTTCAACTTGATAGGAAGTGACCACACACTTGATTTCATGACCCTCGTCTGCAGCACATATGAAATCCGGTTATGACGCTGCAAAGGAGTGCCACTGACTCAGTAAGAATATCGAGTGTCGCCTTCTGTAGCATGTCAGTCATGCGTAGCCCCCTTTATCCAGTAGTTCAAACGTTGATATCTGTTGTAATCGTCATCCGCTGGTTTAACCGTTGGTGTCTCTGGGCTTTGACGCGCTTGGTCTGGGTCCTCGTCTTCAACATTGCCGCCTAAGATGATCCTATTAGGAGCTTAGACCTCCCGACGTCGTCACTATCAGAGTTATTAGAACAAGCAAGCCCCTCCACCACAACAAATTACGACCATCATATTGATAATTTACTTTCAGATACCACGTATCGTGGGACTGTTGCGTCCACATTCACGAAAATACCCTTTGGAATCTCATATCTACTTCACCACCCTCCATTAAGGGCCTAATAGCAGGACAGACTATGCTCTCTAGATAAACTTGACAAACTGCCTTAGACGAGGACGACGCAAATTCAAAACAGGTTTATCGCAGCGTTCGAAATTTCATCCTGTAAAAAATTGTTAACAGATCATGACGCAACATATCACTGTAATTACATATGAAATTAATTAACATGGGAGATATGTTGATTTATTAAGCGTAGGTTAGATATGACACAAGGCCGAAAATAGGGAGAACTCAGTATGGATCGACCTCAGTAGGCAACCGTAATAGATCTAGCGAGACAAGCTTAATAATCATTACTCCACAAAGAAGTGTTCAAAAGATGTGATTCAGGAAGCGTAGCTTAGATATGGCACAAAGTCGCAAATAAAGAGAACCCAGTGAGGACCGAACTCACTATTCAGTCGTAATTGATCTAGAGAAACAAGTTTGCTAACCATTATACCAAAACAGAGTAGCTTAGATAAGGCCGCAATTAGGAATCTCCGGGGTGAGGATCGAATTCACTACAGAGTCATAATTGATATGGTCAGGCAAACTTGTTAACCATTAAAACACGACGAATTGCTCAATGATGATTTACTAAACGGAGCTTAGATTGGTGACTATTCAGTTGTAACTGACAAGGCAAGACAATTGCTTGCGTTTTAGTTGTTTTATTGCTTTGCTTTGGGTGAGAGAAATTATGTAAAGTTTATATTGGCAATCTTTCTATCTAGGATACTAAGGACTTTTCTTTTGTGTTCATTATTGTTTGTAGCATATCTTTGCGACTATAACAAAAATTTAGAATCCTTCTGTTTAATATTGTGTGCTGTTAGCTTGATTTATGATGAGTATGATTAATTTTTTACCTATATTTGTTTTTATATTTCTGTTGTACCTATTTTGATATGTTTTTCTTTTCCGTTGCATTTCTTGTATCTGTTGCAAATATTAGTTTTGCCACTGTTTTTAGTCCGGCTGTTAAGTGATACACACTTAAGCGATCATGTCTTTTTCGATTCATGACAAACTAGGCAGTGGTTTTCCCGCAGTGTGTTGCCGGTTCTTTCTGCGGTGGATTCGTTGCCAACCAAGTCTATAGGACCCAATCCGTTCTGCTATCCAACCCATAACTGAGAGAAGAACAGATTGGTCGAAGACAAGAAAAAAAACAATGAAAAAAATATTCGACTATCAATCGCTTTGCTTACATTTGGGTAGGGCTTTCAAAAAAATTTTAAAAATTAAAATTTTTTAAAGATTTCATCCAATGCAAGGCAATAAAGCCACTAAGACAAATTGTATTACAGAGTGTGAAATAATAAGAAAAAAGAAACATTATCAAGGAGCGAGAATAACAGAAGAGTAATCAACAAGACAATAGATAACCATTGATATTGCATTGGAGATCAAAGTTGGCTGGCAAGTATGGAGCCGGAATAGAGCTCCACAAACGAAAAGTTCGAGTGAAGAAATTGTTGACATAAAACTTACAGTTACTGTAAACTGATGAGACCTTGCTGCCAATCTAGTACTGCGCTTAAATTCATAGAGTCGTGGTACCATAGCGAAGAGTTAATCGGAATAATTACCATGAAAGTATTTATGGAAAAGGCAAGGAAGGGAAGTTACATTATGACGGCGGGAAAGTGACTGAAGTTGAAACGCCAGGCCAGGTCCAATAATATTCTTCTTTCGAATTTACCAAAAATCTCTAAATATAAAGCAGAATCACATGATCATATGCGGCAGAAGTATTTGAAGCATGGACAAATGGCAGACTTGTAAATATGTAAGATC
This sequence comes from Acanthosepion esculentum, assembly GCA_964036315.1. Taxonomy (NCBI): domain Eukaryota; kingdom Metazoa; phylum Mollusca; class Cephalopoda; order Sepiida; family Sepiidae; genus Acanthosepion; species Acanthosepion esculentum. The sequence goes on from OZ038481.1 coordinate 54,632,405, forward strand.
GATTCTGGAGAATAAATTGTCTAGCCAAAAGAACCAACTTTCTAATCAAAATTTCTTTCCCTGACCTACATTAAGAGAAATGTATGATATCGATAATTATTTCAATGTTTCTATCCATTAATATCAGTCTAATTATATCTGTCATACACCATTATCAGGTTCATCTATTTATTGTTACATAGAAACTGAGCACAGAGTGAGGGTCACGAAGTAAATGCCCAGTTTATTACTAATGATGATGAACAAATTTTCGGTTCAACTTTTAAAACGTTAATGGCAACAAAAACTGATTTCGCGTAAAAATAATCAACGTGGAAAGAAAAATCACAGGATTACTTCTCGGTAAATCGTCCATTAATATTTTAAATATTAAAATTCAGATAATTATTAGGTTTATCGGACTTTTAGGATATTAATCGAGAACATATTTTTTAATCTGTAGAAATATTTTAGGTTTTTCATTGAGTTAAAATATTCATGTGCACACGCGAAAATACATGCACATTTATTTTAGAAAGATTTGATATATATATATATATATATATGTATATATATATATATATATATATGTATGTATATAGTATCAGAAGATACGGAATAACATTAAATAAATGTCTTTAGTTATTAGCATGCCAAGGATTATATATAGGGTGACCAACATTTTTGAAGTGCGTATTGCCAGACATGAGCAAGTGGCAACAATGCGAGACAGTGACCTTGAGCAAGTAAACATTTCGCCATTTTAGTAACGAGAATGAAATTCACAATATCCCAGCTGAGATGTTGCAGCAGTCAATGAGGAATCTCAACAGCAGATTTCAAGAATGCAATCGTACAGGAGGACGCCATCTACAGGAAGTAATTTAAAAAAAATGAAAATTCCATCATTGTTTCTTAAATGGCATGTTTTAAGGTTTCAATTACTATGAATTAAATATTTTTCTTCCATCACTCTTGGTTTTATTGCACTGTTAAAAAGTTCCCGTTTCTTGGGGGTCACCCTGTATATTATAGACCCAAATTTAGTACGACCCTCCGAATTTAGTAATTAGCGGTTTAACTACCACCTACTCACCTCGAATGCTGAAACTAGTTTATCTACTAGTACATGTCTTTCAATCTTGTAAGTGGGGCTAAGTAAAATTTAAAATTCACCAACCCTAAGATTATTCTTAGCCAGTAAGGTACTACATATTTTTAAATATATCATCTCTGGGACAATTCCACTTTCTGACATGCAGAAACTACTGCGCAACAGGGAAAGAGTATAAACCCAAATGTGCGGACCTTTCGAGTCATTTTTTATGACTTCTGTATATAAATTGGATATTTTCTAAAAGAAATATCGCATTTTCAATGGAAACAACAATTTAGATTCCATCTATCTATCTATCTATCTATCTATCTATCTATCTATCTATCTATCTATCTATCTGTTTGTCTGTCTATCTCTCCGTGTATTTCTGTTCGTATCAATTTATATCCAATTGCTCATATCTATCTATCTATCCATCGAGTGATATATATATAATAAAATAAAAAGGCTAAAAATAATGGAAGCCTTATTAATAAAAACAAACAAACCAACACTTAATAATATTAACTTTGAACATGGACATAATATATTGACCGTGTTTTGAAACAAAAATGAAACATTTTATAAAACATACATATAACAAACTATTTCTAATTCTAACAGTTAAAATATAATCCTTGAAAATGGCTAAATTTATAGGCGAAAGCGCTCGGATAAAAAGAACATTCGGACAGTTTTTATATAATTTATCATCTGAAAAGAAAAACCTTATCAGATCGCACGAGAAATTATATAAAAAACTAAATAAAAGCACCTTGTCAGTCGTTTTTAATGAAATGTGCATGAAAGGATTGCTGCCTAAATACACACACATATATATATATATATATATATATATATATATATATATATATATATATATATATATATATATATATATATATACCTATCAATACATCTATCTGTCTGTGTATTTCCGTTCGTATCCACAGATATCTGATTATTCATATCTCTCTCTCTATAAATATATATATGTATTTATATATATATATATATTTTTATATGTGTGTGTATGTCTGTATGTCGGTATATTTCTGTTCGTATCTACTGCTTTCCGATTGTACATATATCTATCTATCTATCTATCTATCTATCTATCTATCTGTATGTCTCTCTGTGTATATCTGTTTGTATCTACTTACATTTGGTTGTTCATTATCTATCTTTCTCTCTACCTATCTCTCTATCTGCAAAAGAAGCCTTTGCAGGAAATTAACAGGAATGTAGCTACTTGAAGGAAACAGAGTCCACTTTAGTGCACTGAATTGCTATCTTTTAAAATAAACACTTTATTAATTTTCTTTGAAAAAGAGTCATTGGGCCTTCATGTAATATATTGACGGTTGAAAAAATTGCTTTTATGCACGGATCTCATGAGTTAATTTCCTTTGTTCTTCTCTAAAAAGCCAGACCAATCGACACACGCCGAAAACAAATTGCCTCATATATCATCAGATCTAAAAACTGATATGAGCCAACGTCATTTGTTTTAACCACACTATGTATTAATAGTTTCAAGGCTGTGTAATGTACAAGATTATATTGTCATTTTCTTAATAAAAGCGGGCAATAAATATTACTGGGAAAACTGATTTTCGATGACCAAATTTTTATTTGTCATATGTCTGTGTACAGAGATTCTATGTGATTAAATTGTGCTTGATAATAGACTAAAAGAGAAACTTATTTCGTGACACAATTAGTTGAACTTTCCACTACAAGAATGTTTGAAGCTATAAGAGATATTTCTTTTAATTCTCCGTGATTGCCTCACAGTAAAATAACTAATTATAAAATTTATATAAAATACAATTTTTGTACGATTTAAAGTCCCAAGTAAAAAAGCATTGGTTGAAATAATCCAGTGACTTGACCCAACGAGTTTTGAGTTCAATACCTGACCATAGCAGAGGTGAACAAAATCTTGGAGCGTTGAGTTGCTTAAGTGAATTAACTGAAACTGATATATCCAGTAAAGGCATGGCATGGGGAACTAGAACAGTCTAAACCCAGTGGACTAAATAATAAAATTTTCACTCCAACGTATATCACCTGAAGAAGGCCGGAACGTACACCGACCGAAATGTCGAGAATATAACAAAAAGATGAGGACAAATGTCCAACCAATGTAAATAGTGTAAATAGTAACCTCGTCTCAAAAATATAGACAAACCTTCCTGAAAGGTGTAGACAAACTATGCGTTCGCTGAAATATGACATAATGAATGTGTGTATACATATAGATGTGTTTATATTTATATTCTGTATATGTTTGTGTTGATCCCTTCAGAGTGGACTGTGTGATGTTTTTACTTTTATATCATATACTCTGTTTTGTAGTTTGAGTGTTTTGGGGGGTTTTTTGAGGGTTTTTTATTTATTTCTTAATCATTTCATACCAAGCAAGGTAATGAAGCCGCAAAGGATTACTGGGCGAGACAGAATAAAATGAAGAAAAACATTATCTTCCGGCTTCTTGCAACCCAGTCAAATTTGATCTTCAAACATTTAAATGCAATATCAATCGTTATCTTCTTAATTCTTGTTCTTTTATTGTCCCCTCTCATTAATAGTAGCTTTCCTCTTTCTTTAACACTCAACAACCCCTTGTGTCCTAGGGGCTTTATTGCCTTGCTTGGGGTGAAATAATTATATAAAATATATATATATATATATATATATATATATATATATATATATATATATATATATATTGTCATCCACACTATGACTGTTTCACTGTATCACAGCGTATCAGTGTGGTTAGACATCCGGTTGCCTCTAGCTAGGATCAAACCCGCCTGAATTGGCGTCAGTCATAGAATCTACCCCTATGACGTTGGTGCACGGCAGAGATGAAGGTGAATTTAAGCGTATTTATTTTTAGTTACGCACGCCAGTAACTGCGAGAACTCAATTCGTTTTATAGAAGAGTATTGCATTAGTAGCAGTAATAGTCACTGTTTACAAACTCAAACTTTCTCCCCAGAAAGCTCAAACGAAATAAATTTTCAGGAGCATATACATTGTCATCCACAGACAGACTGTTTCGCTGTATCACAGCTCATCAGTGTGACTTTCTTATTACTTTATAGTAATATTTAGTCAGCACACATGTTTGAGGATACACTGTTTAAACACAGAGATGTCAAACACAAAATATATAATGTATAGAATAATAGCAATTATCCTGGATTTTGAATAAAAACATGAATTCCTTAGAAATGGCTTTGCTGATGCTTCAGATATGAAAATAAAATTAGATGTGGACTACGAATATTAACGAGAGATATAATTTACTTCATAAGAGTACCTCAAACTTCATTTGCCGTCAAAGTATTTCGTGACTGGTTACTGTAAAAGCACGCCAGTATGTACGCTTGTTTCCCCCGTGTTGAGGAAAGCTGGATTCATTTTTTTTATAAATTCACGAAAAACCCAAGTCGATAGACCAAAATTACACTGTTTGCGAAACAGGGATGTCTATTCAAACACGTGCAATCCCTAAATATATCATATAAGAAATAATATTGGATTATAAATAAAAATCTATCAATAACTTAGAAGTGTGTCAGGTAGTGACGGTTTTCTCCTGGAAAGTAGCACGTAGATTCGGAACACTGATGGGGCGAGGGGATTGTTTTCTTTAACAGGTTTTCTCAAATATTCAGGCTGGTATACAAAAATACTGTTTTAAAAAGTTAAACGGAGCGTCTACACAAAAATGGCGATCCACTAAAAATAGCGTGAGATATATATATATGCACGTACACACACACATATATTTTCATAATAATTCATCAAGACTGGACTTAGAAACCTAAACAGAATGCGATAATGCACTGGACGGCCGTTTGGTCCTATTTATGAGTCTCAAAATTAATTGGCAGCCACTACCGAGAAACGAACCCGGACCGTTTCAATACAACGCAAGCATCATACCACTGAGTCAGCGGGTCTCGGTGATGCGAGGAAGCTACGTAACTAGACACAATATAGCGCAGCTAATCCTATTTGCGGTGGGGATGCTTATCCATGTACATTAAATTCTATTTTTGCAAGTATTCTTTTTGTACGGTTTTGAACTAACACAATCTGACAAAAATAACCGATTATTCTCTTGTACTATTTTTTCTTTAACACAGTTTAAACATCTGTCCTAGTGTGACCACCGAATTTATTACACGTGGTAATTAAATGATTAAGTAACATCAATCAATTATAATTTACAAAATGCCGAAACTCTATGTAACATGATTAAGTAACAATTTAGCAAAGTAAAATAGAATCAAATCTATTTTTTCCGTATAGTGACCCTCACTTTCCGGTGTGAACGGGACCTATGCACTGTACATACATAGTATTTCAGAGAATGTATATGATTCTATGTTAGTTTATGGTAGTGATGAAGAAGTCGTCCCACTATCTGCATGTATAATTCTAAAATGCCTCCAAAATGGCCAATAAACTTGGAAATCCTTTTCTTACAAACGATATCAATTTCGAATGAGCTGTGCATTTCCAATGTGATGTGAAAATTATTATGGCACGTTATGAAGAATCATATAAAAAAACTAATTGAAACAAAATCACAGCATCTGATAAATAAATTCGTATTCAAAAGCTAGTGAAACAAAAGAAATACAAGATGTTAATTTTATTCAAGATACATATGAAGATATATCGCCATTAAATATCTAAATGTTTTATTTTGCACAGTAGTCTCTGGAACGTATCCCCCGTCCAATAAGAGAATTGAGTGTATATATAACCCACCGGACAGAGCCCAAGAGGAATATATATATATATATATATATATATATATATATATATATATATATATATATATATATATATATATATATATATATATATATATATATGTATATAAATGACTATAAACATCCACGTTATTTTAAACAGTAAAATTAATGATTCCCTTATTAATAAGAAAAAACACCGGATTAAAAATATCTATCTAAAAAGTATAAGTTTCGAGTAAGAAAAGAAATCTGCTAGATACAGACGACGAAATGTGCCAACTAGAAATGTGCAATCCTTCAATCAGATTGGTGCTTTATCAATTTAGCAATCAGATTACTGGTTGTAACCAAGAAGTCATTTACTGAAGTTCGATATACTTTTTTTTTATTTCGTAAGTAATGTCTTGTTCGAGGTCGGTTTGATATTAGTTTTCCTGTTTACAAGTGTCATCTCGGGTACTTACTGGAACTAATGCTTATAATAATAAATAATGTCTGATTTTTCTTCTTCTATTTGGTGCGTCTCTTCAGAACATGGCCCTTCACAACTTTCTATTTCGTGCGTTTCTTTTTTCTCTCTCTTACTATAACCTCCGCCCCCCACTTCTGCCATCCATTCACACAATCTCGTGAGGTAAGTAGCTCGATGACTTCCCCTATCTCTCTTACCTACAGTATGAGGCTCAAGTTTCCCAAGCCCTCCTTCCTCATTTTGTGTGCAAATACTTTCAGTTGTGTTTTTACTGGTTTTGAGAATAAATGTTCTTTCTGTTGCCAGTTTCTTTAAGACTTCCTCGTTGCTTACTCGCTCCGCCCATGGAATTCTTAGTATCCTTCTGTAGAACCACTTTTCTGCAGTTTCTAATTTCTTTTTTTTTTTTTTACTCATCCTTAAAGAAAATTTCCAACATTACCTGCCATATGAAAGGATAGATGCAACATAGCAATCCAGAATTCTTTTGTATGTTTTTAATGAAATCTTTCCGTTTCTCTCCGCCTAGCTTCAGGTTTTGGACTACTGCCTGTTCGCATCTATGTCTCCCATTTTTCATTCTCTATTAAAACGCTTCCCGGATATTTGAAATTCTGCATCTGCTTGATGCGGCCATCTCCAGTTCTTCATTCGCCTCTTGCACTTTATCTCTTTCTAATGACCAGATTTTCTGTACTCTTTAAGTTGATGATTAGTCCTTTTGGAATTAGAAAATCCATTTAATAATCAATGTATGGATAATGTCGTTCGCATTATGTAAAAAATTATTTCAAATTTGAAAACATACAAATATTAATGGAATGCCTTAATACGAATAAGAATTGTTGAAATATCCGGGCTATCTGGGACAATAAATATATGATAAAATTCACGAGCGTAAAATTACTCCGATTATAAGAAAGAGATTTGTTTTTTACATATCGGTCTTAACAGACATCAAAAGAATGAACTTTTCGTTACTTTTCGAGCAAGTACTATGAGTGCGAGTGCTATTCGGAGACGTCTGACGCCAGCATTGTTCAACGGCATTACTATAGTTGTATCTGTGATTACAAAGTCTCTACTACAACGGACATCACAAAAGTGTCAACGAGTATTCGTTGACATAAAAAATATGCTTACTAACGTGACCGATAAATATATAAATGACGACGTCACACAAAGAGCAAGTCCAATTGTTTTTACTGTAAGGTTCACCCTGGACAAGGCCCGGAGGTCACTCGAAGCAGAGGATTACGTTAAGAGTTAGTTTCTACGGATTGCAGGGGAATTGATTATTAGTCCTTTTTGAATTAGAAAATCTATTTAATAATGGTTAACACTGCATTTGAACAGGTTAAGATTGTAGTGATCGGGGAAACATCCGCAGGGAGTCAGTTCCACACACCACTGGTCGGTGGGAAGAAGAATAATCCAGAATCTAGATTAGAGAGTGAAAAATAAATGTTATAATATCAGTCAAAATATTTCATTCACATCATATTATATTCGATGAGATATTGGAAATTCTGCTATATATTTAGTCAATGCTTATACAAGTCTATAACGGCGAATGAGCCCATGGCTGAGTGGATTTCGAATCTTATAATAATCGATTCACCAAGGGGTTGTCTTATTGATAATATCGGTTTGGGGGAGGACAATTCCATCGTCTGGCGGCGTTGAGAAGTAAGCCATATCACTGTTTGACCAAACTTTGCAAGCAGACGAAAGTGTACGGGGGTCGTTGATGACCGTCCTAGCACGAAGTCATAAATCATTTTTACGGAAATTTTGACTGTACTGATTTTATTCCCGCCAGATTATGCGCTCTCCTAGAAACTGTAAGGGGGAGGGTCTGTCCTGCATAGTTGCAGTATAAACCACAAGTTGGATCTCTGAGTGCTGAATTATAAATATGCCCGAGCAAATTGCTCCAAATGGGATTACATAGCTACACTAGAATACGTGCAAATGAGAAGCCACCCATTATTTGTTATATACGATATATTTTGGAAATGGAATATCCACCGTTTTACTTTAAAATACGGTGCGTGTTGGTGTAAAGGATAACATCCAGGAATGATCAATCAGAGAGATGAATTCCAGTTGAGTTTGTTACATTCAGTTACGCTTAAATACCATTTGAAAAGCTATAGGTCTATTTCTTCTCCCCCACCATCTATGGATAAATAACAGGCTAGACAGGAGCCTAAAGCCTTGAACATCAAGCCGTCTAAGCAAAAGGATACTTCTGAATTCAAGCCAGTTTGGAGAGGGTTGCGACCCATCAGTCTCTCTTGTCCAAGATACGCTACTGCTGCTACGTCTATGGTTCATGTGGTGTACCTAAGGCCTTAATGGGTTACCGGACTCATGATCATATTTTAAAATATAATTGTCTATCGTACATCTACTTTTGAACAGAAATGATTCGTTGTCAGTTTATATAACGTGCTTATGCGCAGATGTTTTTTTAAATGGTGTAATATGCGTTTATGTTTGTAGATGTAAGAGAGATTATAAACTTATATAATTATGCCAATTTATTCGTATATTTTAATTTTTTACTTTTGAATAGAATGATTTATTGACACGACATTTAAACAAAATTATCTGCAAAAATGCACTTTAGAAACTGTTGTGAACAAGTAAATGGTTAAAGAAATCACCAAGCGTTGCAGATATATCATATACTAACAGTAAGTACAACAGAAGAGTATGACACGACCAGTGAGTGTGTGTCGGTTGACCCAGCGTTCAATCTATTCGACTGTTATATTTACCAGCCTCCTCACAAGGTAGGATGTGGCACAAGGCCAAGTTTAATGTGGGGCAATCCAAGCCCGTAGCCTCGGCAAGAATTCCCCAAGAATCCTGTATAAACGTTGTCGGGTAGCTATTTCCCGAGACAAGACTCTGCCCTTCAACATAGCCTCGTCTGGGGATCCTCACTGCCCGAAGGCAGGGTGTTTGACCAGTACAGTACGAACAGATCTGTTCGACCGTTAATATTTAACAGCCCCCACACACAAGGGATGTATGTGGCTCAAGGCTGAATTTACCGAACGCTCGGCCAAAAATATTCCCGCAGAACCCGCATAAACGTGTTCAGGGCCTGTCTACCGCCCCGGACGAAACTCTGCCCTTCGGCAATACCTCGTCCGGGTTCCTCTCTGCCAAGGCAGAGAGTTCGACAGTAATGAACAATATGGTTGACTGTTAATATTTAACAGACCCCCCACGAGGGATGTATGTGGCACGAGGCCGAGCTTACCGTGGGTTTTCTGAGCCCGTAGGCTCGTCCAAAAATATTCCCTTAGAACCCATATAAACGGTTCAGCGCCTGTCTACCTCCCCGCACGAAACGAGCAAAGCCTCGTCCGAGTTCCTCTCGCTCGTGACAGAGAGATCGACAGAAATGAACAGTCTGGTCGACTGTTAATATTTAACAGCCCGCTCCCCCCACTAGAGAGTATGTGGCACAAGCCAGGTTTATTGTGGGTACTCCGAGCCCGTAGACTCGGCCAAATATATTCCCTTTGAACCCGCCTAAACGGGTTCAGGGACTGTCTACCTCCCCGGACGAAACTTTGCCCTGCGGCAAAGCTTCGTCCGAGTTCCTCTCTGCCGAAGCAGAGAGTTCGACAGAAAGGAACAGTCTGGTCGACTGTTACCCCAAGGCCTTCTCTCCTACTAATTTTATAGTAGGCTGAAGAGTCCAACATAGACTCGTTAGAGGGAGGACACCACAACAGAAATCCAATTCCAACATCCCGTTGGCGTTTTTACATAACAAACTCCATATGTGTCTTTATTCTCGTTTATAGTTTCAAGCTACCATTTCAACTGGGTTAGATTAACTTTGGGAAAAGAATAAAATCACAGGCAGCGAAAGTTGAACCAAGAGTTTCACATACCTGGACAATGCGACGTTTTGCGTGAAAGAAAATGAACAGAACTTTTACGTGTAGGCGCATTATTTGGGTAACTGCGACAATCGCACAGTACTAAGCCTCCTAAATAGCGACTCACTGCAGACTAAGAAAACCGGTGGACGAATGTCTGCTCACACATGCGCAGTAAGGTATCCTTTGATTATTCGCAGAATTACATTCAGGTGACCCTCCCGATTAAAATGTCTGGATACTTTGCGAGCAAATCTCGTACGAATTATCGTTCATGTGCGTATCATATTCGTCGTTGTATTGACGCCATATCAATGCCGAGAATATCAACCATCGGTTTTCCATAATGATGTCATTAGCCTTTGTGGCTTTGTGATTAGGAATGAAAACAATATTGATCCACACAGAAGCCTTGATAATGGACTGGATGTCTCCGTTCGTCAGCTGAATTTCAATAAATCCTATTTATACATTGTGAGACTTTCAGAATAACAAGTGTACAATTGCAACAATACGAAGAATTATTAAAGCATAATTTTTCGTACGGTTGAGAATTCAGTCTATTTTCTTTGTCCTTCTCGCTTGATCCATTGAAGTATTTCATTCTGGACACAATTCTATAAAAGTCTGTTTGCGTTGCGCAAATGAAAGAAACATTCTGGATTTCATTATAGAAGTTTTTCGTTTTATAACAGGGCATTTTGTCATATCTACCAATCGATAATTTCTCCAAACTTGAACAAATCATTTTGAAAACTGTAGTATAGAGGTTCTGATACTAGTCCCAACAAACGTTTAATGGTTTTTGATAGCAGCCATAACAAACGTTTAATGGTTTCTGATATTAGTCATAACAAAGGTTTAATGGTTTCTGATACCAGTCATTAACAAACAGTTAATGGTTTCTGATACCAGTCATAACAATCGTTTAAAGGTTTCTGATACCAGTCATAAAAACGTTTAAAGGTTTTTGATACCAGTCATGACAAAAGTTTAATGGTTTCTGATGGATTGACGGACAGTTGCGTACTTGACATTTGCGTCCTGGACAATTGCTTACCAGACAATTGCGTCCCTGGATATTTGCGTCTCTAGACAAATGCGGACCTGTATAATTGCTTACCTCTGGTAATTATTTAAAGTTATCAATTTTTTTTAAAGAGTTGTTTAATATAGAAATTTGCACACCAATACCTTTAATTACTCTAAACAAGTAGAAAGGTAGTTACCATAAATAAAAAAGAGAGAATAATTTCCTTTTTAAAGCAAGAGAAAATTAATCTCGCAGTTTCTCCAGCAGTGCGTACCACAAACATCTGGATTTTATAGATTATATTTTTATTTGGAACCCATGACTAAGTTCCGAAAATCAAACACTGATGAAAAATATTTGTGGACGAGGAAAATTACAGCTATCACTATCATAAGAAAAACGCTAATGAAAGAAAAACAAAATGGCGATGTGTAGAGCGATCTTGCAGCACCGTTAATCTGTCAGTTCATTTTATACAAAAATACATTTTAAATTTTTATTCCTTTTATTCATTTTAAAAAAAATTATTAATACTGACTATACTTTTTTCAAAATGTATGGTAATTGACTTTAAAATCTTCCAAAGATATATCAGAGGTACGCACTTATCCAAAGACGCATTTTTCTACGGACGCAAATGTCCAGAGACGCAATTGCCTGGTACGCAATTATCTGAGGCGCAAACGTCTAGTACTCAACTGTCCTAAAACCTTTTCTGATGATAGTCCTAACACTGTAGCTCTTCTGTCTAACTGTTTCTGACGCCAGTCTTAACAAATGTTTACTTGTTTTTATTCATTGTTTTGTGTACTTTAATTAAATGAGAAAGAGATTTAGAGATGAAGTATATAGAAAGTGCTTTAACCGCTATATCATCCACTGTAAATTTGCGTACAGTTTCTTACAATATTTCCCCTTTCTTAGCAGATCTTCTATTATCACTATTATGTCGGATATTTAATAACAAAAATTTAATTTAATAACAAAATTATTTTTTTAATTAAATTAAATTTAATAAACAAAAACAAAAAGACAGTAAATAAAATTGGCTAGACTATAGACACAAAACACATATATAAAAAAAATAATTTTTAAATTCTGAATATCCCCTCTCCTTCATGCGCATGTATCGTCATCTCAACATAAACATCAATTTAGTTCGTTGTACTAAATGACGAAACGCTACTCACGAAAAACTTTCCTCTTTGTCATAGATTTTCCTAAAAGTATTTGTTCTCTATTCTCCATAATCCCTCACTATTAAATACGTTAGTATTTTTCGTTAAAGAGACATTACAAACAGAATTCCACATCGTCTTATGAATTTGAGTGTATACTGAATATCTATGCAACATTGCTTTATTAGACTTACTGCCATAAAGAGTTGAAGCACTTAACAAACACATCGTTGAGCTTGGCCAGTACATAGATCGCTGACCGCTTTGGAATACCAGCTGTTGGAAGTACGGGTGATGTAATGGATATTGGCTCGGAATTGTAAATTGGAGAGCCGAGTTCCAGTTCCCGTTGGATTTGTTATATTCACTTACGCGCAAATACGCTTGGGAAAGGTACGAATCCACCTCTTCTCCACAAGCTATGGGTTAATTAGCAAGAAAAGTATCACTAAATCATTATTATCTCCAAAAATCATTCTTACAATCTAAAAATATTTTCTGGGTTTAAATTTTATGCAAAGGGTTCATAAACCGTAAAAAATGAATCAATCGCTCAATAAATTGCTTTATTAATACCACATTTATTGTCGATCTCATTAGAAAAGCTTTCGTCCTTAAATATATATTTTTATAAGGCTTTTGTCGTAACTGCCAATTGGTAATTTATCAAATCTTATACAAACCAGTCCTAAATCAGCCATTGATCCGTGCATTGAATACTCCCGCCATATCTGGTCTGGGGCTCCTGCTATATATCTCGTCAAAATTCAAAGAAGCGTCTGTCATGTAATCGATCCTGACCTGAAGTCTCGGCTTCAGTTACTTTCTCACCAACATCACGTGATATCATGTTGCTTCCCTTCGTTCTTTCTACAAATATTTTCAGGCCAACTGCTCTTATCAGCTTTTTCCCTGGTGTCCCAGCTATATGAATATGTCTGCTGCAAGATTGGCTAGAAGATCTTTCCATTTGACGGTTGAGCTAGCTCGATGCAACCATATGTTCGATTGTATTTTCTCTTCCAATTCTCACCTCTTCCTATTCCTTGCTTCCCTTCTACCTACAATCTACACAAATTTAAATGCAACACCAATCGCCATCTTCTGTCTTCCCGAATCTTGTTTCTTTATTGTCCTTTTCCTCACTCCTCCTCAATAAAAACGTCTCTTTCACTCCCTGTAACCCGCTGCGTCCTAGTGGCATCATCGTCTTGCTTGGAGTGAAATGATTCAAAATAATCAGTTGGAAAAATGCTGTAAAATTGTTTTGTTGCTAGTTGTAGAGAAATCAGGCATAATTAGGCGTAAAATTATCAATAACAAGAAAGATTTGGAAGAATAGGGCAGAAAATACAAGGCAAGACCATAAAAAGGAAGGCTTGATAAGGAAGATAAAATACAGTAATCAAGTAAAAATTGAAAAATAAAAATAGTGTTCAGTCACAAGTTAAGTTGTTAACTTCTGTCTTCAACACAAGAAAGATTTTTGTGTAAAATCGAGAATTGTCAATGTTTATTAACTGGAAAGAAATGACAGCATGCCTATGTATGATTTGTCCATGAATCGGAAGTGGTTTCGTAGCAGTTATGGGAAAAATTAAATGTAACCAACAAATAAATAATAATAAAGATTAAATAAATTCATTTTCCCATGATGCAAGTTATAAAGAAACTTGAAAGGGTTTCTGGTCACATGTAAGATTTTATATACCGCGCTTACGGACAGGACACAATCCTCATCTTTCCAACAATATCGTTCATACGTGTTTCACCACACCTACTCATGGAGTACAAGTTCGGTCTTCCCAACTCAGCGCGAAGATGACTTTACCCGTTCGTACCCTTACTTCCCACCATAAATTATTTCGGAACCAAAAATAAAAAAACGGATATATTTGGTCTCCCAACTCAGCGCGAGGCTGAGTTAAGCGCGACTATGTTTACCGTTCATATTATTATTCTCATGAATTATTTCGCAGTGGGACTGCAGGAGACTACAGAGCCCACCCTCTTTCACTGCCCGGCCGAACGTCCGTTGCGTGATCTTATTGAATGCTACATTTTTCGAATGCTGCGCGAACATTTCTTTGTCATTGTAATCAGTTCCGTTCGTATCGATCTGAGCTCGTTGCCGGAATGCAAGAAGAGGCAAAAAGAATGCAAGAAGAAGCAAGAAGAATGAAAGAAGAAGCAAAAAGAATGCAAGAAGAAGCAAAAAGAATCCAAGAAGACGCAAAAAGAATGCAAGACGAGTCAAAAGGAATGCAAGGAAAGGCAAAAAGAATGCAAGAAGAAGCAAAAAGAATGCAAGAAGAGGCAAAAAGAATGCAAGAAGAAGCAAAAAGAATGCAAGAAGAAGCAAAAAGAATGCAAGAAGAAGCAAAAAGAATGCAAGGAGAGGCAAAATGAATGCAAGAAGAGGCAAAAAGAATGCAAGAAGAAGCAAAAAGAATGCAAGAAGAAGCAAAAAGAATGCAAGAAGAAGCAAAAAGAATGCAAGGAGAGGCAAAATGAATGCAAGAAGAAGCAAGTAGAATGCAAGACGAGTCAAGAAGAATGCAAGAAGAAGCAAAACGAACGCAAGAAGAAGCAAAAAGAATGCAAGACGAGTCAAAAAGAATGCAAGGAGAGGCAAAAAGAATGCAAGAAGAAGCAAAAAGAATGCAAGAAGAGGCAAAAAGAATGCAAGAAGAAGCAAGAAGAACGAAAGAAGAAGCAAAAAGAATGCAAGAAGAAGCAAAAAGAATGCAAGAAGAGGCAAAAAGAATGCAAGAAGAAGCAAAAAGAATGCAAGAAGAGGCAAAAAGAATGCATGACGAGGCCAAAAGAATGCAAGAAGAATGCAAGACGAGTCAAAAAGAATGCAAGAAGAAGCAAAAAGAATGCAAGAAGAAGCAAAAAAATGCAAGAAGAGGCAAAAAGAATGCAAGAAGAAGCAAGAAGAACGAAAGAAGAAGCAAAAAGAATGCAAGAAGAAGCAAAAAGAATGCAAGAAGAGGCAAAAAGAATGCAAGAAGAAGCAAAAAGAATGCAAGAAGAAGCAAAAAGAATGCAAGACGAGTCAAAAAGAATGCAAGGAGAGGCAAAAAGAATGCAAGAAGAAGCAAAAAGAATGCAAGAAGAGGCAAAAAGAATGCAAGAAGAAGCAAGAAGAACGAAAGAAGAAGCAAAAAGAATGCAAGAAGAAGCAAAAAGAATGCAAGAAGAAGCAAAAAGAATGCAAGAAGAAGCAAAAAGAATGCAAGACGAGTCAAAAAGAATGCAAGGAGAGGCAAAAAGAATGCAAGAAGAAGCAAAAAAATGCAAGAAGAGGCAAAAAGAATGCAAGAAGAAGCAAGAAGAACGAAAGAAGAAGCAAAAAGAATGCAAGAAGAAGCAAAAAGAATGCAAGAAGAAGCAAAAAGAATGCAAGAAGAAGCAAAAAGAATGCAAGACGAGTCAAAAAGAATGCAAGGAGAGGCAAAAAGAATGCAAGAAGAAGCAAAAAGAATGCAAGAAGAGGCAAAAAGAATGCAAGAAGAAGCAAGAAGAACGAAAGAAGAAGCAAAAAGAATGCAAGAAGAGGCAAAAAGAATGCAAGAAGAAGCAAAAAGAATGCAAGAAGAGGCAAAAAGAATGCATGACGAGGCCAAAAGAATGCAAGAAGAATGCAAGACGAGTCAAAAAGAATGCAAGAAGAAGCAAAAAGAATGCAAGAAGAAGCAAAAAAATGCAAGAAGAGGCAAAAAGAATGCAAGACGAGGCAACAGAATGCAAGAGGTAGCAAAAAGAATGCAAGGAGAGGCAAAAAGAATGCAAGAAGAAGCAAAAAGAATGCAAGGAGAGGCAAAAAGAATGCAAGAAGAAGCAAGAAGAATGCAAGACGAAGCAAAAAGAATGCTAGAAGAACCAAAAAGAATGCAAGACGAGTCAAAAAGAATGCAAGAATAAGCAAAAAGAATGCAAGAAGAATCAAAAAGAATGCGAGAAGAGGCAAAAAGAATGCAAGACGAGGCAAAAAGAATGCAAGAAGAAGCAAGAAGAATGCAAGAAGAAGCAAAAAGAATGAAAGAAGAAGCAAAAAGAATGCTAGAAGAAGCAAAAAGAATGCAAGGCGAGGCAAAAAGAATGCAAGAAGAAGCAAAAAGAATGCAAGAAGAATAAAAAAGAATGCGAGAAGAGGCAAAAAGAATGCAAGACGAGGCAAAAAGTATGCAAGAAGAAGCAAGAAGAATGCAAGAAGAAGCAAAAAGAATGAAAGAACAGGCAAAAAGAATGCACGAAGAAGCAAGAAGAATGCAAGAATATGCTTCCTAGCCGTGATGCGCATGGTAATAGGGACGACGAAGATGGATGAAGTCCACGGAACTCTTTCTTTCCAACATCTGGTAGCGTTCTTCAAGCACCAGCTGAAGATCAAAATGAGGGTGGAATTGTAGAACCGCTCCTCGGATGATTTTATTGAAAGTTGGGTGGCTGTTGCGCGCCCGATGCTAGTGAATAGTGCTAACCTTGAGTGGCATCTCGGACAGATTGGTTGAAGAAACTTTCCTTAGCTGTTTATAAACTGTACTTCAATTATTAACGCTAACAACGAACTATTTTAAATAACAAAATTGTACTTGGATTAAATGAAAATTACATACAATACATATAATACATTCCTTCTTGCCGACAATTTTGATAGCTTCTTGGAGATTGTAATCCACAGTAATCCTTAGAAATATTTAATCCTTCTTTTTAATGGATGTTCTATAATCTCCATTATAATATCTCACGCTATAAAATATTTCTCGTTTCTCCGAAAAAACTTACATTTTCAACTGAAGTATACACAGCACATTTATCTTATAAATTTAAGTACATACTGAAAATCTTATCAACATTGTTTTAGTAATACCGGTTTCATTGTAGGCAAAACTGCAGAAGCTTTGATACTTAAGTATTTCTTTCTATAAGACTTTTGCCATGTTTGTCAATTGGTAATTTCACGAAGAGCCATTTAGATAATTGCAGTAGAGATCTTTTGAGAAACTTAACTCATTTTACTGAGTGTTCTCTAATCTTCATTCTAAAATTCTCACGCTACCAAAGACATTGTTGTAAATTATTTCTTTGAAAAATTGACATTATAAGCTGAAACGCATATGGTATATTTATCTTATAAATTTAAGTGCATACTCAAAGTCTTATCATCGTTGCTTTATATATATTATTTTATTGTGGATTTCATTACCAAAGCTTTGATACATAAATATTTTGTTTTATAAAAGAAAGGTGTTCGTAATATCTAGTTAGTAATAGTTTAGGAAGATTTATTAGAAAAGCTTTGTTAATCATTTTTTTAAATAACAGTTAATTAATAAAGATAGCTTTATTTTTTTTCATTTGAGGTTATATCTCTTTTATAATCCATTTATCTTAATATCTTAATATCCAGAAACATTAACTATCTAATAAGTAATACTAGTAACTTTACAGTTTCATAATTTAAAATAAAAATATTTTATTTTATGTTAATATATATATTCATGTAGGGGGACAACTCTGGACTTCCATAATGAAATTTAACGCTAGCAAATAAGTTACTGCATATATCTGTTATTTAAAAAAAAGAAATCTATTATCTGAAATTAACATATATTATAAATTTTAGCATATGCTGAAAATAATATATTGATTAATACCAAATTTTTGTGAAAAAACATTTATAATAAAGCTGATGTCGTGTAATAATAATAATAATAATAATAATAATAATAATAATAATAATAATAATAATGACACAATGTAAAAAAAGTCATGCAGGATGATGATATTTATAAGAAGATCAATAATACGCAGAATGAATATCCGAATAGGCTTGATTGATTGTGGAATAAAACCCTTTGGGAACTATGCAAGCGACTGCATTTGACTATGCAAGATTATTAGGACATGCGCAGGCCATAATCTGTCCTCTGAAATTAAACACGTCCAATCACCTGGGATTTAGCGATTCGCAAGAATCAACCAATTCTGGCCACAGGACCACATCTGGTTGTCGTATAGAAGATGAAGAGAACGTGCTAAATAGAGAATTACGCTATTCCTGCAGACCATATAGTGAATCTAAAGGAAAGGGAAAAGCTACTTTAATATTTCAACCTTGTCAGATAAATGAGGCAATTGTGGAATGTAATGGTTACAGTTGTAGAAATCGTTATCCGAGCGCAAGAAATTGTAAAGAAATGTCGAGGAAAAGATTGAAGGGAATAGTAAGCAAGGGGAGAATTAAAAGCATTAGTAAAATCAGCTACAATACTGTGAATAGTCTTGGATTATTAAGGTGACATTCTATCATACAACCTCTAGTGTAAGGATTTAACAGTGGAAGTTAATTCAGAATAATAAGAAGACAAATTAGAAGAATATAATAATAATAATAATAATAATAATAATAATAATAATAATAATAATAATAATAATAATAATAATAATAATAATAATACGATTAGCTTTATCTATATAAAATGTGTGTGATCTTGTTTTGTTTTTGTTTTTTTTTACAAAAAATGATCAGTAAGAAATGTCATGTAGCCATTTCTGACGTTAGGTTTCTGGTTGGTACCCAGAAGGAAATGTATATACAACAGATGTCCAAAGAAATAATAATAATAATAATAATAATAATAAGAAGAAGAAGAAGAAGAAGAAGAAGAAGAAGAAGAAGAAGAAGAAGAAGAAGAAGAAGAAGAAGAAGAAGAAGAAGAAGAAGAAGAAGAAGAAGAAGAAGAAGAATGAAAAATTGTTTTAGCCCAAAATGCAGATTCTGTGATAACTATCCAGAAACAATCGTCGCACGGTATTGGCACCCACTGGATATAAAACCCGACATGACAGAGTGGGCCAATATATGCACTAGAAAATCTACAAGTTCTCAGGAAAGGAAACTGAAAGAAATTGGTATGAACACCACCCAGACCCAGTTACAGAGATAGGACCTACAACAATTTTATAAGAATTCACAATGCACACAGAGAGAAAAACCAGAGCTAATCGCCGAGAACATCATTTTTAGAGACTGCAAACACAAAAGATACCTACTTATGGATATGGCAGTCTCTGCAGACTGCGATGTTTCTTTGAAGATCATCAAAAAGCTATCAAAATACAACGACCTTGAAATCGAAATCTCAAAAATGTGGCATCAGCAATTCCAGTTGTAGTTAGAGATTGACTGGAAAAGATTCCAATAGACTCACTGAAGAGATTCCTGGTAACCCATGCCTTAAAGAAATACAAAGAATTGTTCTCACGAGTACAGCCCACGCCTTACGAAGGGCTTAATCTATGTAAAATGTGTGATTTAAAAAAGATTTCAGTGGAAAATGTCATGATGCCATTTCTGACCTTAGGTCTCTGATCGGAAAGACATGAGTACACACCACAAATCAAAGCAAATAATAATAATAATAATAATAATAATAATAATAATAATAATAAAATTGTTGATTCAGTTTGTCACAGAATGCCAAACTGAATCACATTCTATACTGATGATCTTAAAACGTTTGCCAAGGATGACAACCAGTAGAAGAACCTACTCACCATTGTCAAAACCTTAGGCGAAGACCTTCAGTTGGAGTTCAGAATCAACAAATGTGCCATCAAATCTTCAAAGGTGTTAAACGAACGGAAACTAAAGATTTAGACCTTGATATCTGCAACAAGATTAAGGAACTAGACCAAATACTTAAAAATTAATGAAGATGCAATACAACATTCAATTATAAAAATAAACCCGAAAAGAATATTATAGGAGAGTGTGTTTGATACTAGAAAGCGAACTTAATGGGACCAATAAAATCAAGTCTATCAACACCTTAGCTATGCCTGCACCATACGGCTTCAACATTATTAAAATGAAGTTGAATGACATTAAAAGATTCGACGCCAAGAACATAAAAATGCTTACCCTAATGAGGATGCATCACACGAAATTAGATGTCGATAGGCTGTATGTACCATGATCTTAAGGAGATTGAGGTATAATCCAGCCTGAACTCTAAAAACTACAACGATCGAATTGGAAGCCTACCTCACAAAAACCAATGACCCTCTCCTTCAAATAGTAAAACGCCAAATCCACTCCATCAACAAAGAAGCTGTACTTTTCAAGAAACAGCTTAATATACCTGAAACTTTACCACCATAAACCGCAGCGAAAACACATCAGTGGCTGTGGAGCACCGAGTTGAAAGTTGGAGACAAAAGACCTAATTATTGTAGCTCATGACCATAGACTCGCACCCAGATCCTATCACTGTCACATAACCAAGAATAGAACTATCCCGAAATGCAGGATATGCGGTAAATATGATGAAATGTCCGTAACTAGCAACAAAAGAATATACCCAGACATAACAAGGTAGAGGCATATATGCACGGAAGATATGCAAAAAGCACAAAATCAAAACCACTAAGAGATGTTATGAGAACCTACCAGACACAGTTAAGCAGAATAACGATGTAACTACCCTCTGGGACATGAATAATTCAAACTGACAGGGAAATAAAAGCCAAAAGACCTGATATTATAATAAAAAGCAAATTCAGGAAGTGTATGGTTATTGAAATAGCAGTACCATCTGAGAGAAACATCAGCATGAACATTATCGAGAAATTGAATAAATAAAAGGACATGGAGATCGAGATTAACAGGATGGTGGTAGAGGATGAAAACCAATAGTAATCGTAGCTCCGGGTCTCGTGAGAAAAGAAATGTACCATTTTTCTAAAAGTGTTCCAGGTAACATCAACATACAAGTTTCCCAGAAGATCGTCCTACTAGGAACATCGCCCTAGTAGGAATATCTCATATCCTAAGAAAAGTGCTATCATTTAAATGGCAATTCTCCTATAGGGCCAAAGGACCATAGTTTGGAACTGGTTCTCCAGGATACAAAGCATACGCAATAATAATAATAATAATAATAATAATAATAATAATAATAATAATAAACAGATGATGAAACAGATGATCTTAAAAAATACAGGCATATGACATGTCTCTCCACTACGTACAATTTGATCACGTCTGTCCTGACGAACCGTACGTATTCTTTTTTCAAAGCAAACAACATTCTTCCACTCCGAACAAAAGGGATGCAGGTCAGGTTCATATAGTTGCAAACATCAACTACTGATAAACATAATGATCTTGATTATCGTAAAGCCTTTGATAGTGTGCCACACTCTTGGATCCTTAAGACTTTGGAAATGTACAAAGTCTCCTCTGTCGTAGAAAATTTTACTTAAGCACAACATGGGAATGTGGAATACCGCACTATACTTAAATCACACCAGAGGCACTGCCACCTCCAACCGTCTGAATATCCGACGTGGATCGTTCATCGCTTTTATTTTGTTTGACCTTAATCCCCCTTACGCATCAACTAAACAATAGTAGATATGGTTACAAACTAGACAAAAAAGTATTCAATCACCTACTCTACATGGATGATCTCAAAATCTTTACCAAAGACGACAATGAGTTCAAGGGCCTCCTCAATATTGTAAAATGTTTCAGTGACGACATAGATGTGGATTCAGATAAGATAAATTTGCAAAACAACCTCAATAGTTTTAGACTTTGTCACAAAGATTAGGAAACTGAAAGATGAAGAAGCCTCTAAGTACCTAGGAATTGGCGACGGGGATGGTATACAACATGCCTAAATGAAGCAGAAGGTAAGAAAGAAGTACTATAGGCGGCACGGCTCGGATTGAGGAATCGGAGAACCGAGTTCGAATTCCAGTCGAATCCATTCACTTACCTTAGGAAAGGTATGAATACACCTCTTTTCCCCCCAGTTTTGGGTAAATAGCAGGACAGACCGGGTTCTCTAGCCTTGGATGGCAACTGGTCTACCCAGAGAAAAGAGCAACCTACTGCGGGAAAAATCTGCCTCATCAGTCATGTATCGAAAGAAACATGATCGCCTATGCGTGTATCACGCATGGCACATAACTGACTGAACTACAGGTTTGTGCGTCTTGTACTGAATGCCAAGCTGAATTCAAAAAACAAAATATCATCCATAAACACCTTGGATTTCCTTGTCGTGCAATACAGCTTTAACAACCTTCACTGGACCATAGCTGAAATTAAGCGAATGGACGCCAAAACAAGAATGCTTCTTACTTGCTACCGCATGCATCATCCCAAAGCTGATGTTGATCGTCTGTATGTGCCCAGATCCGAAGAAGACAGAGGATTCGTTCAATTAGAACTGTCCTACAAAACTAGAATATTTGGCCTTCAAACATACCTAGAATGTACTGATCGGTGTCAAGGGAAATGAAAATAGTAAGTCTCTTTTTTAGTAATAAAGAAAGCCAACAAATTCAAAATGGAGTTTCAAATGACTGCAGAAATACAAGTAAAACACAATACACCGGCTGAAACTGCAAAATAATTAAAAAAGAAAGCAAAATCAAAAGCGAATGCAATCGATCAGATAAAGAAACAATGGCAAGATAAACCGCTACATTGCCAATACTCTGCCCGTACCAAACAAGCTATTGTAGACAAATCCGGTACCTATCAGTAGCTACGTAGTGCAGTGTTAAAAGCTGAAATCGAAGGTTTTATTTTTGCTGAACAGGACCAATGCTTGTTAACTAGAAATTTTCAAGCACACATACTAAAATATTGTGTTAGCCCAAAATTCAGATTCTATGATAAATATTCCGAAACAATTGATTATCTTGTATAAGGTTGCACGGTATTGGTACCCACAGAATATAAAACCCGGCCAATATCTGCGCTGGAAAATCTGCAACTTCTACGGGAAGGAAACTGAAAGAAATTGGTAATTACACCATCCAGACCCGGTTACGGAGATGGGACCTGTTACAATTTTATGGGACTACACAATACACACATACAGAACAATCAAAGCTAACCCCCCCAGACATTGTTATTAGAGACCGCAAACAAAAAAGTGCCTCCTTATTGATATGGCAGTCCCTGAAAATACAAAGTCCTTGAAAACGAAATCTCAAAAATGTGGCTCATAGGAACATCGACAATCCCTGTTGTAGTTGGATCCCTCGGATTCTCATTGAATAGATTCCTGGAAGCCGATGCCTTAAAGAAATGCAAAAGATATTCTCACGAGTACAGGCCAAACCTTACGAAGGCTTTATGTTAAATATGTTTTGTTCTGTTTTTTTTTGTTTTTGTTTTTTTTATTGATGTCAAGTATTCCCAAAACGTCCAGCGTAGCAGAAAGATTTCTGGAAATAGTCCCGTGTGCGCCAATCACAAAAGAGAGAACTTCAACTTCTGCTTGCTATATTTCTCTGATTTTTCCCTGCAAAGACTGGATAACTCTGTATCTTTGCCTGTTCCGTCTTCACAATGTCATCCTCGCCGTCATCTTTGTTGTTGTTATTGTTCTTTTCCTTCTTCTTCTTCTTCTTCTTCTTCTTCTTCTTCTTCTTCTTCTTCTTCTTCTTCTTCTTTTTCTTCTTTTCCTTCTTCTTCTTCTTCTTCTTCTTCTTCTTTTCCTTCTTCTTCTTCTTCTTCTTCTTCTTTTTCTTCTTCTTCTTCTTCTTCTTCTTCTTCTTCTTCTTCATCTTCTTCTTCTTCTTCTTCTTCTTCTTCTTTTTCTTCTTTTCCTTCTTCTTCTTCTTCTTTTCCTTCTTCTTCTTCTTCTTCTTCTTCTTTTTCTTCTTCTTCTTCTTCTTCTTCTTCTTCTTTTTCTTCTTTTCCTTCTTCTTCTTCTTCTTCTTCTTTTTCTTCTTCTTCTTCTTCTTCTTCTTCTTCTTCTTCTTCTTCTTCTTATTATTATTATTATTATTATTATTATTATTATTACATACCCGAACCGTGCGACAACAAATAAAAATGTCCAACAAAGAACAAGTTTAGAATGCAATATGAAAAGAAAAAGAGAAAATAAAATGCTGACAATTCCATTTGGTCAACTGAGAATATTCTGTATTTTGAATTGAAGAATTATGGACATGTCTACGTATGGGATATTTGGGGAAAGAAACTTACTGCTTCCTCATTGCAACCCTGATCAAATGTCTCAAGTAAAAGCAAGAATTGAAAAAAAAACACAAGTTGCAGCCTTCTAGGCTAAATAGATGAAACACTAAACCCCATAATCAATGAACGTTAACCAAAAAAATCTCAACGAAAATACGGCAGAGTGACAAAAGTCTACATCTGGAACTGTGCAAAAGATTGAGATTTGACCACATCGACATTCTATCAGCACGAACGAGGGACGATAATGAAAAAAACAATAATCCAAAATCAGTTTGCGATATCGACTCTCAAATGAATTAAAGTGTGAATGAAAAAGAAAAGAATCTTCTAGATCGCGGATGTCACTGTGTGCTGACGGACCATATATAAATGTGCAGGACAGCACGAAATAAGAGGAATACCAGGACATTTCACGAGAGCCGAGAAATATATGTCATATGAAGTTTCGAATCGTGCCCATAACAGTCGGCGCGCTTGGTAATGTGCCTGAATCAAGATTTGATGTGTTGGGAATTTGAGTTTGAGACGATGACGGGTATTTGAAAGAACTTTCTCTCCTTCAAATATGTTACCCATACTTCTGGTACATCTATAGACGTACAACCAAATGAAGAACGCTCATAATACAAGATCGCCAGCTGAAAATGAAAACCACACGAAGATAATAAAGGAGAAGTATGCCAGTATAAGAATAAGCCACATATTATAACGAATTGTATGAATATCACCATGAGTCACTCATGGAAAGTCATGATATCATTCTTCTTTGGGTCTTTACTATTCATAATGAGATACGCATAAAATAATAAGAAATCAAATGCATTGACTGAAAATGACAAGCATACAAACACGGCTACTCGTAGATATAGCATTTGTTTGATTTCTTTTTTTTTTTTTTTTTGGTGGGGGTGTTTTTTTTACCGTTCATCGACCAGCAAACTGAAACAGATTATCTAAAGCCAAAAAATATTTTCAGACCGAAATATTTTCGGGGGTAGGGGTAACAATGATTTATTGATACAAGTCCTAGTAATTAATCCATAGTTGGGGGAGAAGAGAAGGATTCATACATGTATTTGTGCGTAAGTATAACCAAACACGATTATGGATAACAACTCAGAATTGGTAATCAGGGAGCCAAGTTCAAATTCTAAGTTCCATCCATTAAATCACCAGAAGAGCCAGGCTTACAGAACCTGGTATTCACATCCATCTTGTTACTTGACGTTGAGGAACTCCAGTGATAGTACGAGAACCAGTGTTTCAACGTGAGCCCGCAGATATAGCAATACCGTCAGTTAAAAATTTATCTCTCTGTGCCTGCTTGGTCCCACGCTGCCACTGACCTGAAGTGGAACAATTACATTGAATCTATAGCTTCATCTGTCGCGCCAGAAGGATTTTCTCGCCTAAGTCCATCCTTCAAACCTACAAATCAACCATTCGTCTTAGCATGGAATACTGCTGCCATATATGGTCTGGTGCTCCCGCTGTTCAAAATCCAGAGACGTATATGCAACGTGGTTGGTCCTGATCTGGCATCCCGTCTACATTCGCTATCTCACAGACGTGCGGAAGCTTCCCTCTGTCTTTTCTAAGATTACTTTCCTGGCAACTGCTCCGAAGAGCTACTTCAACTGGTTCCCAAACTGCATGGATTTAAGCGTACTACTAGGTCCCAACCTTTCACTGTCGAAACGATTAAATGTAGCCATCTCTTCTACTCTAACAGCTTCTTATCTCGCACCTCCTGTCAGTGGAACTACCTTCCTATATGCTTTCCTGGTAGCTATAATCTTCAAATATTCAAATGTAATGTCAATCAACATCTTCTGATACCTTGACCTAGATGCTTGTCCTTCTTTTTCTCCTTTTCCCAAACACTTCTCTTTACTCTTACTCTCACTCTCTGTTACCCTTTGCGTGCTAGCTGCACTCCCGTCTTGCTTCGCGAGATTTGCTTAAAAAAGTATCTGTTTAATATGACAAAATGAATAAATATCAGTATTTCGAAACAGAAAGAAAATGCAGTATCTTAAAAGGATTTTTATAACTATTAGGCTGTTTCAACAAGAAGTTATATGCGGGTAAAAAATCATTTGTTCTTCAGTTTCTGCTTCTCTATAAAATCATTTGCTTAGTAAAGTTCTACTTTTTCATCTATGAAAGTAGAGATTTGCGCAAAATCTAACCTCAAGTATCAGCATTTATCAATTTATTCATCATCAGACGCCTACACGAAGTCCAACCATTAAGGGGTTTATTGGTCGCCTTTTAATACTGCCAAATCTACGATAGTCACTGGTGTCCAGTGTTGTCGAAGACGCAGCTGATTTTCTCGGAAAGTTCAAAAGAACAATTAAAGACTGTCCTTCGAAATGGTTCCAAGATTCTTCGTGAGAATAAAGAAAGCAGAATCTCTTGGCCACATGCCATATTTATCTTTTCGGTAAAAAATCCCACTGTTCAATTTTTCAATACCATTAGTTCTATCTAGAATTAAGTTCCATCAAACGCAACATCTTCCAAACATAAGAAGAAAGTCTCAACAACGCCACATTCATCATAATTATTTCAATAGAAAACCCCTAGATCGAGTGTGTTTTTTGCGAGTGTTTATATCACCATAGTAATTCTATTTTAAAAAATTAAAATAAGTTCATAAAAGGTTTTCATAAAATGATTAGCTTTTTTTATTTAAATTTATGAAGCGTGTGCAAAGCACCTAGGGCTCCCATTTTTAAAAAATTAGGGACCTGAATAAAGAGTAAATCATTTTCTTTTTTCATTTATTAAAGGAAAACTCCGAAAACATTTTCACACATATCATAATTCGTTGGTAAGAGAATTGAAGATATATCTTACGAAATTATTTAACTTTTATTAAATAATAATATGAAGAAGAATATCAGGTTGCGCAGTATTGACACCCACTGAATATAAATCACGGCCAAGACCAAGTGGGCCAATATCTGCACTGGAAAATCTGCAACGCTTACGGAAGGAAATTGCAAGCAATTGGTATGAACACCACCCAGACCCGTTTACTAAGATAGAATCTGTTACAATTTTATGGGACTTTACAATACACACAGACAGAACAATCAGAGCTAATCGCCCTGACATCGTGATTAGAGACTACAAAGACAAAATGTGCTTTCTTATTGACATGACAGCCCCTGCAGACTGCAGTGCATATTCAAAAAATACTAGGACCTTGAAATCGAAATCTCAATAATGTGGCACATGAGGACATTAATAATTCCAGTTGTAGTTGGATCCCTCGGATTGATTGGAAAAGATTCCAATAAACTCATTGAAGGAATCACTGGTAGTCTATGGCTTAAATACATACAAAAATTTGTACTCACAGCCTGCACCTTACGAAGAGCTTTATCTATGTAAAATATATGCGATAAATATCTGCAGAGTAGAAAACGTCACGATGATAATTCTGACCTTAGATCTCTGATCGAGACCCGGAAAGATATGAGTATACACCAGAAACCAAAGGGAATACAATAATAATAATAATAATAATAATAATAATAATAATAATAATAATAATAATAATGGAAAATCTGCAACTTTTACGGAAAGGAAATTGCAAGAAATTCGTATGATGACTATCAAGAAAGCCCGGTTACAGATATAGGACCTGTAGCAGTTTTATGGCTCGTTACAATATACGATATTTGAAGAACATCAATTTTCTGGGGTGCTGTAAAAAACTATTAGACCTGTCAATTAATCATGAAGATGACCCGTTATTGGAGGTTGAAATCATGAAGTTGCCAGAAAGATGGCGAAAAGTAAAGGAACACAATGACACGTTTGTGGTTGAATAAATCTACGTACAAATTTTCTTTGAAACTCACTTAAAAAAAACTACGGGGTTTTTTTCCGACTTAATATTCCGTTTCTATGTTACGATCCGTTGAATCTATTCCACAGATTGTCATAACGCTTTCACCAACGTTCCGGCGTCTTCGTGTTCTACAGGTTATAATTTAATTAAGATTCCTTATCTAATTTACAACTTTAAACACCTGTTATGACAAATGAATTTTAAACTTTATTGTCATAACTTATTTTACAACTGCAACAATAATGAAATGGTTAGAGTACACGAAGATTTTCTTAATCGACTTTACCCCAAGCAAAGCAGTAAAGCCACTAATACGGAAGAGGCTACTGGGTGTGAAAGAATTGGAAAACAGAAACATTACTATGTAACGAGAACAAAACATCAATAATCGGGTGTGGGGATAGTGGATAGGGATTGACATTGCATTAAACTTTTTGAAGATTAAACTTGACTGGAAAGCACGAAGCCGGAAAAGTGTTCCAGTAGCGAAAAGTGCTAGAAAAGAAACTGTTAGCATAGAACTTACAAGTTACATCTAGTCAACTGTATATTGATGAGATATTGTCGCCAGTCTAGTACTGCGCTTAAATTCATAAAGAGTAGGTACGCTAGCGAAGAGCTCACCCGAACAAATACTATGACAGTATTTAGAGAAAAAGTACAGGGAGGCAATTTTAAGATGGTGGAGAAGAGGCTGATTCCGAGACGCCAGATCAGGACAAATATTGTTTTTATTCATTTTTTAATGCCTTATCCCTTTATAGTGTTGACGAACATGTTTCTCCCAAATTCATTTTCTTTAATATCGCCATGATTCTTAAGGAAAATAGCGAAGCAGTTTCCTGTTGCCTTAAGATCACCGAAGTTAATCAACGTCGAGCCTGGTCTATACCTAGACAGGTGACTGCTTGAGAATTTCAGGTGCTATATGCTTGGATATGCGGAAGGTCGAGTAAATAACGGCTCGGAATAGTTATTCGGAGATATATTCTCTACGCGCAAATATCATTGGGAAAGGCATGAATTCAACTCTTCCCCCTAGCTATGGGCTAAATATTACGACTTGTATCACTAAACCATTGTTACCTGAAAAGAAATCCTACAATCTAAAAATAAAGAGTTTAAATAGCAAAAGGTTGATAAGCCGTAGAAAACGAATCTATCAAACCTAACTAATTATGTGGTTCACTCTCATAGAATGACCCCAATAATGGCTTTTTTTTTTGCTGGAGACAAGAAAATCTTTGCAATGTTCCACTACGCCTGTCGCGACTGATTTATAGACCTGCCAAATTGCAATATTCATAACGTTTCTTAGAATTCCACAAAATACATTGATTTGACACTATGTCATATTTGATTAGGCAAATCATATTTTCGAAAACAAAATCGTATTATCTAACTGATGTTGATAAACTTTTTCAGGATATATTTATAGAATAAAAGCACACCATGTGAATTTCAATTCTTACAAATCTATTTTTATTTAAAATATTTACAATATCTCAATTTGCCTTATGCCTTATTACTAACTCGAGGCTTCCTCATAAATGCTACAAATAAACATATGAATTTTATACTTATAGATAATTACTTTATTTTTAAATTTCAGGTATATAAAGATTGTTATGGATCGGAATTAAGATTTCACTTCAAGAAGGAAACAAGATTTTATAAAGTTATAGAATTATGGGAAGACAGCGGAGACAGCACTGGAAAGAAAATGACAGGAAAAAAACTGTATCTAAAAGCTTGAAAGTGTAATAAGCAAGAAAAGAGATTAATCTGTAAGAAAATGAATTAACCAGTCAGAAAAGGTATTAAGCAGAAACGAAATGGGTTAACTATCATGAATAGGAATTAGCCAACGACAAAATTGATTAACCATCATTAAAAGAGATTAATCAGTAACAAAATTGTTAAAGTGACAAAGAAAATGGATTAACCAGCAAGAAAGCAATGCACCAGCAACAAAACAGATTAACCACCAAGAGGAGATATTAAGCAGAAGCAAAGATGTTTAAGCTGCAAGAAAAGACATAACTAGCAAGAAAATTGATTAACCAACCATAAAACAGATTAACCAAGGGATTAAACAAGAAAATTGATTAATCAAACATGAAAGGGATTAACCAACCATGAAAGGGATTAACCAATCATAAAAGGGATTAACAGCAAGTAAATGGATTAACCAACTATAAAAAGAATTAACCAGCAACAAAAAATATAACCAGCAAGAATTTGTTAAGTATCTACGTCGCAGTGTCTTGTTTCAGATAAGCAATATTACCTTTCGCTTCTCGAGGTCAACTGCCGATTTGCTAGCGGCTATTGCTAAAACAGTATAACAAGTTTTAGATAAGAATGGTGAAGCTCGGTCTGTTTTTTTGGAGATCTCGAAGGTCTTTTATAGTATCTGTCTATATTTCTGAGATGAGGTATTATGTAGACTATTTGCATTATTCGGACTATTGTCCCCATCTTTGTTGCCATATTTATCACAACATTTTGGCCGTTGTACTCTCCGGCCTTCTTCAGGTGGTTGGAATGACGAACTGAACCCTTTATTTCCCTCGTTGGGGTAGACTGTTCTAGTTCCACGTGCCATGTCTTATCGCCTGAAGAAGGCCAGAGCCTACAATGGCCGAAATCTTGAGATAAATAGGGCAACAAAGATGAGGACAATAGTCCGAATAATGTAAATAGTGTCTTTTACAGTGTTTGGCATTTTGGTCTTTCTCACAAGTTTAAAATTTTAAAATTTCTGGACAAATCTTTGAACTCATTCAGTCTTTCTTATCGAATTGCGAAATGAAAGTGATCTAGAACGGCCATTCTTCTACATCTTTTTTAGCATTCATGCAGTGGTACTTCATGTCTATACCATTGGATGCACGTTGTTCCTAATTTTCATCAACGACTTTCATGATGGCGTCAGATTCGGTATCTATGCCGATGACACAGCCATTTATTGCTTTCTTAATAATAAGTCTTATCGATTCGATAAGGTCAAATTGGTAGCTGATCTAAAATGATGTACTTTCTGTTGTTAAGTGGGACAAGGACTGCCTTGTTAATTTTAACACCCCCAAAATGTAACTGATTTCTTATAATCGTCTGCGCCTTCTCCTTTCCGTTGAAATGAAGTGGAATAATTATATTGAATCAATAACTCGGTCTGTTCCGAGGAATGTTGTTTTCATGTGTCACGACAGACAATGCTTCTCACCAGAAACTCTCTTACAGATTTATAAGTCTATCATTCGGCCTTTCATTGAATACTGCCTCCATATCTGGCTTTGTTCTCCTGTAATATATTTAGCAAATCTTGATAAAATCAAAAGAAGAATCTGCAATGATATAAGTCCGGACCTGGCATTTCAGCTTCAGTCACTCCCCCACCGCCGCACTGTAGCGTCCCTGTGCTTTTTCTATGGCAATTGTTCTGTCTGAACTTTCCTCTATGGTAGCTAGACTTTATGAATTCAATCTCAGTAATAGATTGGCAGCAAGATCTCATCATTCTACAGTTGAAATTTCTAGATATAACCGTAAGTTCTATGATAACAGTTTCTTCTATCGCACTTCTCGCTAGTATAACTTTCTCCCATCTTCAAACTTTGACCTTCAAAAAGTTAAATGCAATATTAATCGTTATACACTGTCTTCTTAATTTTTATTCTTTTAACGTTATTTCAGATTAATCGTGATTTTTTTCTTTCTCATATTCTCCAACACTCAGTAACCCCTTGATTTTATTGCCTTGTTTGGGGTAAAATTATTTTTAAAAAGTAATAAAGCAAAAACAAAATTGCTTAATCAGCAAGAGAATATCTTAAGGAGCAAGAAAATTTATAGTCCAGTAAGAAAAACAATTAACTGGAACCAAAATTGATTAATCATCTAGAAAAGTAATTAATCATCACGAAAATGGATTAACCAGCAAGAAAAGCGATTAGATAGAAAAAGAAATCCTTAAACTCCAAGGAAATGGATTAGCGATCTGGAAAAGTTATTAATCAGCAAGAAAATTGATTAACTAGGAAAAAAAAGAACTTAAATAAAATAAATAAACAAAGCACACAAGTGTCCTAAACGGAAGGAAATGCGTGCATGCGTGGGCGCATGCCATAAAGCGCGTGGCCACACAAAGTTGTGTAGGCGACATGCCGGAAGAGGGCGTAGCCATGTGACGTTGCGTAGCCGTCCAAATGTTATAGAACCGGCCCAATTCTTGATCTGAAGAGGTTCACCGAAGATTTGTCTCTATCACTTTCTGTCTACGTAATCCTAAGCTCTGTGATTTTCCCTCAATCTACCCATTCACCACAACTCAAACAATAAAGATATTTATATGTTTTTATATATAAATGTTCATGGCTTTATACTATAAAATATACTACAGAATGTGCTAATGATTGTTTGACTAGTTTCGGATGGAAATTCTTCCAAAGATTCTCTACAATGTGGACGACCAAATTTCTGATACTATTCAGCTTCTGCAAATCGAAGATAAGAATTTGAAGGAAACTGGACGATAATTCGTAATACAGTCCAAAACAAGTCAAGATTCGATCATAAAACTGCTTCATAAATTCCCTAAAGTGTTTAAACTTGGCCAATGCGTACTTGACTGCTTTAACCAAAATGCGTACCTTGCTCACTATTGAAGAATAGACTTTCGACCGAAATTTTCCGACGTAAAATAATCTCCAATGATGAAACATGGTTTCTCTATAATTATATCTGGCGTACGCAAAATGATTAGCATTCACTGAAGAAGGGGAATTCCTCCCCACAACAAGACTGTACATGAAAAAATGATTGAGTCGTTGGATATGAAGAACGTCGTCTATCATGGTGTTTTAGAGCCTAAATAGTTAATGCAAAGAAATGTAGTTATTAATTGTGACAATTTTACAAATATTGCAGAAAACGTACACATGATTGGTTAATCATAACGGAATGTTGCTTCTGCAAAAAAGACCATAAATTGCTCGACTTACTCAAGGATTGGGGAGCATGGGGGATAGTCCAAGAGATGGGACATTCCTGCTTTGAAAATCAAAAATGAAAATCTTGTGCATGTAATTTAAACTTTAACATTACAAATACACCTACTTCAGTTTCATCTGTAAGTAGGGATCATCAGATGTGTCTAATATATAACACTACATTTTATATGTATGGAAGACATTTTTAATGCTACTGTTTCCTGGTCAAATTCAACTAAACATTAACTTCGTTATTATATATATATATATATATATATATATATGTGTGTGTGTGTGTGTGTGTGTGTATGTATGTATATATATATATGTATATACATACATACACACACACACACACACACATATATATATATATATATATATATATATATATATATATATATATATATATATATATATATGTAGGAATTGCCTTTAGGTGTAAATTTACACCCGTATTATATATATACATCTAACTATCTATCGATATATATATATATAGATAGATATAGATATATATAGATATATGTATATGTATATATATATGCCTTCAAATATATATTATATATATATATATATATATAATATATATATATGATAAATATAGTTCAATATATGCTATATTTATTAGTTAAAGTGCTCACTATCAGGAACATTATGTAAATATAATAGTAGACATCCAAGTCAGCAGCTTCAGACTTCAATGTCTACTTCTATGTCAGAGGGTATCCCCCAGATGAGGCTCTGCCGAAGGACAGAGTGTCGTCTCGGGAAACTGGCTCCGTTTTTACGTGGTCTATAGGGAATCTTTGCCCGAGCCTACCGTCACTTTAAACTCGGCCTTGTGCCACATCTTGCTGCGTGGGGCAGCGGGTAAATATATATATATATATATATATATATATATATATATATATATATATATATATATCTCCATATATATATATATATATATATATATATATATATATATATATATATATATATATATATATATATATATAAGGTGTAAATTTACATCTAAAGGCTTATGCTTTCGATTATTAGCAAAAGGGGAAGCCAACATTCAAATTGCAAATTTAAATAAATGGGAAATTTTTTAACATAGAGTATAAAAAGCGAAATTGAGATCAGAGGGTGGGGGGGCATTCGAATGGCGAAAGATGCCTTCCAAAACCCAAGCAAAATATTAAAAAACAGAAAACTTCGGTAGAAGTAAAGGGCTGCAACTGGTGAGTAGGAGACTTTAGAAGGAACCAGAAACCTAATCATAAACAGGGGACAAGGGAAGTTTCTGTATGGTGTTCAAAAAACTGCGGAAGTGTTTGAAGCAGGTGATAGGAGAATCTCTCTACGTGTGCGTGTTTCTGTGTGAGTGTGGTTTTAAGTGCGGGTGTGTTTGTGTCTGTGTATATAAGGTGTTCCTACCAGCAGATCTAGTTATTAACAGAAAGTTATATGATCACTTATTTGATAATGAATCTATAATGCAATAATTTCATATTGGTTTCACGTGTTTTTATTCAATAAACATATTACGGGTTGTAAGCATAAGTATTTATCATTTTTAGCGACAACAGCTCCAGCGGGCAAACGCAAACAGTGCAGGGTTAATATGAAATCAGGTTCAGACGAGCCCCGGGGGTTATATGAAATCGATTTCATATTACCGCAAGGTAACTTGAAGAGGTAGCGTAGCGTGTCATCTTTACATCGGAGAAGAAGGGGGTGAAATCATGGCTAAAGACTTGGTGCCCGTCCAAGCATTGATTTTATCTTAGATGAAGTATTTAAAACAAAGTACAAGTTTCGTTACTTTTTTTTCGCGAGACGTTGAACAGTTTTTTGACAAAAAGTAACACCGTAAATAACCGTTATGTAATTAACAGATCCAAATTCATCTCTTTTAAAAATAAAGAACTAATTAATATTAAACAGGCATCATTAATGAAACAATCAAGATTTATTTAAAGATGTTGAGTAACACTGAAAGTAGTAGCGACAACAGTTCAATTATGTACCATGCGTGATACAAGCTTAGGCAATCATGTATCCTTCGATACATCACTGAGGAAGCAAATTTTCTTTCCCGCAGTTGATTGCCATTTCTTTCTGCGGTAGTCCAGTTGCCATCCAAAGGCTATAGAAACCGGCCTGTCCTGCTATTTACCCATAACTGAGGGGAGAAGAGGATTCATAGCTTTCCCAAAGGTATTAGCACGTAAGTGAATGTAATGGATTAGACTGGAATTCGAACGCGGCTCTCCGATATCATCGTTGGTAATGATAATGATAAAGATGAGAATAGCTGTTTCCGTATAAGGAAACATTCGGCATTCATTGATCAAACAGTGCTAGTGTCTTTGGAAATTTATAAAAATCATTCTCTAAAGAAGACTTTTTAGGAAAATAGTTCTCTCAAGTCCACTAATTGTTATCGCTCTTTCCAGTATCGATGCGGGCTTCCTTCCTAATATTTTCTGTGTAGAATGTCAACATCTTGATTATGTCATAAGTTTCCTTTAGAGTTACATATGCTGTCCATGTTACTTGTTGCTGCTGTTGAAAGTCTTCAAGTGAAATTGGTTTCTATTATTTGCTACAGACCTCTCTAGTACTGGTGTGGGTTTCTATTTCCTAACATTGGGTTTTCATAATGTGGACGGCCGGCATCTTGATTGTGTAATCATTTTCTCCTCAAGTTAATTGCTCTTTTTGAGTTGTCACTGCTGTTAAAAGTCTTCAAGTGATGTGGTCTTTGTTATGTGATAAAGTTCTTTATTTGTGATTATGTATCGCTAGTCTACCAGACCCGACGAAGTCTTCCCGAAGGCCCAACAGGGCCCATTCGCCTAAAACCATTTTTAGCCAATGATCTGGGAAAATGATTGTATATAACTAATATTTTGACATTTATCAATGGGTTCCATGCCATGCATAGTATCCATATCAAAGTCTACATATGACGAGGCTATTTAAGAAAATGACTTATATTCTTAGATTAATGTTTTGATTTTGCAGCAAATGGCGCTGTTGGGTAAAACTACCTCTAGCCCATCCATTCCTATGATCAATTTCCTTTCTTCCTATATTAATTTGTTTATCGTTTTTATTTTCCAACTTCTGAATTTTATTATGAATTTAAGATAGGTGCCAGGATTGATCTCAGTCTAATTCCAAACCATGGGCTTCCTCTTGAAAATGTTCATCTTACTCCTTGGTACACTTTGTAAAAAGTGGTATTCTACCAATAATGCACTCAAACTATATAATTAGCTAGCTAGATTGATAGATGCATAAAGTATACAGGAAGCAATAAACATCTATTCATGATTGGTTTTAAAAGGGTTATAACTTTTAATTTTGTAGGCAATAAAACTTCAATTCATTCAAATTTACGAGATAAGACTAATGTTGTTTATTAATTCACTTGCTTTATTGAACGAAGTTTCTCAAGAATTAATTAAAAATATCTTAAATAGGCTATACAACCACTGCCTTTTCTCGTTGACATATTTATGTCGGATTAGAGTGCAATACAGTAACACATTATGCAGAAATACAAAAATATGCAATAAGACATCTCCTTATTGACAATAAAATGGATTACAAATTTTACAGTATCTTTATGGGAAGTTAAAACCATTTATCATTTAGCGAAACGCTATTATAAATGTATTTATATTCCCAGAAACCATATGACGCCAATTTCATGAGACATCACAAATGTTTAAATTCAATAACATTATGTTTATGTGACATCGAATATATTGAAAATTAACATCCGCTTCACATGACATCGAAAATATTAAAAAAATTAAAAATAGCTAACGCATTACATTTAATATTGAGGTACAAAAAACCCTAGTATTCCAATGAATTGGACTTGAATTCTTAACACTGGAGTGAAGTCAGTTGAAATCTTAAAATGGTAAATAAAGTGATATGAACTATTAATTGTTCCGTCATGGTTTCAATTCTAATATACGAAAACCAATTCA
Source organism: Acanthosepion esculentum (assembly GCA_964036315.1). Lineage (NCBI taxonomy): Eukaryota > Metazoa > Mollusca > Cephalopoda > Sepiida > Sepiidae > Acanthosepion > Acanthosepion esculentum. The sequence continues at coordinate 54,669,743 of OZ038481.1, forward strand.
TAGATTAGAATAAAAACAACTTGTCCATTCACTTTAGCAACCTACACTCAAATTGAAAATGATTACTTTACATGTATATATATATATATATTGTCATCCACAAACAGACTGTTTCGCTGTATCACAGCTCTTCAGTGTGGCTAGACGTCCGATTGCTTCAAACCGGAATCTAAATCCGGCTGCTTTGATATCACTCGGAGATACTACTCCTAGGCTATCTTCGCACGGGAAAATTTAACGTTTTTCAACGACAAATAAGACAATGGCCCGCTATATATATATATATATATATATATATATATATATATATATATATATATATATATATATATATATATATATATATATATATATATATGTGTGTGTGTGTGGTTAAATTGAGATCAGGTCCGAGTCTTAATGTCAGGAAGGTGACCTTGATGTTATCGGTCTGGAGGAATCGATCCCAGCATGCATTTCCTGGAACGTGCTTGAAAACCATACGATGTGTTGTTGGCCCAAGTCATGTGTGTGGATTTGTATCGACGGAAGCCTTGGGAGTCGTCAGTGGTTGTGCTAGCCAGAAGTCACAAGTCATCTTGATGACCTTGTTCATACTGGTAATCACGCAAGATAACACGCACTCTCCCTGAAACTCTAAATATGGTCCTCATAGTTGCTATAAAAATCACAACAATATTCCTGAGCAGGCGTCTGCTAGCCGCCCTAAGAGACTTGCTACCTCGGATATGAGTGGCTGCGCCATTAAGATATATATATATATATACCCCGAACCAAGCAAATCGCTTAGTAGTGAAATATCGGATTTCTCGGTTTTCTGTGAATTGATTCTGATAAAGCTTTCCCCAGCTGGTTTACATGATATGGCAACACCATTGATTGGCGTGGTTCACCCCAAACCTGTCAAATCTGAAATAAATAATAAAGGAGGGTACACAGAATAATGAAAACTTAACAATGTTGTTGCCATATTGTGAAAACCAGCTAGGAAAAATTTTATCAAAATAAATTCACAGAAAAGTGAGAAATCCTAAATTTCACTACCAAGCTATTAACCTGGTTCGGTGTGTGTGTGTGTGTGTGTGTGTGTGTGTGTGTGTGTGTGTGTGTGTGTGTGTGTGTTAATTCACTAGTATTCCACACTCCGGTTATGATTGAGTGATCAGAACGAAAGGGCTGAAGGGAGAAAAAAAACAGCACGCAAACCGAACCTGTGTTATAAAGATCTTATGAGGAACACACTACATGCGGAATAGCTGAGAAAACCGAGTCCTAGATCGTTCATACCGGAGAAAAGCAGTGCACATTGTTAATAGAGACTTTGAGTAGAATCGTGTTGAGCATGGACATCCTCAAGAGAGGATGTTCGTAAGAACTTTGGCACAGAAATTGATCGAACGTGTTATGAACGTGGTCGCGTTTGCCCGAATAAAGCAAGCTTCAAAAATCATCAAAGGCGTCCCACGTCGAGAGTTCACCAAAGTATTAATGCAATCATAAGACAAAAGAGCAAATAGGAAACGTTTATCAATCTGAAATATTTCACTTGTATTAAATTTCACCAGAGAATGAAATATGAAGAAAACAAAGAAAGAAATTCTAGCATTCTGATCAAGCATAGATCAAGTATGGAGAGGAAACCAAAAAATGATCAGATAAAGGACAAATAGGAAACGTTTATCAATCTAACATGTTTCACCATTATTAAAGCTTCACCAGAGAATGAGAAAAAGAGCAAATAAATTCTGGTATTTTTACTTTTGTGTTGTTTGATTTTCATTAGTAAATCAAGTTTCACGTACATTCGACCTTTTAAACCGACTTTAGTATAATTTGTGGTGCTCCGAATTCAAGGAGAGACGACATGTCCATGTGAAGTTTCAAGAAATTAACGGATTCAAAGCTTGCCTATATTGATATGACAATTATACAACTGGTACTCGGCGTTCCCACATCTCCGCAAAAGAATGTAAAATCCCCTGCAGGATAAATGTCAAATATTCGCTGCCCAGATTTGCGAATTATTGCTAATAACCTGAAACTAATTTGAGCTTCATTTGCCATCAGTAACGTAGGTACACTACTTTTATTCGTGATATTGATCGACTTTCGAAATATTGCTTTCATGTGTAAGATCATTAGACGACAGACAGGCTGAGTTTTCAAAAAATGTAATGACCCTACGCATCCTGCAGTGTAAGTATATAAGGGTGTTAGAGCGAACTAGTCTGTCGCCTGAATTATTCGAAAATCTGGGAAAGGCGCTTCAACTGTGATTTCTTCACAGGAATCTCTTGAGGCTATTTGTCAACAGCCGTAGGACGAAATTGGCGTTAATTTCTGAAAGAAACTTAATTTAATTTTATTCCAAATGTCTGAAAGACGTCATATCAGACAACTGATATGCTATTAAATATGGAACGCAGTTTATTGACGTGTCCAGAATGTTTGTGTCCTAATTTCCACTGGATCAATAAATGTACGTGTTACCGTAAATATGTTAATAGTTGTTATATAAAGTTCAATTAAATGGAGCCCAATTAAGCTCTTCCCCTGAAACAATTTTCTACAGATAACTAGTAACATTAAACAAACAGTCATTAATAATTGTTTATCAAATGAAATTGTCGACGAACTAATAAAGTTTTATTTAAATCCGAAGAAAAACATGTATAAGGATGTCAAGCATAGTAGGATCAACAACGCCACCGACTTATCTTAAAATCATGACTCTCCACAACATCCTATCATTTGTAGCTCTAAATACTTTGTCTCCTTACTATCACTCCTAGTAACTTCTCTGTCATCCATTAACACAAGGTCGTCAAGTAAGTTGAGCATGACTCTCCACAACATCCTATCATTTGTAGCTCTAAATACTTTGTCTCCTTACTATCACTCCTAGTAACTTCTCTGTCATCCATTAACACAAGGTCGTCAAGTAAGTTGAGCATGACTCTCCACAACATCCTATCATTTGCAGCTCTAAATACTTTGTCTCCTTACTATCACTCCTAGTAACTTCTCTGTCATCCATTAACACAAGGTCGTCAAGGAAGTTGAGCATGACTCTCCACAACATCCTATCATTTGTAGCTCTAAATACTTTGTCTCCTTACTATCACTCCTAGTAACTTCTCTGTCATCCATTAACACAAGGTCGTCAAGTAAGTTGAGCATGACTCTCCACAACATCCTATCATTTGCAGCTCTAAATACTTTGTCTCCTTACTATCACTCCTAGTAACTTCTCTGTCATCCATTAACACAAGGTCGTCAAGGAAGTTGAGCATGACTCTCCACAACATCCTATCATTTGCAGCTCTAAATACTTTGTCTCCTTACTATAACTCCTAGTAACTTCTCTGTCATCCATTAACACAAGGTCGTCAAGTAAGTTGAGCATGACTCTCCACAACATCCTATCATTTGCAGCTCTAAATACTTTGTCTCCTTACTATCACTCCTAGTAACTTCTCTGTCATCCATTAACACAAGGTCGTCAAGTAAATTGAGCATGACTCTCCACAACATCCTATCATTTGCAGCTCTAAATACTTTGTCTCCTTACTATCACTCCTAGTAACTTCTCTGTCATCCATTAACACAAGGTCGTCAAGTAAGTTGAGCATGACTCTCCACAACATCCTATCATTTGCAGCTCTAAATACTTTGTCTCCTTACTATCACTCCTAGTAACTTCTCTGTCATCCATTAACACAAGGTCGTCAAGTAAGTTGAGCATGACTCTCCACAACATCCTATCATTTGCAGCTCTAAATACTTTGTCTCCTTACTATCACTCCTAGTAACTTCTCTGTCATCCATTAACACAAGGTCGTCAAGGAAGTTGAGCATGACTCTCCACAACATCCTATCATTTGCAGCTCTAAATACTTTGTCTCCTTACTATCACTCCTAGTAACTTCTCTGTCAACCATTAACACAAGGTCGTCAAGTAAGTTGAGCATGACTCTCCACAACATCCTATCATTTGCAGCTCTAAATACTTTGTCTCCTTACTATCACTCCTAGTAACTTCTCTGTCATCCATTAACACAAGGTCGTCAAGTAAGTTGAGCATGACTCTCCACAACATCCTATCATTTGCAGCTCTAAATACTTTGTCTCCTTACTATCACTCCTAGTAACTTCTCTGTCATCCATTAACACAAGGTCGTCAAGTAAGTTGAGCATGACTCTCCACAACATCCTATCATTTGCAGCTCTAAATACTTTGTCTCCTTACTATCACTCCTAGTAACTTCTCTGTCATCCATTAACACAAGGTCGTCAAGTAAGTTGAGCATGACTCTCCACAACATCCTATCATTTGCAGCTCTAAATACTTTGTCTCCTTACTATCACTCCTAGTAACTTCTCTGTCATCCATTAACACAAGGTCGTCAAGTAAGTTGAGCATGACTCTCCACAACATCCTATCATTTGCAGCTCTAAATACTTTGTCTCCTTACTATCACTCCTAGTAACTTCTCTCTCATCCATTAACACAAGGTCTTCAAGTAGGTTGAGCATGACTCTCTACAACATCCTATCATTTGCAGCTCTAAATACTTTGTCTCCTTACTATCACTCCTAGTAACTTCTCTGTCATCCATTTACACAAGGTCGTCAAGTAAGTTGAGCATAACTCTCCACAACATCCTATCATTTGCAGCTCTAAATATTTTGTCTCCTTACTATCACTCCTAGTAACTTCTCTCTCATCCATTAACACAAGGTCTTCAAGTAAGTTGAGCATGACTCTCCACAACATCCTATCATTTGCAGCTCTAAATACTTTGTCTCCTTACTATCACTCCTAGTAACTTCTCTCTCATCCATTTACAGAAGGTCGTCAAGTAGGTTGAGTATGACTCTCCACAACATCCTATCATTTGCAGCTCTAAATATTTTGTCTCCTTACTATCACTCCTAGTAACTTCTCTCTCATCCATTAACACAAGGTCTTCAAGTAAGTTGAGCATGACTCTCCACAACATCCTATCATTTGCAGCACTAAATACTTTGTCTCCTTACTATCACTCCTCGTAACTTCTCTCTCATCCATTTACACAAGGTCGTCAAGTAGGTTGAGTATGACTCTCCACAACATCCTATCATTTGCGGCTCTAAATATTTTGTCTCCTTACTATCACTCCTAGTAACTTCTCTCTCATCCATTAACACAAGGTCTTCATGTAAGTTGAGCATGACTCTCCACAACATCCTATCATTTGCAGCTCTAAATACTTTGTCTCCTTACTATCACTCCTAGTAACTTCTCTCTCATCCATTAACACAAGGTCGTCAAGTAGGTTGAGTATGACTCTCCACAACATCCTATCATTTGCAGCTCTAAATATTTTGTCTCCTTACTATCACTCCTAGTAACTTCTCTCTCATCCATTAACACAAGGTCTTCAAGTAAGTTGAGCATGACTCTCCACAACATCCTATCATTTGCAGCTCTAAATACTTTGTCTCCTTACTATCACTCCTAGTAACTTCTCTCTCATCCATTTACACAAGCTCGTCAAGTAGGTTGAGCATGACTCTCCACAACATCCTATCATTTGCAGCTCTAAATACTTTGTCTCCTTACTATCACTCCGAGTAACTTCTCTCTCATCCATTTACACAAGGTCGTCAAGTAGGTTGAGTATGACTCTCCACAACATCCTATCATTTGCAGCTCTAAATACTTTGTCTCCTTACTATCACTCCGAGTAACTTCTCTCTCATCCATTAACACAAGGTCGTCAAGTAGGTTGAGTATGACTCTCCACAACATCCTATCATTTGCAGCTCTAAATACTTTGCCTCCTTACTATCACTCCTAGTAACTTATCTCTCATCCATTTACACAAGGTCGTCAAGTAGGTTGAGCATGACCCTCCACAACTTCCTATCATTTGTAGCTCTAAGCAATGCTTGTCCCCTTATATCCCTTTCTGTCTATTTCTTTGTTATTTCTTTTGCGCACTTTTCCCTCCCTCCGTCTTGACTTCTGTATGTCCTATAAGTGTTCATATTTGAAGCTTTTTTTCCTCACGACGTAGACCAGAAATAATTAAAAATATAATCTATACATACTTAAACGCCACACATCGTAATAAACATCGGTTATATCGATTGCAAAAGGTCTAAAATCCTTCATAGTGTTGCGTTGGTTACTCGCTGTCGACTGACGATAGCGAATGAATGCATCTGGTAGTCTAGAGTTGAAAGAAAATACGTCATTGCGATTCATTGTCGAATCGACGCAGTTGACCGTGAAGTTTACAAAAATTCTAGGTTCCGACAGAAGCAATACCCATTCGGTAGATCCATCCTCCTCCTCTAGTACACACAACACTTGTTCCCGCCATTGCCAACAGGTGGCGTATTTTATATCTTAGGAGTCATAGAGTCTTTGAGTCTGTAAAAGACACGTGGTAATTTCTCTTCTTTTTTCTTCAGGATTTTCACAATGTCATTAGGTAAGCGGAAACATTAGTTTTAAAAATAGTCAGTAATAACATCATAAAGGATATACAACCATAACTGTCTATCGAAGACTTACGTGTCATAATTTCGAACAAAATGATACAGAAACATTAGCATTAGAGTAAAATATGACAACTCTTTGCGAAGAACACAATAATATTTTTAAAAATCGTACACAAAAAATAGAAATCTTAGAAGATATGCAGATTAAGACAAAACAACAAAATCACATACAAGTGTTCGATTCTTCTAGTTCTATGTGGCGTGTCGCTTCAGGACGTAGGAGATCAAAGCTATCCACAATTTCCTATATTTTGTAACTCGGCATTCTAAAATGTATTTAAATTCTCAATGTCTATACTAGATCATAGTCACATAAACAAAAAATAAAACCGCATCCTATTCACGTGGTAACACAAATGCATATTCAAAACCATACCAAATGTGTATACACCACACAGACTTCGAATTCCATATAACTTTCATTTTTTCTTGATAATGACTTAAGACAATTGAATTTTCTGAACCTTAACAAGAGCTAATACAATTCTTATACATTTTTTTACATCTTCCACAACAAGACACAGAAATTAATCCGCCATTAAAAAAATCATTAAAATAATAATAGAATTGCTTTGTCTGTATCAAACATATATATATATATATATATATATATATATATATATTTATATATATATTTATATATATATATATTTATATATATATATATATATATATATATATATATATATATATATATATATATATATATATACATTTCCAAGAGGATAAAATCTAAATCTAAATGACAAGGACAGAGCAAGAATATAATATAAAAGGCTCAAGCACTAATATTCCATGGTTATAATTTATTACATTGGAATTCTAATCCCAATCCAATTCATCAGACTTACAAATTCAAAACGATGTTTTATGTTTCCTTTTGAATTTGTAGATCTGATGAATTGGATCGTGATTACGATTCCATTGTAATAAATTATAACCATGAAATATTAGTGTTTGAGCCTGTTATATTATATTATATATACATATATATATACATATATATATATATATATATATATATATATATATATATATATATACAGAGAGAGAGAGAGGTTGTTTGGCGATGAGAAACTGCTAACAATAAGTCTTGCAAAATCGAACTTTTTATTATATTTTGCTGTGATCCAGTATCAGAAAATTAAACTTTGGAAATATTTGCAAATACAAAAACATTATCTCGTTCATCAAATTTGCTACACCGTATTTATCGTTTTGGCCTTAAGACAATCGAAAAATTTAACATCTGGACCCCGATATCGAAGTCGATGGTAAAAATCGATATAGATCTTCTATCAACATTAAAAGCGCTAATTTTTCATTGTTTCATTTTTTAGAGAAACAAAAATAAAAACTTGTTTCTCTGGTGAACAATAGACTTGAGTTTACACCTGATTTCTACTGGCTAAAAGCCGAGCAGGTGTGTCAGCATTTCAAAAAGCATTCAACTCGACATTCAAGAAGAAAGAAAACAAGACCTTGACCAAAGAAAGTTGATTTGTAAACACAATGTTAAAACGCAGGTGTTTGTGTGTACACATCAGTATCAAGATAGCACCCTCATTTATGTACAGTTTCTCTTTAAAATGTAGGCGATCATGGCTCTTGACAGCTTCCTGTCACCTGTAGCTTCAAATCTACGGTTGTCTCTTCACAATCCCTCGTTGTTCACGATTCGCCATCCTTTTCCCCAGATTCATTTGACCGGCTTTTTTTCCCTCTGCCCCTCTTACCTTCAGTATGTCCCATGAGTACCCAAATTTCCAAGCCGGCTTTCCTCGTTATATATCCAAGTAATTTGGACCATTCTAATTTTAAACCTGCGTTAGTCACATCGGATTTCCGAAATTGGATTCTCCCCTAGCGTCTGCATCTCACGACAACTGAGCTACAACTGCATCCCACCGCGTGCTACACACCCTCACTGAGTCAGGAGAGCAATGGGAGGGAACAAAAGTTCCCAACTAGAAATTACGAGTACTTTTAAAAAAATTGGATAACAAAACACTCCTTGTTACTAACACAGGGGTAAGCATGAATAGAGAAGCTGTTTTTAATGCTTAGGGTGTAGGTGGCACGATGGAGTAATGGATTGCGACTCGGAATAATCGATGAGCCGAGTTAGAATTCCAGTCAAGTTCATTATACTCTTAGGATATGAATCCATCTGCAACTATGTTGGGGGATCAAATGGATAAATAGCAGGGCAGCCTGGGTTCTATAGCATCAAGTGACAACCGGTCTAGGAGAAAGAAATTCTGAATTCAAACCAGTCTCGAGGGGGTTGGTCTTTGTCAGTCTACCGTGCCCACGACGCACCAGTTCTACTCGAGCTTCAGTACATGGGGTGTCCCTACTATTCTAACTTGTTATCGTCATGTAGGAGAGGTGTTGAATCCTGAATTCTCGGATAGTTATTTTTTCTAGTAGAAAAGTTAAATCCAATAACTTTTTTTTCACACGAAAACGAACATTTAATTATTTACCTAAGCGTGTGGCCGGATGTTTAGTGTGTTAACATTCCAAATATAAGTGACGGTTTTCGTATCTCACTACAATAGATTAGTGATGAAGTGGATTTCTTGATAACATATGAGAAGAGGACCCCAGCACGCGAAAACGTTGAGAAGTACCTGAGGGCATTTTTTTTCCTGTGTCGTTATAGACAATTTTTTCTCTCAAAATCTATCTTACACATTTCTATCATTCGTCCATGCATTGAATATAGCTGCCATATCTGGTCTGATGCTTCTGCTATGTTTCTAGAGATTCTGGACAAAATCCAATGAAGAATCTGCACTTTTTATCGGTTCTGATATGACATTTGACCTTCAATCATAACCGCCATAACGTTTCTTTCACGGGCCTTTTCTAAAAATATTTTCATACCTTCTAGCCTGGAGCTTCAGAATACGCTGACTACACCTCTGCAGACGAGAAATGGCCCCCGCAATGAGGCGTCCTGTGTATGATGATAAACTACATCAGCGTCCTGGGTATTATGATAAACTACATCCGGCTGCAATGCCTTTGATCAGGAAATTTTAAGGAGCGTGGAAGAACCTCTTAATTGCTGGTGTTCCCAGGTCCACTCTGAGCCGGGTTGGTAGCACCTGTTAGCATCCCAGCTATGGGCAAATATTTAACCCCAAAACTGGGTCAAAACACTATGAAAGTGTAAAAACAAGTTTAATACCAGCAATACATTCTTGAAAAAAATTATTGTCAGCAATACATAATTACCAGCAACAAACTTTGGAAAAAGAAAAATATTACCAGACATAAAAAAAATTTTTGGCATTAAATAACCCATTGAGTTTGATATGACGTAAAACAAAACAAACTAAAAGAAACCTAAAAATATGTTCATGATAATTGTTCTGATGAGCTTTCCTTTTTAGTATTTGGGCTTTAACAATTTAAACTTAAAATTGATTGGTAGTTAGGTCTCATCATTTTACACTTGAAACTGCTGAATGTAAGCATGATTTACTAGCAGTTTCTTCACTCACACTTCTCGCTTACGAAAATCTATTCTGACTCCTTGATTTCCAATCAACTTTGCTCTTCAAATATTTGACTCCAGTGCCAATCGTCATCTTCTGTCTCCTCGCATACTGTTCCTTTTTTGTCCTCGCCTCCGTCATAAGTTTTATTTTTCTAAGACGATTTCACTTTCAGTAACCACTTGCGTCTTAGTGGATTTATCGCTTTGTTCGGGGTGAAAAGACTTTTTAAAAAAAACATCATGAGAAACCACTTCTACTTCTTTTATGTGCCGTCTTCTTTCGGGACATAGTTCTCCACGACTTCACATTCTTTGTAGCTCTCTTTAGCTTTTACTACCAGTATATTTCAGTTCTTGTTCTACCATACATGTACATAAGCTTGTTCGGTAGATTCCTCGTTGTTTATTTCTTGCACCTCTTCCCTTCAATAAATAATGCGTGTCTCCCATTTTCTTCAGGGGTTGACACAAAAGTTCTCGGTGCAATTGTGTTGACGAAACTTTTCGCAAGACGTCGATGCTTTTTAAACATGTAGTTGTCTAGAGAGAACCTCTTAAGCCTTATTTAGCAATCTATATCGAAATGAAGATAAAAAAGTAGTTCGTCTCCACGAGCCTGCGGATGGGGATGCGTCGGTCGGCAAAAACGAATAATAACACAAATTCGTAAGTCAAACGATCTACCGCAGGCGGAGATAATGTCGTCATTTTTCTTTTCTTTTTTCTTTTAGGTACGCTAACATTTTAGTCCCTCCTTTTAGTTTAATCGTTTGAAAGCTTCACTTCGAAACTCTAAAAGGCTATCTTTTCAAAGCTCACATAGACAAGCGCTTTTACCACGATAAGAGATTTTATGATATAAAGTAGGTACCTCCACTATTTCTGCATAAATATTTGATACATAAAGTTTCAAATGAATTTTTGAAAATGAAAAAAACATTCTTGGAGATTTCATTTTAGATTTAATTGAAAGCTAAATGTTTAAATTTATTATTTCCAATAAGTAAAATATTCTGGTGTAGTTCAGATAGAAATTATATAGATTGGAATGTCAAATTTAATTTCGATTTCTTAAAATTTTCTCAAAAGCGGCCATTTTCTTAATTTAAAAAAATTTGTAAACAACACAAAATTTATCGATTTTAAAACTCTTCCAAACAAATATATATATATATATATATATATATATATATATATATATATATATATATATATGTATATTTCTGACACGTTATTCGAGCAAAATTTAAAATTAAATTCATCTGATTTGAAATAAATATTATTTACTAATAGCATAAAAAGTAATATACAACCATTTATATAATCATTGATCCTGCTTATCATAGCTTATCTGAGGCGAAAATGGATGGCCGATTGAGGAAGCGATGAGAGTTAATATGGCTGGCTAGAATTGATATAAAATTTACGAAATCTAAGTGAACGCATTTTTTTATGGTGGGGGTGTTTACTACCTAGTAATTTTTATAAATGAACATATTTTCCGCAATTATCTAATAATTTATTGACTTTTATATTCCATTCGAAGATGCTTTTTTATGCAAAAATAAAATAATTAAAATACTATAAAATTTTCTTAAATTAATTTCTCTGTAAAGAGATAAAAATCTTACATCACGTGACCGTTTCATAATAATGTCACGTTTAGACTTTCATAGATGAAAATAGGGAACAAATTAAGTAAAAAAATAAGAAATAAAAAAATATTTTAAAATTAGAATAGTGTAAATACGTTTAATAATCTTTTCAATTTGGGATTCGTAAATTTCGTTTCAACTTAATTACTATATCACATCCAGGAAATAGACTAATACAGAATTTTACACGATTTTAAACTGTTATAAATTATTTAAAAAAATGAAAAATTCTTGTAAAAATTCACTATTCATCGGAAAAATTTTATTTCTTCAAACAATAATGTGCTTACTATAACTTATTTACAAAAGCAATTAAAAGCTTTACTAATTAAATCATGTCATAGTTTTACTGCATTCATTATTTTTCAATTCAGAGAAGAATTATGAATGAATTAGAATAGTGAAAGTTTTAAAAAAAAGATTAGGCGATTTAAAATTGTCCAAGGCGTCCTACTTTTAACGAATTAAAAAATTCAGGAAATATAAAGGTTCTTTGCGAAATTTCATGAACTGAAGTAAGTGGGGGTATTATCTAAAAAAAAAATTTTTTGCCAAAGTTTTCTAAAAAAAAGTTTCAAAGTAATTTTTTTCATTTGTAAATAAGTCCTGAAAATTTCATTAAAATCAGACAATTATTTCATTTTTACAAGAATTTACAAAGCAATGTGTTTTCAACGGAAAAAAAGCGAAAAAAGTCATTGTTATTTTCATGCCCCCCCCCCCCCCGATGACGTAAACAAAACAAGATTTAAGTAAAATTTCGAAAGTTTTAGAAAGGATTAAAATTTTTTTTAAATAATTAAAAAATATTTGGACTTTCATCTTAATAATAATAATATAAACATTTTGACGACAATACTTAATAGTTTTATTAAGTTTGTGGCCTTTTTCATTTCATCGAAAAAGTGGTGGTACCTAATGTAAAGCGTAAGCAACATTCTATTTTTTGCTTTATTAACCAGGACTAGACATCAATTCTAACAGGACATAATGTATACTTGTAGGTAAAATAAACACATCATGATGCGAACTACAAATTATACCTGCCAAAATCAAGCGAAAATTTAAATATCTATGAAGTGTTTTGACAGAAGACGGATAATGCGAAACCGAAATCCGAAGGGTCATTGAGAAAGTGAATGATTCCTTACAAAAGCTAAGCTATGTTTTAAGAAACATGAAAATTTTGTTAATAAAAAAGGAAAGAGTACACGGAACTGCCATATAATAACCTTTCTCCTATACTGCAAATACTGGACAATCTCCTCACATATGTAGAAGAGACTTAAAGCAATAGATATATGATTCTATAGAAGGGTGCTGAGAATAACATGAACTGAACATATAAAAAACTACTAATTTTATGGAAAATAGAAACAAAAATGCCACTTAACAACAGGATAAGACAGTTGGAATTGCTAGGGAACATAATGAGGAAAGAAAAGCTTCGAAAATTGGATATTCACATGACATACTGAAGGCATAGGGGACAGAGGAAACCTAACGAGTCTGTGTAAATGCGTACTAAGAAGGATGGTCAGGAAATTGTGGAGAGCCATGATCGCCTACGTTCAGAAGGTACAGTGAACATCCACTATATGTGATGCTAGTCTTATCCGGGTGTGGTGTATGAAACCTTACGAATTAAACCAAAATGCATACATTTGTTTATTTTCTTAACGCCGAGCTTAGACCTGGACGATAAAATTCATCTGGCCTTAATATTACTCCCTGTTAAAACAGGTACTAGACATCTAGTCGTACATCACTCTCTCAATAAAGAATATCATATCTGTACCTCTGTCGTTTTCCAGTCATTATCTTGAATTCGACAAGTAAAAAGTTTCTTATAATGTCTGAGGCTCCACCGACCATTAGCATAATGGAAACCAATCTGAAACTCTCCTCTATATCTCCGCCTGCGAATCCAAGCCAAAACTCTCGTTAAGAAAATCGTCTTCGACTGTGTAAAAAGAAAAGGCCGCTGTAACATACGTTATCAGTTTGGCTTGGTTAATTTGGTTTGGAAGCATATCCACACCCCTATGGGTTATTTAATGCCGAAATCTAAATAATTTGAAGGAAATTTTATGGATTCAACGAAATATATTTTGAACGCAATTGTATGATTTCAACTACAGATAAAATTTATTGGCCATTTTGTTTAAAAAATATATTTTACTATAAATATGTATTGTTTGTCCTTTTTATATAAAATGTATTGTGATATTTTAACTATAAAAACATATTTCCTACTTTCATAGCGTTTTGCTTGGTGGTTCACTACTTGCCCAGAGCTGGGACCCTAAATTGCGATACCAGCCCGGGTCTGGGTGGACCTTGGAACCACAGTAATTAAGAGGTGGTTCCACACACTTCGAAATCTCCAATCTCCCGATAAGAAGACTTGCTGCCGGATACAATTTATCGTCATTACATTATAAGTAAAATATCATACATATGCCACTACGATAATTCAAGGACCTGAACTCCGCTCTCTCTAAGTGAGCCATATTACTGTCACATGACTTTGAAGGAATAGCAAATTGAACTACAAATAGTTCGTTATCCTCCTGTGAGAAGGAAAATACAAAAGAAAAACTACAACCTCTAAACATGACTTCCAATTATTCCACTTCGGTGGCGCATGCCAGATAAAACTTTGGTTTAAATGATAGGATAATTTGCGGTTGCCTCACATCATACTATAGCAGGCGTGACGTCGGTCTCTCACATCAGAAGTGTGAGTTCCTCCACCGACAATCTTATCGACTTATGGCCATATCACATTGAAACCCCGGTTCTTGTAAGATCACCTAAGTTAAGCATCGTCAAAATTTGTCAGTATCTAGATGGCTGACCGCTTCTGAATACCGGGTACTGTAAGCGGGGATGTGCAGGTGGTGTAATGGTTAAAGGCTCGGAATTTGAAAATCGGAGAGCCAATTGAAGTCGGTATAGTTCATTGGGTAGGGGATGAATCGAACTGCAATTCCCCCTTAGCTATGTGTTAATTCGTAGGATTTCTATCAGCAATTCATTATTATATCCGAAACTATTCTGGAGAAATCTAAAAAGAAATTATGGCTTTATACAACATGCAAAATTTTGATAAGCAGTAAAAAATAATAATAAAAAACTATCTTATCGAAAGAAAGTCATATATTTACAAATACCCAGCCTAGAAAAGTTGCATATTGTTTAGGTCAGTGAGATGAAAGCATTTCATTGGAAATATTAATTTCAAAATAAGCTCGAATGTTTCTGACGCGAGGACGAACGAAATCAGTGTTATTCCAGGCTGAATTGGAGATAGCTACTATATTAACAATATTATTGGAACGTGACTTTGATGTGGGTTAGCTAAATCTACAAATAGATCAGTTATCTTCCTGCTAAACATTACTCCCAAATATCCCACCTCGGCGGTGCATGTCAGATAAGCCTTTGGTTTAAGTGACAGGTTCAGTTGCGCTAACGTCACAGCAGAAATTTCTCTATCGACAATTTTCTCGGTATCCGGCCATATCACGTTGAAAGCCAGTACAATCGACGGTTGCATTGGATAGAGGTAACATTTTCAGTGCCTCGGAAGCTAAGGCCAATCTAGAAGTAAACAATCCCATGCATTCTATTACCTACCTACCATTTTTACAAAAGAAATTATTACTGTGCCAGTGGTAAAAAAACACGGTTAATATGATTAGATCAATGACAGAAAACAAATAAAAATAGTGTAATGCCGTCTGCGAGGGTATTAGCGCAAAAATAGATATTGGTAGTGATTATTTCTTTTCTACGAGCATTTAATTCATCTTAATTTCGATTTTCATCGCAACTACTCAAAGCGTCAGTCTATAATCAACAGTAAACAACACTGATCGGCAATATAGAATAAAACGTGAAAGTCGCATCTTATTGCTTGGGAAAACCTGACTTCTTCTCTGATAGACCTTTCACACTTGTCGGAATATCAAATCTTACCATATAGGCTATTCTATATTTTCCAAGATCATTCGGTATCGCAGTATTTAAAGCTATTTTGTATCATTACAATGAGATACAAAAATAGGTATACGCTACGTTACACAAGTTTTACTAATATTATAATATCAATACAATACGTTTTTACGCACGCTTTCTTTTTCGTTACTGTATACCTACTTTTGCATATCCTGTATACTAGATTTATTAATAGTATGATATTGGCTAAGGCACTGTCAACAATTATTAATTTTGAAAAGATTTTATTTCATCTTCCATTTTATTTCAATTGCTTTTCATGAGAAATTTTCATTTAACGGCGATTTTTTACAGACTGAATCCGAACTGAAACTGTTCTATCTGATACAATACTAAGATCGGAAAGCGTTTCTGACAGAGATGTTATTGTTTAGTCGCAAATGCTGTTGTAGAATGGCGAATTACAAGGTTAGGCAACGGAAAGTCCTCATAAACTGCAACTCTTACCTGTAATGTAAACCTCATAAGTCTTTTGTCAACCATTATCTGTCCTATATATCTTTATACGATGCACCTTTTATATCCTCCCTTTAAACACTTGCGACTAACTTTGTTCGTCACCCTCCAGCTTGTGGAACACTTGGGTCTCATATTGGTTGAATAATAATATTAAAAAAATCATATCAAAAAGTTAATATCCTTCCATTTTTTGAGTAGACACAATTCCAGTGAGTCTGTAGAGAAAGAGTGAAAAGTGCGCAGTTAGCTTCAGGCTGACGAAGATTACCAAACACCAAGACTCCCCAGGTTCAAACGAGAATCTCAATCATCCCGTACGCAAACACCGAATTCAGCAATATCAGGGAATTATGGAATCGATTCAAGTCAGCAAAACAAGGGAATTATGGGATCGATTCAAGTCAGCAAAACAAGGGAATTATGGGATCGATTCAAGTCAGCAATACAAGGGAATTATGGGATCGATTCAATAATTCAATGGACGGAGATTACCTTCTGATGGAAAGGAGATCAATCAATATTGTTAGCGTTTTCATCTACGGGAGACAACATTATGAAACTTTTCAATATTTTCACGATAACGTTGGCAAAACATTTAAAGAAAACAACTTGGCGAGACCAAGAAATGGCTATAATAATCAGAGTAATAGCCCCCCTTGAAATAACGCATGAACTGCAATATAACAAAGTGCATCAAAGATTAGTTCAAAAGAGAGAAACTTCAATTAATAACGATCAAAGAGTTGTTTAAGCCTTTGTGCCTAACTTTATTATTACTTTCTTTATAACTTTATTAATTACCTGTAAACATAATCAAATATAGACAACTCGATCTTGTGTCCTTAAACAAAGTTACCCACGACCGTGAACTCTGGAGTGAGTTGAGTCATGTAAGTGCACACAGCACTCTAAGCGGACTCTTTGGATTATTTAATTCCGAAATGTATCGGAGAGCCGAGTTCGAATTCCAGTCGAATTCATTACATTCACTTATGTGCTAATACCCTTGGGAAAGGTGTGGATCCTCTTCTTCTCTCTCCACCTATGAATAAATATCAGGACAGACCCGGTTCTATAGCCTTAGTCTACCACAGAAAGAAATGGCAACGTACTACGGGGAAAAAATCTGCCTCGTCTGACATGTATCGAAAGATACATGATCGCCTAAGAGCGTATCATGTATGGCACATAACTGACTGACTGATATGAGTCTTACTAATTAATCCATGGCTTGGCGGGAGAAAGAGGTGGATTTATACCTTTAACAAGGGTACTTACGCGTAAGTGAATATAAAGAACCCGAGTAGAATTGGCGCTCCGATTAACAATTACAGAACATTATCCATTGCATCACCCGCTTATCCAAATTGCTATAAATGGTATTCCGGAGCGTTCACCCATCTACGTACTGACCACTCTTAACTTCAGTGATCGTACAGGAAACGATGATTCAAGGTAATGTGGCCGTAAGCCCTAGAGGCGGAATGTTGATGTGAAACTACTGAGAAAGGACTATTTCTTAAGCGATTTACATTGATTGTTTAGGAGAAACCTGCATAGCATTTAGTCTCAATTTAATCCTTTCTTAAGTTAGGCAGAATGGAAATGAAATCACTCTAGTATTGCAGAAATATTGTTGTTTCTTGGACGGACATTTTATTCCTGTTTCAGTGTACCACTAACGGTAAAAGAATATGCCTTTCAAAACATCCATAAAATTCCCAAATCTGCTAAACTACGACCTCATACAAAGATAATTATATGGTGCAAGTGTCCAATGATAATGAAGGAGAGATTCGAATTGTTGAATAACAACGTGAACACAATGATTAAAATACAGAAGACATAATATAAATATATATAAAATAATATATATCAGTGATTCTCCTCCGCCGGTCACGGGCACACTAGCGTTCCGCGTGATCCCCTTAAGTATGCCGCGAAAATAAAATATTCGACGGTATCCATTGATATATTTTAGATTTCAATGCTAAACGAATATCCCAAATTAACTAAAAAGGCTTTATCAGTTTTATTGCAATTTTCTACTTCTTATTTATGTTAATTAGGCTCCTCAATCCTAAATAACATCAAAAATAAGAAGTGAGAATGACTACGCTCAACTGAAGAAGATATGATCGTCTGCTTATCGCACATTCGACCAAGCATTGAAATAATCGCGAAAAAAGAACACCAGGCACAGGTTTCACACTAAATAAGCTACCTATAGTTGACTAGAAACATTGAAACAAAGTAAGTTCATATTTATGTGTGTAATTTTTAAAATCTGTGGTTTTATTTCATTACATTTAAATGTATACCCTTTAAATATTTTACTAAGTGTGCTGTGATATTTTTATTTGCTCCTTGTTGTGCCATTGCTTAAAAAAAAATGAGAAACACTGATATATATTATAAATACAACTGAAAGATACGTGAAAATTGCGAGTATTTAACGTGTATTATACCGGTTAGCAAGAGCTCTGCGAAAAAGTGCCCAATCACTAACTGGAGCTATAATAGTCAATAAACCTAGAAAGATTCAAGTGACATATGGTCAACTGACTCAAGAATTTCACGTCGAAACACTCATCAGGGCTAGATAAATCTATTCAACTTATTATTAGATCTCATCTTCGTACCCTTCCAAATTTTCAAACATCAAATTCTCAACTCCCTACCGTTTTGCTAGAAACGTTACGAGATTAAAATGTAAAATAATTTATATTTTTCAATATCGCTATATATACGTACAACCATATGCATATATATCTACACATATACATGTTTTTTGTTTATAGTTATTTTTATTTTTTATATAATTTCGCCATTATCTCAAATTTCTAAGTATCATATTATTCGTAATACTAAAACTTACCGATTATTTACTTGTTTATTTCTATTTTATTTTACTGATATATTTTTGATTCTCAGCAAATATCACACGTTTTTTTAGATCAAATTGTGTCTATATTTATCGCATATTGCAAAAACCCGGTAAATATAACTAACAAATATTTATTGTAATATAAATGTACTGTATAGGTCTATATTTCGGAGATGACGAATTGTAACTATTTACATCGTTCGGACTGTTTTCCTCATCTTTATTATCATATTTACATGTCAGGCGACTAACTTTGAAATTTCGAAGCAAATACTTTATTTAGTCCAAGGGATAGTGATGTGGACCCGAAGTAGGGGCCACGGTAGGAAAACACGGAACACGGGTTAGAGGTAAGAAAGATATATTAAACAGAAAAGTTACAAAGAATAGTGTAAGCAGAGCTTACTATCCAGTGGTGTCCGATATTGGTATCGTACGCGGCTGCGCATTACTGGTATATTTAACAACCCCCCCACACGGGTCGAATGTGGCACAAGGCCGGTTTAACGTGAGCTTACCGAGCCCGTAGGCTCGCCCAAAAATATGCCCATTTACGACCCGTATACACGAGTTTAGAGACTGTCTACCTCCCCGGACGAAACTTTGCCCTGCGGCAAAGCCTCGTCCGAGTTCCTCTGTGCCAAACAGAGAGTTCGACAGCAGAACACGCGGCTGCGCATTCCTGGTGCTACTCCTCCCCTGATTCACATAATAATATAGTACTGGAAGAGTCCATGATGTAGGGAAGTATTGGTCTCACAACAGGTAGGTTGTTCTAATTCCATTTGCCATGCCTTTTGGGGAGGATAAAACACTTCGTGGTAGTCCATGCGTTAAAGAAATATAAAAAAAAATTGTAGTCACAATGTGTACTTGTGACTACAATTTTTTTATTTCTTTAACGCATGGGCTATTAGGAATCCTTTCAATGAATCTAACGAAAACTCCGTGGGCTCCAACTACAACTGGAATTATTGATGTCATCATGTGCTACATGTTTGAGATTTCCACTTCAGGAGCCTTGTATTTTGATAGTTTTTCAAAGATATTCAAAGATACATTACAATCTGTAGGGACTGCCATGTCAATAAGAATATGTATTTTGTTTGAACGGTCTTTGATCATGATTCTTGAGTGATTAACTTTGATTGTTCTGAGTGTATTGTAAAGTCCCATGAAATTATTAGAGATCTGATGTCTGTAACAGCGTTTGGGCGATCTTCATACCAGTTTCTTCGAGGTTCCTTCCTGTAAATCTTGTATATTTTTCAGTGCAGATATTGGTCCACTCTGTGACGCCGAGTTTATATTCATTGGATGCTAACATTGTACGACCAGATATAAGATGGTCAATTGTTTCTGGATATTTAACACAGAATCTGCATTTCGGGTAACATAATTTTTCAGTATGTGTGCTTTGTAACTTCGAGTTACCAAGCATTGGTACAGGAAGGATAAAAACCTTCAATTTAAGTTTTTAATCCTGATTTGTATGGGATAATATGGAAGAATATTGGCCATGAAGAGGTTTATCTTGCCATCGTTTTGGTATGTAGTATATTGCATTTGCTTGTACCTGCTTTTTTAGGCTGTTTGCCGAGACAAGTAGATGTATTATGGTTTACTTGTACTTTTTCACCCACTTAAAATTCCCTTTTAATTTTGTTAGCAAATATTATTACTAATCATCATTATTATTTCCTTAGATTTCTGTTGTATACACATATCCTTCCGGCTCCCAATCCGAGACCTAAGGTCAGAAATGGCTTCATGATATTTTCCACTGATCGTTTTTGTCACCCCCACCCAAGATCACACACATTTTACATATATAAAGCTCTTCGTAATGTGTGATATGTACTTGTGAGTAAAATGTTTTGTATCTATTTAAGGCATGGGCTACCAGACATCTCATCATTGAGTCTATCGGAACCTTTTCCAATAAATCCGAGGGCGCCAACTACAACTAGAATTATTGATGTTCTCATGTGAATCATCTTTAAGATTTCCACTTCAAGATCCTTGTATTTTGATATTTTCGAAGATCGATAAAGATACATTACAATGTGCAGTGACTGCCATGTCAATAAGAACATTCTGTTTTTGTGGCCTTTGATTATTATTATTATTATTATTATTATTATTATTATTATTATTATATACTGATTAATTTTATACATATAAATATATGAAAGTATATTTATTTGATATAGACACACATACATTTATATATATATATATATATATATATATATATATATGTATGTATTATATGAATCTGCACATACAAGCATATTTAGATATACAAAGATTACATGTAGAACGCATTCATACGGAGACCCATATGAATATAAAATGTTTTTTTCATATCATCATTATAGATACAATATCAGGAAAATAGAAATCTTTACAATACATAAAATTATCGATCATATTTTGTTTATTCTGAATTAGTTCCTTTAATTATATATTTATAATTTAAGTTCTATGTTAACAATTTATTCTCATTTACTTCTCACTTATGGGACTCTCTTCCGGTTTGCAACTTTTCAGTCAACGTTGATCTTCAAAAATATAAACGTTATGTCAGTATTTACATTGTACCTTCTTAATTCTTGTCTTATGACTCACTCTCATTAAAACTGTTTTTCTCTCAGACTCAATGACCCCATGCATCATTGCTTTGGGTGAAATAAGTAACAGAATTCATTTATTTTATAATTTTATATTATTGGTCTTCAGTGAATATGAAACACATTCCTTCACCGAAAAAAAACTGTCCACATTCAGCTATCAAGACCATATTCAGCCATCACTAATACATTCACATTCAAGACAATATTCAGCCATCAAGATCACATTCATATTCAAGACCACTTTTGCATTCAACACTACTTTCAGCCATTAACACATCCCCCCATCAAGACTACATCCAACCATCAAGACCACATCCAGCTATTAATACGACATTCACATTCAATACCACGAATCACATTCAAGACCCCATTCACATTCAAGGCCACATTCAGCCATCAAGACCACATTCAGCCCTCAAGATTACATTCACCTATCAAAATTACATTCACTTTCAAGACCACGTTCAGCTCTCAAGACTACATTCAGCTATCAAGACCACATCCACCCATCAGGACCACATTCACATTCCAGACCACATTCAGCCATTGCATATGAAGATAAATACATTGAATACCATTAACAAATATTCATTTTGAACATGTGTTGTTCATTTGCTGTATTTATTTTATGATGAAATAATATGAGATGCAATTGCATCCTATATAAAAAACTTAAAAAATAATGTAAATCAGTATTTCCATGTTGTCTGTCTTCATAGCATCTCCTTGTGGGTGACAAATTATTTTCCACCCTACAACTCCTCTCTTACATCAAAAACGTCCCGATTTTCGTATTTCCGTGGAAAGCCCCCAGACGAACTACATCCGTTAGTTCTACCAGTACCCAGTTTCACGACTAAGACCCTTCATGCTATACATATTGTAGCGAACCACCCTAATTCCCTTCGTATTCCATTGGTGAGATGTAAGTTCCCCTCGAGCAGCTTCTTCCCACGAACCGCTGCGACTCCCAAAAGGATGCTTAACTTATTCAAGTTTAGGGTTAGCCGCTATCTGCACCACAGAAACGCAAAAACTATGCCTCTTGCCCTGTAACCCTCTTCTAAAGTGGTTTTCGGGGCTTATACAATGTGAACATCATTGCAAAACAAAACAAAAAACTTTCTCTCCCAGCCTTTCGCTTTTCGTGTTGGATAAACCTCTATCATAAGAAACGCCTCTGGTTATTCCAAAAGGGCTGTGGCACTTTGTTCAATAATTGAGTATGCATTCATATGTTTGTATCTCACTCTGGGCCTATCTATCTATCTATCTATCTATCTATCTATCTATCTATCCATTTTTTTAAATTGGTCATTTCACGCTTTGCCGTATCATACGAAATAATTGCAGTGTGCAATGTATAAACTGTCGTCTGCATTACGTAAAATGAAAATAATGCTGACATCTCATTTTAACAGATATATTTACCAAAATTACACAAGCATATGAAAGAATAAATTTATTTAATCAAATCTACAGACAACTTCGGGATCTCCTGTAACTCTTCTGGAACATTTCCTTGTTTAAATTGGTTAATGTTGACACAAACATTGGCTTCAGTTCATCTTTGGTGTTACAAGGAGTTATGTTGGTCTCCCGCTCAGTTGCGCCCGTTGCATAATATTCCACGGGTTTGCAGTCTGGGGAGTTAGGTGTCCAGATGTGAGGGGTGATGTGGTCGCAGAAATTGACTGACAGCCATGACTGTGTTGTCCTGCTTGTGTAGCATGGTGGAGATTTTCTGTTGCAAAACGTAGGTCCTTCCAGTAGCCACCCTCTAGATTTAGGGCAGCATTACCTCCTCAAGGCAGTTGATGTAGGTTTCTGCGTTTAATCGGTGGCTGCTCGCTGTTTCTCATCCATTGTGTGTGTGTATGTGTGTGTGTGCGCGCGCGCGCACAAGCGTGTGTGTATGCATCCGAAACTGTTTTGATCCCTGAGAAAGAGGATGATTCTCTTTTTATATCCTTAAGGAGATTCAAAATCTAATTTCGCGAAGAGGTGTGAATTACTTGAAAACAATGTTTTCATTGGTTAGAAAATAATTTCACACTGGCTTGCGAAAATCTTTTTCTCGAATTTGGGGGAGTCGTGAAGGGAGTTATCGTTGTTATTTTCTAAATGGTCCAAAAATAAAACGTGGTATAATAACGCCCGTAAAAATTTTGGCAGTGTTTACCCTATAATTACTATTTATCCAACAAATTTTCAGATAGGATTTTATTGCTTGAGAAAAAAAAAATATATATATATAGGAATTAATTACTATAATCCTTCTGTCTTCGCCGATTGTTCTCTGTGTTTTTATGTCGTACATTTTTTTAAAGATGTAGTCTGAATCCGGAGTGGAAGATGTCTGGCTAGTTCCTCCCAGTTTTAAAGGTTGGTATCTCTATTTCCTGCTTCCGTTTTATTCTCATAGCGAAAGAAAATAGGAAAAGACGTTGCTAAAATACATGATTCAAGATATTTCTCCTGGTTATGCATCTCACATCGCAGGATTTTATTTCGCTTCTCTAGGCCAACTGCTGATGTATTAACGACTATTGCTGAAAGAATCTGTCAAACTTTAGATAAAGATGGTGAAGCTCGAGCTGTTGCTTTGGATCTCTCGAAGGCATTGGACATGATTTAGTACAATGGTCTTCATCACAAATTGAAAGTTTACGGTATTTATAGACGAATTGTTGAATTGAGTCAGTCTTTTGTTATCGAATGGCGAAATGAATGTGGTCTGGAACGGCCACTCTTCTACATCTATTTGCATTATTGCAGGCGTCTCCAAGAGGTCTAACCTTGAATCTATATTGTTTTTAATTTTCATCAACGACCTCCTTGTTGCCATCAGTTCTCAACTCGGTAACTATTTAGTAGTGTGTCTGAGCGGTTTGTTAAGTTCAAATAGACAGCTAATCTAAAAAAATGATCTGCAGTCTGTTATTAACTAGTGCAAGGAATGGCTTGTTAATTTTAACGCCTACAAAACGAAAACTGCCTTCTTTTAATCGTCTGAGACAACGCTTTTTGACTTCCATCAACATGGCTGATGCTAATCTCCAGGAGAGCGACTTCTTCAGTCTTCTAGGGTTATCGTTTTCCGCTGACATGAAAATATTATATTGAATCAACTGCTAGGTCTGCTGCTAGTGGATTTAGTTCACTGTGTCGTGATCGACAGATTTTTTCCTGATCAGAATCTATTCTGCACATTCTTAAGTTTACCATTCGTCGATGCATTGAATATTCCATAGATTTGGTCTAACACTTCTATTAAGTATTTACAGGTTATTTATAAAATACAAAGAAGAATCTGAAATTCTAAATGTCCTCACCTGGCATCTCGGCTTCAGTTACTTTCCAGCCACCATAACATAGCTTCTCAGTGCCTTTCGTAATAATACTTTCATGGTAATTGTTCTGATGAGCCTTCTTCTTTGGTACCTAGACTTTATGAATTTAAGTGCAGTACTAGATTTTGCGTTGTGGTGTAACGGGCAGAGAACTCGGAGAGTCGAGTTCGAATTCCAGTCGAGTTCGTTAGATTCACTTACGCACATATACCCTTGGGAAAGGTGTGAATCCATCTCTCCTCCCCTACCAGCTATGGGTTGTATAGCAAGACAGACTTGTTCTTGATTGGCAACCAGTCGACCGCTGAAAAATAGCAGTCAGTCATGCATCGAAAGATACATGATGGCCTAAATGTGTATCACGTATGCAACTTAACAGACTGAGTAGATTTTCGACAAGTTCTCATTATTCACAGATTATTTGGTCTTTGATTTTAAATGCAATGTCAATCGTTATTTTCTGTCGTTTTAATTCCTGTTCTTTGATTATTCTCCTTCTTTAATAGTGTTTCTGTATCATATTCTCTCACACCCTTGCGTCTTAATGATTTTATTGCGTTGCAATAAAAATATACACTTGGATATGCAGGTGTTGTAATATGTAGCGGCTCAGAATGAGAATTTGGAGAGCCTAGTTCGAATTCTGGTCGAGTTTGTTACATTCCCTAACGGGCAAATAACCTTCAAAAAGTATGATTTCATCCATTCTGCCTCAGCTAGTTAAATATCATGACCGTGTATGGAAAAATTCCTACAATATTATTAAAAATTATTCTTACAATCCAATAAATGTTTCGGCTTTCAATAACTCACAAAGTGTTGATAAGCCGTAAAAAATATCAATCAATCAATGGGAATCCCCTGCACGCTTCAAAAAGACTTCATCAGCTTCTGAAGCAGTGATGAATTCAATTGGTGGTTTATTCAGTTTCGGTTAGGGAGTCTTCAGAGTTATCTCCCTTTCTGGATGACCGACCTCAAGTTTTCTTAATGGTAATTTAAAAGAGTGAAGTCCTAAGTTGATAGCACTAGAAATGCCCAATACCAGTAAATGCGTTAGGCATACCCATTTCTATAAAGCTCAGTAAGGTGTCAAAATTTGAAATCCAGCGAGACATGATCTGGACAGTTATCAGTATAATCACATAATTAACATTTATTCCTCATTTAGAACAAGGAACTCTACGAAACCATTTCTGGAAAGCAGTAATGAAAAATGCGATAGAAACACTTCTTGCGACCCACGAAGATGCTTGTATCTGTACCAAAAATCATAATTAATTTAGCAAAGTCAATGCTCCATTTTTGTTGGGATAAGAAAAATGTTGCCGATCTTAATGTGATGACTTGTTATGAAATAGTCAATTCTGATTGATATTGTCGTCAACTGGAAACACTAAACCAGATCTTGTTAAATAAGCGTGCGTCATTCGTTCAGTTTGAATAGTACATTACCGTTACATGATAACGCAAATCCACACATTAAAAATTAACGCAACAAAAGATATTCGATCTGCATGCGAAGGTTTTATCTCATCCAACCTACTCACTCAAAATTGTCCAATCAAATTATCACGTTTCTGGCTCTTTACAGTATTTCCTAGACGAGAAACCCTCAACCAAGTATGAAAAAATGAAAATGATGTCTAAATGTTTGATATTTGTTGCTTTTAATGTCGTTTGAAGAAATTTAACCCTAAGGCATTAATAACTTTCCGACTCAATTCGATTATTTCATCAAAAATCAGAGAAACTATTAGCTTCATTGAATTTGTATTTCGCTTTAAAAATAAGTTAATTATAGTCTCAACAAAAAAGCAACAAAACTTTCTTTCCAGTATGATGTGTGTGTTGACAGATAGATAGATCGATAGATAGGTAGATATTAAAATATAAACGGAGCCATTAATATATATACACACACACACACACACATATATATATATGTATATATATATATATTTACATAGCTATTAAGATAGATAGTTAGATATTATATATATATATGTATATATATATATATGTATATATATATATATATATAGATAGATAGATATATAGATAGATAGATAGACATTAATATATAGATAGATGTTACTATATAGATAGATGGTTATTAATAGATAGATAGATAGATAGATATTAATATATTTAGCTATTAGTATATATATAAATAGACTGACATTAAGATAGATAAATAGATAGATAGACAAACATTAATATATAGATAGATAGATAGATACATATTAATATATAACTATATATAGATAAAAAGATAAATATATATTAATATAGCGAGAGATGCTCATATAAGTAATAAGTATATATATATATATATATATATATATATATATATATATATATATATATATATATATATAAATATATATATATATATATATATATACATATAAATATATATATATATATATATATATATATATATATATATATATATATATATATATATATATATATATATTAAAATAATGTTATTTAGATTCATTTCTTTAAAAAAAATATATCCGTGAAATTTTGACCATACAATTAACTCTATTGTTCAATATTTCAAAAAAATTTTTAAACATTAAAAGTAAAAAAGAGATAACACAGAAGAAAAATCAAAAAAAAATCAGTTCATTATTGATCTTGTTGAGTTTGTTATTTCGTATGGGCAACCGTATATGTCATTATCCGAAATAGGGTAAGCCAAAAGCGTCAATTTACAAACTCGTATTATACAATCGAAATATCGTTACTCATTGAAAGTTTTCTTTTTGCTTTTCCCATAGATTAGTATATACGATTTATTAAGAAATATTTATTAATATTTACTTAAATTTACACTTACTTTATTGAAATTACTAAATGTTCATCAATATAAAACCATTGCATAGAATAGTGACAAATTAATTCACGGGATACGGTATACGTTTTAATATAAATATTCGAGAAAGTTGTATCTGCCAAATAGGTATATATTCACAAAATTAATCAAACGTATACATGTGTTAATATTCATGTGCGATATGAATTTAAATCAATAATTCCGTAATAAAATGATTTTAAAAAATTATTTATTTCTTACAATACATATTTTTCATTCCTCTTGATAATACACCTCATCTATATGAGATAAACATTGATGATTCAAATAGACCAGGCATTATACAATCAAAATTCCAGGCATTTATCGACTTGCCGAATAGTCTCATGACACCCACGTGTCAAGAGGTTTCAAGTGAGATTTCAACACAGAAGGGGCTTTATGTTTACAGTGATGTTCACCTTGTACTGTACAAGGTCCAAAGGCCACATAAGGCAGTGAGTTACTGAGTAAGAGGTACTAATCCAAGCAAGCTGATAACGCAACCAAAAGCCAAAGATAAGGAAATTTTAGAAGGAAATGGAAAACAATCGTAAACAGGAGACACTCCTGTTTAAAAGACCGTGGTAGAGAGTGAACAGGCAACGGGTGAATATATCTACTCCACTTAAAGAAAAGAGTAAATAAATATTAAATAACATTCAGTATCATTGCGGTTGATATGCCGTAAAACATAATAAACCAAAATAAACCATCAAAAGAACGAGGAGGCGTGTAAAATTAAAATTTATTTTTTTTAATCTAACCGATTTCATTTAGATTCTTTTTCTTTTTCTTTCCATCACTTTTCTTAGTAGATATCCAACACTCTGATAATACAATTTCTGCCAATTTTTCATACATTTTTCACCAATAATGTTCTTGATATATAAAAATATATATCGTTATCAAATATATATATATATATATATATTGCGTATATATTTTGGCAGCATGCTTTCACTGAGACATGTTGCATGGAACAATTTAGACAACTTCTCTCTACTTATTTTCAAATGGGTCCTTTCATATTCACGGATAATCTTCTTAGTATTCTTATTAAAGTAAGAGAGAAAAATACCATATTGATACACATTCAATTATTCCTCGTACTTTCGACATTAGCACAATGACATCATCAGATTTTTCGGAAATTCTACCACTAAGCTGTCGGCGCACGGCAGGGAAGATGGTGAATTTTAGCGTATTTATTTTTAGATTTAGATAAACATACAGTGACTGAGAGGACTCAATTTTGCCGAAGAGTAAATGTATGTGTGTTTGTAATATATATATAATACATATTATTGCTGATATATAATAATATATCGTTGCTGATATCCCCTGAGGAGTGAAGGGAGCGATTTCCAGGGGCTCTGTCCACGAACTTCTAGAGTCGGGATGATGCATGAAACATCAACCAGGCATGGGAACAATTTTCTATGTGTATTAATCCTACCATATATATATATATATATATATATATATATATATATATACGTATATATATATATGTGTCTGTGTGTGTGTATGTCTGTGTGTCTGTGTGTGCCATATATATATATATATATATATATATATATATATATATATATATATATATACGTGTATAGACATATATATATATATATATATATATATATATATATATATATATATATATCCCAGCTTAAGATTTAATCAAAAACGAAATGCTTTTTCAAAAAGATATCTGAATCGACCCCAGTCACATAGTTTTAACTCAAATAGAGATTTATTGCTGAACATTTTCGGAATTTTACAAATCAAACTCCTAAAATTAATCTTCGTTCTCCAAATTGAATAATCATTAATCAATAATCTTTCCAAGCTATAAAGCTAAAATTCGCAAGAGCTTTCTCTGCAGATTGCACGTTGTAATGATCGTTCAATAGAAAGAGGAATTTAGGTTGTCGCATTGGTGCAATTTTTAAACAAATGTAGGCAGAAACGATGATCATAGACAGGGAGTAAATTAAATTCAATCCGAAAGCAGAACACAGAAAGAAATTAAATTATTTAATAATTTTTTTGTTCTTTCCAAAAAATATTGCTTCAAATAAGGCAAATCTCGAACGCTGATATATTTTAATGATTACAAAACAGGTTAAAACGGAAAAGGTTGTCAGATATTGAATCCCAACGGAAATAGGACATATGAGCATGATGTGTCATCTCACTGCACTTATGAACCCTTTACAATGAGGCGATTCTGAAAGAATAAATGTCTTAGTAGTCTTAGCAATTTAAAACATGTTGATGTCATAGCGTTGATAGCAGACACAGACATGAAATTACATGAACCTCTACATAATGTAGTAAAGGAAAACGAGAAGAAAGGACTGAGCATCAATTGTAAGAAGACAGAAGGTATGGTTGTCAGCAAAAGGGACAACCCAAGATGCCAAATACGAAGTGGGGATAACAAAGTCAAGCAAGTACAAAATTTGAAATATTTACGTACTGTAACAGAGGACGGGAAATGTTACGCCGAAATTCGAAAGCTGCAATAGCCAGTTAAATCGTTATCTTCTGTAATTTTATTTTTCTCTGTCGGGGTCAGATAATTAGCCCTTCTCGGTCTTGGCCCTGCTACACCAAAAATAACTAATGAAGTTCAATCCCACGGGGACCTTTCCCACTTGCTCTCGGTATGAAACTTGCGTTATTAACTTGCGACCGAGGCGTCCTCAAAAACGTAGAAATATCGATGAGCCTTGATGCATTTTGGAATCTCAGTATTCAGCATCCATTCTTCATGTCTCGAATTAATCGCTGCTCTGTAGCGAGTTTGATCCTAACTAGGGTCCACATAGATTTGGCCTTGTGAGAAATGTAAGCTGGGAAATTTAAACATTGTCATTCAGTAACGTAGGAAAAACATGAAACGGTCCTAAAAGATAGTGGAATGCCAGCAACACTCATATACACACCACAGATGTTTAAAAAAGCCAACAGGAAAAGTAACATCATATGCCTCAACCCACCGTACAACAAAAACGCAAAAAGAAACGTTGGAAAAATATTCATCAAACTTTTACACAAACACTTCCCCGAATCAACCACCGCCCACAAAATATTCAGCAAAAACTCACAGTAAAAATCAAATATAGTTGCAGCGAGAACATGACACAAATAATAAAAAAGCACAACACGAAAACTATCAACAAACCACCCGAACAAATTAAACACACGTGTAACTGCAGAATAAAGAACGAATGTCCCTTAGACGGCATTTGTTTACAAAACAATGAAATATACCAAGACTGAAATATACCAAGACAAAACATATTTCACAAATAGTAAATACACGAACCGCACAGACCTTTCCAAGTATATGTGGTTTATTTAAAAACAAAAAGGAAATCTCACCAAAAATATTGTGGAAAACAAGGAAAAGAACATCTGTCTACAACAATCAATCCCAAAACTGCAAACTCTGCTTGGAGGAAAAGATAGCTGTAATTACCTTCCCAGACCAAAAAGAAAAAACTACTAAATAAACGATCAGAACTTATCTCAAAATATACACGCGAAAACAAATTTTTACTGTTACTTAAAAATCGAAAACTGAAAAGAATAAATAAAATAAATAGGCAATAAAAGTAAAAGGAATTAATCCAAATAAATAAAGTAAATAATAAACAAATTAACAAACAATCCCGCCAAAATAATTGTTAGAATAGACTATTCACAATGCAATAGAATACCTACAATACATCAGTGTTCCGTATATATATAGTCGAGAAAAAACACAACGCATGTTACCTGATGATTGCGTTTAGCATGAAACAGTCTATCGCCACTAAGTGTTGACTTTAATGTTTACTTTCAGATTTACATACGCTCTATCTCTGATATTGAGCACTTTACCCCATAAATATAGCATAACTTATATTTCTTT
This sequence comes from Acanthosepion esculentum, assembly GCA_964036315.1. Lineage (NCBI taxonomy): Eukaryota > Metazoa > Mollusca > Cephalopoda > Sepiida > Sepiidae > Acanthosepion > Acanthosepion esculentum. The sequence continues at coordinate 54,701,607 of OZ038481.1, forward strand.
ATATATATATGTAAGAAAATGTTTTACATATGTTATCCCTCCTTACTTAATTTCATGAAATTTCGAGAAATTAAATTTAATTCTCAAAATATATTATTTTTTAGTTAAATGCAGGCCGCATTGGAGAATGTAAACACATTTCTTTTTTCAAATTAATGCTCAATTCCCGAAAATCTGCTCCGAATCGTAAAATGAAAAATGAAATAAAATTATGACATTGTTTAATTAGAAAATTATTTAATTGCTTTTATAAATAAAATTTATTAAGGACACTATTGTCTTAAGAAAAAGATTTTTTTTTTTAAATAATGAATTTTTACAAGAATAGTTTTAATTTTTTTTAATAATTTATAATATTATGAATCGTTTATAATTCTGCATTACTTCAATCCGATTAGGTAATATTGTTATTAAGTGAAAACTATATTTACAAAGCAAAAATTGAAAAGCTAATTTTTAAAAATTTTATTTTTTATGTATAAAAACTATTACGTAACTTGCCTCTGTTTTAAAGTATTGGCGACCATACACGATATAATCAGAAAATAATAGTGATGATTATAGTAAATTTAAATTTAACAATCCTAAAATTAGATTACGGAGATTATTTTCCACTATTTTTAAGATTACTGAGGACTTAAAATTATATAAATAACACGTACATCCGTTATTTTCTTAAATTATCTTTTAACAAGTAAAGTCTCAGTAGAACAACAATAAAGTTGTTGGCAGTTGTTGGCTTGTCAAGTGATCTACGAGGATCAAGCAACGATGATAAGTGCGTAATCACCGCTAGTTTATTTTAAAAATCCATTTCTCTGGTATTTTAAATTTAACGTAAATAATTTGTTTTTCTAATCAGATTAATTATACTTTAAATCAGTATTCCTCCAATAAAGTTTCAGAAATGTATATTTTATTTATGGACGATTTTTAAAACCGAAAATTAACTTTTGTTTACAAATGTGTCAAAATATGTCAAAAATGGCCGATTTTGTGAAAGCTACCAAAAACTTGATATTCCAATCAATATAAATTTCTATTTTAAAGACACCAGATATTTTTTGCTTATTGGTAATAGTAAATTTAATCACTTAGCTTTCAATTAAAAATGAAATAAAAGCTTCAAGAATGCCTATTCATTTTAAAAATTCATTTTAAACTTTAGGTATGGAAAATTCAGTTGAATTTCCTATATATGTAGTAATTGAAGGACAAAGTGGTAAACTACTGTATAATCTGTTTCATCCTCTATTCGGACTTCATCGTACTAAAGTTGGAACAGTTGAAGATTTTGGAATGCCAAAATAAAATTTTGTCAGACGTGTCAGGACACAGTCTAGATGATCTAAATCGGTTTCCATTCGATTTTGATTTTGTTTTCATCGTTTTTATTTTTTAGGTATCCCACAGTGTGACAGCAGAAGATCTGCCAAGAAAAGTGAAATGTTGTAAGAGCATGTACGTAAATTTACTGTCGACGATTTAGCAATCAAACACTTTCTATATATTCTAATTGGAGCTTCATTTTTAAATGTTGTTATTTTTATTCCCCACCCACCACAGACAAATTGTACATATGGGAACTAGTTAGGACTACAGAGAGACTTGAAGGTATTATGGGGACTGTAGTAGGAATGGTAAACAAAAAGGTGTTGTTTTGGTTTAAGGAACACTATGTCATATTTGGATCAATAATTGTGGCTCTCTAAGTTTAATTGAAGACCAATCTTTCGCTTTCCCCGCTTTTGGCCCTGTGTCTCATTTTTGTATTATAGCAAAATAAATATTACTTTCCTCTATGGTATACAAATTTTATTCATTGTAAATATTCATTGGGGCTTCATTTTTATATGTTGTTATTTTTATCCCCCGCGAAACTAATTGTACTTATGGGAACTACTTAGGGCTACATAGAGACTCTGAGGTATTATAATGTTTGTAGAAAGAATGGTGAATAAGAATGTGTTGTTTTTGGTGTAAGGAATACTGTGGTATGTTTGCATTAGTAATCGTGGCTAGCTAAGTTTAAGATAAGACAGATTGACGATCAGTCTTCCTCTATCCCTACTTTTGAACTTGTGCTACATTATCGTATTTTTCAAAACAATTTCTATATATTTTTATCTGATATTCTCTGTGCTTCCCTAGGTCTACGTACAGATTTTGAATTCAGTATTTTCCTTCTCCTATACTAGTTACCAACGTAGGCTAGAAAACCCAGCCTACCTTGCTATTTAATCAATAGCTGGAAGAAGAAGAAGAAATGAATATATACCTTTCCCCAAGGTCTTATGCGAAAGTGGATGTAACGAATTCTACCAGAATTCAAATTCACCAATTTTTCGTTTCGATCTAAACTAACTTCACATATATATTGTTTTGTTTTCTTTTGTTTTTTTACTAGGGAAGTATACTAAACAATTTTAGTTACAGTCTGGGCATAGAAATCGATATTTCATGGTGACTGTCAGACATAATCACTGCATGGGGATTGCCAGTTTCATGCCTTAAGCGATCATCGTATCATGTATATAATGATGTTAAATAAGATCATAAGCAACATCCCCTATGACTTGCAATAAAGAATATTATAGAAAATATAACTATTATTATTATTATTATTATTATTATTATTATTATTATTATTATTATTATTTTATTTCCTTTCATTTCTGGTGCATACTCATTTCTTTCTGGGTCCCAATCTAAGGTCAGAAATGTCAGCATGATATTTTCCACAGAGCATTTAAAAAAAACGAAAACAAAAACAAAAAAACTAAGATCGCATGCATTTTACATATATAATTCCTTTGTAGGGTGTGAACTGTACTTGTGAGTACAATATTTTGTGTTGCCATATATGGTCTTGTGCCCCCGCTGTTCATCGCGAGGTTCTTGACAAAATCCAAAGACCGGTATGCAATGTGATAGGTCCTGACCTGGCATCTCGACTCCAGTCACTTTCCCACAGATGTAATGTGGCTTCCCTCTCTCTTTTCTATAAATATCTTCGTAGCATCTACTCTAACTTTATCCTTTCCTCACGCCCCGTACTAAGTCTTTTCCTTTACTCAGACTCTCTGTAGCGCCTTGCGTACTTGTGTCACTCCCACCTTGCCTAGGGTGAGGTACTTAAAAAAATTGAAGGCTTGGGGTACCAGGGATCCCTGCAATGGATCTATTGTAATCTTTTCCAATCAAACCGAGTGCTCCATCTACAACTGGAATTTTTGGTGTCCTCATGTGCCAATTATTGAGATTTTGAGTTCAAGGTTCTTGTACTTTAATAGTCTTTTGAAGATCTTCAGAGATGCATTACAGCCTGCATGTCAATTATTATTATTATTATTATTATTATTATTATTATTATTGCAAATCTGACAGCAAAGTATGTCAATAAAGTGCCAATTTATATACAGAAGATTAGGCAAAAATACTTCCATATAAAAATAATGACACATTAAAACGGAACGAAAATAAACGATTTGTCATCTTTCGAATTCAAACGTTTCGTTTTTCACATTCGATCTAAATAGTATTTCATGACCGTTTCTGTTTTTGTCTTTTTTTATCTGTCAATGTTTCTCTTTTTTTCTTGATATTATATATTTTATTTTATTTCTTTTTTCAGTTTCGTAGACGACATGTTATCATTTCAATCCTCTTTATTTGAAATTTTCTTTCTTTTCCCGTGTATAAGGACAGTAAAAAAAAAACTTTTAATAAACGATTAATCAAATATTTTAACAGCAGGTATAACACAAATATTGACTGGGATTATTTACGAATCTATTCTCTCTAATTCACTATCAAATGCAGGCATTCTAACAAGTAAATTTTGAGTAAATTATTTTGTCCTTAACTCGGATTTCTTCTACAGACTTTATTGACAGTACAAATGATAAAATATAACGACGTCTCTTAAACAATTGTCCTGAACTATTAGTTTTATTATTTATTTATGTTGAAGATAACATGAACCGAATATGTGAGCAAAGATGAAGTTTCGGAGAAAATAGAAAGAAAATGGACACTAATACTTGACATGAAGAATAGACAGTTGAAATTTCTGGAGCACATTGATGAGGAAGGAGGGCTTGGAAAATCTGATACTCACAAGAGCAAGAGGGATAGAAGAAAACAATGGAAAACAAACAGTGCACATGACTAAATGGAGGGCGGAACATGTATTAGGAGAAATGACAGAAAGACAAAGCTTATTGAGAGATACAGGGGACAGGAAGTTGTGGAGAGCCATGGTCGTCCACGCCCTGAGAGGACACGGCACATACAGAAGGAGAATGTGCGCAGGAATTTCAATCTGTTTTTTCTTGACCTATATACCGTTTTCCTTCAGGAGGTGAGCAGTGATGGCCCTCCACAACATCCGATACTTTGTAGCTCTTTTTAATTTTTATCTTTTTGCTACCACAACCCTGTTCTGCTATCCATTTACACAAGCATGTTAGATTAATCTGTTTCCTTCTGCCCCTCTCGCCTTCAATATGTTCTGGTCACATTGCTGTCTCCTCGGTCACAACCACATATAACTGCTAGCGGTTCACTACCTTTGATCACGGTATCAATTATAAAAACTATTACCCGGTGTTTTAAAATAGTCCTCGGATTGAGGAATCGAAGAGCCGAGTTCGAATTCCAGTCGAATCCATTACATTCACTTACGTGCTAATACGTTGGGAAAGGTATGAATTCTATTCTTCTCCCCACGACTATGGGTAAATAGCAGGACAGACCGGGTTCTATAGCCTTGGACGGCAACTGGTATACCGCAGAAAGAAATAGCAACCTACTGCGGGAAAAATCTGCCTCGTCAGTCATGTATCACAAGATACATGATAGCCTAAGCATGTATCACACATGGCACATAACTGACTGATGATGGTAACACTTCATAACAATCCTACTTCTCCGACACGCCGTCGTTATGGCCTTATCATTTCTGGCCGTTGCTTCTGGGTCTTTGGATCGCTAATTCTTTGTTCCAGCTGATAAGTAAATGCGGCAATATTCTATCGGTTTTTCCCAACGCATGTTGTGCTTTTAAGATCCCGGAAAAGATGAATCCGACAAAGATCTCTGAAATGAAATGCCTAATCGATCGTACTCATCGGATTACAACAGTATTACAAATACCTTCTCCTAAATAATAAGATTGGCAGCTAGGCATCATCATTTTACAGTTGAATTGACCAGATGTAACCGTAACTTTTATGCTAAGAGTTTTGGAACTCTTCTCGCTCCTTACGTTCAAGTCAACGTTGATCTTCAAAAAGCGCAAACTCAATGTCAGTCACCATCTTATATCTTCTTAATTCAAGTTATTTTATTGTTATCTCTACTTTTTTTCATACTGTTTCGTCCTCAGTAACATCTTGCATCTTAGCGCTTTTATTGCCTTACTTGGGGTGAAATGATCGAAAAAGTCAATTCACCTCCTATAAACAATAACAAGTTGGTTTAATTAGATGGGACCACTGGCTGAGGTAAGTTCTCTGTACTTCTGTCTAACAAGGTAATTATTGCTGGAGGGCCTTTCGATTTGCTAAAGTCTCGATTCTGAGGGTTTTTTAACGACATTTCAGAACGAATCTTCCAAGCGACTCCTGCTTGGTGACTCTTCCAGAGACTAGCGACGACTGCGAACGACTGTCTTCGAAACGCTTTCCCACCTGCAACTCATTTCACTGGCGACCGCTGCGCACCTAAATCAATAGAGATTCCTCACAAATTCCTCTCCGCCGCCAACTGGTCAATTCCAACCACTTTATCGCTAGGAGGCAGTCTTCCTCGCACTTGAGACAACCCAATTTCGGTACCTACGCACTTCTGTGGATTCTCCAATGTTTTATAAACACGTATTTACGGTGTACGAAGATTGTGATGTAGGCAACGTCATCGGCTTTGATGATTTTCACCTGTTGACCTTATGAAACAATTTCTGTTTCAAATCATGAGTACCTTTTTTCCGAATTATCTAGAAAACATAGCCATAAAAGTAAACACCTTTCTAACCGTGGGAACTGGTATTTTAGGTTTAACCTTTTCAAACTATTTAGCGGAGTTTATTGAGTTCCAAAATCTGCACTACTCTCATGTCTCATAATGTTATACTGTGAAAACTGTCACACGCATGATTGTCTTGATAAGATACCGAAAAACGTAGGATTTAAACTATGCTGTCCTCTTAATAGACTAGTGAGCCCAACAAAGAAAAATTGCGAAGTTAGATCGTCATTTAAAAAAGCCCTGTTACCGGCATTCACCCCCCTACTATCTCCACCTACACAACCCATCCCAAGGTAGTGACTTCCGCTTTGTTTTGGAGCTTTCAGCCCACCTCCCTCTACCACATTACGGCCGATTCTGAAATATATTGAATTCTGCGGCCCAATGTGATGAATTGTTGTTGGGAAGGAGGGGAGGTGGTGTGAAGGAGGGTCCAAACACTACCTTGGGATGGATTTTCGGCTATACCAGCAGGACAACTCTCGTCATAACAGATACCTATTTGCTACCACACCCTATAATCCATTGCTTGTTAATGACTGTACTGCATTGCTTGGGGTGAAACCGATTTAAAACATACTAATAAAGTCTTTAGTAGTCATGAGAGGCTGTGCCAAAATTATGATGACGAATTTCAAGTTTACAATTGTATAAATGTAGATGGAGTATTTATTTTTCATTAGTAAAAATCATTTACCGATTTCCTATCTGATATATATACCTTTTACATTTGCTATAACAGGTTGATTCAGTTAGAATTTGCCGTATTTTCTGTGTATAATATTGGCGAACATGTCTGTCCTGTCCACGTCAACTGAGGAAGGCTAGTAAGTGGATCAGCTGAAGTGCTGTGGTAGCAATACAAAGTGACTCTGACGGACAGTGCAAGCAAACTTGTAATGCTACAAGATTACAAAACGATACATAACTTTCTGTGTCAGACTTACCTTTTTTTATTTTTGCTTACTACAAGGCCTGTAAACTAAGTATATCCTGAAAACAACAATAGTTACGACGTTAGAGATATTTTTAAAAGCAGACAATATGGTTTAACTGAAATAAACTAATAATTTGTAAGAAAGGTTCACTTGAATGTGAATAAATAATTAGCCAATCATAAAATATAACATAAATGATTAGCTAACCATGAAGTATAAATTAATGAAATATAAAATAAATAATTAGCCAATCATTAGCTATAAAATTTCTATATGAAAAACGTTTTTTTCTATATTGCACGACTTCAAAGGTTTTTCATCCAACGTCACTCATAATCTTCTGTCTCCTTGATTCCTGGTCTTTTAATGCCCTATCTCTTCTCGACATTTTCTCAGTTTATTTCACATTCCCGAACTCATTGCATCTTAGTGGCTTTACCGCCTCGCTTGGGATAAAATGATAAAAAAAGAAGGGAAATAGATAAATCCCTTAATTCCGCAATATTCAGGTAAATACACTTGTTCTGCGAACGTTTCAAAGTTTTCTTAGTGAACGTTACCGAACAAACAGCTTCACGAAGATCAAGGAGCCCACCAAATAGACTAGTGATAAAGTCGTGAAGAAGTGCAGAGCAATGATATGTTTGAAAAAATATACCATGTTTTTAACATCCCACAGTGCACTATCAAATTGATCGTCAGAAAATGGGAAACATACGAAACACCTGCAAGCATACGAAGACAAGGACGTCCATCTAAACTGAAAAGGGAGCATTTATCACAGAAGGAACCAGGGGACACCTCTCCTAGTAACTTCAGAGAAGTTGCAAAGGCCCACAGGTCTGATGGGAGAATCGATCCAAGTACCAACTATTAGTCGTTCACTCCACAAATATTTCCTCTATGGAAGAGTGACATGAGGAAACCATTGTTGAAAGAAAGTGTACAGTTTCCCACAAATTATGTGCGACACACACAAACACATAGAAGGTGCTCTGGTCAGATGAGACCAAAAACCGAACATTTCTGGCCTTAAACCTAATACTGCACATCACCCTAAGTACACAATTCCACTGTGAAATATGGTGGTGACATCATCATTATAGAGATGCTTTTCTTCAGCAGGAACAGGAAAACCAGTTCAGAGTTACTGAGAAGGAGGGCCTGGAACATTTGATACTCACGGGACAGATGGAGGACTTGTGGGACAGAGGAAATCAAAGCATAACATACTCAGCGAACTTTATATGGATGGTGGAACGGGACTTAGGAGAAATAACAGAAACAAAAAGTTTATTAAGGGCTACATGGACAGGAAGTTTGGAGAGCCATGATCGCCTACGTCCTGAGGAGGGGGCTGGACACATACAAAGAAGAATTAGAAAACCTAACAATACACATCACCCTAAGTACACCATTCCACTGTGAAACATGGTAGTGACAGCATCGTGTTATAGGGATGATTGTCTTTGGCAGGGACAGGGAAGCGAGTCAGAGTTGATGGGGAGTGGATGGCGTCAAATAATAACCATCGAAGTAAACCGGTTAGAATCTACAAAAGACATGAAAGTGGGACGGAGGTTCACTTTCCTGCAAGACAACGACCATAAACATATAGCCAGAGCTACAATACTTTAGATCTAAGTATTATTATTGCGCTCGAATTGCCTAAAGCTCAGGCCTAAATCCAGTTGCGAATGTCTAACAAGACTTGATAATTGGTGTATATAGACGGCTTCTATCTTATTTGACCGAGTTCGGATCAGGTTACTAAGCAGAATGAGCAAGCAGTTCAGTCTCAAATGTGAAGATCTGATAAAGAGATGCGCCACAAAACTAGTAGCTGTAATTGCAGCCATGAATGGTTCTACATGACATTGAATCTAGATTGGGAGGTTGTAAAATCCTGCGTCCCAGAGATGACAGTTTTGTTGTCATAATGATTGTTTGTTTCACAAGAAAATATATTAATGTCCCTAAAAATGTAGAAAAAGATCAATGATGCATAACATTTATGCAAGATACTGTACACACACACACACACACACACACACACACACACAGGTATATATGATTTTTTATATGGCCGCGCAAATGGTAATGGACACGAGGCTGCACGGTTGTATCAGATTGCGTTTCCAAACCGAAGGCAACCGAGTCATCTAACTGTTGCTGCTGCTTATCGTCGCGTTACTGAGCTAGGACGCGTGGCACTGCAAACTATAAATCAAGGAATACTGAGATCCACTTGCAAGTCGTAATCTCATAGTACCACATGAAGGGTACGCGAAGAGAAACTCCTGTATCCGTATCAGTTCATTTGCAACGTGTGTAGGGTCTTTCGTCCTCTGATCACTCACAACGGGAGAGCTCTTGCCGATGGTTTATTACACCAACTGCCGATCCGTTGTTTATCTCTTCAGTCTTGTTTATGAACGAGGTAACATATGGAAGAGATGGAAAAACAAATTTACACAACCAACATTTATGGGCGGATCGGAATCCCGATGGCACAATACAGGATAGACACCAGCATTAGTTTACTATTAATGTGGGCTGGAATTGTAGGCGACTAGCTAGTAGGTCCATATGTCCTCCCAGCATGTCTTACAGGAGCTGTCTTACAGGGACTTTATTTCGAACACACTTCCAGAACTGTTAGAGGATGTGTCACTGCTAATACGAAGAAGCATGTGCTTCATGCATTATGGGGCTCTATCACATTTTATTCACATTGTTCGCGATGCATTGGATGGCATCTGTCTTGAAAGATGGTTAGGTAGGAAGGGGCTGGTTCCATGGCTTGCACATTTCCCCGATATCAATCCTTTGGATTTTGATCTGTGGAGCCAAATTGGTTTATGCAGCAGACATTAATAACATTTTGATCAATTTATCATGGTTTGGTTTGGTTTGGTTTCTTTTACAGCATATCAACCTCAATGGGGTATTTAATGCCGACAAAATTTTTATTGCTGGTAATATCTTTCTTCTAAAATCTATTTCTGGGAATTATTTTTCCTTGTAGAAATCTATAGCTGGTCATATTTTTTCCAAAGAATATATAACTGTTTGTTTTTCCTTCGAAAATTATTGCTGGTAATAATTTTTTTTTTATTACAAAGTATTTCTGGTATTAAAACCGATTAATAGAAAAGTTTGGGCGTTAACTATTTGCCCATATCTGGGACCCTAACAAGTGCTACCACCCCGGGTCAGGGTGGACCTGGGAACACCAGCAATTAAGAGGTGATTCCACGCTCCTCAAAACCTCCTGATCAGAAGCCTTGCTGCTAGACGTAGTTTATCGTCTTAATCAGGACGCGGATGTAGTTTATCGTCCTACCCTGGACGGCATTTTATCATGATTTTCATTGTTCAGCTACAACGATGACCTTTCGGATATATGTTTATATGGACATCTTACTTTGTTTTAGTGTCAGGAAGCCCTCAAAGTTTGTGAAAGTATTTTTGGATTATATCTTGGATGGTACATTTAACAGCGTCTACCGTAAACTACTTTAAACTTAAAAACAAAAAAAATAAGGATATGTTTATATGGATGTTTTTACACAAAGTTTGTAAAACTATTTTTCTCGACCCTGTATATATATATATATATATATATATATACATACATACATACATATATATATATATATATATATATATATATATATATATATATATATATATATATATATATATATATATATATATATATATATATGTATTGAATTGATGCTTTTGTCTGACATTATTTATTTATTGCGGAAAACGTTATTCTCAATGTGTACATTTGTTTGAATATCTATCTCTGTCATCTCTCCTTTATAAAAATAAATAAATAATGTCGCATAAACAAATCTCTTCAAACATTACTGTTGCTTAAGTTCCGCTTACGAAACTGCAGTTTGGCAGATATAGATTCCTTGCTCATTCCTTCAATAGGAAATTCAAATCTTGCCACATCAATGCGGCCTCCGTATATGAATTGGTAAAGGCCCGTTTCGGCTCCAGACGCTCTCCCTTAAAGGGGATACATGTTCGCTTTCTGTTGGAGGCTCAATTTGTCTTCAGTGTGACATTTCATTCTAGGATGGTTCTTATTAATTGCACTGTTTAACAAAATAAAATAAATGATAGCAATTCAAATACGTGTTCCCACTAAAAATAGCGTTTATATTAATGAATAAATAAATATATGGTCACCTGATGATCGCGGGGGCATGAAACTTAAGTATTGGTCCAATCTTTGTCTCTTTTAGGTGTGACGCTGTGAAACGTTTTTGCCATGTCTTAATAACTTCCTAGGCATTGATTAATTTTGGTTACTGTTTGTCTGTTTGGTCTTTTTTACGTCGTTTGTTTATTTTCTCGTTCTTGTAACGGTTTTCTTGATTTCTGTTGTCAGTAAATTCTAATCTTATTTTTTTTATTTTAGTCACCTGTCATCATTCTGTTAGTTGCACCAACACTCCAGAGTTTATATATATATATATATATATATATATATATATATATATATATATATATATAAATATATATATACATATATATAGTTAGATCTATATCTATATATATATATGGTTAGACCTATATATATATATATATATATATATATATATATATATATATATATATATATATATATATATAATCACGAACAGCGAAGTTCTCCTCTGACCAAAGATGAAGAGCCTTAAAAGCAACATGACTCACCACCGACTTCCGTGAGCCGGACACCTTGCCTAAATGCCAGATATCCGCCTACCCAAACAAATCCTCTCTCACATCTGGCAAGAGAGCACGTGGAACCCCAGATTGCATACTGGAAAAAAATGAATGCTCAATGTCATAAAAATGACAGTTCTTTAATATATTTTAATATTGGCCTGTCGAGTTTGGTTGGTTTAACATTTTTGTGTCGCCTGGTGGCATAAAGGTTCCTATTTTACTACCTCTGGCTACGGGACGAGAGGGTTGCCCATGTCACTCTAAGTATAAATATTACCAAGGTCATCGTTAAAATAATAATTTTAATATTGAGAGATTAATTTTCAAGAGTGGCAGTGAAAAATTGTGATCGTTACATGGACTGGACAGTTAGTGAAAAACCTTTCAACATATAAGGACGTCTCCAGCTGTGCTCGTCGAAATCTTTGCCTTCGGGCAGAGAGGAACCCAGACGAGGCTATGCCAAAGAGCAGAGTCTCGTCTAGGGAGGTAGACAGGTACCCGACCCCGTGTACACAGAGGCTACGGGGAATTTTTCCCGGTTTTGCCCCGCATTAAAAAACGGCCTTGTGGAGCTAGGGTAAATAACCTTGCTTCGGAATTACTAACCTGCTACCCGATTCCCTGTCTTTCAGTAGTGTATTCTTTTTTACAATAAACCCCTCTTCTTTCATCTACGCGCGTGTTGCTGTTCCTTGACTCAAGTACCACCTTTGTCTGTTTGTAACTTCTTTAAGGATACAACACTATTATACAACCGACAAAAACTCACTCACACACACATATCTATCATTAAAATTAAACGACACAAAATAATATATATATATATATATATATATATATATATATATATATATATATATATATATATATATATATATATATATATATATATATATATATATATATATATATATATATATATATATATATATATATATATATATTATGAAAAGGATTAAGTCCTACAATTATTTAATATATTTTTGTTTATGCGAATTTTTTATAGATACAATTTATATACAGGTTCGATTCCTATCAGAGAACACATTTTCTACGAAATTTCTCGAACATTCAGGCCGATATATGTAATTAATAATGTTTAATTAAAAACAGACCATTTACTTAAATTAATTGTATCTATAAAAATAACGTGCATATATATATATATATATATATATATATATATATATATATATATATATATATATATATATATATATATATATATATATATATAATTAATCATTTGTGTATATAAATTTATACATTGAGCTTTCATCATAGATTTAATTTTTTAATATTTGTGTATTAAAAAGACCTCTTTGGAATAATCCATACAACCTACATATTTAGTATTATATATATATATATATATATATATATATATATATATATATATATATATATAACTGAAAATATATACTATATATGAGATTACCTGAAACTACATGATCACTTTGAGTTCATAGTCAGTCAAAAAAGGACCTCGAAATAACGATTGTAATGGAGATGCTGACCTACTTTGAGATTGATAGGGTCACTGAATTGGTCAATGGAAAATAGCATAGTGGCCGTATATTGGAAGATCAAAGTTCATTTATTTTCGTAGGGTTGCCAAATAAACCAGGCGCAAAAGAATGCGAATTTCACTGAACAATCAGGTTGATGAAGCACATAACAAAACTAATAATTACGGTTCTAAATGAACAGAGCTCGAAGTAGAATCATACCGAGAAATAGAGAGAGAGCAACTTGCTTTTGTATAAGACTATGGGACAAGAATTCCATGTTCAAAATACTCTCAGAAGGAGTCGTAGAAATTGAAAGATATTGCATCTGTTTTTCATACATGTTGTCAGATTTTATGTAAATCAATATCTTCACAATAGCATTAATATTAATCAACCGATCCGATTTTGGTAGTTCAACAGAACATACTTATATTTATCAATATATCGTATGATTTACGGATCAAAATAGCTATATTTAATCAAAATACAATGCAAACTCTATAATCCGGTAACTATCATGATCCGGCATTATTTTTATTTTTATTTTTTTTTTAATAAGCATCCTTTAGTTCATTGAGCGGCTAAGGGGGCAGCGCCACAAGTTGTTTATAACTTCCCGCATCATCCAGCAGCAGCAGTGTTTTGCTGATACAGTTTTGCTCATTTTTATATATAACTGCATATTTACCCTGCAGGAGAACGCATATTTTTCTCTAATAATATTTCTCGAATGTTCAGACCGGTAGATGCAAATAAATAAATGTACTGTTTAATAAATAAACGGAGCGGCTATTCAAACACTAGTGTCTACTAAAAATAACGTTTGCGTAATAAAAAATCTGTCTGATTAATAGAGAAAAAAATCTCTCCCTTTCTTTACAAATTGCTTTGTTTACTTTAGGATACCAAACTGAGCAGATATGTCTATTTCAAGTCAGATAAAAATCTGTGTTTAAAGTTTTTTTTAACTTTGCTTGGTCATCGACGAACTCTATAAGAGAGAGCGAAAGTACGTTAGATCTAATGACGAATTTCCCCTAGGGGAACACAGGTTCGAATCCTGCCGAAGAGCGCATTTTTTCTCCAATAATATTACTAAAAAATAAACGCATAAACGAAAATTAAGTAATATACAGTTTCATAAATAAACAGAGCGTCTATTCAAATATGAGTATCCATTACAAATAACGGTTCCTACCTATGTTTAGGCGGGCGACTTAAGTTACGCTCGTTTTCCAGCTTATCACGCACAAACTATATCTTATGATTTTTTTAAATCCACCTATGACGATGTTTTTTTTAAACATAAGATATAATTTGTGTCCGATGAGGTGGAAAACCAGCTAAACTTAAATCGCACGTCTAAACGTAGGTATTTGTTATTTTTTTTTCATATATATCTTTGCTCTGTCTACTCACGTCGAGTACTGTTATGTTTACACCTCATGAATAAATTTGATGATTATTTATTTGCTTGCCTGACTATACGGTTGCTTATACCTGGTCGTTTGATTCATCCTAATCTATACCGCTCTCTCTCTCTCTCTCTCTCTCTCTCTCTCTCTCTCTCTCTCTCTCTCTCTCTCTACATATATATATATATATATATATATATATATATAGGTATTTACTTGACCCCCCACTGAGTCAGGTTGTGACAAAGGTCGGTTTTTAACGTGGGGACCCGAGTGTTTTCACCCGGGCCGCTGGTCTTAGCTGGACATAGCTTGTCCAATCTGGTCAGAGCTGGTCTAAGCTAGTCATAGCTGGTCTTAGCTTGTCTCTAGCTGGTCAGAGCTGGTCGTAGCTAGTCTTGGCTTGTCATAGCTGGTCCAGACAGGAGCCGGTCCAAACTAGTCGTAGCCGTGATACTACTATATATATATAAGCGATTGTTTAACAGATGTTAGGATACTATGCATGACAATCTTCATGGTTTTATATACATATTAGTCTTTTAAATTTTTGTCATAATTTTTTGTAACATTCTGAAATGTATTTTTTTTTTTTCTCATCTTATTTTGCCAATGTTTTCATTATTTTGATTCTTCTACCCTATGGCGATCTTTTGTTTCTGAAATTACAATATAAATATCAATAGCTAAACTATCATGACTATTGCAATATACTAAAACGCTCTCGAGTTGAGTAATAAAATCTCGAACACCTAAATAAGTTATTACATATGTTTCTAATATAAATATTGTAAACTGAAATTCACTTGGTAAATTTATGACATAAATATACACTGAAAATTACAACAATGTCGTTTGGTTAATAAATTTATTATGAAAAATCCAGACATAGAGAAGATTGCACAAAGGCATTGGATTCCTCCCAAAACAATAATCTGGGAAAAAAAGGACATTAATTATTACACAGCAGTTATCCTAGACTCAGCTGCAAGACGAGGTATAATGGCTTCACGAAAATAAAAACACCTGTCCTTGTTGCGCTCCAGCAAAGATAGGTTTTCTTACCGGGTTTTTTTAACCTGCATTGGAAATGAATTAGAAAATCCACCCCTGTTTCTAAGTCGGTATTACCCGACCACTCACAGTTTCTCTGACACGATACAATAGACTAGTGGATTGAAACGTTGATTCGTGAACTTTGTGACATTGTAATTGTAAGTTCAATCTGTCACCATGTTAAGAATTTTAAACTCAGTGGAAACAACAGTTTTCTACGGTTTATCAACCCTTTGCAGTTTATTTAAAGACGAAATTATTTTCGGATTGTATGATTTGTGTCGGGGTGGAGATATCAATGGTTTAGTGAAACGATTCTTAATAATTAATTCATAGTTGTGGTGGGGAAGGTGGATTCATGCCTAATCAGAATTTAATAAAAAAAGAAGAAATAATAATGTGGCTATAAAGTGGGGGATCACTTCTATATAACAATCAATATATGAACTGACCCCTTACTTTGTGGTCACAGTAGTTTCTATACATTTATATTCCCGAGAATTTAAATGAATTTTTAAAAATGCCTGTGTAGCTAATCGGTATTTCATTGATTAGTTCGTTTTCTACGTCTTATCAACCTTTTGCAGAGATAAAGCAAGAAAATATTTTTAGGTTGTAAGATTTTTTTTTTAGATAAAAATGTTTTATTGATACAGGTTTTACTAATTAATCCATAGCTGGAGGAGATAATGTAGATCCATACGTTTCCTAAACCTGTGCGCAAGAGACTACAACGGACCCTGCGGGAACTAGAACTCGACTCTCCGATTAACAATTCCCATCCATTATCCATTGCACCACCTGTACACATCCACGCTTACATCACCTGATATTCCCTAGCGGTCAACCATCTAGGTACCGACCAGGCTGAACGTTGCTTAACTTCTATTATTGTACGGAAACCTGTGTTCTACCTGATGTAGCTGCAAGCCAGTGAATACAGGACGAGCAAGAATTACTTAAAAAATAAGATGAGATATTCCTAGACACGGACAGTGGGGTGAAAACTGAACATTTTTTTATAATAGGGTTCACACAATACAAGGCCCAAGAGACACTCAATGTAGAAGGTAACTCTGTGGTGTTGCATGGACGTAAGAAAGGGCAAAAAGTGAAGTTCGTGTGGCTATGCAGGAAAGATAACTGTTAACCCTAGCCTTGAAAAGGCCAAGATGATAGTGATTGGGAAAACATCCTGTTCAGAGTCTGTTTCACAAAGCAGCAATTCTTGGGAAGAAACTGTCAGAATGGAACTTACTTTTTTACTATGGAGATGAGGATGACCCCCACTTGTAGCATGGCGGGTCCCAGTTGTAAATATCAGGGGTGATGGGACCTAGGAAATTAGCTCTTCATAACACGTGTCATGTGAGTAGAGATATAGTATGGTCGGAATTAGATGAAAAGTTCAGCTGCACTTCGGATCGAAAGACAACTAAAAAAGGCCTGATGGCACAATATTTCCTGGGTTTGACGAGAAACTACATCTGCGTCCTGGAGAAGTCTATAAACTACGTGTGACAGCAAGGCCTCTTATCAGTAGGTTTTGAGGAACCACCTCTTAATTGCTGGTGTTCCCAGATCCACCCTGATCCAGGGTGGTAGCATCTGTTAGGATCCGAGGTATGGGTAAATAGTTAACCTCCAAACTGAGGTCAAAACACTATGAAAATTTAAAAATACGTTTTAATACCAGAAATACTTTGTAAAAAATTATTACCAGCAATATATTATTACCAGCAATACATTTTTGAAAAAAAAATAATACCACTATACATATTTTTAAAAAAATCACCAGTAATAAATTATTTTAAAAATATTACCAGCAATAAAAATTATTTCGGCATTAAATAACCCATTGAGGATTATATGTGGCTAGAAATACTGTTTGGCGACTACTGTCAGTTACCTCCTTATATTATTACTACACCAACCCGATTTAAACAGCGTTGAAAATGTATTGTATATGTTGTAGAATTTATTCAATATTACCGGCAATAAGATCTTTTCGAAATTAAATAACCCATTGAGGTTAATATGCTGTAAAACAAACCAAACCAAACAGCAATACATTTTTGAAAAAATATTAACAGTAATAAAAATGCCGTAAAGCAAACCAAACCAAACCTAATACAAATCTTGGCTGTCCCCCGCTGATGTAAGAAAAACAAGATTTTTAACCCAAATTTTGAACGTGCTAGAATAGATTAAAATAATAATAAAATATTCAGAAAATAATTTGGTCTTCCCTCTTAATAATAACATAAACATGTTCATGATAAGACTGTGTTTTTTTATCAAGTTTGGGTACCTTTTTCATTATGGTATGCTCATTTTTTTCAGCGAATTATTGCAGAGATCTAGTATAGAGGTTATAAAATAATTGATATATCAACACTACTCGCACTCTATACTGAATATTTTC
Organism: Acanthosepion esculentum; assembly: GCA_964036315.1. Taxonomy (NCBI): domain Eukaryota; kingdom Metazoa; phylum Mollusca; class Cephalopoda; order Sepiida; family Sepiidae; genus Acanthosepion; species Acanthosepion esculentum. The sequence goes on from OZ038481.1 coordinate 54,719,722, forward strand.
CATGAGGTGAATATGATTGTACTGATGGCGGATATAATCCTGGAATAACATGTGTAGGCCTTTTGCACCTAAATAAATACAACAAGAGGTTTAGGTAGACTAACTGAATAATTCAACGAAACTGATGCTAACAATTAGAAAAAGGTGAAATTTCTGCATCATCTACTAAGGAAGAGGAATTATGCGAATTTAAAACTCAGAGGGTATATAAAAATGAATAAAAACAGGGGAAAACAGTGAAAAACTATTTTACGAGTAAATAATAATGTGAGAATTCGCATAGCTAAATTCTGGGCCACCTTGAATAAAATGGAAATAGTCTTGAAATCCGATCTACCAGACAATCTCAAGTGAAAATTCATTCGAGCCACTGTAAATCGGTATTAATGTATGGTATCACTTTCTGGACATTAACTAAAACCCTCGAATCTAAGATTGCTGGAACCTACACTCGGATGCTGAGAGGTATACTTAACATCTCTTGGAGACAACATCCAAGTAAATCACTGCTCCTCGGAGAAATCACTAATAGTTCTACAATCTTACGTGAATACAGAATTGGATGTAATCTGGAAGTCTCGTCTACCATTCAACCTGTAGTGTCGGTTTTAATGTATGGTTTCACTGGTTGGACATTAACTAAAACCCTTGTCTCTAAACTTAATAGGACCTACACTCGGATGCTGAGAGCTATATTTAACATCTCTTAGAGACAACATCCAAGTAAATCACAGCTCTACAGACGAATCCCTGATATTTCTGCAATCTTATGCGAACGCAGAATGCGCTTTATAGGACACTGCTGGCGAGCAAAACAAGAACCCTTGAGTGATCTACTGCTCTAGCCACCTAGCCATGGAGTAGGACAGGTTTGTCGCCCAGCAACAACTGACATTGACCAGCCATGATATGACGCAGAATGCCTCTCTAATGACCTTACGACCTTACGGTTGCCGTGATAGATCCATAAAAGCCCGAGCTAGCTCGATCGAAGAAAAAGTAAATTTTTGAGTGAATGGATGGCAGAATAAGGCCTACGAGAGATGGTGTATGAATAAATGTTACTTAAATTAACAAAAGACAGAAAACTGCGGAAAATAACTTGCTCACACACGACCTCAAATGTGTGTCACAAAAAAAAGAGAAAAAGTACGGCGTCATCTTATAATGAACCATATTTGTAGAATGAAGGCAGAGAAGTTACTAAATATGTTGAATTATCTTGTCGATGTCGTATGTGCAACATGTGAGCGGTCATTATGTTTATTCAAGGGCCGATGCCCTTCCTTTTGAAGGAATGGTAACGGAACCGGCCGAACGGCCATCTGGTGGTATATGACGCTATTCAACGAACTCTGAACAAGCATCAAAGGAGAGCAGGAGTTTACACTTCTGTTGGCCTGCACAATAATACCAGGTGTTGGACCTATGTTTTTCTCTTGATGTCTATTCCGCACACGCAAAGAACTATCACTGCTCACATACTAAAAAACCTACAGAGCCCCATTCGATATCTCAATGACTCTCACATAACTTTGTGGCGTAATTGAAAATATATCTAGAAGGACGCGTGTAAGTAAAAGATTGTCATCCCTGGGTTTGCATTCGAGCTGACCTCTGTTGTGGAGGTCATCCAATAAGCTTCAGTGACTCTTACAAGGCAATGATTTTTCTTGAATATTAGTACGTCAGCCCGGGAACATATCACGTCTAATATGCACAGTAATTATCCGAAATGACAGTCCAACCAGTCAAATTTCACCCGGTCCGACCCATTTCAAACAGTTCTAATTGAATGAAAGCATCTCGTGCGTGTTTCTATGGCTTGACGCTTGCTTGCGGTAGACTCTGTCACTATACTGAACTTCATTGCAATATGCGTCGTCTAAAGTTCAGAGGGTGAATTGTTATTAGTGTTACTTCGTTAAAAGGAAAGTTAAAAAATTATGAAAAATAATAATTACTACGTTCAAGCGTACAAACCATAAACTGTGCTCAAAATTAGCTTCATCATTCAGGGGAAGGCAATTTTATTTTCGGTTAAGGTATTATCTTGTTAATCGTTACGATACTATTTACATTCTACGTGTAAAACATGACACATGAACAGTTATGGCCATCAGTCTTGAAGAAAATTATATTAATGTTTTTTTTTTTGTACTCAACAACGTTGTATTCTTTTAGGCAGAGGTAAAAAGTCTCGTAATTCAAAATTGCATCATGCAAGCACGAAAACAAGCAGCGAAAACTAATTCGACTGAAGAACTTTTTTTTTTCTTTTTTAATCATTTCACCCCAGGCAAGGCGGGAATGCCACTAGTACGCAGGGGGTTACATGGAGTTAAAATGAGAGGAAAGACTGAAAATAGGGAGCATTGTGGAAAAGTCAAAAGATGAACGGGATTCAAGGAGATAGAAGATGACAATTAACGTTACATTCAAATTTTTGAAGATTGTAGTAAACGGAAATGGAGTTCCACAGACGGGAAGTGCGAGAACAGAAACTGTTGGAGAAATGGCGGTTGCGTTTAACTATTTCATCAGTAAACTGGTGGGGACTAGATGCCAATCTAGTAGCACATTTAAATTCATGTAGTCGTGACACCATGGAAAAAAGTTCGTCAGACAACTTGTCATAAAAATATCACGTCAGTGAGAAATTGACTGAAGTCCAGATGCCAGGTCAAGATCGATTACATTACAAATCCTTCTTTGGGTTTTGTCAAGAACTCCGAGATGAATAGCAGGAGCACCAGACCAGATATGACAGCAGTATTCAATGCACGGACCAATGGTAAATTTAGAAATACGCATGACGAAAAATATTTTCTAGTTTGACACACTCACCCAAATTTCCTTACAGTAGATGGAGCTATTAGTTTACCCAATTCTGTAAAATTATGAAAAAAATATGAAGAACTCTCATAGAATAAGCTTCTACGCTTGTAGAAACAACCATTGCTTGTGAATTGACAACCGTTTTTGAAGAGATTGATCTAGTTTTTTACCGTTTATCAACTTTTTTCGGGTTATTTAAAACCAGAATGGATTTACTGAATCAAAACTCCTACTAATTAACCCATTTATTTGATTAAATTTCAATCGTTGTAACTTAGAAATGACTAAAGATATCTTACAGGAATTCTCCGAGGTTTTTATAACACTATTGAACTCTATGTTGAGTAATAATAATTTATTATTATTCTCCATGCTTAACAGAAGAATCGTGATGAAATATTCATCATCAATGAATCATAGCTACAGAGCGAAATCTCGTGAAGGATTGAAGTTCAAATATATATATATATATATATATATATATATATATATATAATCATTTTTTGACTTACTCAAGATGATTTTCGCCCTCTCTAAGCTTCTAACTTTCTGTTCTGGAGTACCAAGATGCCTCACGTTTCATATACGATTTAATTTTCAAGTGTTTTTTTACTGTTCTTTGGACTGTCATAGCTGAATCTCCTCCTTCATGTGCCAGACGTGTTATGGATTAAATTGTATCTTTTCTAATTGATCTAGTTAGATCTAAGTTGAAATGACGATCCCTCTTCGTCTTGTTACTTTCTGATCAGGTTTTCCTTCATACTGTTCCCTCTTTTTAAAGCTATTCACCGTTCACTTTTTTGGTTCTTGAAAACTACTAAGATGCAAGGTGTTTACTGAGTGTGAAAGAATAAAACATTATTATGGAGATATAATAATAATCATAATAAAAGAACAGGAATGATATATATATATATATATATATATGTGTGTGTGTGTGTGTGTGTGTGTGTGTGTGTGTGTGTGTGTGTGTGTGTGTGTGTGTGTGTGAAAATAACATTTATGCTTTATGTAAAATACAGTTTAAAATAAGGAATTTTTCAAAATTTTAAAAAAGGAATTTTTGAAAAAAAATAATGACAAGAAGTTGATTTTATAAATTGCTTCGAAAAAAACTTAGGGGGAAGCTGCAATTAGTACCAGATATCTAAACTCTTAGCTGTATATATCCGACTTCTAATACTAATGGTAAAAAGGGCTTCGTGTGAGTGAATATTTTGGATTTGCGACACAAAATCACAAAGAACACTACCAAATAACGCAAAACATACCAGTTGAGTACTAACAAAAGTAGAAATCAATAAAATGAATAGCACATGTAACCCCTTTTTAGTTAGTGATTTTGAAAAATCTATTTTCCTGAAGAATTGTTTTAAAGATTTCATAAATTTCAGCCAACAGTAGCTCTGACTGCTTGGTCAATGAATGGCGAGTATTTTCCTATAATTCTAATGCTAGTAATAGCCATTTTCCTACAAGGTAACATTTGCCATTCACTGACCTGTGTAGCCAGTACTGCTTTCGGTTGTAAGTTATAAAATCTTTCCCTTAAAACAATTTTTCATGAAAACAGCCTTTTCAAATCCGGTAACTGTTATCGCTCTTTCCAGTATAGAGTGGAGGTTTCCTTTTTAATCTTTTATTTGAATTAGTGTGGAAGTTCAACATCTTGATTATTTCATTATTTTCTCTTCGAATTCCATTTTAGACTTTACTGCTATTGGTAGTCCTCAGCTAATGTGCTTTCTGTTATTTGGTATTCTTCTTTGTTTGTGATTCTCTGGCGCAAATCCATAATATTCACTCACTCAAAGCTCTTTTAACAATTGATCTTAGAAAGCGGTTATATACAGTTGACAGTTTAGATATTTCTGAACCTGTTGGCGCCGTACATGACATCCATATAAAAGTCTCGATCTGACGAGGTTTTTTAAGTATATGACTCGACTTTCCAGATTGAAATTTCGGTTTTGCAGCAATGTGTGGTGTTAGGCGAAACTACACCCAGCGCAGACTACTATATGTCCAATTTCCTTATCTCATATACAAAGGCTTTTTATACTTACTAATTCCGCATCCTGATTTTTCATAATGGATTCAGTGTATGTGTCATCACCACTTTCTTCCAATTCCAGATAGTTACTGCTTTGGAAGCTTTATCTTGTGCCCTATATTTTGGAACACTTGAAAAAGGATGTTGATTTTCTGTTCAAAATCATTTTTGTTCCAACTATGAATACTCCTGTCTTCAGCATAGACCCACCTCATCATAAATGTATTGGTCTCGGGGGGGGAAAGCAGAACTTTTGTCTTCTATTGGTATAATGATTTGGGGTGCGGCATGGAATGATTAAATAGTCAGTGCCCATTATCCACATCATGTTTTCTAAGCTGTTTGAAAATGCATAGAGCATAGCAAAAGGCTAATAGTAGCATATATATATATATATATACATATATATATATATATATATATATATATATATATATATATATATATATATATATACATATATACATATATATATATATATATATATATATATATATATATATCGAATAAACCTACTGAAATAAAAAGGAAATTCCAGCAAAAATTGTCGGTACATTTCTTAAAAGAATACTAGAAATTTGATCTTTTGACTTAATTCGAAATTTAGATAATTAGTTAATTAGGATTACCTGTTTTTTTAATAATATTTACTTTAAAGAACAATTTGTGCTTAAATATACGGAATATATATATATATATATATATATATATATATATATATATATATATATATATATATATATATTAATTCTTTTCTTAATCGGTATCACACCAAGCAAGTCAGTAAAGCCACTAATCAAAGGGTTACAGGGTGGGGTAGAATTAGGAACAGAAACATTAATAATGAGCGGAAAGAGAAAATGAGTAAACAGGGGGACAGTAGATAGCGATTGACATTTCAATTAAGTTTTGCAAATTAATTTTGGCTAGAAAGCATGGGGCAGGAAGGAAGATCTACAAATGAGAAGTGAGAGAAAGTAGCTATTAGCATAGAACTATATATATATATATATATTATAGTTTGGGAAAATAGCCAATGGCTCGTATGGTTTTGAATGAAATATTATTCTTTCAAAGCAGTTTTATGAAATCAGCTTAAAAAACATGAGACTATTTAGATTTTGTCCTTTCTGAATAAGCTTATATTTTTCATCAAAGTTTCAATTTCTGCATTAGCCTCTTCTGTCTCTTTTGTTCCTGCAACAATTTGGAAGACAACAGATAAGTGAGAAAAGCCGGAAGGAAACATGAAGGAACAACAACAATGAGAGTGAAAATAGTCCGAAACAAAATACATAAGATAATTAAAGCATACCGTCTAACTAAAGTCAAACAAGAAACATTAGTTGTCTCTGTTGATTCTTAAAATTCAATTACTCATAAATATTCTCCTTTATTCAATGAAAACAGCAACACCGCTTAGCTTAATGGTTAGCGAATTGTCCTGGTCTTGTATATGCACGGGTTTCATTTCGAAATTAGTTTGATAGCACCACATATTATACAGACCCGTAAAAAGCATTTCATAAAATATCAAAAACAACAAGAGCACTATTGACAAAATGAGGAGGATGTGTAATTGTAAGATTCTTGTTTAAATTAAACCTATGTGCACCTTTTCACTTGATTGCATACCGGACCTGTGTATACGTTTTTGTCTTACTCAAGTGTAAACTGAACCCATATCTCTTTGTTGACACTCGTTCAAACCGGACATATGTCTAGTTTTCTTTCTGTATTGTAAACCAGACCTATGACAAACTCTTTGACTCTTGTAGAAACCAGACCTATCTACGTTATTGACTCTACCGAGAACTACTCCCGTGTCTACCATTTTGACTTACATACAAAGTGAAACTGCGTCTACCTTTTTGACTTTACTGAAAACTGCTCTGATGTTTTTTACTTTCGTGCAAACCGAAACTATGTCTACCTTTTTGACACTCGTGCATATTAGACTGATATCTACCTTGTTGACAATTGTAAACCCGATATATATCTACCTTTATGGTTTTCATGCAAAACCGCACCTATATTTACCTTTTTGATTCTAGTATAAACCTGTCCTATGTCTTCCTTTTGTTTTGGTTTTTAATCTGGTATTAACTGGACCTACGTCTATGTTTTTAGTGTGAAACAGACCTATATCTTCATTTTGACACTACAGAAAACTGCTCTTGTTTACCTTTTTGACTTTCTTTTTGAGTCTGGTGTAAACTGGGCCGGTGTCAATTGTTTTTAATATAGTGTTAACTGAACCTACGTCTATACTTTTGCGATTAGTTTAAACCGGGCTTATGTCTACCTTTTGACACTACAGAAAACTGCTCCTATGTTTATCTTTTTTTCTCTAGGTCAAACCGGATTTATATTTATTTTTGTAGTTCTTGTTCCAATCAGACCTAAGTTTACTTTTTTGACTACCTTCAACCGAATCTATATCACTCTTCTTGACTCTAGTGTCATTGTTCAGATTCGTTAGGATGTGGTTTCCTCTGTGGGAATTATATTTTACGTTAAATAGGAACATAAATGTTGTTAAAACCAATAAAGAAATCTAATCATGTGTATGGGTATCTGTATTGAATATGAGAATAGCAAAATTCATTACGACAGTAAAATATTTTATCATGTCTTGCCACAATATATTGAGCTCTTCACTGAGCTAACGACGGACACAAAAACCATATTTAAAAATAAAGAAAACACGAAAAAAAGTGTTTTGGGATTATGGCTATAAAAAAAATAAAGGTTTTATGATTACGGCTATAAAATTCTACCGAGTGGATGAACAAATAGCAAATATCAGCATTTAATAAGATTCCATTTAGAAATGGAAATTCGAATATCAGGGGGAAAATATTCCAATAAACTGTATGTGTAGTTGCATTTTACACGGTTTATTTTGGCATAAAACCACATTTCTCTCTCTAGTACACAGTAAAGACTGAACTCTCGGTCAATAGCATATGCGTATAATTCATCAACCACTACATCTAAACACTGAAACCATGACATCCCGTGAAGAAATATTCATATTTAAAATAGATTCGATCAAGTTGAAGAAAAGAAAATGTCCTAAAACAATCACATGTGGGTATGAATCGCCTCATGAATGAAAGATTTTGCAAGTTGCCAGACCGCATAAATTGAGGAATACAAACGAGAAGAAGATGATATTAAAATTAATAGAACTTCAAACACACACAGAGACACACACAGACACACACACACACATATATATATATATATATATATATATATATATATATATATATATATATATATATATAATTGTCCGTTGTGTCAATTGTCCAAAGCGCTTTCGGCCACTTCTTTAGCGGATTTAAGGGTTTTGTTAACTGTTATTAATTTCTTATCAAGGTTGCCTTTTAAGATATGATTGTGAGATAAATACTGTATGAGAGTCGCGTATATTCCGAGTCCCACGAAAGGAACGCGGCTGCAATTCAATTAAGCGTCCTGCTATCTAAAGAAAACAAAAAACTTTAGCACATAATTTCCGCTGTTAAATACACACACACACACATATATATATATATATATATATATATATATATATATAGATAGATAGATAGATAGATAGATAGATAGATAGATAGAGAGAGAGAGAGCGAGAGACAGACAGACAGACAGAGAGAGAGAGAATTAATATGAAATAGTTTTTTCACTGAACTGATTAGTATTTATGTCATGCTGACTTCGGAATTATGTGACCATGAAACTTGGAAATTATCAAGATGGAAATAATGCTCCGTTAAGGTAACAAAAACTATTTTAAATTAATTCTATTAACACTCTAACTCTATCGCCGATACTGAGCACTTTAACACAAAGCCAGCTTGTCTTACATGCATTTCTATCAGCAGACCACTGAAAAATCAGCAATTTTGGCTCCAAAATAGTCTCTCAAACTAACACTATATATATATATATATATATATATATATATATATGTGTGTGTGTGTGTGTGTGTGTGTGTGTGTGTGTGTATATATGTATATATATACATACATACATATATTAAGATATAGTCTTAGTTTAAGGGGGTAGATGTAGTCTGAGCAGCGTATGACCTCCATATATCATCGATGGACCCTGGCAAGATCAGTCTAGTTTCACCGCCAAATGACTGATTTTTGACCAAACGAAGCGAATACATTTACCTCGGGCGATAAAAGGATGTTTACTACTTCATATTATATCAGGAAATGTTAGATATGGCAGCATGTTTGTCAGGAAATATAACATTACAGATTCTCGATTCATGTTGAATTTGGACCATAGCTCTTCGGTTATATTCTGTGTGTAAGTGAGCTGCTGATCTACTTCTAAAATCTATGATTACCATTGGAAGGGATCAGATTTTCTAATTAAAGCAAATTTCGCGGCCAGCACTAACTGTATGAAAAACCACTTGTGAATCTGGTATTTTTCTGTAATTTTTATGCAACCTAAACGATTTTCTGAGAATTTGGAAAGGTCCTTTGTTTGTGAGAAAAATCTTTCTTACTTTGTGCAAACTATTCACAGACCTCTCAGGGTATAACAAAACATTCTTCAGAAAAAAATCTTGGAAAATAACTGGGATTTGCGGCTTTCCTGCGGAATCTTAACGCTTATAACGAAGTATAGAAATCAGCTGACAAGAACCTGAAGCTCTCTGTGCAGACAAGAAGACGGATGTTGATTTTCTTGAATATCTGCCCCACCTCGGCCCAGAGCATATCACGTCCAACGTGCGCTGTCATTCTCCGAAATGGCAATTTAACCAGTCGAAGTTGGCCATGCCCGACCCCTTTCAAACTGTTCTATTTGAATGAATGGTGTTCGTGCGCGTTTCCGTAGCATGACGCTTGCTTGTGCTAGACTCTTTCACTATACCTAACCTTATTGCAATATGCGTCATCGTCTAAAGTTCAGATAGTGAATTGTTATTCGTGTTACTCCATTAAAAGGAGAGCGAAACATTTATGAAATTATTTACTCCGGCCAAGTGTACAGATGCTAGAATCAGCTTGAAATCGACGTCCTAGTTTAGGATAGGGCAATTTTTGCTTCGGTCAGTTTGTTAATCATCAAAAGTCTCTAAATACATAGCAGAATCAACAGATCGCAGCTGAGAGAAGTATTGAAGGCATTAATGTATTGTCGACTTATAAAAATGTATGAACGATTCTGACGAGAAAACCTATCTGGCACGACATATTGAACCTACATTCTGAGCTGCAGACCTAGCCATTGATTCTATATGATCTTTCTGCTACTTCATAGCAGTTGAAAATGTTCGATATGGTAGCATGTTTGTTTGGACCGATAACATTGCAGGTCGAATTTAGATTTTCAATTTAAAAATGCTGTAATTTGTGTGTGAGTAAACAGCTGATCTATTTCTAAAGTCTGTGGTTAATAGTGGAAGGGATCAGATACTGTAATTGAGGCCAGTTTATCAGCAAGCAGTAAGTAAAAAGAAAAAAAAAACATTTGTGAATACGGTATTTTTCTGTAATCCAAACGCTAAAGTGCAACCAAAACGATTCTCAGAGAATAATGAAAGATCCTTTTTTTTGTATCGAAAGAAAAGACTTTTTACTTGGAGCAAAGATTTTAGATGTGACTATTCACAGATTCCTCAGGATATTACAAAACCTTCTTCGAAAAAGTCTTTGAAAATGACTGTTAGCTGCTACTCATTAGAGGAGTCGTAAACATGAAGTTTTCTGCGCAGACAAGAAGACGAATGTTATAGAAACCCCATAATAACCTTGTTCGAATGGTAATCATAATTGTAATATTAGCTATTTCCTTATAAGGAAACATTTGAAATTCATTGACCAGTCAGCCACTGCGACTGTTGGTTGAAATTTATAAAATATTTCTATTAAAACATCTTTTCAGTAAAATAGTTTTCTCAAGTTCACTGTCATCGCTCTTTACAGTATTGATGTGGGCTTCCTTTAACCGCTTCTTTGAAATCGACTGGAATGTCAATATCTTAATTATATTCATTATTGTGTCTTCGAGCTACATGTGCTATCCATTTTAGTTGTTGCCGTTGTTGAAAGTCCTCAAATGATGGCGCTTTCTTATTATTTTCTACAGTTCTTTGTGATTATGTAGCGACAACCCACGAGGTTCAAAGAATGATAGTGCTTGGTAAGATGTGCAGACATCATTCGCTCGAAGGAATTTTTTAATCATTGATCTGAGGAAGTGCGGTTGTAGGCAGCTGACACTTTACATATTTTCTGACCATTGCTGTCATGCATGATATCCACGTGGAAGTTTCGATTTGACGAGGTTATTTAATAAAATGACTTGAGGTATTATGTTAATCTTTTAGTTTTATACCAACTTGCGGTACAGAATTTCACAGACTGTAAGCCAGATGCCGCAGAACTTTCATGTACTTTTTTTATTATTTTAAACAAAAAGCTTTCTCCTAAAAGGAAGACGAAATATTAAAATTTCAAACATACAGAAAACACTCAGAAGCATTTTACAAAAGCATGGACTTACTTTTAAAAAGCATTCTAGTAAATACTGTATCTTCAATATATAAAATTATGTGACTTCTGTTAGTCTGTCACACCTTCTAAAAGAGCCATAAATTGAGTGATTGAAACAAAGAGAGAAGTACAAACAAGTAAGGGTGGAATGAAGTGTAGTTGGTTTTACTAGGACGCGTTACTTTGTACGATAAATTTTCATTAATTTGGTGGGGGGGGAATTAAAAGTTTAATAATTTAACATAAAAATACTGCAACTTTTTAAAACAATTTAAGGATTAAAATAAAAAAATTCTTATTTAAAAAAATTAAATTATTTTTTGTTTTTGTTTTTTGATTATTTTTTTTCATATTTTTTCTTTAAGTTTTTATATATAATTCATTCTGGTGATATATAATGCAGAGTGGTAGCATTGTAAATATAAATACAGTAGGAAGAGTAGAGTTTGAAATCTCAACAACAAATGTTAGCGATAACTTCAACAATACTAAATTCTGTGAGGATTTCAACACGCGTCAGCATGTTGCAAAAACATTCTACAGAGTGCCCAGTAAAAAAAGAAAAAGGCAAATTTATTCATTGAGAAAATATAGCAGCTCTAATTTGGTGCATCTCAGTGAATCATCTAAAAGCCCAGATCTGAATGTTATGGATTGCTGTATCTGGGGTAAACTCTCAACTCATTTGCAAAACCGTCGTCTTGACATCGTCGATATTGATTTATTGAAGTGGAAATTAACTGAAGCTTGGGATGAAATTCCCCTTGACACTATCCGCACAGCTACTGCCCCCCCCCCTGGTTACCACGCTTACCACTTTGTGTTGAACATTCAGGCAAACATTTCTACGATGATTATTCAGTTTGTACATGTATAATGACAGCTAAATAAATTTGTTTCTGACGAGATTTTCTTGTTTCTTAATACTTTGCTTAGCCTTTGGAAGGCTTCTTATTCCATAACAGGTCAGTACTCTTTTCTTTGTTTCTAACAAGATTTTCTTGTTTCTTAATACTTTGCTTAGCCTTTTGAACGCATCTTATTACATAAAAGGTCAGTACTCTTTTATTTGTTTCTAGCGAGATTTTCCTGTTTCTTAATACTTTGCTTAGCCTTTGGAAGACTTTGGATTACATAACAGGTCAGTACTCTTTTATTTGTTTCTAACGAGATTTTCTTGTTTCTTAATACTTTGCTTAACCTTTTGAAGGCATCTTATTACATAACATGAATTTGTTTCTGAATTTGCTGATTTTTTACTGGGCACCCTGCAGTATAAATAAACTTCTAGTGTGTACACTCTTAATTTCTTAATTATAATTTGTTCTTAATTTGTTTAATTTTTTAATTAAGAGTCTTAATTAACACTCTTCTCTTTGTTTCTAACGAGATTGTCTTGTTTCTTAATACTTTGCTAAGCCTTTTGGAGGCATCTTATTACATAACAGGTTAGTACTCTTTTCTTTGTTTCTAACTAGATTTTCTTGTTTCTTAATACTTTGCTGAGCCTTTGGAAGGCTTCTTATTCCATAACAGGTCAGTACTCTTTTCTTTGTTTCTAACAAGATTTTCTTGTTTCTTAATACATTGCTTAGCCTTTTGAAGGCATCTTATTACATAAAAGGTCAGTACTCTTTTATTTGTTTCTAACGAGATTTTCCTGTTTCTTAATACTTTGCTTAGCCTTTGGAAGGCTTTGGATTACATAACAGGTCAGTACTCTTTTATTTGTTTCTAACGAGATTTTCTTGTTTCTTAATACTTTGCTTAGCCTTTGGAAGGCTTCTTATTCCATAACAGGTCAGTACTCTTTTCTTTGTTTCTAACAAGATTTTCTTGTTTCTTAATACTTTGCTTAGCCTTTTGAAGGCATCTTATTACATAAAAGGTCAGTACTCTTTTATTTGTTTCTAACGAGATTTTCCTGTTTCTTAATACTTTCCTTAGCCTTTGGAAGACTTTGGATTACATAACACGTCAGTACTCTTTTATTTGTTTCTAACGAGATTTTCTTGTTTCTTAATACTTTCCTTAGCCTTTTGGAGGCATCTTATTACATAACAGGTTAGTACTCTTTTCTTTGTTTCTAACTAGATTTTCTTGTTTCTTAATACTTTGCTTAGCCTTTGGAAGGCTTCTTATTCCATAACAGGTCAGTACACTTTTCTTTGTTTCTAACAAGATTTTCTTGTTTCTTAATACTTTGCTTAGCCTTTTGAACGCATCTTATTACATAAAAGGTCAGTACTCTTTTATTTGTTTCTAACGAGATTTTCCTGTTTCTTAATACTTTGCTTAGCCTTTGGAAGACTTTGGATTACATAACAGGTCAGTACTCTTTTATTTGTTTCTAACGAGATTTTCTTGTTTCTTAATACTTTGCTTAGCCTTTGGAAGGCTTCTTATTCCATAACAGGTCAGTACTCTTTTCTTTGTTTCTAACAAGATTTTCTTGTTTCTTAATACTTTGCTTAGCCTTTTGAAGGCATCTTATTACATAAAAGGTCAGTACTCTTTTATTTGTTTCTAGCGAGATTTTCCTGTTTCTTAATACTTTGCTTAGCCTTTGGAAGACTTTGGATTACATAACAGGTCAGTACTCTTTTATTTGTTTCTAACGAGATTTTCTTGTTTCTTAATACTTTGCTTAGCCTTTGGAAGGCTTCTTATTCCATAACAGGTCAGTACTCTTTTCTTTGTTTCTAACAAGATTTTCTTGTTTCTTAATACTTTGCTTAGCCTTTTGAAGGCATCTTATTACATAAAAGGTCAGTACTCTTTTATTTGTTTCTAGCGAGATTTTCCTGTTTCTTAATACTTTGCTTAGCCTTTGGAAGACTTTGGATTACATAACAGGTCAGTACTCTTTTATTTGTTTCTAACGAGATTTTCTTGTTTCTTAATACTTTGCTTAGCCTTTGGAAGGCTTCTTATTCCATAACAGGTCAGTACTCTTTTCTTTGTTTCTAACAAGATTTTCTTGTTTCTTAATACTTTGCTTAGCCTTTTGAACGCATCTTATTACATAAAAGGTCAGTACTCTTTTATTTGTTTCTAGCGAGATTTTCCTGTTTCTTAATACTTTGCTTAGCCTTTGGAAGACTTTGGATTACATAACAGGTCAGTACTCTTTTATTTGTTTCTAACGAGATTTTCTTGTTTCTTAATACTTTGCTTAAACTTTTGAAGGCATCTTATTACATAACATGAATTTGTTTCTGAATTTGCTGATTTTTTACTGGGCACCCTGCAGTATAAATAAACTTCTAGTGTGTACACTCTTAATTTCTTAATTATAATTTGTTCTTAATTTGTTTAATTTTTTAATTAAGAGTCTTAATTAACACTCTTCTCTTTGTTTCTAACGAGATTTTCTTGTTTCTTAATACTTTGCTTAGCCTTTTGGAGGCATCTTATTACATAACAGGTCAGTACTCTTTTATTTGTTTCTAACAAGATTTTCTTGTTTCTTAATACTTTGCATAGCCTTTGGAAGGCTTCTCATTACATAACAGGTCAGTACTCTTTTCTTTGTTTCTAAAGAAATTTTCTTGTTTCTTAATACTTTGCTTAGCTTTTGGAAGGCATCTTATTACATAACAGGTCAGTACTCTTTTATTTGTTTCTAACGATATTTTCTTGTTTCTTAATACTATTCTTAGCCTTTGGAAGGCTTCTTATTACATAACAGGTCAGTACTCTTTTCTTTGTTTCTAACGGCGAAGTTGGGTTCTTGTCAATGTATTTTTCCAAACAAATCAACTTATACAAATTTCATCGATTGTTTTACAAAGAGTTTAACGATAACTTCAACAATACTAAGTACTGACGCGTACTGGAAAAATTCTAGTATAAAATTCACCGTGTTTTTGTTTTTTTTAATAATTTCTGAACGGATAGTAGAAAATAATATTTGATGTATCTTTTAGTGAAAGATAAACATAGCAATAGTTTATCTTAGCAAGTAGCTTGTCAAATTGATATTGGCTCTTTCGTTCTTCTTTACAGATTTATTGTTTCACTTAAGTAAAGATATCGCCTCCACAATTCACGGTCAAGGATTCATAACATTTTTCCCCTGGTTGGCATATCAGTGACGAACAGTTATCTATGAACAGGTTAAAATCTCATTAAGCAGAAAAATAACATGTTTTCATTCAGTAAAGTTTAAAAGAATATATGTGTGTGAAAGGGTTGAATGCCTTGTTTGGTAATAAGTTATTCTGTAAATCGAAATCTTCCTGCTCTCTTTTTCTTTACAGTTTGGTATTCTTGGCTTAATGTGCACGGCGATACGAATGAGAAATGCACGTTATACAAGAAAAAGATTCGATCTGATGCAGAATCGATCAAGTCTGACCGTCTAAGATCATATCTATTTATCATGCAACACACATGCAAAGGTGTGCGTGCGGCAATCGTTGAGTTTTAATTCACATTCAGACCGAGTTTCGTTTCGTTCACACTACGGCCAGTTGGAAAAGACTGAATCCCCTCTTCCTCCTCCATCTCCCTCTCCTCCACCACCGTCTCTTTTCCTCCTTCTCCTCCGCCCCCTCCCAGCCAGAGTAAAATAGTAGGTTAGACTATGCGCCCTAGTTTCAATAGGGCAACCATTCTAAGAGAATGGTAAACTCTCTATGCAAAACCGTTAATATATGAGATACCATATAAAAGGATGACGTGGAGAAACATTATAGTCTACGAAACTAGTATTAAAATTCTATCACAGACATTTATTTGTTCCTCTCACTCTATCTTTCTTACTTTAACTGAAGCATATTATACACAGGACGGATCTCCAGGTGACAAAACGAAAAAAAACCTTTGTTTTATTTGTTTAGCGGAAAATCAACTCGCTATCAACTTCCTTGGGAGTAACAAAAATATGATATATGTTATTCTGCTTTCACAACTGAATACATGGTAGATAATGCACAGCTTTTGTGCATATACATGTTTGTGTGTACATAACTACTAGAGGCAGTGATATAAGTGTTTTATGTTGTAGTTTTGTTGATGTTATATTTTGGAATACAGTTTGTTTTTATATATTGTAGGATTTATATGGATTAATATCACGAAAGAGTTATTTCGTTTTGTGGCATATCATACTCTAGGAGTTATTTAATGGCGAAATCTAAATAATTTGTCTCCAATTTTATAGGTTCAACTACAGATAAAATATATTGCAGGTCATTTCTGCTCTAAAAATATATTGGTCATTAATTTTTATTAAATATGCATTTCCACACTTTCATAGTGTTTTGTTTTTGTTTGGCGTTTCACTATTTGCCCATAGCTGGAACCCTAATAGGTGATAACTCCATCCCGAGTCAGGATGGACCTGAGAACAACAGCAATTAAGACGTGATACCACGTTCTACCTATCTCCCGATCAGAGGTGAATTCCAGGACTAAAAATCCCTTGACATTTTCCGCCTTAGAAATATGTTTATCCTGGGCGTCTACTATCTTGAAGGAATTACTTTTTAATAAATAATACAAATGCCCCATTTTCGTAAATAAGCCTATTTGCAGATTAACTTTCGGGTTCAACCAGGTCAATTAAATGCCATAAAAACCCCAAGCATTTTGTGAAGTAAATTATTTCAAAGTGAAGAAAAATTAAAATGCCACATGAAAACTGTATCCGTTGATTAATGTAGATAAATAGCAAATATTGTTGCTATAACCATTGTCAGTTACGAAAGAAGAAAATTATTTTCTTATTATCGTCTCTTGCCTTTAACAGAACTTTAGATGTTTTGAGTCGGCCATCTTGTTTAGTTTCAAATTGATGGCAAAAGCAAAAACATCCCTACTCTGTCTGTCGCCGTGTTTCAAGCTCTCTTTTTTCCGTTTGCCATGGAGACTGATGCGTAATGTAAAATTCTTTCCCAAAGATATCGCATGTATCTTATGTTACAAATTGAATCCGCAGCATTGCACAAAACAGCTTTTTTCTTTAGATGAATTTCTCGATGGTTTAATAAAGTGAATGAAATTATGAGGAAGAGAAAGAAAAATACATTCACCAATTTTCTTATTTTTTTTACAATTTTTATTCTCGAATCTAAAAGGAAAGAAACTGTTGGGCTTAAAAACAATAATAATCAAATAAATTATGCATAAAGTTCTTTTAGACATTTGGCATAGAATCAGGACAATACCAAGAAAGGGCTGTTTTACATTTACTTACAAGTTCTTAGCTACATTCTCACGATTTCCTATATCGTGAGAATGTAGCTAAGAACTTGTTTTCAACCTGATATAGCTGCAAGCCTCTAAGAGGCTTGCAGCTATATCAGGTTGAAAAAATGGTTCTTGTACGATCACCAAAGTTAAGCAACCTCAAGCTTGGTCAGTATCTAAACCCGTTTTGAATACTAGGCTCTGTAAGCTTGGATGTTTGGTGGTGGAATCAATAACGTTTCCGATTGAAACTTGGAGAGCGCAAGTTCAATTACAGTCGTATCCGCTCAATTTACTAGCGCCTAAATTCCCTTGCGAAAACTTGTGAATCAACCTCTCCTTCCCCTTCTATGGGTTAATTAGTATGACTTGTATCATTAAATCATTAATAACGCAAAAAATGTCTTACAATCTAAAAATATTTTCCGGTTTAAATAACCTGCGAAAGGATGATACTTCGAGAAAAACAAATTAGTCAATCCGATATAGATTTTCCTCAAACAACGACGGGTATTTTCGGGGAATATATATATATATATATATATGTGTGTGTGTGTGTGTGTGTGTGTAATTGTGCATTTGGGTAGCAACCTCTCATTTATACAAGTTTCATTGAAGACGTCCGACGAGATACTTGCGGTTAAGATTTTTATTCAAATTTTTTTTGTATTCGTATAAGAGGTTTCTTTTCTGATCGGAAAGTGTGTAAAACTGTCCGAATGTTCTATATATTTGTGCGCTTTCGGCTATTCTACTATTGTAAAGGATGTTTATTTTTATTTTTAACTGTATATGTACATTTTTATATATGTATGTCAATAGTGATGAGAATTTTTTTATTTATGATACATATATATATATATATACAATATATATATATATATATATATATATATATATATATATATATATATATATATATATATATATACACACAAATATAATGGGAACACAAAGGATATAAATTCAAACGTTCATAACATTAATTTAAAAGAGGGCTCAATACTAAGAGTAGTTTACCACTTGATGAAACGCTTATGTTTAGGCATCGAAACAAACATGCATCTTTGTAGTGATAACGTATGTAACAACTTATATATATATATACGATGCGATGAGAACGAAAGTAATATATAAATTCCAACGTTCACATGCACTGAACGTTGAAATACACTGAACCAAGTTGCATCTTTGTAGTGAGTAAAATTGTTTTGTCTATATAAGATTATAATAAATAAATAATTATATATATAAATCCTCAAGCCAGGATTGAAACACAGCTAATTTTGTGTCAGCCAGAGCTATCTTCACTCGGTAGAGTTACACAACTAAATCTAGCGTATTGTTTTATCAAATGTAAACAAATGCCAATCAGGCAAAGTGCTCCATTCATTTTACTGAAAAGCTTTGCATTAGTGCAGGTTGCTGTTGTTATGAAGAAATATAGTCTTAAAGTATGCTATATTTATGGGATAAAGTGTTCAATATCAGAGATAGAGCGTGTGTAAATATAAAAGTGAACATAGAAGTCAACACTTCGAGGCGACAGTCTGTTTCATGCTAGATGCAGTCATCGGGCCACGACATATATATATATATATATATATATATATATATATGTTTGATTGACTAAATTACAAATATTATGTCTGCTTATTTTTATCATAATCTTTTCATATTCACGAATATTTTCCGTGTATTACAATTAAATAAGGCAAGAATGGACTGTAACATTGAGAATCACTTTTATTTCCCAAGAATTTTCCATCTCTTTCTGAGATCATCGTCAGGGGTGCAATTGGTAAGGCAAAAAGTATGTGTAAGCCATCCATTATTGATTTTTTTCTTTTTAGTTTTATTACTATGTCTGCCACTTATGCTTTAGCGTTTCATTACAACGTGAAAAGTTATCCATTATGCAATGTTTTCTTTTATGTAGGAATGTCAATGTCGAGCGCACATTAAAGTTTGAAAACTGTTCGTTTATAGGCATTTTAGAACATTATTACAGTATTCGTAGCTGATTCTATTATCATGATGATGAAAATAAGCACACATAATGTTTGTAATTTATTCAATCAGACATGCTTAAAGAGAATTTGCTGCCTAAATACACACACACACGTACACACACACACAGGCTCCCGAAAAATTTATTTCGGCTGAGCTCTCTGGGGAGGAAGTGTGGGTTTGTAAACAGTGACTATTACGGCTCATAATGCAAGACTCTTCGGTAAATCGAATCGAGTTCTCTCTGTCACTTTGTGTTTATCTAAAAATAAATACGCTTAAATTCTCCTTCATCCCTGCCGTGCGTCAACGGCTTAGTGGTAGAATCCCTGACTGATACTAATTCAGTGGGGTTTCGATCCTACCTAGATGCAAACGGACGTCTAGCCACACTGATGAGCTGTGATACAGCGAAACAGTCCGTCTGTGGATGACTATATATATATATATATAGAGAGAGAGAGAGAGAGAGAGTTAAACCCAGAGAGCCAGACAAACCTACCAAGGTTTTCACATAAGCGGATCGTCAGGGAAGGCATAACTAGGTCTGCTCTACTTATTGTATTGAGCACTTTATTTAGTTATTTGCGTACTCGTATCGGTATTTTTTTTCTTAGGGTTTTGGACCTGCGTGCGAAACGATTTCTTTCGACAGGCGTTCATGTTCTTGACTCTTTATTTTCTTTATAACTATTTTCCTTCGATATTGATTTGATCATTTGCAAATCAAGAAACCGAAGGTTTTCCGAAACGAGTGTACTTATATTTATAAGATTATTACTAATAATAATATTATATATATATATATATATATATATATATATGTATATATATTTTTATATATATATATATATATATATATATATATATATATATATATATATATATATATATATATATGCTTATTTCACGTAATTTGAGGCTTCAGTACTTGGTTAACCAGGGCCTTCCACAGCATCCCCTTCTTTTCTATCTATTCACGCAAAAACGTTGGGTAGATTACGTACTGTTTGTTGTTGCTTTTCTTGCTTTCACTATATTCTGCGAGAATTATTTTGTCCAAGAGAGCGTTCACACTAAAAATGCGGCTCTCTCCAACCCGTTCGAACGAAAGAGAAAACGTGTCTACATAGATTTTAGTTCCCCTCCTCCAGCGTGTTCTGAAAGAAACATGTATCGGCGGCTCAAACGAATCTTATCCAACAACAGCAGTAGGTGTGACAGTAAATCTTCGCCGTCATTCAAAATCGTTTATCAACCACAGTATTTTACAGTGGAACAACCACTAAAATTATTTTTCATATCTCAGATTTATCTCTGAAGCAACTACTCAAAGTTTTTAACTCAACCAGAGTCTATTTTTACTCCTTTTCGACTCTTTTGAATTTATGTAGATATGTTTATAGAAATGTGTATAGATACAAATTATTTATTTAACAGGTAAGACGACTGAATTTTCTACACCTTAATGCATTTTCTCTACCATTTGACCATGCGCTAAACAATGGTTATCGATAATTTATAAAAGAACATGTATAAAGAATGCAAGAAGTGGGATTCGAACTGGTGACCAAAGATCTATGAGTATAAATGGAAATCTGCCTATGAATTTCAACTGAAGTTGGTTCTTTTTGCAGTCAAGTAAATTAATTAAACATTAAATAAGTTCACCAAGTATAACAAAACACACAATTAGTTAAATAAATAAATTATCCGCGCACACAAGTATTTGATTTAAGTTCTTAATAATGAACAGATAAATTCTTAAAGAATTCTGAGATTTTGGTTGATAGTCAACCAAAATCTCAGAATTCTTTAAGAATTCTTTGACTTATCCGCCGATTATCCTCATCATTTTGGTTTTGATCTTTACGCATATAACCGGCGTTTTCTGGTCTTATTACTGGAGATATGACGTCTGGCAATTCTTAAAACTATTACCATTCCTTAAATTCAAATAAACATATCCAATACGAGATTAAACGTGTAACATTATAAATTCTTTTAATCAAAACGTAGGAACCAACACATTGGTGATAAGTATTTGCTTGCGTATTAAGGCCAGTCTTGATTTAGTTCGTGACAAGCATTTCCCACTGGGTTCCGTGCGTATTAAACAATTAAATCTCCTCATATGGGATTTCTAACATTTATTCGCCTACGGCTGATAGACACTGACCGAAAGTGTCTTAACAGATTGGAAGCATCGATGCCGAAAATAGAGATGAAGTATAGTAAACGAATATAAATGGCTGAAATGAAAGCATTGTGATTACACAAATAAAAGTCAACTCATGGCAATAGCAATCGCACTGGATTTAATACAAGACTACAAAAGTACTGGTTAAATATTCATTAGGTTACTGATAATTATTATCTACGATCATGTTATTGATTTAATTAATTATAGATTACTGTGTTCGGAAAGTAATGCCGGGATCTTAAAACAAAAGTTGGGTTAAATTTATTTAAATATTAGGGTATTCGGAAATTAATGACGTTTTACTAGAAATTATATTAAAATTAATTTAAATTTAATCAAATATCACGATTTATTAAACTTAGCTTATATGTGTCATAAAGCAGAAGCTTTGTAGCGCCCAGTGAGGATCGAACTCCCTAGTTACTCTTAATTAATTTGATGAAACAAACTTGCTAACCATTACATTACGTGAAAGTGCCAGCCGGGTTCTCTAAGCGTATCTTAGATGTTGCACAATGCAGAAAGTTTAGAGCGCCCAGTGAGGATCGAACTTTCTATTCAGTCGTAATTGATTCAGCGAGACAAACTTGATAATCATCACACCAGGTCAACGTTCCCAAATAGGATAGAAGCTCCCCGGCGGGGAACTGAACCCCGGTCTCCCACTTGTCAGGCGGGGAAACTCACCACGACACAACAGAAGAATGTTTAATAAAATATTACGGTGCTTGGAAAGGAATTACGTTTTTCCAGAAAGGCTATAAAAAAACAAACGCCAGTTAAATATATTTAGATATTACTTATCAAATAATGTAATGATTTTCATTTTCAACGACTGCAGCACAGAAGTAAGACAATCTTTTGATTCTAGGTTTTAAAAAATATGGTTTTAGCCCCGACAAAAATTCTTTGAAAGACTCTTTTCAAATTCT
Organism: Acanthosepion esculentum; assembly: GCA_964036315.1. Classification (NCBI taxonomy): domain Eukaryota; kingdom Metazoa; phylum Mollusca; class Cephalopoda; order Sepiida; family Sepiidae; genus Acanthosepion; species Acanthosepion esculentum. The sequence goes on from OZ038481.1 coordinate 54,742,486, forward strand.
TTGTTTCTGAATCTTCTGTCACTTCTAAAATGTTCTAGTGATTGAAACAAGTGACATTCTGTAGGTGCCAAATCTTGTAAGTATGGAGGATATGAAAAATGCCCTCATCCGAACGATCTTACAGGATGTGTCCTTGAATAAACATGCTGGAGAATAACACATTTTGCTGACTACAGTAAGGGATTCTCAACTTAGTGCTTCGTTTACCAGATAAAGTTACGGGCAATGATGGCCCTTCCTCGTTGCAGTGACTCGTAATGGGCGACAACTTTCATATTCCACCAGGTACAATGTAAGGATTTCTGTGAATGGAGTCCTGTTTTAGTGTTGGAATTGGTTACTCATTTTGGGATAATCACTGGCCGTTTCTTTTTCGGTTGACAGGCAAAACCCATCTTTTACTATTTTTTAAGGCAATTCACCCCAAGCAAGGCGGGTGTGCCCCTAGAAAGGGGTTACAGAGTATTGATAACAAGATTAAAGAGGTGTGATTGAGAAAAGGATACAGAGAAGGCCGGGGAACAATCTCAGGGAGTCAGATGTCGATTGACATTACACTTGAATATTTGAACATTATAGTCACCAAGGAAGCAAGTAAGGGGAAGGGAGTTCCACAGAGGTGAAGGGCGAGAGAAAAAGCTGTTTGATAAGAAGAGACGGTTACAATTAACCGTTTTGACAGTGAAAGGTTGGGAACAAGTGAACGTAGCTCGTCGGAACAGTTGCCCTGAAACTATTTGTAAAAGAGACAGAGGGAGACGTCTATGGGATAGCTATCGTAGACTAGATGCCAGATCAGGACCTATCATCTTGCATATTCGTCTCTGGGTTTTGTCAAGGATATCTCGAGACGTCCAGCAGGAGCACCAGACCATATATGACAGCAATATTCTTGTAACAAATGCATGCAAAAATGAAAGGTTGGCTTTCCTGACTTCAGTAGATGGTAAAACGTTCTTTTCTGTTCTCCGGCCAGAGATCTTCGGGGATTTAAATTCGCGTGAAACTTTAGCCAATTAAAACCTGAAATACACTATAAATGGAAAACTACCAAAAAAGAAAAGACGAGGCAAAATGCTTGAAAGACTGTTTTCAATTTGATCGTTTCTGAATCCTCTGTCAGTTATTAAATGTTCTAATTATCGAAACAAACGACAATAGTCTCATGGATAAAAACGTTTGTTCGGAAATTTGGTGACATAGTGACAAGTGATTTCAATCCCTAGACCAGGAACTGTGTACCTGAATTCAGTGGAAACGTGCCCAGCAATAATTAAGCAATACGAAATAATAAAACGTGATATCCGGTCATGGTCAGCAGAAAGAAAACAATCTCTCCTCGTAGGTTCAGTTCGCAGTTCGCTGAATGTTATCCGGATGGATAGACAAACGCCTGATGAAGACGGAAAAGCATAATGGCTGAAAGGTTGTGATAGCAACAACAAAGATGACAACAATATTCTACGCAAATATAAATATTGTGTGTGTGAAATTCTAAAGGGGGAAATCTTGTGAGATTGGAAGATACAGAAGAACCTTCTGTACTAAGGATCTTTTTTCCTGGGTTTTGTTTTGCAGTTTGAGCCCTTGCATTGTTATACTAAAGAACAACACGTTTTCAATTTACCAAAGCAGAATGCTTTAAACATAATGCTACATTTAACTTGTCAGGCTGCTGGAAATGAATGCCTGCAGTAATTGACCTTCCCTATTCCAGGAGCTCATAATAGACCAACACCTTTATAATTTCAGAAGACAGACAGAAAAGATATGGGGTTTTGGTATTTTTACTTTTGTGTTGTTTGTTTCTCATTGATCAATCATGTTTCACGTGCATTTGACTATTTAATCCAACGTTAGTATACATTGTGGCGTTCTGCATTCAAGGAGGTATGATGCGTTCATATATATATATATATATATATATATATATATATATATATATTGTAAGTAATAGCAAAATTGTACAAATTGTGTATTAGTAAAATTGTCTATTTTTAGATTAAGTTTGAACCGTTGTATCTTAGAAATGATTAAGATATCTCACTAGAATTCTCCAACATTTTTATAACACTACTGGACTCTCCTTTGAGCAATAAGAATGTATAATTAAAATGTGTTATTGTTATGGTCCAATATCCTCGCACCACGGTTATGGTCCAAGTTTAGGATCAAGGGAAAACAACACGAACACAAGAGTAGAAAATAACAAAGATATATTACAACGGAAATACAAGAAGTTAAAGTTAGTATGACTGTCAGTCTGGTTTAGAGTGAACTAATATTGTCTTGACTCGTTAGGTCTCGACTCGTTCCTCGATATTTAACAACCCTCCCACGTGGGTCAAATGTGGCACAAGGCCGGTTTAATGTGGGCTCCCCGAGCCCGTAGGCTCGGCCAAAAATATGCCCATTTAGAACCCGTATAAACGGGTTCCGGGACTGTCTACCTCCCCGGACGACACTTTGCCCTGCGGCAAAGCCTCGTCCGGGTTCCTCTCTGCCAAAGCACAGAGTTCGACAAGAGTCGCGCACAGTCAGAGACTGCGACTCGACTCGTTCCTCTCCTCTCTCTCAGAGAGGCGCCGTGTTTATAGAGTCAGGAAGAGTCCATTATCGTTATAGGTAAGTTCCCATAACACCCCTCTTCCAAAGCTTTTGCATCGTAGCTTTCTTTAGTATATTTTTCTCTTTGGATTTATTATCAAAGTCACTGTGACTTTTCTTTTCCTGGTCGATTTTCGTGGTTCAGACATTGTTTGTGGCCTTTGCATATCAAATGTGTCGAATATTGTATCCATCACTTCTTCTTCCTGAGGTGGACCGTTAGAATCAACTAACATCCTCTTTCTTATTTGATTTACATGTCTTTTATGTGAGAATTTCGGACCCTGTATTATGTAAACCATGTTCCCGATTTTTTTTCAATTGTACCTTGCTCCCAGTAGGGTGTATTGTTTTTATACGTTTTGAAAAAAACCTTCTCTCCTGGGTAGAATTTTCTTTTTGGTACGCACAACATTGGCATTTGCTTTGTTTGTTTTGGTAGACATTTTTCAAATACTGATTTGATTTTAAGGGCGAACATCCCTTCCGCGGGTGATAATGCCGATGGCGTAGCACTGTTTGATGTAATTCGATATACTTGTAAAAATTGTTGCAACGCCTTTTCTGTTGGCACCTCATATGCTTTCCTTAACGCTCTTTTGAGTATGTCTACAAATCTCTCCGCTTGCCCATTTGATCTTGGGTGATATAGCAGGGATTTGATATGTTTAACTTGAAACGTTTCACAAAATTCTTGAAACTCCGCAGATGTGAATTGTGTCCCATTATCGGTGACTAGACAATCAACCACTCCGAAACGTGCAAACAACTCGTGGAGGCAATTTATGGTAGTTTCGGAAATAGGTTTTATGCAACGAAACATTTCTGGCCATTTGCTATAACTGTCTACTATTATCAAATAGTAGAAACCATGGATTCTTGACCACGGCTTATGGATGATCGGCAGTGCTTTTGCTGCTAAGGAACAACCCTTGCATTTTTCCACAATATGTGTAATGTCTTGATCCATGTTTTGCCAATATAGGTAACTTCGCATTGTTCTTTCCTGGATGGCCCATGTGGAAGTCCTTCTGGATTCACCTTTGTAGTGTTTTCGAAATTACTACCCTTTCGTTATATAGTAGAACAATGTCACGTGACGAAACACTGTCTGATATCTTTTTATTTTTTTCTGCAATTTTTGTTTTTGTTTCTTTTATGAATTCATCATTTACTGCTTCATTTCTTATCTCTTGTAGTGTGACAGGGAGGTTTCGAACTGTACTACATAGTGATGTCCTGATATCTTCTTCATGTCGGAGGGCTGCAATTACGGAATCTTCCAATGGCTCAGTTTTCTTAGGTATTAGTCTCGAGAGACCATCTGCATGCCCAAATTTGTTCGTTGGAAGATACTCCAATTTGAAGTTGTAGTTCAGTAAAATTGTACCCCATCTTAGCCACCTATTAACCGTGTAAACGGGTAGACCTTTCTTCGATCCAAATATTGTTAATAACGGCTTGTGGTCCATCTGTAAAGTAAAAAATCTACTGTAAATATATCTATGAAATCTTGTAACTGCAAAAATAATCCCCAATCTTTTTCGATTTGAGAGTAATTTTTTCTGCAGGTAGCAAAGTTCTTGAAGTATGCGCGATGGGTTTTAGTGTCCCATCCGGCATTTTATACAGTATACATGCCCCGACTCCATAGGCACTCGCGTCACTTGCGACTATTATTTCTAATTTGGGGGTCATAGTGCGCTAAAAATAGATCCGCGGTTAGCGTCTTAACTATTTTGTCAAACGTTTTCTGGCATTCATCTGTTCACTCCCAAACTTTTTCTTTCTTCAACAGTTCATTTATGGGTGCGCGTAATTTATGCATGTTTGGAATGAATGCTTGGTAATAATTCACTAAGCCTAAGAAGCTTTGTAATTCGGCTACATTTTTTGAAGCTGGTATTTTTTTTATTGTCGTTGCCCGTTCTGGGTCTGGTCGTCTTCCTTCTTCATCGATGATATGGCCCAGATATTTTATTTCCTTCATAAAGAAATCGCATTTGTTTTCTTTTACCTTGAAACCATAGTTTTGTATTCTCCTGAAAACCTCTTGAACGTGTTCCCAGTGTTGTTCAATATTTTTGCTATTTATCAGTATGTCATCCAGGTATGCAATCGTGAAATCAAGTCCGCCTAGCATAATATCCATTATTTGTTGAAATATTGCCGGCGCGACCTTAATCTTGAATGGTAATCTTTGTAACTTGTATAATCCTTTATGTGTGTTTATGCACAATAATCTCGAGCTTTCCTCATCTACTGGTATTTGTAGGTACGCTTCGCTCAAGTCTATTTTTGAGAAAAAATTTCCTCCGTTTAATTTTGTGAAAATTTCTTCTGAACTGGGTAGAGGATAGTGGTAATCCATAATCGCTGCGTTCAATCCCGTTGAGAAATCAGCGCATACTCGTATCTCACCCGATTTCTTTTTGACGTAAACCGTAGGTGCGGCCCATTGACTATATTCCACTTTTGTCAATATACCGATTTTTTCGAGTCTATCCAACTCTTGATCTATTTTTTCTATTGAAGCAAAAGGTACGTTCCTTTTCTTCTTGAAGATAGGTTGTACATTTTCTTGTATTTCTATATTTGCTTCCATTTTTTTACACCTCCCGAGGTCGGCTGAAAATACTTCGGGGAAACTCTCTTTTAGTTTCTCCTATAATTTATCTGCCTCGGTCGATAAACTTTTCCCTTTTTGGCAGTACATACTTATTGGCAAATCCCAGAGGTCGAATTTCTGCATCCAGTCCGTTCCAAATAAATTTTCTGTATTTCTTAGCACATACATTTTTAATTTTTTAGTCATTCCATTGAATGTCACATTTGTAATAACTTCTCCCTCAAATTTTATTTTTCTCCCAGTTACCGACCTAGCAATTTTATCGGTTCTCAACATGGTCGGTTTGTTCAATTTTCTCCATGTTTGTACGTTAATAATAGTTATATCAGATCCGGAATCCAATTGTAGTCTGACTTTTCTGTTTAACATTTCTACTTGCACGTGTTTTCGTATGTTTGTCTCGTCCGCCTGGTCAGTCCTAGTGACTCTTACTCTGCTTTTGCTTCCTTTCCTAGTCCAACAATGAGAACTTTTATAACCCACTTTTTTGCACGGTATGGACAATCTTTATACAAATGCAAAGTCCCACAGCGATAGCATGGTCTGGGTGGTACTTTTTTCTGATATTGACTTTTTGAAATAGAAAAATTTGTTTGACCTGTTTTTGAGGAGGGAAAATGGGTTTGGTTTGTTTTTGAGGATGGACAAAAACGTGTTTGTCGTTGTACTTTACGTATGTGAGCGATGTCAGACTCTTCTATATCTTTCGAGTCTTTCTTTACGCTTATACATCTCTGACAGTTCTCAGCCACTTTTTGTAGCGTCAATTCTGGTTCACTCTCAAGTTTTGTAAGAATTCTGCGTCTAACCTCCACGTCTTTAATCGAAACCAGGCCTTGAACGAATATTAAACATTTAAAATTTTCCGGGCTGAGTTCAGGTAACTTAAAGTCATCACAGTGTTTGTTTACAATGGAAGCGAATGTTATATAGTCTTCGCTGTCCTTTTGTTAGATTCTGACATTTCCATCTTTTGTGGAATAGTGAGGTGTTTGGGCTAAATAGTTCTGTTAACAGTTTTATGGCTTCCTTGAAAGTTAACTCATTTGTTTTCCTCGGTAGGATGTAGTCTACGAATTCAGTGTATTTGCTTGACCCTAATTTTCTTAGTAGTAGACGTACTTTTCTCGCGTCTGACCAATTCCCGCAATCAAACTCATATAAATCTTCGTACCTTCTGAAGTAAGCTGGGAAGGTTTTGTCTTCGTCCGGTGCATACGTGAAGTCTTCGATAGAGCTCCATATAGCATTTTGCGAGAGAACTGTGTCATTTTCGGAATTTTGCCCTTTATTTGTTATTACCCGTAGCAATAATTCTTGTATTCAAGATGCTTCTGTTCGTTTTTCTCTTGCTGCTCAAATTCTATTTTCATAAGTTCCAATATGGTTGCCTTAAAGTCTTCTATTTTTACCGTAATTATGTGTAAGTATTTTTCTTTTAGTTTAGACTTCAGGTCTTTGTTACTACTGTAAAGTTGGTGTCCAAAAAGAAAATTGTCTCTTTTTTCTTTTATTTTTTGTTTTTTTTTATGTTCGCATAACTTGTTTTTTGTTTGTTTTTTTTTTCACTACCAACGTCGCCTGTGTTATGGACGACCGATAGTAGAAAATTTTTTGTAGATTCTCCAAGTAGAACTTGTTTCTGGAGTATATTTTTTTGGTTTCTCCGCGTAGAGTTTGTTTCTGAAGTTTCCTCAGTATACTTTTTTAGGATTTCTCCAAGTAGAGTTTCGTTTCTTCAATATACTTTTAGATTTCTCCGCGTAGAGTTTGTTTCTTCAGTCCTCGTCGCCACTGTTATGGTCCAATATCATCGCACCACTATTATGGTCCAAGGTTAGGACCAAGGAAGAACAACACGAACACAAGAGTAGAAAATAACAAAGATATATTACAACAGAAATATAATACAAGACGTTAAAGGTGTTAGTATGACTGTCAGTCTGGTTTAGAGTGAACTAATATTGTCTTGACTCGTTATATCGACTCACGTCCGATATTTAACAGTCCTCCCACGAAGAAAGTATGTGGCTTAACATGGGTTTCTCCGAGACCGTAAGCTCGGCCAAAATACTCCCTTAAGAACCCGTATAAACGGGTTCAGGGCTTGTCTACCACCCCGGACGAAACTCTGCCCTTCAGCAAAGCCTCGTCCGGGTTCCTCTCTGCCAAAGCAGAGAGTTCGACAGTAGTCGCGCACAGTCAGAGACTGCGTCTCGACTCGTTCCTATATTTAACATTCCCCCCACGAGGGAAGTATGTTGCACAAGGCCGAGTTTAACGTGGGTTTCTCCGAGCCCGTAAGCTTGGCCAAAAATACTCCCTTAAGAACCCGTATAAACGGGTTCAGGACCTGTCTACCACCCCGGATATAACTTTGCCCTTCGGCAAATCCTCGTCCGGGTTCCTCTCTGCCAAAGAAGAGAGTTCGACAGGAGTAGCGCACTGTCAGAGACTGCGTCTCAACTCGTTCCAATATTTAACAACCCTCCCACGTGGGTCGCATGTGGCACAAGGCCGGCTTAATGTGGGTTCTCTGGGTCCGTAGGCTCGGCCAAAAATATGTCCATTAGAACCCGTATAACCGGGTTCAGGGTCTGTCTACCTCCCCGGACGACACTTTGCCCTGCGGCAAAGCCTCGTCCGGGTTCCTCTCTGCCAAAGCACAGAGTTTGACAAGAGTCGCGCACAGTCAGAGACTGCGTCTCAACTCGTTCCTCCTCTCTCTCTCTCTCTCTCTCTCTCTCTCTCTCAGAGAGGCGCATTATTGATATAGTCAGGAAGAGTATATTATCGTTATAGGTAAGTTCCCATAACAGTTATGAATTGAGTTGGATCTTGTATAATTGATCTTTTAAACTTGAATTGGTGATCTCTCTACCTGTTGTGCCCACCTGATCCAGTTTTCCTCTCTACCGTTACTTCTTTTTTGAATTTATTCATCATAGTATGAACGTTGAAACCATTATTGAAAGCCAGAATGACCTTTTTCTCCCACCATTGCTCATTTGGGGAGACAGTGGGGCTGCAACAAAACCTGTTCCCTTTCTAGTTGAATAACTCAAAGGGTTCCTATCGTTAATAATAACACATTCTTCAGAAATCATCTTTCGGTCTACAATGCATTTATTTCGTCTTGGGGTTTGATTTCTGAATGGAAAGATTACAGCCTGACGATAGGAAAAGAAGTTTTCGAAAGTGAACGCTGTTCCAAAAATAAACCACATCCATCTGACAACAATTTGATGCATAAGGATCGGGTCATTCAGTGGATTGTTAGTAAGTTAATGTTTGTATTAAGTCTGTTAGCGAAGAAAATTCACCGTTAATTACATTAACATTACTAATTGATTCACTGTATGATTACCTCTTTAATATATATATATATATGTATGTATGTATATATAAATAAAAAGGAAAGAACAGTAAGATATAAAATCCGGTGTTCTTATAGATATTTTTATTTTTACACAATAGTGCTCAATGTAAATTTAAATTTACAGAGCATTAATATTATAAATTAATAGATTTAAAATATGGTTTTACCGCTACACAGTGATAACCATGTTTCAGAAATGGAAGCTAAAGCTTTAGCTTCCATTTCTGAAACATGGTTATCACTGTGTAGCGATAAAACCATATTTTAAATCTATTAATTTATAATATTATATATATATATATATATATATATATATATGACATGAACGTTATGAATTATCAGTTCTTACGATAATGTATTTAGATAGAGAAATCTGAGGGATCTGTTATTCGTAAATGGTCAATGGTCCGCTTCCAGTGAGAATATTTGATAATTTCTATTTAAATGCCATAGAATTGACACTCAGTAAATTTCGCCTTGTGTCAGACTTTACAAGTTGTAGGTAAATGAGGACAGTTTTTGTCTTCGACGGATGAAGACATCTCACTTTTGGGATGTCTATGGCGTCTCGCTAATGCGTTACATTCAAGTAAGATCATGCCACATCATTAATCAGTAAAGTTTAAGTCTTTACAACCTATAATTTATCTTGATGAACACCTTGGCATCGCCCAGTCACTAAATTTGTTTTCGACATGTCTAAGTTTGTATTTTGAAATATTCCCCAATGTAAGAAAAAGAAAGACAACAATGAAATGAAGTCTAGCTCTAAACAACGATCCATAATTTGTGTTCTTGATACTGTCAATTTGAAAAAGAAAACAAAAACATTGACATCTCTCCTTTAACCATTTCAAGCCGGCTGACTTGATACCTCTCACGAATTTATTCTTTTTTGTTCTCGAGTCGATGACGTCATATTTCACCAATATGATGTCATATTGCGAGTACAAGACAATTCTTTCTTTATGTGCTCTGTGATCATATCTCTCCACAACTTCCTGTCTTTTGTCCGTTGAACAACTGGATTCATTTAAAAAAAAGCGTATAGACATTATCTCAGACGGAGTTTGAAGTCAGTCTTTTTTATTTTATGAGTCATGTCCCTTTAAGGCATGGGTGATCATGTCTCTCCACATCTTTCAGTGACTTGTTACCCGCAGCAATGTCTGATTCTTTACCATTATTCTTTCTTTTTCCCTGTTTTAATTTTAAAATTAACCAACTTTTTTAAGTAGGCAACTCGCTATTTTAATCGTCCTTCCTTGAAATTTATAAGAATTTTAAGCTACATGAGCATACATCAAACTTTCAAAGATAAATCAGATGCTGTCATGAACTCTTGCTTAATTTTTAAATTCTATATTTCTGACATATTTTGATTCATGGTAAAACAGCAGCGTTTGTTTTTTCATCCAAATCCAATAAAAATCCAGAGTAGAGTATTTGCAGCTTACCTGAATGTTATATCAGGAGAGACAGTTACTACACGAATCCCAGTCCAGAAGGAAAACGACAAACAGCAGGTGATAACTGAAACAACTCAGGGCCTCCCACTGCCAAAAACATCGATTAATTTGCAGTGTAACGCCCGCACTCAGTTCACATTAAAAAATTCAAAAATACTTATATTTATGTGTAATTGTACATGCTCCATTTATATCTAGCTTGATAAATGTGCTAAAATCTACCGTCTTGGAGTTATCGACAGTGAAATTTCGGATTCATTCGCGTCGAGGGCAGCCATTACTGGCGTTCTTTGCTGCAGAATAGCTATCAGTATAGGTATCATTGCGCAAACTGAGCGTGTGTACGTAAATAGTTCTCGTGCGCAGTAACTAAGACAAATTTAGACCAGATCAGTTCCGAGCTTAGCTTTCCATAGTCTTCCGCGTTTAGCTTTCTGCAGCGAATGTGTGCAAACATCGCCAGTAATGGCTGCTGCCAACGACGCGATTGAATCCCAAATTTAAAACTGAATTTTAAATTTCACGATGTAAACGTCATGGGAAGTAATAAGCTTTCAAATATCCATATGTTTAAGAAAAATGAAAAAAATACAATGAGACGTATCTTAGTGAAAACAAGTTGACAGTATAAGCAATAGTTAGTTATATATATATATATATATATATATATATATATATATATATATATATATATGTGTGTGTGTGTGTGTAATATGTATGTGTGTGTGTGTCTGTGTGTGTAATATGTATGTGTGTGTGTGATTGTGTGTGTGTGCATTTTTGACAATATGGTATTGAGTTGGCCAATAACCACATCGATGTGTCAAGTACTGTATGAGAATTAATTCATTATAAATTTTGTTCACGAAATTTGAAAAACGTGTTAGAAATCATACCAATGGATTTTATTCAACAAAATAAAATTACATGTTGTCAATTTGATTGGTAGCTGGTGTGGCGCGATGCGAAATTAGACAAAGGTATTCGATCAAGTATCACACGATGAACTTCTTGATATTTTAGAAAAGTATTGATCTACACGGGAAGGAGTTAAGTGGTTGGAACCGACGGGATGTCTGAGAATAGAGAGCGAAGACGTCCGCTAAGACAGTGACTCTCAACAAATTCGGTTTACAGTTGACTGAAGGAAAATAGGTGGGATTTGAAATTCTATTTTGTTTTCCACTGCCGTAAAATTATCAAAACACAAGCTGCCTTACTTTATTTTTAAACACAAATAAGTAAAAAAAAAAAAAAATTAATAAAATTTTCGAAGTTGTGGTATTCATACTTGGTTTTTCCATGCCCTGGCTTGCTGGGGAGGGATTTTGTGCAGCAAATAATATACTCCGAAAGAAACGTAACTTATTGCAGATTTAAAGGAGGGGAGATTTTCGCCTGAACCAATCTTGAGAGCTCAGCTGGACAAATTCAGAGACACCGGAAGTAGTGTAGTCATTCATTCCTCAACAACATTTATTCAGTCAGCGCATTTTGTGCCACTGTGGTCACTACTCTCTTGCATCTAACAATTGTGGGGTTCAAGTTAGAATAGTGCAATGGCTAGCCGCTTCCTTTAGCACCTTAAGACCTACAGGGCAGAAGGTGGTTTTAAATAAAGTTTTTTATTATGCTGGTTGTCAAAGCAATATAGAACACAGTCTGTCCTGCTATTTACTCAAGAAGAATTGGAAATAAATTGTGCCACTCGTTCCGGCTTTTCGGCCTAACATTTTCCGATGACGTAAAATGGAAATCAGTTGCTAGGTCTGCTGCTAAGAAAGTTGGTTCACTGTGTCGTGCTAGACAATTTTTATCGCAAGTATCTAGCTTACATTTTTATAAGTCTACCATTGTTACGTTCTGTTTCGTCTCGAGATCCCCACGCTACTCATAAAATGATATCAACGAAAGGAGTCGATTATTTTTGGTATACGTTTTATTAAGAGTGTCAGTGTGGATTCTAAGAAACAGTAGGAGCGCTGATATGAGAGGAATTCATGTTGTACATTGGCTCAGTGTCCCTCCGCGGTTTGTCTTAACCGGTTGCAAACCTGGGTGTGGGAGGCATATCGACGCTTCATAATTCTTGAGACTCTCAGTTGAATTCGCATCGTTTTGGGCTTATATTCAACAGCCAGACAAAAGCAATTCATCACTGTCAGAATGCCTAATCCACGAGATACTCTGGCCATTCGCTGACAATTCTGGCCCTGGCCTTCGCATATCTGGAACAATTCGTTCATGCTTTATATATTGTTGCCACATATGACCTGGGGCTCCTGCTATATATTTAGAGATCATTGGTGAAATCCAACGAAGAATCTGCAATAATATTGCCCCTGATCTGGCATCTCGATTTCGGTCACGTCCCACCGATGTAATGTAGCTTTTCTGTTCCTCTTCTATAAATACTTTCATAGTAATTGTTCTGATGAACTTGCCTCTATGGCACCTACCCTTTTTTAATTTAATCGCAGTAATAGATTAGCTGTTAGGTTTTCCTTATTTGAAAGTGGAAATAGATGGATGTAACCGCATGTTTTATGCTAACCGTCTCTTCTATCGCCCTCCATTCTTGCAGAACTTTCTTCTGGTGTCTTACTTCCCAGCCAACTTTGTCAATCGTAATCTTCTGTCTCCTTAATTCTCGTTCTGTTATTGTTCTTTCTCCGTAATTGTATTTTTTCTCATATTTCCAACATCCAATAACTCCATGCGTCTTTGTTGCCTAGCTTGGGGTGAAAGGGTTAAAAAAATAGACAGGTTAGAAAATATCCACACCCAACCAATTTTGAATTTAGTGTTGTCCTTATTCTAGACATATTATTAAAGAAAGCTACAGATCATCTACCCTGCTTTTAATAGGTTTCTGGAAGCAATAACCGTAAAGAAATAAAAGCTATTTACATACACCCTCCCTCCAACGTTTAAAGTGTAAAATAACCAGTGATCATATAGTGTGGAATTCTATGTTCATTCGGCACATGCTTTATCTGTGATACTGACAGTCCTTTCACAATAGATTTTAAATATGATCAACCATCATTTGATCAGATGTGCTGTTAACCATTCAGCTGTAAACCCAATGTATACCAGCTGTGGGTTGCAGGCTCGATTCCTGTCGGAGAAGCACATATTTTCTACAAAATTTCTCGAACGTCCAGGTTGGTAAATGTAATTAATAGTTTATTTTTTTTAAAAAAACAGAATTTACATAAATAAATTTTATCTAATACAACGTATAAACAAAAAACGTATAAACAGAAAATATATTAAATAATTGTCGGACTTAATCCTTTTCATAATATGTTGTCAATGTTTACGTTAAGTTACTTGTCGTGGTAAGATATGATAGTTCGAAAGGTTCGTCGAAGATTTGTTGCTTATAAACAATAATTTGGAATTTGCTGCTCAGAAGCGTTTTTGTGGCTGAATGTTTAACAGTACATCAGATAATGTGATAGTTCCCATGGGGGTTACAGGGTTCAATTGCTGTCGGAGAAACATATTTTTTATGAAATTTCTCGAACATTAAGACAGGTAAGGTTTTTTTTAAATAATTTGTATCGAACAAAATAACGTACAAAGAGAAAATATATTAAATAATTGTCAGACATAAAAAAATTACATTATACATTGCAGTTCACAACAAGGAAATCCGATCAGCCTACATCAATCAATTCTAACAACTGTAAAATCTGCCTGGAAAAAAATAGACAGAATTACCTTCCTAGACCAAAACAAACTGCTAAATAAACGATCGGAACTCATCTCAAAACGCAGAAAGAAAATTAAGTTAAAAATCGAAAACTAAAAACGACAAGAATAAATGAAAATAAATAAATAAATAAAATAAACAAAAATAAGTAAAATAAATGAATCCAAACAAATAAAAAACAAATAATAAACAAATTAACAGACCACGCCCATCAAAATAAACGTGGGAATAATACAATAGACTAACACAATGCAATGGACTACACACAATGCATCACTGACCTGTATATATAAAAAGTTGAGCAAGAACACAACGCACATGGTCTGACAATTGCGTTTAGCATGTTACATGACTGTCACCTTCAAATCCTACTTTTATATTTATATACGCTCTATCAGTATCGAGCAACCATAAATATGCATACCTTAAAACTATATCTTATCACACATATATATATATATATATGTATCTGTGTGTGTGTGTGTGTGTGTGTGTGTGTGTGTGTGTGTGTGTGTGTGTGTGTGTGTGTAGTGGGGTGTAACTGAGTGCTTAGAAAGCTCGCATTCCGATACCGGTTTGAATTTCACCATGTCAAGGTGTTATGGGACTTTACCTATAACGAAAGAGTGAACTCTTTCTGACACGATGAATACTGCGCCTCTCAAGAGAGAGGAGCGAGACGGAACCGAGTCGAGCCAATAGTAGTTCACTCTAAACCAGACTGAGAGTCACACTAATACCTTCAACATCTTGTATTATTATTCTGTGTAATATATCTTTGTTATTTCTACTCTTGTGTTCGTGTTGTTCTTACTTGGTCCTAACCTTGGACCATAACACAAGGAGATAACTTGGTGTTATCGATTTGGGAAAGTGCCTCAAAACCATACCACAGTTTCAGGAAGTTACGACGGAAGCCGTGGGCGTAAAGGCCTTGTTAGAACTAGTCATTCCACAAGATTATGCATTCTCTCACATATATACCACAGTGTTAAAAAAAAGGAAACGTATGCCTGAGAAGAGGGAATAGATACCAATCGGAGCCAAATAGCCAACCCTTATTATGAAACCGAACATATGAACAAGAAAAGGGATATATGCTTAATATAAGGTAAAGACCGATCAAATTTCAGGGACACATAATGTGGAATGAAGGCTTGTAACATCTCATACTCACAAGACAGATTGAAGGTGAGTGGACAAGAGAAAAGCAACACAACGTTCCTGGCGAGCTTGAGCGAATTGATAGAACAGCAGTGTTTGGGAGAGATGGCAAAAATACAAATTTATTAAGAGCTACAAAGGACAGGAAAATGTAGAGAGCTATCTTCGCCAACGTCCTGAAGGGACATGTCACATAGAAGGACAAGAGCAAGAAGAAAAATCAAATCGATTCTGAGCTGCATCTCGACTTCATCCAATTTCCCACCGCCATGGCGTTGTTTCTCTCGGTTTTTATATAAAAGACATTTCCCTGGCAATTGTTCTGGTGAGCATTGAATTACAGCTTACTACTACTGGATTGACTATTAGGTCTCATCGTTATTCTGTTGAAATCGCTAGACGTAACCGTAACATCGATTTTAGTTTCTTCTCTTGTACAGCCGGTATCTTGCTTTTCTTCAATCTATAATCTTCAAAAATTTAAATGCAACGTCCATGGACATTTTTTGTCTTCATGAAACTGTTCTTTTATTGTCTTTTCTCATCACTAAACTTTTCGCATTTCATTCAGTAACTCCTTGCGTCTAAGTGATATTATCGCCTTTCTTGTGGTGAAATAATTATATATATATATATATATATATATATATATATATATATATATATATATATATATATATATATATATAGCATGATGAGAAGCCACGTGTACTTTCTTGATACGTATATAGTATATGGATAAAATAACTGAAAAAAAAATTGGGTGTTTTTTTTACGAAAGTATTTATTTCTGTGTTTTTATATATATTTATATATATTTATATATAAAAACACAGAAATAAATACTTTCGTAAAAAAAACATCCAATTTTTTTTCAGTTATTTTATCCATATATTATATATATATATATATATATATATATATATATATATATATATATATATATATATATATATATATATATATAATAAATTGTATGTTTGATTGAATAAATTACAAACATTATGTATGCTTATTTTTATCGTAATCGTTTCATATTGACGAATGCACAGTATAGTAGTGTCACTTTGGGTAACCTCTGTGAGAAAAAGAACACCAAGACGCAATTCAATCCACCATAAATTTGGAGACGACATGCTGTACTGCACCGGAAGCTCCAGTGTGTTTGCGTGTCGATCTGACGACAGTGTAGAGGATTAGGATAGGTTTGGATGAGTCTAATGGTGATTACGAAGGTGTTTGGGGTGATCACTAGTGATGGCGCCGTTATGCCTCCGTTCACCTTTCCATGTAATCTCAGACTCAGCACGGAGGTCTACATGAAGTGCCTGGAGGAGGTAGTGATGTCCTGGGTTAAGGATTAGCTGCTAGAAGACCCTATGTCTGTCAGCAGGACTCTGCACCATGCCATGCAAGCAGGACACTCCTTTTATGGTTGTCATCTTTGACCACATGACACTTTTCATCTGGTCACCTCGCTCCCCAGACTGTAACCCTCTTTATTATCATGTGTGAAACGCAGTTGAGCGAGAGACCAACAAAACTCCTTGTAACATCAAAGATGAACTGAAGGCAAGCATTATCACAGCGCTCACCAAATTAAACAAGGAGACCGTTCAGAACAGTCGAAAGAGATTCCAAACTCTATGGCGCTAGTATTAAATAAATTTACTCTTCAATATTTCAAGATATATTTTTTTTGTAATTTTGGTAATTATATCTGTTAAAATGAGGTGTCAGTGTTATTTTCATTTTTGCGTAATTTAGACGACAATTTTGCCATCGCAACCTGTATATGCAGGTGTGTGTCTACATATATACAGTTATAAGTGTATACATTTTTGCCTAAGATAAAAATGTTCATCGTTCATCTATCAATGTGATCTTTTACCTGTTTATCTCTGACATAATATGAGTTTATTGCTAGGAGATTTTCAACAGAAATTAATTTATTTATATAAAAAGCTAAATTACAAATTACTTATTTTATTATATAAAATCCTACATCCCCTGAAGGTATGCTTTTTGCAACTATTTAAAAAGGAATCAGTATATCTTTCTTTAATAAACAAATTCGTAATCACATACCTATATACCTGTAGGAGGTTCATTCGCACGCAAAGACATCTGTGATCCATTAAATTTATATATATATATATATATATATATATATATATATATATATATATATATATATATATATATATATATATATCAGTGGATTTTGATTCATGATAAACAAAGTAGACTTTGCTTTCCTAGTAACCTGTGTTTATTAAGTTTTAAGTATTATTTAATTCAAGTGTATCAGGCTTTAGGCAAACTCAGAGAAATTGCATTATTGTAATAGTCCTTTGAAACTTTTTAATCAGATGCTTTTAACAATATGTACCTCTGATTCACAAATTTCAGTTTTCAGTAATGTCTTTCCAACATAAAACGTTATAATACTTGCAGGCGAATATTCGAATAAATTTGGCCAAAGACTAAAGTCAGGCTCTTTGCATAGCGTCCAGCACTAAGTAATTGCTGATTCTGTGATTCATTTTAATTATGTTTAAAATAGTAATTTAACATAATATTTTATCTTAATATATATTTATGTTACATTAATAAACAAAAACTACCATTTTCATTTAAGATCATAATATTATTATTTGCCAAGTAATTAGCTTCTAAATAGCTTGCACAAGTGTGATCTAGAAGAAAACGATAACGATGCATGTAAAATGCTCGGATCCCTGTACCGCTCCAGTAAGTACCTGACTATCCTCTACCTTTACAAGTGCCAGATAAGACCGAAAATGGTGTACCTTTGTTATATTTGGGCGGTAGCTGCCCAGTCCCTACTTTGCATTATCGATAGAGATCAAAAACATCGAGTTCATGTGGGTGATTGATACTCTCTCTCTCTCTCTCTCTTCTCTCTCTCTCTCTCTTCTCTCTCTCTCTCTCTCTCTCTCTCTCTCTCTCTCTCTCTCTCTCTCTCTCGTGTGCTCGGAAGAATTACATCTCTTGATTCCGCCAGGCCTAACTTACACTGCTAGGACCGGTAAGAAGTAAGTTCCATTCAAGCAGCTGCTTCCTGCAAACCACTGCTCTGTGGAACAGATTCCCAAGGGGATGTTTCCTCGATCACTACAATCTTAACCTGCCGTTTACTATTCATTCTCTCCTGGCCTGCAATCCATTTACACAAGGACGTGAGGCTTTCAATATATCCTGTGAGAATCAACTTATAGAAGCCCTTTTAGCACATTATGTGTCCTATAAAGTTCAACTGTCTTTTTTTATGTTAAGAAGTACCTTTTTTACTTCTATTTTCATAGGACTTCTACATTGCCCACCGTTTCATGTATGGCATTCTCAGTATTCCTCTGTAGGACCACATATTTGTTCTCTCAAGTTTTATCTTCATCTGTGAGTAAATTGTCCAGTATTTACTATCGTATGAAAGGCGTGATATCACATGACAATTAAGGATTCTTTTCTTTGTTTCTAAGGAAATTGAACTGTTTCTTAATACTTGCAAATACGGAGGATTGCTGAAAGGACAAAAAAAGGAACAGGGCTCAAGAATACAGAAGAGGACGTTTGACGTTTCATTAAAAACTTTTGAAGATTGTAATTATCAGAGAAGCAAGAATTCGAAAGTTCCACATGTGAGAAGTGCGGGGGAAGAAACTGTTACAGTAGAAACACTATTAAGGAGAGAGGACAATAAAAAAAACAAGAATTAATAAGACAGAAGATAAAAATTGGCATTTAAATTTTTGAATAGAAAATTTGACTGGAAAGTAAAAAGCCGTAAGAGACTTCCATAAGCGAGCGGTTCAATAGAAGAAACTATTAGAATAGAATTTGCGGTTAGAAAATTTAAATATTTTTAAAATTAAATGTTTGACTTCTATAATTTCAATCTTTTCGATTAAATTAACCGCTATTCAAAACGTTGTTTATTTTCTAGATTGAGAGAAGTGCGATTTCATTAAAGATACTGGAACAGGAATTACGATATTAATGCTCTGATGTTATCAGAAAGATTAGAACAAATGCAAATGATGTACATTTATGTTTCATGGGTTATACAAAAGTGTATAATACGGTACCTCACAACTGTTCGAACTGCTACATTACTCTGGAAAATGTAGAAGAATAACCCAGGCATCAAACCGTCGGCATACGGATAGAAAATGAAAAAATTAAATACCCATAAAAGAATGGGGCGTAAGACTGACCAGACTCTCATCAGGATCACCTCAATATAGAGATTAAAATGATTCATTATTAGCGGACACAATCTTAACAACATATGATATACAAAATGACACAGTGTTGATAGCTGACACATAAAGAAAACTAAAGGAACTTCTATAGAAGGTAAAAAAGGAAGGCGAGAAGAAAGGACTTTAGATCAATTGTACGAAGACAGAATGTACAGCTGTGAGCAAAATGAATATTCCAAAATGTAAAGTAGGAATTTTAAATACCAAATCCATGCAAGTACAAAAATATAAATACGAGCAATTGTTTTAAAAGATGACGGAAAATGAGACATCGAAATTCAAAGGAGTATTGGAATAGCAAAAGTTGGCTTCCAAAAGCCAAGCAAACTATTGAGAAACAAAAATATTTCATTAGGAATAAACGAAAAAGTATTGAACTGTTATGTAATATCAGTCCTCCTATATGGCAGTGAATGCTAGACAATCTCCTCACGGATAAAGAAGAGACTTGAGGCAACAGAAATGTGGTTCTACTGAAGGACGCTAAGAATCTCATGTACTGAAAAGAGGAATAACGAGGATGTTATAATGAAAATGGAAATAAGCATGTCATACAGTCTGGATACATTAGAAATCTCATTAACTATATTTTTTTACCTCCACAGATTAAACATGGTTTTGTCGAAAGAAGAAAGAATAATACTTTTTTCTGGGGTATGCTAAAGAAGGTGTACTCAATGAAAATAACAAATGCAACACACTTGACTAAACGCATAAATAATGAAATTAACGGCAATATGGAGATATTGCATCGTGTTCACGTAAATCTTACAAAGAGAATCAACCTTTGCATAACAAATAATGGAAATAGCATTGAAATGAAATTTTCAAGAACATTCTAATGATTTTGGAATATTTGTTAATATTCCAATTCATTAAAAATGTTGAAAATTTCATTTTTTGAACCTATTCACTTTCGCTAATTGGCCCAGGGACAGTTTGTATTTCGAATAAGAAAGAACGAATTTATTGTGTAAATGGTTGGAGAGCAGAGATTAGTAGTGTGGTCACAAAAACAAAACTTACTAAGTGCTACAAAGAACAGGATGTTGCAGCGAGCCATGATCTCCCACGACCTGAAGCGACATGAAGAAGAACATGAATGAGTCTAGAGCCTTGTATTGGTTGAATTTTAGTATAAAAATGTAAGAGTAGCTTAGCGTTTCCAGTCGAATTCTTCCAAAAATCAGAAAGGTAACGGAAAAAAAATACCAGACGGTAGAAAAACAGGATCTCCATGTTAAAAAGGAAACACAGTTTGCATAGTGTATGAGATGGAAATAGATTCTTACATGGCAAATTGTTTTTTTCGCTTCTTGTAAGCAAATTTCTGCTCAACAATTTTTAATTCGGAGCTAAGTTCAACTCGTTTTCTATCATTTCCACTGGATCTAAAATGGACAGTGAATTTGATAGGTTAGTTTAAATCCACACTGAAGTCAGGCTACCTCTGTGTACATGTACATGTGTATTTGTAAGCATACATATATATATATGTGTGTGTGTGTGTGTATGTATGCACGTTTGTGTAGCCAAGACCTGCATTTCTATTACTTACACTTTCTGCACAGCCCGATTTATTCTTGAATTCACTTGCTAAGACCAATCTTAAAATAGGTGTGCATGCTAGTCAGCCGATTATGGAAGGGCGAGTAGTTTAATGGATAGAGACACAAAATGGGCAATCGGATTGTTGAGTTCGAATTCCAGCCGGCTTTCTTACATTACGCGCAAATAACCCGAGGGGGCTGAATTTATCACTTCCCAACCCTCGCCATGGGTGATATAGCAGGACATTAATCTGGGAAAACATTATTATTCTCAAAAAAATAGTTTTACAATTATTATTTCATTATGAGAAAATTTCATTATTTCATACATGTTAGAGTTTTTCAGTAAGAGTTATTCAGATATTTAATATATTTCATTATTTCATTATTCTTACAATTCAAAATACTATTGGGGTTGAAATACTCTACATAATGGATTCATCGCTCTTAAAAAACAAAAAAACAAATCAAAGAATCCCTGCTAAGTTATATTCTTGTTGATCAAAACAAGTCTAC
>OZ038481.1:54768806-54851306 GCA_964036315.1 Acanthosepion esculentum
ATGAGACATCAGTGTTATTTTCCTTTTTCCATCATTTAGACAACAATTTATCCATCGCACACTATATAAGTATGTGCACGGGTGTAAAAAGAAAAGAAGTGTATCTCCAGTACTCATACACCAGTCCAGACCTTCGCAGCTAGAATCCGCCAGGCCACATACAATGAAGAAGTTCCATGGAGACACCTTCTTCTCCAGATCTGTTTTATGGTGTAGCACACACCCAATAGAATACTTTTCCGGTTATAACATTCTTAACATATTCAAGCATTAGATCAACTGTTTTCAATCCTCATATATACACTTCTTACTCCCTATTTCTATGCGATTACAATAACCTTATTTAGTCAGCCTCTAACTTTTGTGATGTCAACGAACACTCGTTGTCACTTTTGTAATGCTCGTTGTAATAGAGACTTTGTAATCACAGATAAACTATAGTACCGTCACTGAACAATACTGGTGTCAGACGCCTTCGAATAACTCTCGTACTAATAGTACTTGCACAATAATACTCGCTCGAAGAGTAATCCGTACAGTGATCCGAATAGAATAGAGAAATAGTATAGTGAATTGAGTTGAGAATAGCGGTCCGTATAGTAATAGAGGATAGAGTAGAAATAGTGATCCGAATAGTAATAGAGGATAGACTAGAATGAAGATCAAACAGACACACCCTACTTCTCATATATACGTTCCCTCTATGGTCATGTGGTCTACTTAATTCAATAATGGGATCTCCCGTGAGCTAACACGGGCAATCTATGTCCAAACGCAAGTGTCGCCAGCGACACTTTATTCCTATAAAACACTAACTTATCTTGTTCTCGAGCCATGTGAACAATAGGAAAAAAATGGATAGATATCATGGGTCAGGCATTATTGTTCTGGAATAGTACATTGCCTTTCTGTTGCAGCAATGGCTGTCGAACGGAGTGATGATAGCTTTCTATGTAGTTAATACTGGTCAATGTCCCCAAAAGATTCAAGCCAGGTTTTGTACCTGCTTCTTGTCATGTTATAGAATGCATTTTGGAAAATATCGATCCCTAGGCCTACGTCACACGCGCAAACCTCAATCACTTACGTGAAGTCAATTTCCGCTTCTTCTTTTTTTTACTGGACACTAGTAAGAGCCATTTGATCACATCACTTGACCTTTTCGCGACACATTTTGAAATGTGGATCATTTTGCTGTGGAACGAGCGAAATCTGGAAAGAGCCACGTATGCTCGTAATCATACTGCAAGTAAACAATCCCTGTGTTGACACTGCTGAAGCTACATTTACCACACAGATATAAGAATCACAACATTGCATTATGCGAGAAACATTAAAAATTTAATCAGAATATCTAATACCCCAGTGTAATCAGAACACGTATCCATGCAATATCAAAATTTCTATGCTGAATAGGGGATTAAAACACCCAACAAAATTATGATTATGTTGATCACACACTTACATCAGTATCTCGTAGATTAACTTAACACTTATTGAACCAAAGTACAATAGAAATGCATCTTAGCAAACATGATGTTCCTACAAATATAAAATCCAAAATTGTGCAGACTTGCATCTTAGGCATTATTGATTATAAACAGATGCAAGAATCTTGAACATTTATACTGAAAATTAAAAATGAATAACATTTCATAAGCTATTTCGTTTATCTAAGAAACGTGGTTTTAAATATTTTCATTAATAATAAAAATCCAACTGATAATCCTTGTTACAGGGCCGAACTGTAATCAATAGGATTCATTGATTTCGCCAATAACTTCGGATATAAAAATTCTTCAACTTTAATGTTCTCTACTAACATAAAAGCCAGTACGACGCCTTCTGGAAAATGACTCCCGGTTATTTTATTCTTGAGAATTAGAAAAGAATGGCCGAAATCCCTAGAAACGACGATAGAAAAATATGGACAACTCCTGCATTGAACAAAGCATTCGTTCAAAACGAGAGAAGCTACATAATAAAATTAACAAAATATTCCACAACTGTCATATCCAACACTACGTCAATAAATGAACAACAGCTGTCGAAATATCGATTATCTGTCCATCCCCTCTATATATGTGTATAAAGTTTCTTCTTGCCTGTGGTTATGTCGTCAAACTGAGTCGGTATGTTATCGACAAAAATTAGATGTGCAATTATTATATCCCTGTGCGGTTGATATAACGAATATCGACAATCTGAATCCAACACCTGGGATAGTTTTTCATTCACTTTCGCACTAATTCCCATTAGCAAACATATATCCGGTTTTTTTTACCCGTCCATGTATGGGCTAAATAGCATTGTAGCCTGGTTTCTATAGCCTTGAATAGCAACCACTCCAAGAGAAAGAAACGTTCTCTATGCAAACCCTAGAGACGAATGAGTGAAAGCTGTAGGGAATTTAAGCCAGGGATTGTACATGGGCATTGTTATGGGATGTACATTGGTAAGTGTCACACCCTAGTCCTATGTTACACTCGCAAACATCTATCACTTGCATGAAGTTACCTTGTCTTTTCTAAAGAAATAAGCGGAACGTCATAAACGCTTACGTCCTCAAATGGACATGGTAAATTTTTAATTAAAATCGGTCAGTGACTTTTAGGAGTACTTGATTTTCTTTCGTTTTATTGCAGTGCGAATTAAAGATACAAACGTTTTACATTTTGAACAGGAGGGAAAAATCACCGAACCTGTCCCTAACACACACACACACTCTCTCTCTCTCTCTCTCTTTCTCTCCCTCTCTCTCTCTCTCTCTCTGTATATATAAATATATATATATATATATATATATATTAAGCTTTTCACCACAGGCAATACTGGAAGCCACTAGCACGCAAGGGGTTACAGAGGATTTGGATCAAGAACAGATAGGAGTGATAGATGAAAGGATGTGGAGAAGGATAGTGGATAGATCAATGCAACTGGAGATGTCGATTGACGTTACATTTGAATAGTTGGAGATTATAGTTGTCAGGGAAGTAGGAATAAGGAAGGCAGTTCCACAGGCGTGAGGTGCGAGATATGAAACTATTGGAGTAGAAGAGACGTCTACATTTAACAGTTTCAACAGTGAACGGGTGGGAACGGGATGCCAGCCTCGTACGACGCTTGAATTCATGGAGCCTGGGAACCAGCGATAGCAGCTCATCGGAGCAATTACCATGGAAGTATTTGTAAAAGAGACAGAGAGAGGCGACGGCGCGTCAGTGAGGGAGAGACTGCAGACGAGAAGCCAGATCAGGGTCAATTACATTGAATACCCGTCTCTGGATCTTATCAAGAACCCCGAGGCAAACAGAAGGGGCTCCAGACCATATATGGCAGCAGTACTCCATGCAAGGGCGGATGGTATATTTGTAAATTTGGAGAATTGGTTCCGGGGAGAAAAATTTCCTGGCCCGGCACAGGGAGCCAACTTTCCTTGCGGTGGATGAAGCAATTGACTCAATGTATTTGTTCCATCTCAGGTCAGCTGTCAGCGTGAGACCGAGCAGCCACAGAGAGTAGCTCTCGAGAAGTTGAACTTCAGACATTCTAATGGGATGCAGGGAAGGATCCCTGCGGTGATTAATAGAGAGCAGTTTTGTTTTAGAGCCATTAAAGTTAACCAGCCAATTCCTGTCCCAGTTCGAGGCGAAGGGCCAGGTTAATTTTGTCAGCGACATTAGATTTGTTTCTGAGGCAGGATTAAATTGTGGTGTCATCCGCGTAGATGCCAACTTGGGATATATATATATATATGTAGGCTGCTATGGGTTTTTTTATTTTGTCGACTGCAGAGCATAGTAGGGCCATTTGGGCACCGTCTGTGAGAAAAAAAAGAGTACCATGACGCAATTCTCTCTGTTATAAATTTGGAAGCGGCATGGTTTACTGCTTGCTATTCGCGCCGGAAGTTCCAATACGAACATTTCAGTGTGTTTGGGTGTCAATCTGAGGACAATGCAAAGGATTCGGATTGAATTGCGTTTAGTCTAATGGTAATTACGATGGTGTCTGGAGTGATCACTAGTGATGGCGACGTTATGCCTCCATTCCTCTTCACACAGGACCTCCGACTCCACACGGAGACTACATCAAATGGCCTAAGTGGGTAGCGCTGCCCTGAGTCAAGAGTGTGACTGTTGGAAAACCCTATATCTGACAATAGGATTCTGTACTATGCCACACAAGCAGTTAAGTCCAGTTATAGCAGTCATACTATTTCTACAACCCCTTGATTATCATGTGTAGGGAACAATTGAGGGAGATGCCATCAAAACTCCTTGTAATATCAAAGGTAAACTGAAGGCATGGATTATGGCAGCATTTCCCAACTTAAACAAGGAGAACGTCCAGCAGAGTTAAAGTAGATTCCGAAATCGTCTGGAGGCCATGGTTGAAGCCAATGGCGATTTTATTGAATGAATTTACTCTTTAGTATTTCAAGATATTTTTATGTAATTTTGCTAAATCTATCTGTTAAAATGAGATGGCAGCGTTATTTTTATTTTTGCATAACATAAACACCAGTTTAGCCATCGCACACTGGATATATATATATATATATATATATATATATATATATATATATATAGAGAGAGAGAGAGAGAGAGAGAGAGAGAGAGAGAGAGATGATAAACATATATTTTAAGCTATGCTATATATATGTGTTAAAGTGTTCAAAATCAGGTATAGAGCGTATGTAAATATAAAATTTGAGACTGAGGTCAATACCAAGTTTCATATATATAAGTTTCATATATATATATATATATATATATATATATGTGTGTGTGTGTGTGTGTGTGTGTGTGTGTGTGTGTGTCTGTCAATTTTATAAACTTTAATTTGATGCGATTTATCGATGTAGACGATTCATCAATGAAACATGAAATTGAAATCAAAATTGTCTTAAATATAAACACACACACGCGAGTACACTCACGCACACACACACACACACAAATACGTAAACACAAAATCACGTCCACATACATGCACTCGCATAACCATATATATATATACACATTTTTGCTTCTTGCCTTGTGGATACTTTCAAAGTACATTGTGGATACTTTCAAGTACTTTTAAATGTTGGCATTTTTATTATATTTTTCTTTTAATTTTCTGGTTTGTTTCGTTTATTGAATTTTTTGTTTGCGTTAGCATTGATTGCTTGTCACAACCTGATGATATAACAGCGTAGTCTTTCTTGGGTTCTTTAGGCAATATATACTATCGTTTTGTATCTATGCCATAGCATTTGAGAAAATATAGCCTTTTCACCTTTGTAAAATTTCAGCATCTAAACCCGTGCTGTCCAACAAACCGCCCGCGGATCACATTCGGCCCTCGACCAAGGCCGACTCGAAATGATATCCTTCGCTTCCGGCCTTCACCGGAAGGTCTAAACTGTAGTCAATGATTAAACTTAATTGGCCTGCGTTCGGTTCTGCAATTTCTAAACAACCCATTTTTCTGTGATGTTACAGAAGCTGTTGGTAAACACAAGTGTTCGGAGACGTTCATCCCGGAATAATTGAGTTACTCAGTATGATGACAGTCAAGAACGTGCTCGAGGAAACAAAACCAGCAGAACTTTGGATGAAATATGTTTCCATCGTTGATTTTCTGCATATCTACAGGTACCGCAAGAAAACAGCTGACTATGCTTGCCTATACGTTTTCAAAAAATCAATTTCTCATGAGATACATAATACAATCAAAAACTAATTATCAATCACTAAATAACATTGACGGAAACTGATGAAAACAGCTCCAACAAGTCTGTATCGTTCCGAGATAATAGATAATGATGCGTCAAATAAGGTCCAAGTATTTTATTAATGTTAAGGGGTTTCCTCTTTTCACACAAATGGACTCACCCTAGGTATACATATAATACTACCAGTGAATACCCGAAGAGTCAAGTAGTCGAGACGGAACCTCAGAAGAGTAGTAGAGTTCAGTAGTAGTAGAGTAAGTTACACACAGAGACGGCGGCAAGCGTCACAGTTAAAGAGCACGTAGACTCAGTAAGGAGTCATACCGCGATACTTCAATCCCAAGACTATATATATTAGTGCTACTAACCCGCATTCCTGGATCTACTAACTCGTATTACCAGTTTGTATTATTACGTTAATACATTTATTTTTTTTATCCATTCCTGGCGTGTGTTATTCATTGATATCGGATTCATCCCGGAATCCACAACAATTAATTTTACTATTTTAGTAAAATGGGACATTCTTCTTATTCTATGTGCCGTGTCTCTTTAGTAATTGGACGATCATGGCTCTCCACAATTTTCTGTCCCTTGTAGTTCTTAGTAATTTTGTCTTTTTTCTCCCTCTACTAAAGTCTTTTCTCTCAGCCATCTACACAAGCTATGTCTCTCTTTTCTTCTTCCTGACAGTGCCAAACTTTCTAAGCCTTTTTTCTTCATTATGTTCCCTAGAAGTTTCAACCTTTCTTTCTGATGTTAAGCGTCCATTTTTTTTCCATTTTCTCTAAAAATCCTTTGTTGTTTACATGTGAAGTTGATAGTATTGTCATCCTTCTGCAGAATCACATTCCTGTTGCTTCAAGTCTCTTCTTCAAATGTGAAGAGATTGTTTGGCATTCATTTTTATTTAGAAGGAATTTGGGAGATAGAAATACATCATTATTATAAACTGGAAAATTGTGCTCATGAATATGCTTAATGACCAAAATTAATTTAGAAAATGAATTTATTAAGATTGGTTGCAGGAATAATGGAACCATTTCGATATTGTGAAATCAGACTAAAATATGTGGAAAATTTAATAATCTTGAATTGTAATCACTGAAAAAAATGAACTCTTCTGAGTGGATTATATAGTTTAAGACTTATTATTTTTTTAAAGTTTTCCTTTAATCTAAATTCTTAATTCAGAAATTCAATTTATTAAGCAGATTTTCGTTGATAATGGTAATCTTTTCCATAATATGCAGTCTAGCATGCATTGTGAAATTGTGCAATTCAATATAAATAAATGAGTTACATAAATGGTGCACAAAATTATCTTTGTTTTTTGCGTATAATATGGATTCAGAGTATCAGCATGGGATTTGTTTAGAAAATTTCTAAGAGTCTGCAACATTGTAAATTTATTTATTTAATCCAGCGATCCATGTATTGTCTTTAGTGTCTAACTGATGCTGCAATCAATTCGTAAGAACGTTTTGCATCTTCATCATATTAACACGATTTTTTCAGTTTTAAAAATCAATGACACACTGATTTACATAGGTAGAAATAGTCAGTGTTGTAAGTAAGAATAGGTCAGAGCAAAATTCAAATGTCGAAATGTAAAAATTTGTGTCAATACGTCTGGATCCGTGATATAAAAACACTTTGAATCTTAAGTATGCCTCTTCCTACACCAACGATATTTAAATAAGGCACATTCAAAATTCATTTTGTAAATCCTAGTGATGGTGTATAAGTCCGTAGTCCCCTCTGTCTGTAAGCAGCAGCAGTGGCTTTTAGGCCTGAATTATGTAAGCTTTATATATATATCGACTTGTCATTTGAATCCTCATATATATATTATTACCTGATAGATCTCAGAAGAGTAAGAAATTATAAGTGGACAGCTTCTTTATTTTCGATTTATCTCTTTTAGGTAGTGATATATATTTATCTTTTTGTTTGGTATTCGTTTTCTATATTACAATTTTTGATATCGGGTGTAACAGCAAAATTGTTCAAATCGTGTAATAGCATAATTATCCCTCCTACACAATGTTTATTATCTAAAAAAACTCTAACCTAATTGAATTTCTTTTTCCGGGTTTTCAGAAAAGACGTTTCGACAACTTGACGCGATTTTTCTTCAGAATCACTGAAAAGCTCTTTGAGTTATTCAGCTAAAATGATAGCAGTTTAAAAAATTTTGTGTCAAACACACAGTCTTTCCAAACCGTGCAATGATGAGAGAGAAAAAATCATTCAGGTCTTCAGTAATATTACCAACATTCATACTCAGGTTTCTATCTTCAAAGTCCATTCAAGAATCTTTACGAGAAAGGTGAATAAGTTTTAAAAGAAGGAACAGTAGAGAGGGAAACTTGATCAGGCGCTCGCAACAGCGAGAGAAATCATCATTTCAACTTAGAGCTAAAGAGATCAATTAGAAAAGATCCAACACAATCCTCCTTTGGCATGCGAGAAACGAGTTTCAGCTATTACAGTCCGAAAATCAGTGCAAAAAGCACTTGAAAATGAAGTCGTACGTGAAACGTGTGA
This sequence comes from Acanthosepion esculentum, assembly GCA_964036315.1. NCBI lineage: Eukaryota > Metazoa > Mollusca > Cephalopoda > Sepiida > Sepiidae > Acanthosepion > Acanthosepion esculentum. Next base: position 54,777,079 of record OZ038481.1, read on the forward strand.
GGCACCTTGTTATTCCAGGACAGAAAGTTAGAAGGTTAGAGAAGACAAAGGTCATCTTGAATAAGTTGGAATGTGATCCTGAAACAATATATATATATATATATATATATATATATATATATATATATATATATATATATATATATATATTTGAACTTTATTTCAATTCTTCATAAGCAACAGATCCTTAGCTATGATTAATTAATTATGAACATGTCGTTTTAGTTTTTGATCGCTTTAATTACGATTCTTCTCTTAAGCTTGGAGAAGAATTATACATTCTTATTGCTCAGTGACCAGTAGTGTTATAAAACCTCAGAGAATTCCAGTGACATATTTCTAATCATTTCTAATATACAACGGCTCAAACTTAATTTAACAATTTGACAATTTTGCTGTTACACAGTTTGGACAAGTTTGCTATTACACAGAGTATATCTGTTTTTAATGAAATAATAATGTTTTATACCCTCCAGAAAAATATTTAAATGTCTCATTAATTGTATTATTAGTATAAAAACTTCATTGTGTCGTTTTTTCCTCCATTATTTTTTTTTTTTTTTTGTAAATCATTTTACATATATATTAAGTCTGGTTCCTTTTAGTTTTTTAAGAAAAGAATATTCTTTATCGAAAATCAGCGATCCTCGACCATCTATGACAGTCGAATGGCTAACATGAAAAACGACATTTAGCCCGCAATTACGTCGCAAGCTCCACGCTATTGTAACGCTAATATCCTAGACAAATGTTCCGAAGACCTACATTCATTAATTCTACAAGTTCAGACTTTTACATCTAAGACCCGGCATGGCATATACAGTGAGACAAATCATCTCCATCGTATTCATACTCCTTCCATAAGATGGGCCGTTTCATTCTGACAGCTTATTCCCAAGAACCGCGATTTTGTGTAACAGACTCCCGAGTGGATGTTTCCTCTTTAGCTAAAATCTTAAACTCTTCAAATCTAGTGTCAAGCGTTTTGCACCCCACCCACCTATTCTCATAATCTTCACTACTTACCACTTACATTCATACAACAAGCTCAATCAGTTAGACTCTACCTTGAGTGGCTCTTCAACTTTGTATTGGGTGATCAATAAGTAAAAGAAAAAATAATCCAGTGCAAGTGTACTAGTTACGGTTTTAAATCTTTCCTGTCGAAACTGATCCAGACACTCTAGTAATAGGAAATACAATCAAAACCTTCGTATTATCATTATTATTATTATTATTGAAAGGCCAAGAAAAAAATGACGCTGGCATACAAATTTACTCATCATTCCACCTAGACTAATACAGTTATTCAAGGAACATGTGTGACGGCTAAATGTGCTTCTTATCACCACGGGTTTTCATAAAAGGTGGGGCACAGTTAGAAATACATGCATGTTCACAGACCCAGTCCGCCTGCAATCGAGGGTGTTTAAAAAATATTTAGACGTGACTACTCAAATCATTTTGACTCATAATTCAAACATTAATAAATACCTTCCGGGGACACGGCCATGACGTTTCTACCATTCCCCCCCCTCATGAATAGACATGCACTCTCCGTCATGTCCGAGAGTACATATCCAAGTTGTTAAATTCAAGCAAGTGACGAGCAAATCTTTGCTACCGAAAGGAATATTTCCTGTTACCTATCTTAATTCAGCAACACAAAATATGTAATATATTAACATCTTTAATATGTAAATGTTAACATGTTATTTTATTTATGGTAACTGGAATTATGGTGATTGCCTTACTGGGTTTTCGTCATTCAATGTTGTGCGTCTGAAAAGTCCGCTTTTATCACGGTCGCCATCGTCCTCAACCTTTTGGTTTAGGACGGATCATATAATTTTGAACCTAAATCCAAATTGGCCTCCCCACAGGCAGTACCTTTCCTTTTGTGTTTATTTTATGGCACTTGAGGCAGTGACAATGTGACAATGACAAGGGGGTTTGGGTAAAGTCTTGCACAGTTTTGTCGTTAAACCCACTTCAAACTGATCTTGTGTCTCATTTGGTAACGATATGGGCGCACTGAAAAATACCGCTTCTCTGCCTTTTGACTATGATCAAAGTGTAGTATCTGCGGATAAACCACATGTTATCCCTCAGTTATGGCTCTGTCTTCGGACAGGGGGCAATTCAGTTTATGTCACTGTCTGCGGATATAATTAAAAGGTGCCCGGTCTCAGGGAACAGCTACTCGCGGCAGTACCTCCCTCATTGAATTAAAAGGGGGATTCGGTATTAATACCGGTACATGTGAAACCGACGGTCGAGCTTCCCACATTAAAATGGCCTTGTGTTACATCCTACCATCCTAGAGCAGCTAGAAAATATTTACGTGTAATAATTGTTCTTATCACTTTAATATGATTCTCTCTCTTCCCTTCTTTCTTAGTTTCTGATTCTCACTGAAACCAGACTTCTCCCCTCTTTCCCCACGGCGCTACACAGAGGGTTGGATGAGAGGGCTTCATTTTATCCCCGCTCCCTTTTTGCTGCAATTGAAAGCTAAAGGGAAGATTTTGTCTTCTTGGCATCAATCTATGACATTGCTATTCAGCTGCTCTATATTATTTGTCAATATTTATTACTGCAATTAATTTTTTATACAAATAATAAAGCTTGATCATTTTTTCGGAAAATACCTTCTAAAAGCGTTATGTGTGTTGTACGGCCATTACTGTTATTAATAAATAAATATATAAAATAATAATAATAATGAATATCATAAATAAAATAAAAACTTTCTTTAAAATAAATTAAATAAAACCAAAAGAATAATAAATGTTCTCCCAGAATGAAACAGAAACATTTCCTGCTGGAAAACGGACTTCGCGCCAAAAGACATTGAATTCATTCTCTTCTCCACCGACCGTTAGAAAGTCAAGAGGTCTTCTCCTCTCCTCAGTACATAAAAACGTTAAAACACTTGTAACTAAAATGCACGCACACCATCTTCACAAAATAAATAAATTGCATGATTTTAATTTATAATTTAACATGATCTTAGTATTATTCCTGTGTATGTTTTTATTCCTGTGAACACGAGGCTATTTCTGCTGGTATGACGTTAATGACACTACAGCGTAAAAAGTCTAAAGTTCTCAATCTAGAAAATAAATACAACTGGACAGTTAAATTAGAGATTATTTAAAATCAAAACAGAAATGTTTTACACTAGGATCATATATATATATCTAAAAAAATATATATATATTTAATGAGAGAGTCATATAAAAAAAAATACAACATGGAGAATTAACAGGAGATAACTGATAACAGTCTACCCCAGCGAGCGAAATAAAGGGTTCAGTTCTACATTCCAACCACCTGAAGAAGGCCGGAGCGTACAACAGTCAAAACGTTATGATAAATATGGCAACAAAGATGAGGACAATAGTCCGAATAATGTAAATAGAGAATCAGGAATCTTTAAAATTTGACATCTAAAACTCTGCATTTTTAAAAACTGATTAATGACTCCCAACTTTTAATTTTCTGGCGCCGTGCCAGCATATAAACCAAAACAACAAAAAGATGATCGCCGTCGAAATAATTTTTCCACAATCATGTCAATACCTCATGCAGCAGATAATCTTATTTCTGTCTTTTTTTGTTAGCTTCGTTAGAATCATTTAGACGATTGAAAGCTAATTGTTTTCAATAACTTTTATACCGTTAACAAATACAATGAAATTTTACCGGCAAATAAAGCACCAAGCGACCAATGATTGGGTGTCATTTTACGTTTTCTCCTATGGATACTGTACAATAAATGTCAAATTTGAATGCGCCACTGCGAACTCAGAGATATTTGTATGGCATCGCTTCATCACTGGATACCATGTGCGAGAAAAAAACATAGAACAAAGTGTAACGAAGGAACGTATGTGAGCATTGCACTGAATAAAGAAATCTTCTCAACTGAAAGCAATTGAATACCAACGCCACTGACCTTACAAAGACTGACCATGACTCCAAAGGTTATTGAGGTCAAAGAAAAATGGCTAAAGAATCCTATTGGATCCACTTAACTTTGCAAACACAACAAGAGCCTTTTACCACATTCAAAAGAAGAAGAGTTAAAAATAGCGTTCTACGAAAAGGAAATGTCACGTGACAAAGTTCTGATAGTTTGGTCATTGATAAGACGTGAATTGCCTTCCTCCTCTACGTGCCACAATTGAGAGATAACATGTTATTTATCCGCAGATACTACACTTTGATCATAGACAAAAGGCCCAGAGGCGGTATTTTTCAGGACGTCGGCGATCATGGCTCTCCACAATCTCGTAACCTTTAGCAACGTTTGCTCCTTTGCAAGGGTTCCTGCCTCCTTTCGCCATCTATTCATAAAACCTCTTCGAGTAGATGGCTCGCTACCTTCCTCTTGCTCTGGACATAACTCTATGAGTATCAAATTCTCCAAGCCCTCGTTCCTCATTATATCTCAAATAAATTTCAGCTTTCTGATTGTGAATATAAGTGCCATTTTTTACGCCATTTTACTTGAGATTTCCTCGCTGACGTACCCTGTTCATGAAATTCTCAGCAACCTTCTGTAGAACTACATTTCTGTTGGCTCCAGTTTTCTCTGCATCGGTGAGGCCATTGCTCAGTCTTCACTGGCGTACAAGAGGAATGATATTACCTAAAACTTAAGCTCTCTTTTCTTTGTTTCTAACTTTAACTGTTTCTTAGCATTTTTTTTTTTTAGATTTTCGTGCACATCTTTCACTAATCCAATACGTGTTCGGACTTTGGTGTCACATTTTTCATCATCTGTTAAGAATCTTCCCAGTACTTGTCTGATGTTGATATCCCTGTTTCCAACTAGAGATAAGTTTTTACTATTATTCACCCAATAAAAAGCCTAAAGGTCTCCCAAGCTGGAGGGTTATAAAAATATGGTATATCCTTATAATTTTAACAACATTGATATAAGTATTGCTTTTTCATAATATTATTGTAAAAAACGTTGATTTGCATAAGAAAATTTGACATCAAATTCAAAATTACAAATATTATAGATTATTTTTTCACTTAATGTTCATCCAATACAACGCCCAAAAGCCACTCAAGGTAGAGTTTTAGGGAATAAGGTTGTTGTATGGATAGTGTTGTGACCAAGTAGATGGTTAAAGAAATAACAAAACAAGTGTTGCAGATATATCATATATTAAACAGTAAGTACAACATAAGAGTGAGTGTGTGTCGGTTGACCCAGTGATCAATCTATTTGACTGTTCCCCCAAGGCCTTCTCGCCTACTAATCTTATAGTAGGCGGAATAGTCCAACAGAGACTCTTTAGAGGAAGGAGACCACAACCGCTAGAAAAGAAGGATGTAAAAAATACATATTATAAGAATAATTAGGTCAGTAAACTGTTTACACTAGATGTATAATCACCGAGGAAGTATTCTTAACGGGATTCTGTTCCACAATGTAACTGATTTGGGAAATAAACTGAAAGGGACTAACTCCTTACCAGTGGAATACGAATAGAAAAATGACGGTTCGACCCTGTATACGTAGCTGTGAAGATCTGAAATAGTGAAATGTAGCTTGAAGATTTTACGTGAAAACAAGAGATAAAATGAATAGCGAGAGGCCTGCGACATTTTGCATGTCGGAAAGTGATTGTGTGATGGAAAATAACTCATCGCCTACAAAGCCTCGTAAACGCCTTTGAACGTTATCAGGACTGAAAAGCGAAGATTGTGTAGCTCCAGCTGGATATAATGATTTATTTACATAATGTTTTTTTTTTACGGAAAATAGCTTCGTCATCAATCAATCTTAACCATAACGGCAAAAATGGAATTATTAATATAATAAAAATAATGATAATAAAAAACGAAGGTCAATCCGAAAAGCTTTAAAAACTAATAATGAATTAAAACTCCGTAACAGGTTGGGTTACCGTCCTGGGTATGTCGATAAACTACCTCCGCGTCCTGGGTAAGACGATAAACTACATCCGCATCCTGGGTAAGACGATAAACTATGTCCAACAGCAAGGCCGCTAATCTGGAGGTTTTGAGGAACGTGGAACCACCTCTTAATTGCTGGTGTTGCAGGTCCACCTGTTAGAGTACCATCTATGGGCAAATAGTTAACCCCTAAACTGGGTTCAAACCACTATGAAAGTTAATGCGAGAAATACTCTGTAAAAATTTATTACCAGCAATACATTATAACCAGCAATAAATTTTTTTTTAAATTAACAGCTATACATTTTTTGAAAATATATTTCTAGCAATACATTTTTTAAGAAAATATGTTACCAGGAATAGACATTTTGAAGGAAAAAATATTACCAGCAAAACATCTGTCTATATCTCTATGATGATGTATTATGTACACTATTTACATTATTCGGACTATTGTCCTCATCTTTGTCGCCATATTTATTACAACTTTTCGGCCGTTTTACGCTCCGGTCTTCTTCGGGTGGTTGGAATGTCGAATTGAACCCTTTATTTCTCTTACTGGGTTAGACTGTTCTAGTTTTAAAAAAATAAAAATATTACCAGCAATAAAAATGTTGTCGGCATAAAATAAACCAATGAGGTTGATATGCCGTAAAACAAACCAAACCAAACCAAACCAGATTAGATTAATATTTCGGTGTTTATTTGCAGTGCCGTCAGAACTTTGAAATATCTTTTTTCGTTTATAATACTGTTCATGGACATACTAAAAAGAAAACAACGTAGAATTATACTTGATTCACATCCGGACTTCGTCTATTTATATCTGTGAGTGGCTGCGTGGCTTTGGTAACTTTCTCCGAATATGCATCTCCTTCACGCTCTTTTTCTTGATTATCTCTTATTTAGAATAATTTATTGCTCAAAACGATATATTCGTTTCCCGTTACCTGCTACACGGTTTAGAATTCAAAGTTGCCCTACACCCACAGCTGCTGACAACCAACGCTATAAAATCGCAGTCTACCCTGCCATTTAATACATAGCTAGAGGAAAATGTGATGTGGATTCGCAATTCTTAGAAAGTGAGCCGAACAGGCTAGTCAGGAATTTGAACTCAGATCACTGATTTCACTTTCCGTCCGAAATGCGTTACCCTACCCATACATTCATGGTATTGCTTAATATACGGACAAGAGGGAGATTTCTCACTTAGATTAGTGACAAACAAAAACATGTCTGAATTTTTTGGTAGTTTCATTGCTGCCGCACTCAGAATGAGAAATGCGAGTACCATTTCTGCTGAAAGTTTATTCCTTTTTATTAAGTAGCGGATTGTAGAGAAAAGATGGAAGTTACGTATTAAAAAAATCAATTGAAACAGAAACCTTGTTAATGTTATAAACTTTACATTCACATTTAGTCCCCACATCATAATGACTAGAGTGATTGGCATTTGTTATTCAAGACAATAAATGCATACAAAAATAATTAAATGGATTAATAGAGCCATTGTGGGGATTATTTAAGTAATCGGAGAGTGATAAAAATTGGGCGACATTTTAATTTGAGGAAAGAAACTTTATCAAAATGTCACGTTATCTTTTCCTGATTCGAAAAACGTAAACGAAAGGGAATTTCCGAAACGTGTATCTTTGTGGGATTCTCATTAAAATGTCATAATGTCTTTAGGAAAGTTGTTGGAATTAGGATTGGTAGAAAGTCGGAGTTCCTAAATAATCTCTGCAGAAGCCCTAAACATAGAACTTCTTAACTTTACTTATGGAAAAAATATAAATCAGTTTCAAAAATGAGAAACGAAAGTCTATTATTCTATCCTTGCTGCTAACTGTTAATGAAGATTAAACATTTACAGAACGCACATGCTAATAATTCTGCATATTTGTAAATGTGTTTATATCAACCTTCGTGGTTCACTTAACATGAAGATTCTGCGAATTAATACAATATTCATCTTTATTTATTACGAGATTAAAAACCGCACAGCGTACGCAATTTTAAGCTAGTTCTTGCGGAGGGGTCATTGAAACTTCAGTCAGTTATGTACCATGCATGATACACGCTTAGGCAATCATGTGTCTCACGATACATGACTGACGAGGCAGATTCTTTCCCTCAGTAAGTTGTCATTTCTTTCTGCGGTAAACCAGTTGCCATCCAAAGTTATAGAACTCGATCTGTCTTGCTATTTACCCATAGCTGAGGCTAGAAGATGTTTCATGCCTTCCTCAAGGGTATAAGCACGTAAGTGAATGTAATGGATCTGACTGGAATTCGAACTCGGCTCTTTGATTACCGCAATCCAAGCCGCTATCCATTACTCCAGCGTGACTCCTTATTGTACCTTAGAAAACAGTAATTATACTTTTGAAGAAATAACTTGAATCCCTCAATTCACTCAATGAATCTTCTGATTCGGAGTATAACTTCAATTCCGACCAAAAGACTAATTTGGGCCGAAATTCCGATTCAGGTTAAAAACTGAGTTTTGCAAATCACAAACTCCATGGAACTTCAAAACCTCACGTCACTATACGTCTCACTTTAATTTTGATTCCTTACCATTTTAAAGAAATAAAATTGATTTCCTCAATTTACAAAGTTTGGAAGATATTTTAAACTGAATTTAAAACAAAATATTTCAAATTCACAAAGTTTTTGCGTTTAAATTCGATATAAATTAAACACTTTTAAAATCACTGTTTTTTTTTTTTCCAGTTAATTTAAAATCGAGTCACCCAGATACAAATCCCAATCCTGGATATTCAAGCACCAGAGGAAGGGAAGATTTTCAATCCCGGGATCATCCTGATTCCAAAAAGGTATAATATGTCTATGGAGAGTAAGTGTGTCCCGAGTTAGAAGGGTTTCAGACACACGGATAGACAGACAGAATTTACCGTTTATTTATTTAGAAGATTAGATAGATAGATAGATAGATAGATAGATAGATAGATAGATAGATAGATAGATAGATAGGAGAACATAGATAGAAATGTTTAAATTCACAAAATGTGTGTTTTAAACTTAATATTAATTAAAACATTTAAAATCACTATTGTTTTTTTTAGTTATTTTAAAATTTGAATTTTTAACTGCCCCCTCCTCATCCAGACATAATTTCAATGCTGGATGTTCAAGCACCAGGTGAAGGGAAGATTTTCAATCCCGGGATCATCCTGATTCCAAAAAGGTATAATATGTCTATGGAGAGTAAGTGTGTCCCGAGTTAGATGGGCTTCAGACACACGGTCGGACAGAATTTGAAGTTTATTTATTTAGAAGATAGAAGATTTGAATTTTTAACTGTTCCCTCCTCCTTTGCCGTTTATTTATTTAGATTATTTGTTTTAATTGAAATTCTTTGGGGTAACGGGTTAATTACGTTCAATTTGATCTTGCTTTCACTTACTATGTTTTCTTGTCTCAGAGTTATTTCAGTCTTTCTAAGTCTGCCATCAACACGGCGCCATCTACGTGTGTTATGTTGTTAAGATTATGTCTACCGATAATAAATCTCGAGAGAACTTCTAGTTCCCTTGTGATCGTCTTGCTGTATAGTGATATACCAAGCGTAGTTTGGATGTGGCACAAGGCCGAAAGCATGGTCCACCTAGTGTGGACTGAACTCACTATTCAATCGTAATTGATCTAGCGAGATTAACTTGTTACCCATTATGCCTCGCCAAAGTGCCCAATTAGTGAATTTTCTAAGCGAAGCTTAGATATGGAACAAACCGAAAGTATAGAGTACTTTGTGAGGATCGAACTCACAACTCAGTAGTAACTGATATGGCTTGCTCACTGTTGCACCACGTCGTAGTGCTCAATCATCTCGTTGTATAGGTGAAATAAATCCGGTGAGGAAAAAGATGCCCCTTTCTAACTCCTCTATCTATATTTTCTGTATTAGCATAGTCACTAGTTTGTAAATGATATTCTATGGTTAAAATATTTCGTATTTTTTGACTATCCTATACCATTATTGCTATTTTTTATATTATTGTTCACCCATTACGAAAAACAAGAGCCACTCAAGTTAGAAAGGGTTACGTTATTAGGTTATTGTAAAAACGAAAGAGGAAGAAGGAATAATTTGTAGGATAGATAACATGTGACACTAAACTTGAAACAAGTCACACGATCAAAACAGAATTCTATCAGGAATCTGTTCCACATAATAACTATTCTGGAGATGATGATGTCTGAGTGGAACTTCTTCTCACCATTGGAATACGAAGGGAATGTAAATGAGTTGACACTGTGTACGCAACATGTTGTGTCCTAGTTGTTTAGATTTGAACGGGTGGAAGTAAAGGATGTATAACGTTTGCACGTTTCATACGAAAATAGCCAATTTGCAATTTTTTTTTGTTTTTTAGGAAAGAGGCTGTAGAGTGGGAGATGAGTCAACCCCAACAAGACCCCATAAACGATTTTGGATCCTATCAAGGCTGCGAAGTGAGGATTAAGCAGCGCCAGTCGAGATATGGGGGCATATATTACAGTTTGGGCCTGAACTGACTCTTCTAAATATAGAGAAATTGCTGATTTGATCGCTGTTCACACTGTTCTGGACTGTGGAACAGCGTACAACGGGAAATGACTTGTTTGAACATTCACTGCTTGTGCTGCATAAAGTTAAGGCACATATTTAACATTCTCAAAATCAAAAGCATAATATGCAGAAAGTCGTGCTTATTTCGTTTGAAGCGATAAACAAAGATCCATAAACTTGTACATTTTAAAAATAACCGATTATATGAGAGCTGTCAAAATATAAAGAAAATGGATTACTTTTTAATCTGAACGTCTTTCATGCGATCTAGCAATAAAAAATCGGCTTTGGTCCGACACTATATGTTGTGTTCAAAGTCTTTGTATATCCATTCAAGCATATATATATATATATATATATATATATATATATATATATATATATAAAAATTTACAACAACAAATACGCTCAATAAGGGTATTACTGCGCACTCGGACACCGGCCAATAGAACGTTTGATGTATGACCATGAGACCTGCGTTCAAATCTAACCATGGTCGATGTGTTAGGAAAGTGACTTCTTGATGGTATCGGCCCGGGAGAAGATGACCCCAGCGTAGGTCTGGTGAATTGGATCGTGATTACAATTCCAATGTAATAAATTATAACTATGGAATATTAGTCTTTGAGCCTTGTATATTATATTCTTACTCTGTCCTGGACATTGAGTTCTACCTGGATTCTATCCTTTTGGGAATTTATTTTTATATATATATATATATATATATATATATATATATATATATATATATATATATATATATACCCTTGTGAAAATTAATTGAAACAAACCCATTGGTTTACTCTCTTTCAACATACGGTCAGTTTTAAACCCACTGGTATTATAGGATGTAATCGATTTCTATTTTTTTCTCTGATTAGGTCATTTGCAGGGGTGTGCAGTAACATGAATCTAATTTTGGGTGTATGATAAAACTTTTGGGGCCTTGGAAAATACTCAGTCATTTGTGATTGCATCAGATGTTTATTACGTCCTGACACTATTGTCACGACTGTCGATTAGTTGTACTACGGTCATTCTCTACGATGGACGTACTCCAAGGAAGCGTATGAAACGATTGTAACTCTGCACGAATACATGGCCAAGTTCTCCCAGTGAGCAAATTAAACTACGATAGACTGGCCCAGCAATTTTCCTGATTTAAATCCAATTGAGAATCTGTGGTCAATCTTCAAGGAACAACTTCGTGGAATGGACATACGAAGTACTAACATGTGCGCTGGTTCATGTTTCATCGGAAAAATACGAAAAATGTAAATAATTATGTAAATAATTGTTCGTTTTATTTCAATTAATTTACACAAGGGTAAATATACATACATACATACATACATACATATATATATATATATATATATATATATATATATATATAAAATACGTGTGTAAGTAATGCAAGTAGATCCTATTAATATAAAATATTAAAACTGATCCACAATAGTCAGTTCAATATCATTTTTACTATAGAGCAATATAGGCCAATTCTTACTTCCTCTCCTTCTTTTTCTTTTTCCTTCTTTCCTTTCTTTGTCTTTCAAATTTCATGAGAAGAAACGTGGAAATTTGTTCATTTCAGTAAATGTTTTTGCATTGATAAGTCCAGGGAAAAACTACCTTCCTATGGACGAAATGATCATCTGTATGAGGTAAAATGTTTGGATCTCATAAATATATATATATATATATATATATATATATATATATATATATATATATATATATATAATGGAAGATCTCAATGCAAGAAGTCTTTCTAAATATAATTCTTGAGTGATTGATTTGTTTTCCACGCTTTTTCAACTATTTAAAGGTTATTTAAAGCGTAAAATATATTTAGATAGTGATCATTTTTCGAAGAAAATAATGGTTTAGTGATGCAACTCTAAGTAATTAACACATAGATGGGGGAGAGGAGGTGGATTCGTACATTTCACAGGGGTATTTCTGCTTAATTGAATATAATGAACTCAACGAGAATTGGAACTCGGCTCTCCGATTAACAATTCCGAGCCACTATCCATGACACCATCCGCACATCCAAGCTTTTGCACCTGGGCTCCCCATCTAGGTATTGACTAGGATCGACGTTGCTTAAATGCGTTGATCGTACGAGAACTACTGTTTCAACGTCATGTGGCTGCAAGCGTTCTAAATATAAGGTTCAAAATCAAGGGGTTAAACATTAAGAAGGAAAAATGAAATATGTACTAATATAAACCTCAAAGAGAGATTACATTCACTAATCAGAAATCTGCAAATTCTGATGAATGGATATATTCTCCGCGAAATTCAGTGTAGGATGAGAACATTTAAATTTATTTATATTTTAAGAATATATTATGAAATATAACAAACAATGAATGTCTATTATATCTGATCATGAGCCGTTGTAAAGTTCGAATGTTTGCTTTAATTTCTGGTGAAAATAAAGACAAAAATTGTCCAAAATTTGGATATTTTTATTAAGTTCGTCCTAAGCCTTCGGCTCACATGAGCCATCCTCAGAGTGCTTATTCTCGGCCGAAAGCTTAGGACCAACTTAATAAAAATATCCTAATGTTGGACAATTTTTTCGTTTATTTTCACCTAGAAATTAAAACAAACATTCAAACAAAGAATAGCACATGATCAAACATAATAGCCATTCATTGTCTGTTATATTTAATAATATATGTTTAAATAATGATCTGCTGCCCCAATGCACTAAATTTATTTATTAATGCACACACATATATATATACACATAAATGTATATACACTGTCTTCTCGTGAGCGAACTATAAATGCATATGCTGTACCGAGGCATCCGTGGCTTTCATTACGAGCAGAGACAAAGTGACGTCTGTTGTAATCAGACGTCTCTGTCTCTGCTCGTAATGAGTGCAAGACTGTCATCAATGAATCAAAGTTGTTGTTTTCTGATAGAATTAAATAACGTATTGCATCTCGCAAGTTTGGTTCAAGAGATTATTGCCGGCCTTTCAAGTGTGTGCTGAGCAATAGTAAATCATCAGTCCCTCCTCTATTCAATCAATTCGAAGTCTTGACATTCTCAGCAGATAAAGCTGAATGCTTTGCTCGGAAATTTTCATCCAACTCAACACTCGATCCATCCGGAGTGCCCACACTTGATTTGCCGCTAGAAGTGACACTCTACTGAGTATTATGGACATAACCTCGACGTTGGTCTCGGGCATCATTTCTAGATTAGACTCTCGTAAAGCAAATAGTTGTAACGGGATGCCAGCAGCAGTCCTAAAGAAATGTGTTCCCGAGCTGGCCCCAGTACACTCCAAACCATACAACTGCTGTCTTTAACGCTGTCGATCCTTCTGATCTAACTACCAAATACTCCTACCACACTTTGCCAAAGTCTTCGAGACTTTAATCAATGCCGAAGTGGTTAAGCATCTTCCCTCCCATAATCTTTTCTCTGACAAACAATATGGTTTCCGCTTTGCCCGGTCTAACGCTGATGTGCTTACGGTCATCACTGAATATGTATACCAAGCACTTGATAATAACGACGAAAGTCGAGCGGTTGGTCTACATATTCCAGGCGATTCATATGGTTTGGCATGCTTGTCTTCTATGTAAGATTCAGGGCTACGGTGTTACAGGATGAGTATATGATTTAATCTAATCATTCCTATCAAATCGGGAAATGAAGATCGTCCTAAACGGGCTCTCTTCTAGTTCTTTTCATACGAATGCTGGTGTTCCCCAAGGCTCTATCTTGGTTCCTACACTGTTTCCTTCATCAATGATCTTTCCGATGTAGGAATCTGTGCAGACGACACTATTATTTACTCCTGTCTCAATAGTAAATCCGGCAATGCTAACAAAGTTAACTTGGTTGTTGGTGTCGAAAAGGAACTCTAATCAGTGGTTGAGTGGGGCAAGAAATGGCACCAAAACAAAACTGCTCTCATTTAACCACCATAGTGAAACTGGTCCTATCAGCATGATTGATGCTCTAGTTTCCACTGACCTGAGGTGAAACAACTACATTGCATCAATAGCTGCATCTACCACAAGGAAAGTTGGTTCTCTCTCTGTGTCGTGCCAGAAGGTTTTTCTCGTCTGATTCCATCCTCCACAGCTAGAATTCTACCATTTGTCCATCCAATAAATAACGTTGCTATATATGGTCTGGTGCCACTACTGTTCATCTCGAGGTGCACGACTAAATCCAAGACGGATCTGCAAAGTGATCGCTCCTTGGCATCTCGACTCCATTCACTTTCTTACAGATGTGGTATGGCTTTCCTCTCTCTTTTCTACAAATATATTCAGGTCAACTGATTCGAGGAGCTATTTTTCCTGGTGCCCTTACTGCAGGAATTTAAGCATGTTACTAGGTTGGCATTTAGGCCCCATCCCTTTTACTATTGAAACACTTAAATGTAACCGCCTCTCCTACTTCAACAGCTTCTCTCACTTACCGACAGTAGAACTCCCTCCTTCTTACTTGCTTCTGCGATCTTCAAAAATGTAACGTCCATTGTGATCTTCTGATGCCTTGGTCCCTGTTCCTCTTTTATCCATTCCTCAATCACTCCCTATATCCAGTCTTTTCTCTTATTTTCACTCACTGTAACCCCTTACGTACTAGTGGTGCTCCCACCTTGCTTTATATATATATATATATATATATATATATATATATATATATATATATATATATATATATTAGAACATTTCTTTTAAACATCTTTCGTTAAATATGGCAAACGTTATGAAATCTTCTGCATAAACCAATTGTTTTAAGTGTGTCCACAGATAAGAATCCAAAATGATTGAGGTCAGGGGAATTCGTAGTTCTATGGGGACCGATCCTCTCCGACCTATCTAGCTTTCATACAGAAGAACGTCCCAAAAATAAGCTGGAGACCCATTGGGCATGACCCACATGAGTCTTTTTATTAACAGATGTACATGCTATGGCATGTGTGGAAGTGTGTTCGAAATAAATCCCCTGTAAACAGCTCCTGCAAGACGTGCTGGGAGAACATATGGACACCCCAGACAGTCACCTACAATTCTAGCCCGCTCATAATTGTAAAATGATTCTGGTATGTTGCCTGTATTGTATCATGGGGATTCCGATCCGCCCTCAAATTTTGGTTGTGTAAATTTGTTATTCCATCCCTTCCGCAAACATGACTGAAAACAACGGAACGGCAGTTTGTACAATAATCCATCGGCAAAACTTCTCCCGTGGTGAGTGGTCATGAAAAAACCTGCACCCGTTACAAATGATACGGACACAGGAGCTGCTCTTGAAGTACCCTCCATGCGTTAACTTTAAACTTAATCACTCAAAAATGAGGCATTTGCAGACATATGTTTATATGGACTTTTGTCCTTGTTTTTATGTGAGGAACCCGGCCTCAAATTCGGGATTTTTCATACAAATTGATTAAAATAGTCATAGCATGCACTAGTATGAATCAATCATTTAGGATAGATTGAGTCATACCATTGCATGGGAAATGGTTTGCGACTTGAGTCAGTGAAAAAATTGATAATTCTGAGCAAAAGATTAGAGATACGAAAAGAAAATATAGAATCGTAGTTAAACGAATTGGAGTCTGATGGAGAAATGTCCGGTTTAAACACATCAAATACTTAGAAAGAGATCCTCGGAGCAGTCTGAACCGAAATTAAACTAAGAATGATTTAGCAAGATTCAGTATAACTGACACCACGAGCCTAATCCCATAACTCCAAGAGTACACAGTTCACAGATTTTCGATCGTTCTAGTGTTTTGTTTATTTAGAAACCTATTCGTCATATTTTCGTTAATTTCAATGTAATGATGGAAACTTTAAATATCCAAACTAAAATCAAAAAGCACTTCATGTTTGGTCATCTGTTGTTTTCTAAAAAGAGATTCTTTGTTCGAGAAGTTAATTAATCACGCCCATTTGTGACCCGCTAGTTCTTATAAGCGAAATAAGCGTGGACATAAACGAGAGAAAGTAATCAGAAAGACCGTTTGCGCAGAATCGTCGAAGTTCGTGTCTTCAGCGACAATGCTATAGGATAGTCCCACCCAAGCCCTTCATCAGCCAGAGATGTTAATAACTGCTAAAACATTAGCACTAACGCATCACTTAGATCAGACGTCTCTAAGTGCCTCAAGTTTAGTAAGAAACAAATTGAAACGAATTAGCTGCGGCACGATTTGTTTTTACATTTCAGCTGTAATTAAATTGGTGATAATTTTTCAACAGCGTCATTTCGTTTGTGTTTCACGACTCATGACTTATCCACAAGTAAACACATTGAACTACACGCATCCTGGTGAAGGAAAGAAGCCACTGTCACCGAGGTGTAGCCTATCCTTGGACCTGGAGAAGTGTTACTTTAGATAACCAGCTTCAACACGGGATAGGTCTTGTGACTACACGGCCAGGGATCGGGTTATAGTCGGTTCCTTTTATCAAAGCTGTTTTGATATATATATATATATATATATATATATATATATATATATATATATAATTATAATTATTTTCTTTTTTAAAAATATGATTCCATCGCTACACAAAAATTTCTATATTTCAAAACTGAAACTAAAGTTGTAAATTTAATTATAAAAATTAAACTTAAAATCTAGAGTATCGTTCCATTGTCAAACGATTTTAGGAATAACTTTCTCAGAAATGTACTTAATTTATAAGCGCAGACAAGCTTAATATTTTGAGTTATTATGGTTGAGGAAAATTCAATCTATTTTGATTAGAGGTGATTGGGTTTTAATTTCCCTAGACAACTTATGTATCCAATATATGTTACATACAAAGTTTGGTTAAGTTTCGGCGGGGTGGTTGTGCCTGCTCACAAACATAGACATCCGTCATTCAGCATGTCGTGAGGGTTTCCAATGACAAAAAAATCTGGGTATTTTTATTTATCCGCTGAATTCAGATTTTTTCAGATTTTCTAAAAGGTGTCATTTAAATATGTGTAAGTCATATTATTAATATTTAAATTTAATTCCTACAGATTTAAAATACCATTCTTCCTTCTAATAACTAATAGACTATACGGTATTTTTACAAATAAATGTATTAGAATTTAATTACTAATTAATTTTCTTATTACTTTAATATATATGTGTGTGTGTGTTTGTATGGGCGCGTGTGTGTGTATGTGTGTGTGTTCGACTGTTATGACATACCCGAACAATATGTGTAAGATGAAATACGTGGAAACCAAAACTGGAGGTTTAAAATTTATTATGTTGTTAACGTTTTGTTCAGTAACAACATTAACAGAACAACTGAAAAATCAGATGTAAATTTTTATATGCTCAGCCCCCACTACCGCTGCAGATAGATAGATAGATAGATAGATAGATAGATAGATAGATAGATAGATACGAATACGAGTACATGTGGGCAATGATCCCAAACTAGCCTGTCCATGTGACCACTGTCATTACGGAACTATTATCCTGCTTCTTTAGTACAATGAGGGAGATGCTTCGAAAAAGAATGAAAAGCTGATCTCAAATGATCGGTATTTATCGACATCACCACGTTGGTAGGACGTGCACAAGGTCATTCTGCCGTTCGTATCCACCACCCCTCCGCTATGAAGATGTAGAGTTAACATTGACCGTAGAATGAAAACTGGCACATTTAACCTGGCCCAAGCACACAGATCATTTCTTCCGTGGCAGAAGTGCTGATCTCGGCATAAATATATTTTTCTCTGTTCCGTGACCATTCAGACCATGGGAAATCATGGCGCCCTACAGCTTTCTATCCCCTGTAGCTGTTGTTACCATCACTCTCCCCTCCCTATTCTATCATTCATTCAAACAGGCTTGTCGAGTAGGTGGCCCGTTGCCCAACTGTATTATCTTTGACTTGGATATGACCTGTGAGTGTCAAATTCTTAAAGCATTCTTTCTACATTATGTAGCCCATAGATTTTAGCTGATTTTCTCTGATTTTAATAATTAGTATTTTTTTGGTTCCGATTTCCTTAAAACATCATGTTGCTTATACACTTCGTTTTGGCTATTCTCAGCAACCTTCTGTATAACAAGATCTCGGTTGCCTCAAGACTTTTCTTCGTCTATGGTAGTGAATACTGAATGAATATATACTTGACAAACTTTCATATTTTTCGAACTGGATGCATCTGAATGCAACTATATACAGCAGACTAATATTAAATAAATGATTATTGCCTTCCTGTATCATCAGCAGCACATCAGTCTCATTCACGGATAGGTTCGTAGCACCTGACCACCTCCCTATTCAAGTCTGGGTAGAGAGTCATTCCTGCGTAGACTGACTCCAGCCGCAGCCTATACTTCTCCGAACCACGCCGAAGCCTATGTCCTAACATTTAAAAGATCGCCTTAGTCGGGGACATTTAGCACTTTATTCTATTTGGTGCGGATTTTACTCATGTTAAAAATTAGCATTCGTCTTGTCTTATTTAATAGAAGTATAAAGTTAATTTAAAATTTAGAATTGCAGCTTTTGTTCTTTACACATTCATATTAACAAAATTATTCATCTTTTTAAGACAGGATATGTGTAAGCGTGATTTGTGCTTGTCGAAGTAGTTCCCTTCTGAAGCAAAAGACTGCGTCGTTCTCAAATAGCGTCGTTCTCAAATAGCGAACAGCTGTCTCGTAATATTCTCTTTGATTTATTCATCTCTTTAAGACAAGAAATGTGTAAGCGTGCTTTATGCTTGTCGAAGTATTTCCCTTTTGAGACAAATGACAGCGTCGTTCTCAAACAGCGTCGTTCTCAAATAGCGTCGTTCTCAAATAGCGTCGTTCTCAAATAGCGAACAGGTGTCTCGTAATATTCTCTTTGATTTATTCATCTCTTTAAGACAGGATATCAGTAAGCGTGCTTTGTGCTTGTCGAAGTAGTTCCCTTCTGAAGCAAAAGACAGCGTCGTTCTCAAATAGCGTCGTTCTCAAATAGCGAACAGCTGTCTCGTAATATTCTCTTTGATTTATTCATCTCTTTAAGACAAGATATGTGTAAGCGTGCTTTGTGTTTGTCGAAGTAGTTCCCTTCTGAGGCAAAAGACTGCGTCGTTCTCAAATAGCGAACAGCTGTCTCGTAATATTCTCTTTGATTTATTCATCTTTTTAAGACAGGATATCAGTAAACGTGCTTTGTGCTTGTCGAAGTAGTTCCCTTCTGAGGCAAAAGACTGCGTCGTTCTCAAACAGCGTCGTTCTCAAATAGCGTCGTTCTCAAATAGCGAACAGGTGTCTCGTAATATTCTCTTTGATTTATTCATCTTTTTAAGACAGGATATCAGTAAGCGTGCTTTGTGCTTGTCGAAGTAGTTCCCTTCTGAGGCAAAAGACAGCATCGTTCTCAGATAGCGTCGTTCTCAAATAGCGAACAGCTGTCTCGTAATATTCTCTTTGATTTATTCATCTCTTTAAGACAAGATATGTGTAAGCGTGCTTTGTGTTTGTCGAAGTAGTTCCCTTCTGAGGCAAAAGACTGCGTCGTTCTCAAATAGCGAACAGCTGTCTCGTAATATTCTCTTTGATTTATTCATCTTTTTAAGACAGGATATCAGTAAGCGTGCTTTGTGCTTGTCGAAGTAGTTCCCTTCTGAGGCAAAAGACTGCGTCGTTCTCAAATAGCGTCGTTCTCAAATAGCGTCGTTCTCAAATAGCGTCGTTCTCAAATAGCGAACAGGTGTCTCGTAATATTCTCTTTGACTTATTCATCTTTTTAAGACAGGATATCAGTAAGCGTGCTTTGTGCTTGTCGAAGTAGTTCCCTTCTGAGGCAAAAGACTGCGTCGTTCTCAAATAGCGTCGTTCTCAAATAGCGTCGTTCTCAAATAGCGTCGTTCTCAAATAGCGAACAGGTGTCTCGTAATATTCTCTTTGATTTATTCATCTTTTTAAGACAGGATATCAGTAAGCGTGCTTTGTGCTTGTCGAAGTAGTTCCCTTCTGAGGCAAAAGACTGCGTCGTTCTCAAATAGCGTCGTTCTCAAATAGCGTCGTTCTCAAATAGCGTCGTTCTCAAATAGCGTCGTTCTCAAATAGCGAACAGGTGTCTCGTAATATTCTCTTTGATTTATTCATCTTTTTAAGACAGGATATCAGTAAGCGTGCTTTGTGCTTGTCGAAGTAGTTCCCTTCTGAGGCAAAAGACAGCATCGTTCTCAGATAGCGTCGTTCTCAAATAGCGAACAGCTGTCTCGTAATATTCTCTTTGATTTATTCATCTCTTTAAGACAAGATATGTGTAAGCGTGCTTTGTGTTTGTCGAAGTAGTTCCCTTCTGAGGCAAAAGACTGCGTCGTTCTCAAATAGCGAACAGCTGTCTCGTAATATTCTCTTTGATTTATTCATCTTTTTAAGACAGGATATCAGTAAGCGTGCTTTGTGCTTGTCGAAGTAGTTCCCTTCTGAGGCAAAAGACTGCGTCGTTCTCAAATAGCGTCGTTCTCAAATAGCGTCGTTCTCAAATAGCGTCGTTCTCAAATAGCGAACAGGTGTCTCGTAATATTCTCTTTGACTTATTCATCTTTTTAAGACAGGATATCAGTAAGCGTGCTTTGTGCTTGTCGAAGTAGTTCCCTTCTGAGGCAAAAGACTGCGTCGTTCTCAAATAGCGTCGTTCTCAAATAGCGTCGTTCTCAAATAGCGTCGTTCTCAAATAGCGAACAGGTGTCTCGTAATATTCTCTTTGATTTATTCATCTTTTTAAGACAGGATATCAGTAAGCGTGCTTTGTGCTTGTCGAAGTAGTTCCCTTCTGAGGCAAAAGACTGCGTCGTTCTCAAATAGCGTCGTTCTCAAATAGCGTCGTTCTCAAATAGCGAACAGGTGTCTCGTAATATTCTCTTTGATTTATTCATCTTTTTAAGACAGGATATCAGTAAGCGTGCTTTGTGCTTGTCGAAGTAGTTCCCTTCTGAGGCAAAAGACTGCGTCGTTCTCAAATAGCGTCGTTCTCAAATAGCGTCGTTCTCAAATAGCGTCGTTCTCAAATAGCGAACAGCTGTCTCGTAATATTCTCTTTGATTTATTCATCTTTTTAAGACAGGATATCAGTAAGCGTGCTTTGTGCTTGTCGAAGTAGTTCCCTTCTGAGGCAAAAGACTGCGTCGTTCTCAAACAGCGTCGTTCTCAAATAGCGTCGTTCTCAAATAGCGTCGTTCTCAAATAGCGAACAGGTGTCTCGTAATATTCTCTTTGATTTATTCATCTTTTTAAGACAGGATATGTGTAAGCGTGCTTTGTGCTTGTCGAAGTAGTTCCCTTCTGAAGCAAAAGACAGCGTCGTTCTCAAATAGCGTCGTTCTCAAATAGCGAACAGCTGTCTCGTAATATTCTCTTTGATTTATTCATCTCTTTAAGACAAGATATGTGTAAGCGTGCTTTGTGCTTGTCGAAGTAGTTCCCTTCTGAAGCAAAAGACAGCGCCGTTCTCAAATAGCGTCGTTCTCAAATAGCGAACAGCTGTCTCGTAATATTCTCTTTGATTTATTCATCTCTTTAAGACAAGATATGTGTAAGCGTGCTTTGTGTTTGTCGAAGTAGTTCCCTTCTGAGGCAAAAGACTGCGTCGTTCTCAAATAGCGTCGTTCTCAAATAGCGAACAGCTGTCTCGTAATATTCTCTTTGATTTATTCATCTTTTTAAGACAGGATATCAGTAAGCGTGCTTTGTGCTTGTCGAAGTAGTTCCCTTCTGAGGCAAAAGACTGCGTCGTTCTCAAACAGCGTCGTTCTCAAATAGCGTCGTTCTCAAATAGCGTCGTTCTCAAATAGCGTCGTTCTCAAATAGCGAACAGGTGTCTCGTAATATTCTCTTTGATTTATTCATCTTTTTAAGACAGGATATCAGTAAGCGTGCTTTGTGCTTGTCGAAGTAGTTCCCTTCTGAGGCAAAAGACTGCGTCGTTCTCAAACAGCGTCGTTCTCAAATAGCGAACAGGTGTCTCGTAATATTCTCTTTGATTTATTCATCTTTTTAAGACAGGATATGTGTAAGCGTGCTTTGTGCTTGTCGAAGTAGTTCCCTTCTGAGGCAAAAGACAGCGTCGTTCTCAAATAGCGTCGTTCTCAAATAGCGAACAGGTGTCTCGTAATATTCTCTTTGATTTATTCATCTTTTTAAGACAGGATATGTGTAAGCGTGCTTTGTGCTTGTCGAAGTAGTTCCCTTCTGAGGCAAAAGACTGCGTCGTTCTCAAATAGCGAACAGCTGTCTCGTAATATTCTCTTTGATTTATTCATCTTTTTAAGACAGGATATGTGTAAGCGTGCTTTGTGCTTGTCGAAGTAGTTCCCTTCTGAGGCAAAAGACTGCGTCGTTCTCAAATAGCGAACAGGTGTCTCGTAATATTCTCTTTGATTTATTCATCTTTTTAAGACAGGATATGTGTAAGCGTGCTTTGTGCTTGTCGAAGTAGTTCCCTTCTGAGGCAAAAGACTGCGTCGTTCTCAAATAGCGTCGTTCTCAAATAGCGAACAGCTGTCTCGTAATATTCTCTTTGATTTATTCATCTCTTTAAGACAAGATATGTGTAAGCGTGCTTTGTGTTTGTCGAAGTAGTTCCCTTCTGAGGCAAAAGACTGCGTCGTTCTCAAATAGCGAACAGCTGTCTCGTAATATTCTCTTTGATTTATTCATCTCTTTAAGACAAGATATGTGTAAGCGTGCTTTGTGTTTGTCGAAGTAGTTCCCTTCTGAGGCAAAAGACTGCGTCGTTCTCAAATAGCGAACAGCTGTCTCGTAATATTCTCTTTGATTTATTCATCTCTTTAAGACAAGATATGTGTAAGCGTGCTTTGTGCTTGTCGAAGTAGTTCCCTTCTGAGGCAAAAGACTGCGTCGTTCTCAAATAGCGAACAGCTGTCTCGTAATATTCTCTTTGATTTATTCATCTTTTTAAGACAGGATATGTGTAAGCGTGCTTTGTGCTTGTCGAAGTAGTTCCCTTCTGAGGCAAAAGACTGCGTCGTTCTCAAATAGCGAACAGCTGTCTCGTAATATTCTCTTTGATTTATTCATCTTTTTAAGACAGGATATGTGTAAGCGTGCTTTGTGCTTGTCGAAGTAGTTCCCTTCTGAGGCAAAAGACTGCGTCGTTCTCAAATAGCGAACAGCTGTCTCGTAATATTCTCTTTGATTTATTCATCTTTTTAAGACAGGATATGTGTAAGCGTGCTTTGTGCTTGTCGAAGTAGTTCCCTTCTGAGGCAAAAGACTGCGTCGTTCTCAAATAGCGAACAGCTGTCTCGTAATATTCTCTTTGATTTATTCATCTTTTTAAGACAGGATATGTGTAAGCGTGCTTTGTGCTTGTCGAAGTAGTTCCCTTCTGAGGCAAAAGACTGCGTCGTTCTCAAATAGCGAACAGCTGTCTCGTAATATTCTCTTTGATTTATTCATCTTTTTAAGACAAGATATGTGTAAGCGTGCTTTGTGTTTGTCGAAGTAGTTCCCTTCTGAGGCAAAAGACTGCGTCGTTCTCAAATAGCGAACAGCTGTCTCGTAATATTCTCTTTGATTTATTCATCTTTTTAAGACAGGATATGTGTAAGCGTGCTTTGTGCTTGTCGAAGTAGTTCCCTTCTGAGGCAAAAGACTGCGTCGTTCTCAAATAGCGAACAGCTGTCTCGTAATATTCTCTTTGATTTATTCATCTTTTTAAGACAGGATATGTGTAAGCGTGCTTTGTGCTTGTCGAAGTAGTTCCCTTCTGAAGCAAAAGACAGCGTCGTTCTCAAATAGCGTCGTTCTCAAATAGCGAACAGCTGTCTCGTAATATTCTCTTTGATTTATTCATCTCTTTAAGACAAGATATGTGTAAGCGTGCTTTGTGCTTGTCGAAGTAGTTCCCTTCTGAAGCAAAAGACAGCGCCGTTCTCAAATAGCGTCGTTCTCAAATAGCGAACAGCTGTCTCGTAATATTCTCTTTGATTTATTCATCTCTTTAAGACAAGATATGTGTAAGCGTGCTTTGTGCTTGTCGAAGTAGTTCCCTTCTGAAGCAAAAGACAGCGCCGTTCTCAAATAGCGTCGTTCTCAAATAGCGAACAGCTGTCTCGTAATATTCTCTTTGATTTATTCATCTCTTTAAGACAAGATATGTGTAAGCGTGCTTTGTGCTTGTCGAAGTAGTTCCCTTCTGAGGCAAAAGACAGCGCCGTTCTCAAATAGCGTCGTTCTCAAATAGCGAACAGCTGTCTCGTAATATTCTCTTTGATTTATTCATCTCTTTAAGACAAGATATGTGTAAGCGTGCTTTGTGCTTGTCGTAGTAGTGCCCTTCTGAGGCAAAAGACAGCATCCTACTCAAATAGCGTCGTTCTCAAATAGCGTCGTTCTCAAATAGCGTCGTTCTCAAATAGGGAACAGCTGTCTCGTAATATTCTCTTTGATTTATTCATCTCTTTAAGACAAGATATGTGTAAGCGTGCTTTGTGGTTGTCGAAGTAGTTCCCTTCTGAGGCAAAAGACAGCTTCCTTCTCAAATAGCGCCGTTCTCAAATAGCGTCGTTCTCAAATAGGGAACAGCTGTCTCGTAATATTCTCTTTGATTTATTCATCTCTTTAAGACAAGATATGTGTAAGCGTGCTTTGTGCTTGTCGAAGTAGTTCCCTTCTGAGGCAAAAGACTGCGTCGTTCTCAAATAGCGAACAACTGTCTCGTAACATTCTCTTTTATTTATTCATCTCTTTAAGACAGGATATGTGTAAGCGTGCTTTGTGCTTGTCGAAGTAGTTCCCTGCTGAGGCAAAAGACTGCGTCGTTCTCAAATAGCGTCGTTCTCAAATAGCGTCGTTCTCAAATAGCGTCGTTCTCAAATAGCGAACAGCTGTCTCGTAATATTCTCTTTGATTTATTCATCTCTTTAAGACAGGATATGTATAAGCGTGCTTTGTGCTTGTCGAAGTAGTTCCCTTCTGAAGCAAAAGACAGCGTCGTTCTCAAATAGCGTCGTTCTCAAATAGCGAACAACTGTCTCGTAATATTCTATTTGATTTATTCACCTTTTTAACACAAGATATATGTAAGTGTGCTTCCATGCTTCAATAGATACATAGGACGGATGACCCAAAAGTATCGGCACTGGTGCTATACAAATAAAACTACAAGACATATCAATTTGTCACTTAATCTCTTTCGAATTAATCTCCTGAAGTCAAAAATTTTATCCATTGTCGTTACCATTGACGGAAACATTCCTGTAACTCCTTCTTTTTTTTTTTCGGATAATGACCAGCTGACACGTCGCATTAGATTTGCGCGGCGTCTTGAATTTTGTTCCTTTCAAGTGGGATTTGATTTTTAGAAAGAGAAAAAAGCTACACTGTGCGACATGTCCTGGACACATGGCACAGTGGATAAAGGCGTTGATTAGATCCAGTGACAGGACCCAAAGAATTATGAGTTCAATACCTGGTTAAGGCAGTGGAGAACTTGGAGAGGTGAATTAACATGAGATAATTGATAACTGATATCCATTAGACATGGCACGTGGAACTAGAACAGTCTACCACAGCGAGCGAAATAAAGGGTTCAGTTCGACATTCCAGCCACCTGAAGAAGGCCGGAGCGTACAGCGGCCGAAACGTTGTGATAAATATGGCAACAAAGATTAGGAAATTAGTCCGAATAATATAAATAGTGTACATTATACCTCATCTAAGAAATATAGACAGATAGAAAAAGCTACCGAGAGGTGATATCTGGAGAATATGCTGGTTTTCGGACCTAAGAAGTGGTGCGTTTGGTCGAATACTGCTGCAGAAGCTATGGTTACAGATAGAACCTCTGTGTTGTGGTGAGACGACCAGACTCTACACACTTTTCTTCTAAGCACTTTGCTATAAACGACGAAAGCGAGCCAGTTCATGGTCGATCTGTGACTAGCGGCTTCACTCTGCATACTTTAGCTCTGTTACCATAGCAACAGTCTCGATACTTTTTATAAGCTGTGTATATGTGAGACGCTAATTACACGTGCAAGTGCGAATATATCTGTAAGTGGATTCTCAACAGGTGTGCATATGTCTATGTATATATGAGGACTTTCATTTCTGATTATATGTGCGAAAAACAGCTTTTTCTACACTTCTGTAATCGGTTGTATAGATTTATATTTGCTTCTTATTCGTTTAAAGTACGTTTCACTCTCATCATTCAAAATATCCGGCTTGTCAATACTTTTAAATTAAAATAGAAGATGCAATCTGATGGAAGAATCATTGGTTGAACAAGATTATGCTTTTTCCTCTCTCTCTCTCTCTCTCTCTCTCTCCTTCTCTTACCTTGTATATGATTGTAATGCAGTGAAAATTGGAGTCTCTATTGTCTGTTTGACATTTCAAATATTCATTTCCTCTTGAATAATTCTTCTAGTCAACAATATATATTCAAAAACGAAGTTGTAATAACAGCAAGTGCTTACTAGTTTAAACGTAGACTGTGATCCCTAAAACTATGTTATATACTGTACCCATGAACACTAGTAGATATGTCTCAATCGTCATAAATAAGTTGGACACTATTGAAATTGAAAGTAATATGCTTACTAATTCGTCCACCACTACCAGTAGTTTACCTATTTCACGCCGCTGGCGAGTATTGTATTTCCTTGCTGTTATAAAGATTACCATTTCATTCCCAACCACCGTTTTGGTTATTCCTCATTCAGTAACCTTTCCTAGATTACAACAGATAGATAGATAGATAGATAGATAGATAGATAGATAGATAGATAGATAGATAGAAAGATAGATAGATAGTGTTATACACCGTACCTATGAACACTTACGGATATGTCCCAATCTCATAAATAAGTTGAACACTATTGTAAGTGGGGTTAATATGCTGTCTAAGTAATCCACTGCTAACAGTGGTTTATCTACTAAACGCCGATCTTATAAAGATTACCACTTCCTTTCCTACCTCTGTTTTGGTTATTCCTCATTCAGTAACCCTTTCTAAATTACAATAGATAGATAGATAGATAGATAGATAGATAGATAGATAGATAGATAGATAGATGCGGAAGGATTTAAGATAGATAGATGTGGAATGACTTAATATCGATAGATAGATAGTGCTATATAATGTACCTATGAACACTAAGGGATATGTCCCAATCCTCATAAATACGTTGGAAACTATTGTAAGTGGGTGTAATATGCTGACTAATTACTCCACCATAAACAGTGGTTTACCTACTTCAAGCCGCTGGCGAGTATTGTATTTGGTTGACGTTATAAAGATTATCATTTCATTTCCTACCTCCATTTTTGGTTATTCCTCATTCAGTAAACCTCCTAGCTTGTCAGTCGGTTGTAAATAACACGTTTTACGTTTTCGCTATTTACATTACAGATACTGTTTTACTTTCTATATATTAATACTTATAGTAAATTTTCTTTTAAATTTTAGATTGATTTATTGATTCGTTTTCTAGGATTTATCAAGTTTTTCAGGTTATTTAAAACCAGATTGGAGATAATGTTTTAGAAATACAAGTCTTACTAATTAACCGATAGCTGGACGGTAGAAAGAGCAAAAGGCTCAAAATTTCACACATTAATTTATGGTCACCAATTGATGCAAATAAACAAATGTTTTAAGCAAGATTCTATAAAGGATTAAAAAATATAATTTAAGAATAGAAAATTCCTTTGTTCTTTCCTCTTAATAATAACATAATGATTTTGACGATAAAACTTTGCTTTTATGACGTTTGGGGTATTTCTCAGTCATGGCATGCTCGTTTTCAGCGATTTTTTGGAGGTACTTATATAAAGAAAACTATTTTTGATCGATTGTATTTTTCTCATCTTTACTTCAGCCGTTTCTCTCTTGTTCAGAGACGTTAGAAAGTTGTTTCCTACTTGGGCTTCTTTTCTTCTATTCCGCTTCTTTAATCAGAAAAATGGAACCTTTTTTTTATTTGTGTGTCTGCTTCTTTTCATCCTCATATTTGTTTAGTTATCATATAACTAACGCGCCCTTTTGGTTGGGGGTCAAGAATACGCCAACCGCCTCCTCACGAAATGACCTCCACCCCAAAAATATGCTATCGGTTAATTGTACATATGTCTGTTGTTTAATTCGACTTCAAATCGGACATATGGTTACGCGTTTTTACTGTCGTGTGAATCATATCCAGATCTACATTTTTGACTCGTATATCAATCACATCTATATTTACATTTTTGACTCACGAGCAAAAAAAAAGGATATTTTCTACATTTTGTTTTTGCATTGAGAGTCAACTGGGTCTAGGTTTACCCTTTTTACCCCTTCTGGAAACTAGACCATTCGATTCTCGTGCAAACCGACCTATGTCTACCTTTTTTTACTCGTTCTGGAAACTAGACCTCTTCATTCTCGTGTAAACCGGGCCGATTTCCACATTTTTTTTATCTTTCTGGATACTAGACCTTTCGATTCTTGTGCAATCCGGACCTATGTCTACCTTTCTTACCCACTCTGGATACTAGACCTTTCGATTCTCGTGCAAACCGGACCTATATCTTATTCTTTTGGCTTTCGTGCAAACCCGAAATCTGTTTACCGTTTTATTTTAACTTTTATTTTAATTTATATTTATATTATTAACTCACATTCCGCTCGTTCCTATGGCCACCTATTTATGGTTTAACCGAACGACAGACGAGAACACTTTCTACCTTCCATCAGTGTGTCTGGCTGATGCTAACCTCCAGGCGATTGACTGTGTGCACCTAACGTTTTCCGCTGACATGAGGTAGAAAGATTATATTGAATCAATTGCTAGGACTGCTGTTAGGAAAATTGGTTCACAGTATCGTGTTAGACAAGCTTTTCGCATGAGTCTGTCTTATTTATAAGTCTATCATTCACCCATACTTAAATTATTGTTGGTACATATGGTCTGGCGCTCCTGCTATATATTTAGAAATCCTTGATAAAATCCAAAGAAGAATCATCAATATCATTGGTCCTCAACAAACATCTTAGCTTCAGTCACCTTCCGACCGCCGTAGTGTAGTTTCTCTGTGCCTTTTGTACGAATATTTTACGGTAATTGTTCTGAGGAAATGCACTCTATGAATTTAAGCGCAGTACTATATTAGCGATTGAAATGGCTAAATGTAACCGTAAGTTCTATAACAGTTACTTTTCTCGCATTTCTCGATTGTGAACCTCTCTTCCAGATCTTTGCTATCTAGTCATGTTTGATCGTCAAGAATTTTGAATACTTGAAAAATGCTAGCGACAAAACTGGCTGAAAATTTTTAGCACCAAAAGAAAAAAAAGTAAGATAAGTGTTATGGCGTTGAAACCATAGAAAAATAACACAGACTCGGATATAAAGTTAAACGGTATTTTATTCACGGAAACGTAGTACAAAGTATGTGGACCGGAGAGTACTTCTCTCACTGGTGTCCTGACTCACTTATTCGTATACTCACCCGGTGATACACTCTTGGTGACTCACACCTGGTGACGTCCTCCTTACTAGAAATTGGTAGCCTCATTATATAAGTGTGGAAAAGTCCATTTGTCGGTATGTCAGGTTCCCACAATAATAAGGCAATTACGTCAATTATGAAATACCAAAAGACCACACATCGTAAAAGTCATTTAATTTAGTAATCCTGCTGTACATTTAGGAATCTTTGATAAAGTCCAGACAAGAATTAGCAATGCTATTGGTCCTAAAGAAACATCTCGGTTTCAATCACTTTTCCAGCGCTTTTCAACCATAGATTCACAATGCATTTTCGGTGAATATTGTATGGTAATTGTTCTGAGGAACTTTCCTCTATGATACCTAGACTCTATGAATTTAAACTAGTACTTTAAACTGTACTAGATTAAGATAAGATCTCATCATTTTACATATTAAATGTCTAGATGTAACCGTAAGTTCTATGCTAACAGTTTCTTCTCTCGCACTTCTCGATTGTTGAACTCACTTCCAGCTTCTTGCTTTCCAGTCAAGTTTTATCTTCAAAAATTTTAATGCAATGCTAATCTTTATCTTTTGTCTTCTTAATATCTTAAGTCCTTTATTGCCCTCTTTCCTTAATTGTTTTTCTTTCTTTTTCTTATATGCTTTAACACTCAATAACCCACTGCGTCTTTTTGGCTTTGTTACCTTTCTTGGGGTGAAATGATTTTTTTAAAACTCGGCATTAAACCACCTTGATATGCAAAAAAAGGAAAACTTCCTAACTGAAGATTTTACAGCACAAATCTAAATCTAGCTTTATATCAACAGGTTAGTATGAAAGCGGGGTCCAGTGACACAGGTGTTGTTTTTTTTCTGTGAATGCTTTTATCATTTTCCTAAACAGGTGCTGAAACTTTCCAAGAACAATATACAAAACCTAATATCAACAGTTCGAGTTAGAGGTTACATTTAGCTCACTATTTTCTCATGAATTTTTATAGTTTTAACTTGGCATCATTTCAACTGCTTTGTGTTATTTTTATCTTTCCCTTATTACTCAAGAGATAATTTGGATGCAAAATCTGCGTTCTGACGTTGTCTATTTTAAAGCCCATTATTCAGTTTCTGGTGGTTTCTGTGCTTAAAAAGTGCTTTTTTTTTCAATTGCAACAACTGTAAATTAATGAAATTATCGCTATAGTATCTGACACATTGCTGCAACTCCATTTGCGACAATGAATACCCACATTTCCCTTGCTTTGCATGTCTTCTTTTATACGACATTCTATCACTTCCCTAAGACTGAAGATATTTCAATAAATAGACTGAAAGGAAAGTTACACATTTCTTTCATAACACGCAAAATTCATTGATGCATGAGTGATATATACTTTTAGATTTAACACATTGTGGCAATGTAAATCACTATGTTCTATATACGTCATAATAATAGATGGTCTAAAAACATCATCGTTTTCAATAGAATTCAATTCTTAACACAGATATATTTGATGAATAAAATTCTTCTTTTGCATTAAAAATATTGTGTCCCCCTTTTTGCGGTTGGGAGAGATCTTTTATAGTATTAGGAAACACGGATGACTGAATTAAGTCATTTTTACTTCTCCACTCAAAGACAATATGGCGGTAAATTGCCTCCTGTAAACGTGCTCGTCATTGTCAAATGGAAGACACTCATTCAGTGTACGTGATGAAAGATTAGAATTTGCTAAATTTACTATAAAAGTGCTTGCTCATATATACGCATAAATAACAGATTTCTGTTGGTTTAAAACAAAGAAAGTTTATAGAAAAGACAGGTTTATGCAGAAAAAGAAGGATAAGTTTATATAGAAAAGAAGAAATGTATGTAGTAGGAAAGAAATATTTATATAAAAAACAAAAGAGCAATCTATATAGAGGAAGAGGCCTTATATAGAAAAGAAAGATGTATATAGAAAAACAAACAACCATTTAAATAGAAATAAAGAAGTTTATATAGGAAGATTTGTATAGGAAAAACAAAAACAAATTATAGAATCTACTATCTATATTTCTCATGTTGTCTGTCTGTGTGTCTCTCGTGGGCGTTGTTACTTCGCCCAGGCCGCATTTCTCACCCGATTTCGATGCGGTTTTCACCAAAAGTTTGCAAATTCCGGAAAAATCGATAGTCGAAAAAATCTGCTTACAGAAGGAATGATCGCATTTCAACCAAATCTGACAGCCTCTTAGAGTCTTCCATTAGAAGTGTTGTCCAGAAGTTTCATGACCACGGATCCCTAAACAGCGCAGAAAATCGATAAAACCCCAAAACATATACGCCAAGATTGCGCCTGAACCGCATGTCGGTCTTTAGCGAAATCCGACCGGATTTATGAGGAGGACATTGGGAGTCACCATGTGAAGTTTCAACTCTGAGCGCCCCCCAAACAGAGTGCAAATCAACAATCGGTCAACCTTTAAAAATGTTTTTCCGGTTGGGTATTTCCTAAATGCAGATTAATGTAAGGTCTCGCTATGCGCGGGAAGAAACAGGTCAGTGCGTCTAGTGGAGTGGAAGAAAACATTTGACCTCAAATTCTGGAATGGGTGCAGGGCCATTGAAATTCGGCTTTTTTATCCCTGCTACCAGGTCTGACTTTAGCCACAAATGACATATTCGACTTTGTCAACACTTTTGCTTTAATCGTCGCATCTTACCAAAATAAGCACTTCCTTTATTCGCGTCTTTACTGAATAAAAAAACCCGCATACGTGCTGAGTGAAAATGGTTCCGCCCTCAGCAGTCCATTTTCCAATTCTTTAAACCTTTTCCCCTAGCCCAGGCCGCATCCCAGACCTGACGAGAAGGTTTTGCGCTAAAACAGAAGGGCTTCCTCCCAATCCATTTCAAAGCTAATGCCGGCAAACGGTTAGGGGCTTTTCTTTGTCGCACAAATCAAACGAGTAAACGCTTCATTGCAGCTCCTTGCATTCTCATCGCCGGCATCACGTGCGTTAGAGCCAAGCTGCATATGCAGCAGGCATCTTGACCCCGTTTACGGCCAAGCCTTGCGCTTACCAAATCATGCGCGCGTGCGTGAATGCGCGCTAGCATCTTCCATTTTACGTAAGCTCATTCATTGGTCTAAGTCATGGCCATTGTCCAGGCTACACCAATCAATGACAAGTCACGCTCCCTTTAAATACCTTCAGTGCGGCTGCATCCGCACTCACGTCTTGATTTGATCGCCATTAATTGGATTAATTGACAGCTTCCTGCTACCGCAAGTTACCTATTTGCTTAAACGTTTGCATTACCCATTTTATTTCCGCGTGTTGCCTTTACTGCGCAGCCCAGTCCATCTTAGCGTTCCATAACTATTTCTACCTTTTCGTAGTTCAGTTTTGCTATTAGACAGTTAACTGCTGTCGCAAGTTACTTCTCTTCTGCCTTTACTACGCGGCCCTGTACACCTCAGTGTTTCACAACTTTTTAACCTTCAACGCTTCAACGTTTTGGTTGCGTAACCTCTTCCTACAGCGACGTTTTCGTGCTGCCAGAAAGCACGGCCCATAGCTAGGAGAAGCTTTTTCCATACCGCTCCACTGTATTTTTAGTTTTCGTATACAACGAGGTTACACCGCTACAGCTTCGGCATCAACTTCTATTCGCATTCTTACACAGAATTTCTACAACCCTTCAAATGGCTCCTACACGACGAACATCCGCACGTCAGCAACTGAAGACCCCTAACACCGTTAACATTACACATGCAGAACAGGCGACTGCGGAGGAGCACATAATAAATCCGGTTACAGATGATCATATAGCGTCTACTTCAACCTCTGCTTTGCACTCTTTTGCGTGCCGTGGCGATGACCAACCCGGCAGCTCTGCAAAGGCTGTAAAAACACCCAGGCGAGGCAAACTTAGCAGGCGTTTTAAAAGAGCCTCTGCGGCAAAGAGAAAGCGGGAGGAGGAAACCGGGGTAGAGGCCTCTTTGAGGCTTTCCAGTCAATCTCAACAGAGGCAGTATGTTTTCTCACATGAAACGCTTGGTGAGCGTAACCACCGTTTGTACTGAAAATCTGTTTACACATATTCGTTGAAAAGTAAGAGGAAACTACCTAAACGTACGATTTTTGAATCAAGCACGGCCAACGCCGGGCCATGCTGCTAGTAATTTGTATAGACAAGAATAGTTTATATAGAAAAAACAACGAACAATTTATATAGAAGGAAATAAATATTTATAGAGAAAAACAATGAACAATTTATGCAGGAAAGAAGAATTTATATAGTAAAGAAGCAGTTGTATAGAAAAAACAAAGAAACATTTGTATAGAAAAGAACAATTCATATAGAAAATGTATATAGAAAATACAAGGAACAGTTATATAGTATAAGAAACATTTATATATAAAAAAAAACAATTTATATAGAAAAAGAACAATTTGTATAAAAAAAGCAATTTATATATAAAAAAAAGAGAAATTTATACAAAAACAACAGGAAAATCCATATAAAAAACAAAGATTTAGATCGATAAAAAATGAACAATTTATCTAGAAAACAAAGATTATGTAGAAAACAAAGAACAATTCCCTTCAGTGCCCTTATTATCAATTTTATCACAAAAAAAAATCTTATATCCATGATTTGAGATCAGGTAATATTTATATAACCTACAATTCTTAGCTGATCCAGAAGTTGACTCTCAAAACCTTTGTTCTATAGTATATATATATATATATATATATATATATATATATATATATATATATATTTTAAATTGGACATAGTCCGACAATTTATTTAAAGACATTTCTAATATGCTTAACGTTCTTTTTATAGATACAAGTATTTAAGCAAATGCTCTGTTTTATAATAAACAGTATTAAATAACATTTACCGGCCTGAATGTCCGAGAAATTTTCATAGAAAATTTTTTTTTTCCTGTCGGAGAACGAAAATTTTCTATGAAAATTTCTCGGACATTCAGGCCGGTAAATGTTATTTAATACTGTTTATTATAAAACAAAGCATTTGCTTAAATACTTGTATCTATAAAAAGAACGTTAAACATATTATATATATATATATATATATATATATATATATATATATATATATATATATATATATATATATATATGTATTGACATGTCGGGATGTAGACAATCATGGCACTCTACAACATCCTGTCACTTGTTAGTCTTTGCCTTTTCATTCTCAGCTACAAATGTACCGAATATTATATAACATCTATCTATAGTTATCATTTGTGTTTCTGTTCTGTTGTTGTCAAGGGTCAGCTCAGACCAAAAATAAAATACTGCTGCAAAATATAGGCTGGATTTTCCAAATGCTCACTTTCCGGACTATGTGTACTTATATAATCAACCTAGATTCTCGCCACCCCATAGATACACTGACGACAATCATTGTAAAAGTATTTCAACCTACTCAAAATAAGAGTTTCAGAATTCAGATCACGATCTACATATTCAAACATTTACATTCTAATTACTGAAGAATATACGCAAATAATTACCGTCTGTAATTAATGAAAATCTTATTAATCTGGATCAAAAATGGCTTCAAAGGAATGGATCCAGTAAATCCCAAAGAAGCGGCCATTTATTAAGCCTTTAGACAGGCATTGGAAAATCAATATAAAAAAAATAACAAAAACAAGATTTATGTTAACAAGGGTCAGAATGGAGCAAGAATGAATTATGCCTACCATTTTTTAGGCTGGAGCCCAATTGATACATTCAATCAAACCTTACTATAATTCAAAATCATTTGCGCCGTATTGTAGAGGCTGACTTATTTTCCCCTCTACAGACTCTTTCTCACAAACACACAGCTGTAAGCTTATCCCTACTCTATCTCTTTCCACAGCAAATGTTCAGTTAATTTCCACTCTTTGGTCCAACCAGTGCAGACCTCTACTACAAGATCACACAATGCCACCTCCACGGAACCGAATCATCTTTCGTATGTCAAATGAAAGAAAACCGTTAAGGTATTTCCTTTTGAATTTCTCATCTCATCTCATTTATTATATTTTCTCTTAACTGTGTCACCATACAACTGTTTAAGTTAGTCATATTAGAGGTTAGACGTTGCTTTGAATTTAATTTCCGTAATTTCAGTCTGAGTTTGTAATACACAAATCATACGTAACATGGGCTCTGGTTAATATGCGCATTGCACAACTAGAAAACTAGATCGGTTTGTAATAGAAATATTATCAGAATTTAACCATTCAGTATATAATAAATTAAATACATGGCAACAGCGACTTCTTAGAGAACTTCCCAAAAACTGCCACTTTGTGGGACAAATTCTAAAGTTATTCGTTTCCTGAACACTACAATAGTAACCGCTTCAAGCCAAGGGTCAAATGCTATCCATCTCCTTATTCTCTTTATGTTCACTTCCTTGTACCTCCTCTTAACATATAACACAGTTCATTCAGTAACGCTCTTGCATAGGATTAAATTTAAAATTTTAAAAATTGACCTCTTATTGCAAGAGTAAATTTTTTCTGACTAACTACTTAGCATAGATAGAAAGCTGTAAGCCAACCTCACCAACTAGGCAATATTTCATCCTCGTTTTGATTACTATGTTTATTAAAGAATTCGTATTCTTTGCACTCTGCTGCCATGGTATTAGCCGTACTTTTGGCCTGTGTCCAAAAGCCATAGTCCAAAGATATGCTACTCATCGACCAGGATGTTTTATTTTGAATTCAGTTCAGAGTAAATATATTTGGCGAGGGAGTAAGGGTTTTCTTATTTGATAGAACAATGCCCTATTATAGGTCAGAGCTGAATTTCCTAAAATGAGAAGAGTTGATCTTGGCTCTTAACAGGAATACCAATTTCCTTGAACAGAACTTGGCTCGCGTTGTATGACAACTGACGTCATTAGACACGACAACTGCAAGTACTTGATGAATAAAATGAGATTGAGTATTCACTATGAGAATGTGAATGATTTATATCAAGTAGCAGGCTGAATATTCTTGAGGGAAAGTATTAGACTGATTCAAGTCGAAGATTATTTGACATTTTCAATAACGATAAGTACAAAACGAACGCAGAATTAGAAAGATTTTCTACGTCTGCTTTAGCCTATCCAGTTTCTAACCTAACCCGCGAGATAGAGGCATGTCATTCTGATTCAACTGCATGATAATTCGCGTGAAGTCGCATTTTGATTTGTGCCGATTCTTTTCTTCAGATTATGCTCTGAGTTTAGCTTCAGAAAGATTAGTTGACTGGTGTGTTTTATGTCATTATGTTTCTCTTAGTTTCAACCGCCACAGACAACCACTGCCGGCAGTTTATCCTACAGGTAATGATTGTCCTTTTAAGGTGATCATATATCTTTTTAGTGTACGTCATTTCCCCAATTACCGGAGACCAGTCCGCCAAACAGATATTATTTTAAAAAATGCAATTTTTTTCCGTCATGTGTCCTGCTGGTTAGTTTTCTGTAGCATAATAACAATGTTTGTGGCCATATTGACTTGAATATTTTGTGATGACGTTACTTTAGTGCTATTTGAGATTGATGGTTAGGCAACGTTGATGGAATTGCTTGAGTTAGTGGAGCTGATACTGGCCTAACATTCGACTCCACATATAAAGGTAGGAAGCACGATAGCGTTTTAGTCTTATTCTTGTACATGTCTTGAATGCTTTGCTTCCCTAAACATATTTGTGCAGCCTGTCAAAGAAAAAAGTGTGGTAAAATATACTTTAATTCTTGTAAATATATATATATATATAATTATAAATTAAATTACTTTTACGATGTGTGGTTTTTGGTATTTCATAATTGACGTAATTGCCTCATCTTATTTTCTTTTTCTTTTGGTGATAATATTTTTCAGAGAGTTTTGTGTTCAAAATTCTTGAAAGTCAAACTTGACTAGAAAGCAAGAATCTGGAAAAGCGTTTCACAAGCGAGAAGTGCGATAGAAGAAACTGTTATCATAGAACTTACGGTTACATCTACCCATTTCAACTGTAAAATGATGAGAATTTACCACTAATCTAGTACTAATCTAGTACTACGCTTTTATTCATAGAGTACAGTTCCTCAGAATATTTACCATAAAATATTCATAGAAAAAGCACAGGAAGCTACATTACGGCGGCGAAAAGTTACTAAATTTGAGATGTCTCTTGAGGAAAAATGATATTGCTGATTCTTCTTTGGATTTTATCAAAGATTTCTAAATATATGGCATGAGAAACAGACCATATATGGCAATATTCTAAGCATGGACGAATAGTAGACTTATAAATATGTAAGATAGATTCTTTAGTAGAAACATTTTGTATATAAACATTTCTCACTACCAAAAATAAAAAAGTAACCTTTAACCCAGGTTTGAATAAACTATGGAACAGAAAGATTCACAGAATAAAGATCGATTTTATCGGAGGATATTTATTATCTCTATACAGAAAATAAAGCATTTTTTATGTAGAGTTTCTTTCATATAATGTGCATTCTTTTTCAGAGATTTTATAATAACAATTAAAGTAACCGATTTCAGAATTATGGTAATGAGCACAGAAAATAGAAGAAAACTATCCATTTGAAAGAAAACAAAAAGATATATAAAATAATTCCATCTGCTCATATATATATTCAATATAACTTTGATCGTTTCGAGAAAACCATATACGCAACCACATGAAATGATTTTCACCACCAACAACTCTGGACATCTGAATAATCTCGTCGTTTCTGTTACGTATAAACAAAGATTATTTTTTTTTAGTCCTATTATTATTATTATTATTATTATTATTATTATTTAGTCGCTTTTGTTTTTTTTAAAATATATTTCGTTGTTTTTTCCAAATCTACTATTTTTCATTATATTCTTTTCTTAAATAATAACAAACGTCACACTTATAAAGATGATTCTCATCGAAAAATAGGAATATATTAGGTTGGGAAGACAGTTCTGCGCAATATTTCCCAGTATCAAGTTCTGGGTACTTTTGCAATATTTAATTTAAAATAAGAATGTTTACATAATGCATTTTCATTTCTTTTGCATATCAGAGTGGGTAAATCCGATATCAGTATTACCCTTTAACATCAGTTTGGGAGAGATCCATATCAAACACTGTATAAATTCGAAACTAATTTTTACATGAATACGAATTCGTCATCCGTTT
This sequence comes from Acanthosepion esculentum, assembly GCA_964036315.1. NCBI lineage: Eukaryota > Metazoa > Mollusca > Cephalopoda > Sepiida > Sepiidae > Acanthosepion > Acanthosepion esculentum. The sequence goes on from OZ038481.1 coordinate 54,816,270, forward strand.
AACTTTTCATACATCCTTAAAAACTTAAGCTTACGAGCACATCACGTTGAAACACCGATTTTCGTATGCTCAGCGAAGTTAAGCAACGTCGAGACTGGTCTGTACCTCGATGAGTTACCACTTCGGAATACCAGTCGTTGTAAGCGTGGATGTGCAGATTTTGTAATGGATAATTACTGTTAGATTCCCTTACGCGCAAATACTTTTGGAAGAGGTATGTATCCACGTTTTCTCCCACAAGCTATGAGTTAATTCGTAAGACTTGTATCGCTAAATCATTATTATCTCTCAGAAATCAAAATTCCTACAGTCTAAAAATATTTTCTGGCTTCAAATAACCTGCAAAGTCTTGATTAGCCATAGAAAGAGAAACAATCAATCAATAAAAACATGAAACTTTAATCAACTGAAAAGAAGATGTGAAGCGGACACCCAAAAGTATGCTTCCAGGGTCGCTACAATCTTAACCTATGCAAGACGTCGGTTAACGATTATCTATTCTACATATCCTTATCATATACAACACGTCCTCCCTCCATACACACGTTTACAACAATCAATTACCCAGCCAGTAAGCACAGGTTTATTGTATTCTCATCATCTTTTTTGCAGCACCACGTTACTGTTGCATCAAGTCTCTTCTTCATCTGTAGGTAGATTGTCAAGCATTTACTGCCATATAGAAGGACTGCTATAACATAACATTTCAGCACTGTTTTATTGGCAACGAAATTTCCTGTTTCGTAACACTTAACTTTTCTAAGCCATATTTTCTGATGCACCTTTGTATCTCCGTGTCTCTGTTTCCATCCTCTGTTAAAAGATTCTCTTTGATTTTGGTATTTGAATGAAAAGTCAATCGCCATCTTCTGTCTTCCTGAAGCCTGTTCTTTTATTGTCCTTTCTTCTCATTAACGTCTTTTGATCCTCTATCATTCCCACTAACTACTTAAATCTTTGTGGCATTATCGCCTTACTTAGGGCGTGAAATGATTAAAACAAATCCAATTCGTTGTTCACATCTCAGGCTATTCCGTTTGCTGACAACCGCACATTTTCTCTTCTTAATGTTGATGTCTAATTATTTCTTCTCGCCTCCATTTGTTAGCTCTTCTCTATGAGTTCGTGTAGTTTCTTGTTTGTGTCTGATATCAATATTATCTAAATATCTTAAGTTGATAAAATTGTGTCCACCAATAATCAATCCTGGTAGGAGTTCATAGGATCGATTCGCTGTAAACGTTGAATGAATCCGGTGAGAAGACATCCTTGTCTGACGCCCCTTTCTATTTTTATGTACGAGGGTCATTCAATAAATAAGGTGAATTTATTCGGTATAAGGACTTCTAATACAGATAGAAGCTTACTCTTTTTTCTTTTTTTTTGTTTTACTTCTTTTTCACATGGATGTAATTTCTTTTGCAGATTAAAAAAAAACTTTGAGAGTTTTGGCGATTAACAAAGATGGCCGACCAAGAAGCATGCTCCAGGATTGAACAGCGGTCAGTTATCAAGTTTTTGGTTGCTGAAGGGTGCAAACCAGTTGGAATTCATAGGATAATGTCAACTGTGTATGGTGCCACATGTTTCAGCACAAAAAATGTCTACAAATGTGCTAAATTGTTTAAAGAAGGACGGAGCAGTGTTGAGGATGAAGACAGGCCTGGGAGGCCTACAGAAGTGAGGTCTCCTGTTGGTGATCGAATCAGTCAATGACCTTTATTAAGTCTGACAGAAAGGTGACAGTGGATGACATTGCAAGGACTTTGAGCTTATTTGTTGGGACAAACGCAGGGGTCATCAGTTAGAAGGAGTCATCTTTCATCATGACAACGCAAGGCCTCACACAGCAGCCCAAACGGTGCAGACCATCAACGAGCTGGGCTGGGAACTGCTCCCTTATCCCCCTTACAGCTCAGACTTTGCCCCTTTAGACTCTCACCTGTTTCGTCCCTTGAAAGCATTCACGAGAAGCACGAAGTTTAAAAGTGACGATGAAGTCAAAAGTGTTGTGAGCGACTGGCTGAGACATCAGTCCATAGATTTTTACGCTGAGGGAATACGGAAGCTTGTGCACAGATGGGAAAAGTGTGTGACAGTGCTGGGAGACTACGTTGAAAAATTAAAAAAAAACGTAAGCTTCTATCTGTATTAGAAGTCCTTATAACGAAATATTCATCTTATTTATTGAATGACCCTCGTATATACTTAATTAATTTTCTAACCTTATGCAGGCGGTGCTAAATTGAGTACCTCTGCTTTCAAACCTAACGTTACAAGACAACCGCACATTCTGTCTTATAGTTGATGTTTAATTATTTCTTCTAAAATTCATTTACTAACTCTTCTCTAAGAGTTCCTGTAGTTTCTTGTCTGTTCCTGATATCAATATTATCGAAATGTCTTATCTTCGAAGAGACCAACAGAAAGAATATTCCTGGAAGCTGTTGTTTATTGACGGTATAATTCAAAAGACGTTATGGTTTCATTACGGAGAATTTTTCCAGTACTGATTAAACATTAAATCATACATGATTATTTATTTAACTAAATAAATGTAAATAAAAATAATATTTAGAAAAACAATTAATACCTTCAAAAATTTCAATAGCTGATTCGTTTCCTAAGAATACGAAAAATGTTCCGAAATTAATGCCTCCTATTTATTTCGCCGTAAGCGACAACCGATGTCGGTATAATTGTCTACTTTAAGTTACAGCTCTTTTCACACACCACCACTACTAAGAAGTTTGGCCTGTAATACCATATACTGTATGGTAGGGTATGGTATGGTATGGTATGGTATTAACAACCTTAAGTACTAAAAACTCATCATTCACTGTGTAACAATGTTCATATGCACTGTTTGGTCTCCTTAAATATTCTGGAAGCATCGATGAAGGCTAATGAATGTAATTTGTTGACGCCAGGAAGAATTAGATGTGCGTTGGGGTGTAATGGATATTGGCTCGGAATGAGAAATCGGAGAGCCGCATTCGATTTACTATCGAGGTCCTCACATTCACTTTCTCGAAAATGCCATTGGAAAAAGTATTAATCCGCCTCTTCCCCCTCCCAGCTATGACTGTCTGGGCCCTATAGCCTTGTTTGGCTACCAGGCTGCTGCAGAAAAACCACCTAACCTACTACGGAATAAAATTCTGACTTGTCACTCAGGAATCGAAATAGACACGATCGCCCAACCGTGTATCACGTATGGCATCTGACTGACTGATGGAAGAATTAATAAAGACTTTTTTACTTCGTGTGAGCTTTCATGAAAGACGCCATCTTTTCAGATTTCCGCTTAGGCGCTATATGAAACAAGTAGAAAAATTACGTTAGTCTGACAGTAAATAATGCAAATACTGATAACATCTTCTGATTGGCGGGAAAAATAACTCAATAATAGTTTTTACAAAGTATCTTTAGTATTAAACCTATTTTTACACTTTCACAATATTTTGACCGCAGTTTGGGGGTTAACTATTTGCCCGTATTTGCTACCACCAGCAATTGAGAGGTTGTTCCACGCTCCTCAAAACCTCTTGCAGTTGGATGTAGTTTATCGTCTTACCCAGGACGCAACAATGTTCTCTCCTGACTCTGTGGGCGAATATAATAAAACATGATATATTTCTTTCGCGTTTCTTCTTTATGTGCCGATATGGCCCTCCACCATTTCATGTAGTTTGCCTTTCTGTTATTTCTCTTAAACTCTATTCTGCTATCCATTTACTCAAGCTCACTAAGTATTTAATGGACTGCTTTCCTCTGTCTCTCTTGCCTTCACTTTCCTATAAGTATCAGATTTTCCAAGACCCCCTTCCTCAGTAACCCCAGAAATGTCAACTATCTCTTTATTATGTTAAATATAAGTTTCCTTTTTATTTCCATTTTCCCTAATACTTCCACTTTGCTCACATGGCCGGTCCATGTTATCCTCAGCATCCTTTTGTAGAACCAGATTTCTGTTGCTTCAAGTCTCTTCTTCATATTTGAGGAGATTGTCCAGCACTCACTGCTATACAGGAGGACCGATATCACGTAACAGTATAGAACTCTTTTCCTTGTTTCTAGCGAAGTTTTGTCACCTGATATGTTTTTCAATTTGGTAATTAATTATTTGAATGTCTAGCTGACTTCAGTACAATACATGAACCCATAAAACTCCACAGTTAATAATGAAATTTTGTTGGCTACAATGAATTTTTCGGTGATTTTTTGTTTGTTTGTTGTCCTTTATAATTTCCGTCATTTAGCATTTCGATACTTTTCTTCTGCAGCAATGATAAATTAATGATTTTACAAGTACATTTACAAGTGAATTAGGAACGAGTTTAGAAATTTAACTTTTTCAATTCTCCAGTGTAATTTATTGCAGTTGTTACAATAGTTGCTAAAATAGTATTGAGCGCTGGCAAGTTCTCGGTTGGACAATATCCCAAAATATGCCTGATTTTTTTAAAAATCTTGGTCAAGCCATATTTTTTAAAAATCTTCTTTGGGCGTTAACAGACCGTCAAATAAATCACTCAGAAAAACATAGTCTTCTTTTTTCCTATTTGCAGCAATTCAGTTGAGAATGTTTTATAAGTACAAAATACTTCAATCCCTAAGTTCAAAGGTCGATATTTAAGAACTTATTTAATAGATTCATAGCCGACTGAGACTTATCTTGTATATCGTATTATCTGTTTAATGCCTTCTCCCTTTCGAAGACAATCACATCTCTCCACAGACTTTTTTGTCAGTTATCATTCATTCTCATGGAAAATAATGACTTGGTTTCCTGTTACAGTCTCCATGGTTGCGAATTCAAAGTTTTCATTCTCTTACACTGGATGCCTGCCAAGACAACAGAGCTTAGTCTATCCTGGACTCCCATTGCTTTGGTGAGAAGAGATGGGTTCGTTTGGTTTGGTTTGGTTTGTTTTACGGCATGTCAACCACAATGGATTATTTAATGCCGACAATTTTTATTGCAGGTAATATTCTTTCCTTCAAAAATGTATAGCTAGTAATATACTTTTTTCAAACATTTATTGCTGGTAATAGTTTTTAAAAAGTATCTTTAGTATTAAACCTATTTTTACACTTTCACAATATTTTGACCCCAGTTTGGGGGTTTACTATTTGCCAGTATTTGCTACCACGAGCAATTAAGAGGTTGTTCCACGCTCCTCAAAACCTCTTGATCTGTTGGACGCGGATGTAGTTTATCGCCGTACCCAGGACGGGAGATGGGTTCGTGCTCTTCCAAAGGTCATTAGTCTAAAAAAGAACGTCACAGATTAACCCAGGATTCGAACTCGACTAGCCCATTTAACTTTTCACGCCGATAATAAATACACCTGCCACTCTTTATATGCTACCCAACTTGGGGATTGTAAATTTTTATCGTTTGTGCAAATTTTAATGTACTAACAATGAGAAGGTACGAATTAGTAGACTGGTTATTTTTGCTAGTAATCTTGCAAAAACAAACACTCCCGGCTCTCGTAGGAACAAAGTTGGTTCTCTGAGTCGCATCTTTGAAATCTATAAATCAACCATTCGCCCTTGCATGGAATACTGCTGCCATATATGATCTGGAGCCCCCGCTGTCCATCATAATGCCCTCGTCAAAATCCGGAGACTGATATGCAATGTGATTGGCATCTCGTTTACAGTCGCTCTCGCACAGACGTGCCGTTGCTTCTCTCTGTCTTTACTATAAGTACTTTCACGGTAACTACTCCGACGAGCAACTTTCGCTGGTTGCCAAACTGCATGTCATTAAACGTGCTACCACGTTGGCATCTCAGTCCCACCCTTTCACTGTCTCTTCTACTCCAGTAGCTTCATGTCTCGCACTTCCCGTCTGTGGAATTTTCTTCCTCTTACTTGCTTCCCAGATAACTATAATCTCCAAATATTCAAATGCAATGTCAATCGACATCTCCAGATGTCCTGATCTATTCCCCGTCCTTCTCTTCATCCTTTCCTATATTATGGCTCTTTACTCTTGCTCACACTCTCTGTAACGCCTTGCGTGCTAGTGGCACTCCCGTTTTGCTCGGGTGAAATGCTTTAAAAAATTGGTATTTTAGAAAGAAAAGCTATATATGTTTCTGTGGAAGGTCCATTAAACTCAGTAAATACCTTCTAAGTTTCTTCCATTCATTTTTCATTATTTTTGCATCTCTAATGACAATGACCATCTCATCACAGATGGACAAGTGACTTGATGTGACAGAAATGTAGTTCTACAGAAGGATGCTGAGAATACCATGGACTGAAAACGTGGGCAACGATGAAGTTTTAAAGAAAATAAAACCAAAACGTAAAATAATATTTAATAGCAAAAAAAGACAGCTGGGATTTTTAGGGTGCATAATGTGGAAAGAGGGTTTGGAAAACTTGACACTCGAAGAACCTATTGAAGGCAAGAGGAACAGGGGAAAACAGCGCATAACCTGTTTAACGTAAATGGTTGGCAGAACACGGATTGAGAGAGATAGCAAAAAACTTTACTAAGGTTACAAAGGACAGGAAATTGTGGATTTCACCATTGGTTTTCCTAATAAAGATGAGCAACATGATTCTTTACTTGATTTATTTCTGTTCTCTTAGGGATTGCCGAGCTTCGCAACACTATCCCCTTGGTAACTTGGATATCTGTAGTATCTATTGATATTTCGTTCCAATCCTCTTTTAGACAGGCACCTCTTATTCATAAGACCTCTTTTCGTTACAAGTATGCTGATTAGAATTCACTCAGTGACTTTCTTTTTGGATTGGCATATTTTAACATCCTATTGAGAATTCCACTATTGAATTTTCTTCTAGGGTCAAAGCCTGCATAGATACTTTTTTTCCTTCTCAAAAATACCAGGTGAAACTTCAGTCTTCTCCATGGTTGACAGCATCATGTTCTGCTGCTATATCCAAAGGTAATCACTATTTCCGTCTATACCAGCGTGACAGATCTGATCACAAGAGACACTTCTTTGTGGCAGCACATAATAAATGTAAACGACTCCTCGAAGGAGCTAAGTCTTTGTTTGCTGAGAGAATGAGCCACCGTTTTGCATCTAACAACTTTGGCTCTCGTGATTACTGGCGGCTCTGAAATATTGTATTATTTAATACAATATTTTCTATTCCTCTTCAATCAATTTGTGGTGTTAACATGTTCTATTGATAAAGCTAAATGTTTCGCCGATAAATTCTCTTTAAACTCTACTCTTGACTCTTGATTATCCTTGCCTAACCTTCAACGTACAATTGAGTCTCTACTGCGTGATATGCAGACACACCGTTTATAGATTCTGCTCACGTCTATTGATCCCCACAAAACCCGTGGACTTGACTGTATCCTGCTATTGTTCTTAAGAAGTGTACTCCTGGACTGGCTCCTGTTTTCTTTAAATTGTATAATAAATTCCTCGCTGTCTCTTGCTTTCCTGCCTGTTGAAAATCATCATCAGTGTTTCCAGTCTTTAAGAATTCGGGTGAATCGCCCGACCCTTCCAATTCTCGGCCTATGAGCCGTCTACCTCTTTTTGTAAACTACTGAAGGTCCTAATCAAGGCCTAATTATTTAAGCAGAAATAGGGCCTAGAGAATCTACCACCCATAGATCGTATTGAAGGTAATAAAAGCATGATGAAACAGAGAGTTACTTTATTGTTTGCGTGAATGGATGGCTGAACTGGGCCAAAGAGAGATGGTAAGAATGTCGAAAGTGGGGAAATCGTGGAAAGCCATGATCGACTATTTTCCTGAAATGATATGGTACATTAAACAGTATCAAACCTGTCATTCCGATACCTTGCGATCCTACTGTAGATAGTACGGTAGAGCGTTCGATACTTTGGTTACCTCAGGCTTGTTCAACCTATCTACGATTATTAATGTTCAACAAATTAGTAGATATTAGAAAAGACACTTAATTTACAGAGAACGCGTTGCACGACGCTGAAGTAATTGAGCAACCAATTAGAGGACAGATTATTGTGTGAGCGTAAACATACATTCACCTGTAATGCAGTAAGACGCTATTAGGCGTGCTTGTGTAATTGCCTGTGAGTAAGTTTGCATTTTGCGAACGAAAAGGTTAACCCATAGCTTGAGCAAGATCCTAATTGGCATGGAACTATAGTTAGCGAGGATTGAACTCGCTTTGGAAGGTTTTCAAAATCTACTTGCTAATTGCTAGCCTACCATTCATCATGATATCTATTACAGGATTTCTTTCGTAAATTATCTCCTCTTCTTTTAGTGACGAGTGATCAGTCACTGCTATGAAGTGAATGAATTTAACGGTTTTTTAATGCTTTAAAAAGTGCACTAATTTGGCAGGAATTAGTTTGGAATCTTAATGATTTTTATTTACTCTCTAGAAGAATACAAAAAAATCTCCAACGCAATGATTCACAATCCAAATTGACTTTTTTATTTAGTGAAATATGGTTCTACAGAAGAATGCTGAGAATACCATGGACCGAACATGTGAGCAACAATGAAGTTTTTTTTTTAGAAAAGCAATAGAAACAGGACATTCATCAGGAAGGAACAGTTGAAGTTTCTAGGGCACGTAATGAAGAAAGAGGACTTGAAATTTGTGTTACTCGCATGATTGAAGGCAAGAGGAAAACAAGGCAGAATCTTCCTAATGAGCTTGAGTAAATGTATAGCAGAACAAGGATTAGGAGAGATAGCAAAAACATAAAATTTATTAAGAGCTATAAAGGTCAGGAAATTGTAGAGAGCTATGATCACCAACGCCCTGAAGAAATGTAGCACATAGATGAAAAAGAACAAGAGGATATTTCACCGATTAAAAAGGCCGAAGGGCTACTCAAGGAAAAGGGTTTGTGGCGAACTTCACCACATTAATTTAACTTTAGATTGGGAAACAGTGCTGACGCAGAAAAAGATAAGCAAAAGACATTGTTACACATAAAATATGTATTTAACAAGATGTACAATATCAAACAACGATGTGAAAGAAAGCATGCATTTAAGTAAGAAACGGTTGAAATAAACAAGAATGGCCTCTCTTTAACTGTTATTTTAGTATTTCAAAGTTCACTGGAAGAATTCTCATGAGAGTCTCTTATAATGACTGTTCTTAAAAGATTTGCCATGTTAGAAAAAATTATGTGAGTGTATACAAGGTATGTTCAGCATGTGAGTGGTGTGTGTGAGTGAGAAGGTTGGCGCACGGTTTTAACTGTCGTGGATTAGTTTGGCAGCTGAATCCTCACTAATTAGCTAAAAAAAAAGCTTGCTTAAATAAGTGACTATAGGCTCCAGATCGCTGCGCAGGAGGAATTATTCTTCACGTATGAGGGCCGTTTGCCACCGTTGAACAGGGCATGGCGGGTTCTAGCTGTAAAGGTCTGACCTGGCGAAACTAAGGAATGTAAATCGTCCGAATAGTTGACATAGGATAGCTATAGAGTAGTGAAAGGTTTAAAGTTTCGTCTGTGCGATAATAGTCCTGGGTATGACGATAAGCTACATCCGGAAGCAAGGCATCTGATCGAGAGTGTGGAAGTTTTGAGGAGCGTGGAACAACCTCTTAATTGTTGCCGTAGCCATATTCACTCTCAGCTGGGGTGGTAGCACCTGTTAGGGTTCCAGATATTGACAAGTAGTGAACTCCAAAATACTACAAAAGTAAAACAAATACATTTTTAAAGTAAAAATATCAGCAATATATATATATATATATATATATATATATATATATGTATATAGCAAAATGACCAGTAATACATTTTATTTGTGATTGGAGGTATGCATTTGCGTTCAAATGGATTTCGCCATTAAATAACCCATAGAAGTTGATATTGTCGCTAAATAAAATCAACCAAACAACCAACATGAAAGGACTCTTTCATGACATTAATCCATATAATATTCTGCAATTTATTAAAGTAATCAAACTGTATTCCAAAATAAAATGTTAACAAAAATACGACGTAAAACACGCCAAAAATACTAAAAAGAATATTAAAAAACACAACTTGGTAGCTTTTGGACATTCAGATATCGGGAAGAATACTAAGATATATGTGCGGTCTCTCCAAGGCTGTACTTAATGTAGAAGAAGATACCATTGATCAAGGTAGATTATTTTATCTTTAAGATTAAATAGCGAGTATATTTCCTACATTTTTTGCCAAACCTTGCATCATCGACTTCTATAATCCCTATACACCCTAAATTTTAGCTCTCAGCAACTCCAGGCTTTTCCTAGAGCTAGGATTTTTTGAAACAACGTAGATCATAGCTAATAGCAATCCCAAATGTAACAGGGCTATTGCGATATGTATGGAAGGTGATAAAGGGAGTAATTTAAAGTATATTTAGACGCCATTGACCTAGAGAGTCTACTTTATTATTAAGATAGAATGGCTGGTTTATTTTTGGACAGACATTCTATATAAATAATAGTATACAAGCGTACATCTGTATCGATGTAAATGCATATTTTGTTTTCTATGTATATTTGTATGTCTGTGTATCTAGCTCTCTATCTCATTTAATTTATATCAGTCTGGTAGTTTATCTATCTATCTATCTATCTATCTATCTATCCCATTTATTTTGTATCGCTCTGTTCGTTTTTCTATCTCATTTATTTTATATCAGTCTGTTAGTTTATCTATCGAGCTATCTATCCCATTTATTTTATATCGCTCTGTTAGTTATCTATCTATCTATATATCTATCTTTCTATCCCATCTATTTTATATCAGTCCGTTAGTTTATCTATCCCATTTATTTTATATCGCTCCGTTAGTTTATCTATCTATCTATCTATCTCTCTATCCCATTTATTTTGTATCGCTCTGTTAGTTTTTCTATCTCATTTATTTTATATCAGTCTGTTAGTTTATCTATCGATCTATCTATCCCATTTATTTTATATCGCTCTGTTAGTTATCTATCTATCTATATATCTATCTTTCTATCCCATTTATTTTATATCAGTCCGTTAGTTTATCTATCCCATTTATTTTATATCGCTCTGTTAGTTTATCTATCTATCTATCTATCTGTCTGTCAGTCTGTCTTTCTATCTATCAAATTGTCTGATGCTCCATTTGTCGATCTATCGTAGTCTATTCTAATCTATCTATCTATCAATCTCGGATATGCTGGTGGTATAACGGACAGCTTCATTGTATGAAAACTAGGAAAGCGGTATTCAAATACCCGTCGAGTTCGTTACATTCACTTATCTCTCCCCTTCCCCAATTATTGTTTAAACGTACGCGCTCGTGTGTTCGTGAGAGCGCATGAGTGTCTTTTGGGTGTATCGTTTTCTACAAAGAAGTTCGGAAATTTTTAATGCAGAACAGATATGTGCTGATACCTTTTATAAGGAGTTCCTTTTGTAAAGCCAATCCTAAAGAAACTACTTCGAATAAAACGGTAGAAACTATGTGTTAGAGGAAATAATTTTTCAGGGCCAAATTCTCAGAGCTTTTGGATAGCAACTCTGAAATTCCTGTGAATGAGTGGGCGGTATAATAAAACGTTGTAAATATCTTAATTTTAAATTTAATCTACGCCCAAAAAATGTTTCGTGTTTCAATTTCGTTTTCGACTTTCCATTTGTTCATTTACTTTTCTGCCTTTAGTGCTTTTTTTTATCTGCTGAAAAGAAAAATGGTTTCACGTTGGTATCTGCTTCATTATCTAATCGAGTACTGGTAAAAGTTGCTGTCTGCATCAAGCAGGCACCTGTTGAACTTCGTAGTGTCCTCTCACTTCTCTCTGGCCAAACTATGATCTTTTCCCAAACAAGAGATGGAAGACCCGCTGTTGCCACATTTGAAAGCATCAAATCTTGGCACTTGATCAAAGAGGATGAAAGTATCAACGCGTTCACGATAAGATAGGGGCTGTTTGTTTAGCTAACTGAATCAGGCTCAGACAGACATCTAGAAAGCGCGTTTACTCTTTGGCAACTGCTACATTCTCTCTATCCAGACAATTTTCAGATATGTTATTCCGCAGTAGAATAAGATCTATTTGCAAAAATGAAATATCCTATTTGGCACGTGGCCGAATGGTTAGCACGTTCGCTATGTGACCATGAGACCCGGGTTCGAATCTCACTATGGTCGATTTGTCAGGAAGGTGTTGATGTTATCGGTCTGAAGGAGGCGATCCCATCATGCGGCACCTTTGGAAATTGACTGAAGCCCATACCACGTGTTGACCCAAGCCTTGTGTATGAAACCGGGTAGACGTAACTCTTTGGAGCCGTAGATGGTTAGGCTAGCACGAAGTGACCGAAGGTTTGAGTATGCTAGCCTTGTTCAAACTGCTGATCGCGCTAGATAACTCTCTCTCTCCGAGAAACTCTCGTCCGCTCAGCATAGTTGCAGTATCAACCATAGGTGTGCTCTCTGGGTGTTTAACAAATATAAATGTGCCTGAGAAGCGGTCTGCAATGGCGATTAGCTAGCCGCCCTAGTAGAGTGGCATCTTGGGATACGAGTGGCTGTGCATTTTACATTATTTCGCAATAGAATAAGATCTATTTCCAGTTTTGAACATCAAAAATGAAATATGCTGTTTGTCTTACGAACTCATTAAGCTTTTTTTTAAAATCATTTCACCCCAGGAAAGTCAATAATGCCACTAAACCATAAAGAATGAGAAGACTTTAGTAAAGAGAAAGAACAATAAAAGAACAGAATTCATGAAGACAGATGGCGACAACTTTTGCAATTAAATATTTGGAGAACGTAAGTGGCATGGACACAAGAAACCGGGAGTTCCAGAGGTGAGAAATGCGAGAATAGAAACTATTGAAACAGAACTGACTGTTACATCTAGCTATTTTTAATTAATTCACCCCAAAGAAGGCAATAATGCCACTAAGACTCAAGGCGTTACTTGGAGTGAAAGAAAATGAGAAAACATAAGAGGGAACCGGAAGCCTAAACCTAAACAGGAAACAAGGGATGAAAATCTACTCCTGTTCAGAAGACTGGTGAGGTGAGTGAAACGGACGATAGGCTAATGTTATCTATTCCTACTGAGGATAAATAAAAAAAAATAAATAAAATCTCAGATTCTGAACAGAACAGTAAAACGATGAAACCAAGTTAGCTAATCATTTCGTGCTATTTTTGTTATTCTATTTAATTGTCATCTATTTTAAGTCGCCCTGGGTATGACGATAAACTACATCTGGCAGCAAGGCTTCGCATCGGAAGATTGCAGATTTTGAGGGGCGTAGCACCATTTCTTAACTGCTGTTGTTCCCAGGTTCACCCTGAGCCGCAGTGGTTATACCTGTTAGGATCCCAGCTATGTGCAAATAGTAAAGCTCCAAACAAAACTCAACAGTCCATTTCATTATAAAATGTGATTGAATACATTTTATGATAAACTATATATCTAAAAATATACCTTTACTCTGAAAGTATAAAATATACTATGGTTGAAAACATAAAATTACGTACAAAATATTTAGATTTCGACATAAAATAACTCATATAGGGGGGCACTACGACGTGGTGTAATGGTTAGCAAGCTAGCTCAATTACGACTGAGTAATGATTTCAGTCCTCACTGGGTGCCTCATACTTTCGGCCATGTGCCACATCTAAGCTAAGCTTAGAAAACCAACAAAAGAGCCATATTGTTATGCCGCTAAACAAAACCAACCTCTTTTAAATATTAGATCAGTTTTGTTTTCCTAGAAGTTTGGAAAAGTAGTACTGACGAAATTTGAACTCTGACCTGAGATTTTTATATTCTTTGCTGATCGACACTCCATGTTCATCCTAGATGTTATATTCCCGTTTTGCCGATTATGTTCTTCGGCGTTCTTCAGATTTCCGTCTTCTTACCCAGTAGCCATCTTGAAATTAGGGACCGAACATTTTATTCACTTACTATTTTTTTTATTCCATTTCCCTTTCTTATTGGATATTTCATATCAATTAATCATCACCAGTCTTATTCACGACTGAATTACTTATCCGTTTCTTTCACTTTTTTATGTGCCTTGTCAGCATTATCAGAGTCTAACATTGAACTCTTAACTGCCGGCAAACCAGATAAGATTTAACCAATTCACTTTAATGTGATCCTTGGATAATCTCGTACTGAAACTCTTAAATAAAATCCATGTCATGGGAAACAGAAGGGTGGTTGTGTTCAGCAGAAGAACCTGTATCAGTTAACGATGTACACACACGAAGCTGAGCGGAGGGACCATTCAGAGTCAACGGCTAGGTTCAACCGGTTCAGTGAGCGAAATATTGTTATCAGGAGTAACGGCCCCTGGTTATAAAAAAACATCCGAAACAACAGTTGATAATATAAACTTTTAAAGAAATCGCCTCGTTATTAAAAACATTATTTCTTTTTTCATATATTGAAGGACAATCGTAATAGTTGAAGTAATCATTTTACTTAAATGAACGTCAATACAGATTGTTTACAAGACGAGTCACATAAAAAATAAACAGATTTATTGGAAAAAAAATTCTTCGCTTTTGATAACATTTTGAAGCTCAGTGAGGCAGTGAATCGAGAGTATCAAAGACTTGATCACTTGAACCTGTTTTCACTGGAGAAAACTTGACAATTTGGATCCGATTCTAGTGTTAATTTCCATACAACTATGTCACGTTCCAAGAACATTGATTGCAAAAAGGAAGACATATTGGCACCAATAAAAACCAATTCTGTCTTTTTTCCTATTCACTTCCACCGTTTTATAATCATCAATTTCAATTTTTAAACCAGAGCTGAGAAAATGAAAGATACTCCTATCTTAATAGTAAATCTGATAGGTTCGATCAAATCAAATTGGCAGCTGATCTCGAAAATGACCTTCAATCTATTGTTAACTGGGGCAAGAAAAGACGTGTTAAATTTGCCACGTCCAAAACGAAACTTTCACTCATCTTCAAGAAGTATGGCCAATGCTTACCTCCAGCAAATCAACTTACTGTGCTTTCATGTTCTGAAGTTTTTCACTGACATTAAGTGGAATGATTATATTAAAAACAATTTTAAAACGTTCACTATGTCATGCCAGGCATTTTTTTTTCGTCAGAATCTTGCACATCGTCCCGGAATCGAATATTGCTATCACACCTGACCTACTGTTTCTGTTTTATATCTGGAGAATCTTGACAAAACCCAAATAATAATTTGCGACGTTATCGGTCCTGAACTGATATCTCGGCTTCAGTCCCTTTCTCATTGTCGTAACTTAGATATCGTTTCCATCCTCTATAAATATTTTCACAGTAATTGTTCTGATAACCATTCCTCGTTCGTGTTTAGTTTCTTTGTATATAAATTTTAATCATTGTAAATATTCATTAGGGTTTCATTTTTAAATATTATTATTTTAAGAGACAAATTGTACATATAGGAACTGTTTAGGATTTCCAAGATTTTGAGGTATTATGGTAGCCGTAGTAAGAATGGTAAGTAAGAATGTGTTGCTTAGATGTAAGGAATACTGTGGTATATTTGGGTCAGTAATCGTGACTATCTAAGTTTAAGATTAGTCAGATTGAAGACCAGCATTCCCCATCCCCCTTTTTGGCCTTGTCACACATTTTGGTATTTGAAAAATACATATTACTTCCTCGTTCCTATAACTGTACATATGGTGAGGAGTTATGACTTCATAGAGACTCTGAAGTATCGTGGTGGTTGCAGTAATAATGGTAAATAACAATATGGTGTTTTTGTCCAAGGAATATTCTAGTTTGTTTGGGCCAGTGTTTATGGCTAGCTAAGTTTGCTTATAAGACAGATGAAGACCGGCATTCCTCCATCTTCCCTTTAGGCCTTTGCCAAGATTTTCAACATAAATATCACTTTCTTCCTTCGTACCTCGACTTCACGGATTCAGGCGCAGTACTAATTTGGCAATTAGGTCTCATAGTTTCACTTTTGAAATTGCTAGTTGCATCCATGAATCGTATGCTAATAATTCTTACTTGTGGACCTCTTCCCGCTTCCTGCTTTCTAGTCAACTACGATCTTCAGAAATTTCAATGAAATATCAGTCGTCTTCTTCTGACTCCTTGAAGTCTTTTAGTTTCTTTCAGTGTCATTAACTCCTTGCATCCAAGTGGCTTTCATTGCCCTGCTTGAGGTGAAATTATTAAAAGAATAAACGATAAGATTAAGAAAAATTGAATCATAAACCAGATGAAAACGACCATGTGTAAATATGCATTTTGCAAGGAAAAGGTTTCACGTTGTGTAAATGCTTTAACGTAGCTGCATTAGAGTAGGATTTGAGGAGTAGGTGATTTACCAAAGTTATTCCGTTCTATGTATGAGTATTTAATAAGCACTTCGGTTTTTGTTGTTTTTTGTTTTTTATTAATTCTCTTGAAGATGAAACACAACTAATCCTTTTAATTTAATTATATAATTAAATTTGAAAATTTTTACCTTCATTTTTGAAACATAGTAATTTCTGTGTAGCGAAGAAGGAACCATATTTTTAAATCAGTTAATATATATATATATATATATATATATATATATATATATATATATATATATATATATATATGGAGTGAGCTGTGTTTAGCCTTTGTATTGCATAAAACAATAAAAACTTTGTTTGGAAGCATTAATCATTTTTTGTTTCCTGTTTTAAGCTTTTTATATCTTGATAACACAGTAATGTATGTGGAATGAGCTGGCAAGACTATGTTTACATAGGTTTTTTTAGAGGTTATTTCTGTCATCCTGCATGGCCTGGTCCCAAGTATGTTGGATTAAAGAAGTCGGACTTTAATGAAAAATTTTTAAAATTCTGGAAAATAATACTTTTTGGTTCGGAAATGATAATAACAAATTGCTGTCAGCCTAAATTTCATGAGCCAATTTAAAATAAAAATACACTTCCTGTTCTAGATTTTACCTTGTATACAATTTGCCAAGCCCAGTAAAATTGTGTAGATATATTTGTATCTTGTCAGCGGATATTTTCTGTCAGATTAAAGATGAATGAAGTTTAGATACCGGAGTTTGTAAAGATGCCAGCATGTGGTGATTGTTTGATGATGAAACAATGAAATACAGGGTGTCAGAGAATAAATGTAACCCAAGAATGTGAACGCCATTTATTTTCTGTTTACAAACTATATACAAACCATATGTTTCTGGAAACTAGAGAAGTTAGCAAATCTACTGATATAAACAATATGTCACTAGCTCTACTGGAGAAGATTTTATCGTCATTTATAGAATATGCTTCACATGTGCTCCGTTCCGCTGAAGACACACTCGAATTCTACGGGAGAAGTTGTCGATGACATTGATGCACTCTTATTTTGGTATAGCTCTGATTTCTTGAGTGATTGCTACCTTTAGCTCTGGTGTGGGGGTTGTTCCTTTAGACTCGATCGTTCAGATAACCCCACAGATAAAACTCTGAGTGGTTGAGATCGAGGGAATGCGGAGATCACTCAGGTTCGCGTTTAATCCTGATGAGTCAGCTGGGGAACTTCTGGTCCAGCCAGTCAGTCCAAAGAGACATTTGCTGTATGAGGGATGGTTCCATCTTGCTAGTGCCCCTGGTGCCTTCTCTGAAGCCTGGTTGCACCTCTGCCAGGGCTCATGGAAGGATTTGGTGAGGCAAAGGTCCTAGCACCTTCGACAGACTTATTTCTACTGAATCTCGGACGGCGGCCCCTGGTTATAGAATAGATTTCGCGATGGCAGGTTTATAAGAATTTCTCTTCAATTCTTTCAACACACAGAACATTTGCTGTTATTCTTTAAAAGGCAATGTAGTTGGTGTTCTGGTTTTATTATCTTCTCAGCTTTCTAAATCTGAAATATAAAAGTAAAATATAAAAAATTAACAAAATTACATACGTTTATTTGAGTTACATTTATACTGCAACACCCATTACATTAATTCGTTTAAAAATGAAAATAAAAATCCAGCATTAATTACTAATTAATTATTTAATAATTATTAATAATTAATTATTACTAATCATTTCCTTAAAAATATCCAATATTAATTCTAGGTTTATAAGGATAGTGCAGGAAATAGAAAAACAATTTAATCATGCGGGCATTTGTATTTGGTACGAGAGACATTTATCACTATCTATAAAAGGCAGGATGTGTGTGTGTGTGTGTGTGTGTGTGTGTGTGTGTGTGTGTGTGTGTGTGTGTGTGTGTGTGTGTGTGTATGTCTGTGTGTCTGTGTGTGTGTAACGAATGCACGGCCGCGATTTTCGACGTATTTGCACCAGAATTTATCTGCACATGCTCCAAGTTATTGCAAAGGCCAAGACCAACTCTGCATTTCCCAACTCCCATCGATAGTTGAAATAATCGATTTTTTCATGCTTCTACGGCAGTTTTCATGTAGTTTGAGGCCATTTTCTACTGGCCAGAGTGAGAGCCTATAGCTGGCTGCCACGAATAGGCAGGAAGATTCTATTGGCCAGCGTGAGTGCCAACAGCTGACTGACACGAATGTTAACTAGCAAGCTAGCATGCAATACAATCAATAGCTGCATTCGTCACAAGTGGGAAAAATTTAAATCTGCATGGCACTTTACTCCAATTGGCTCATTCGCTTGCTTAAACTCAACGTTGTTTCTGATTCCGCAGTTCTGGGTTGGGTGTAAAAAATTATTTGTTGTTAACATTCTTTTTTCATTCGCTTTTTCCAGTTACGAGTGCTTTTTTAAAGCTGATAGTTTTGTGTTCATTTTGTTTAGTTCTTTTTTCGTAAGAGATTTAATGTTTAGTATAGAGCTTAGAAAAAATTCGCAGTGTGAGATAGAAGTAAGGCATGTAGCAACATCAGCACGGCAAAGGGCACTCCTTTAAAGGCAAGGAAGAGCAAAAATATTTTAAGTCAAGTGATAGCGATTGCTGTATGAGTCGTACGATTTTTGAATCAAGCACGGGCAACGCCGGGCCATGCTGCTAATTATTTCATAATCTTAATCATAAATATCTAGGAAGCATCTTTATAAATGATGGAAAATGTGACACCGAAATCGGAAGCCAGGTTGGGATACCTAAGTATTCCTTCCAAAAGCTAATTGATTTATTTTTTACGGCTTATCAACCTTTTTATATTTATTTAAAGTCTAAGCATACGTTTCGATTGTAAGAATGTTTTGGAGATATTAATGATTTTCTGATACACATCTTACTATTTAAGACATAGCTAAGAGGTGAAGAGTTGGAATCATATCTTTCTCAACAGTATTTGAAAGTAAGTTGATAGAAAGAACAAGACGAATTCGAACTCAGCTCACCGATTTCTCGTCCCGAGCCGTTTTCCATTGGACCAGCTGCACAGCCAAGCTTACAATACATGGTATTTCCGGGCGATCATTCATCCGGGTACTGATTAAACTCAGCATTGCTTAACTTCGGTGATCAGACGAGAGCCGGTTTTTCAACGTGATGTGGCCTTAAGACCAACCAAAGTATTATGAAACAAAGAAAAGAGTGATGAACTGCTACGTCATATCAGTACTCCTAAATAGCAGTGAACACTGGACAATAGATAGAAAGTTAGATAATAAAGAGACTTAGATAAATAGATATATATATAAATAGATAAGAGACTCTGAAATAAAGAAGATACTGAAATTAATAGATAGATAATTAATTGTTGTGATGGAATATCCCACACTCCCTATTGCCTATGTCGACTTACTATATCGGTAGATATATAGTAAGCACAGGCAGACTTACTTCGGGAATTAGTCTAGAGTTGGAGATTCGTCTTCAGCTGTGCTGGTCAAACTCCGGACAGAGAGGATCCCCAAACATGGCCATGTCGAAGGGCAGAGTCTCGCCTCAGGAAACAGCTACACGACCACGTTTTATAAGGGGAATTTTGGCCGAGCCTCTGGGCTCGGATACCTCACATTAAATTCGACCTTGTGCGACATCTGAACGCGTGTGGCAGTTGGTAGATATCTTTGTTTCGGGAATTACTAGCTTGCTAACCGATTCCCTGTCTTTCAGCAGTGTATTCTCTTTTAGAATAAACCTCTCTTTTTTCATCTACGCCCGTGTTGCTATTCTTTCACTCGAGTACCACGTTTGTCTGTTTGTCACCTTCTTAAAGATACAACAATAATGAAGGGACTGAAACAGATAGATAAGGAAGAGACATAGATAGATAGATAGATAGATAGATAGATAGATAGATAGATAGATAGATAGATAGATAGATAGATAGTGAAATGATTGAACTAGATAGATAGATAGATAGATAGATAGATAGATAGATAGATAGATAGATAGATAGTGAAATGATTGAACTAGATAGATAGATAGATAGATAGATAGATAGATAGATAGATAGATAGATAGATAGATAGATAGATAGATAGATAGTGAAATGATTGAACTAGATAGATAGATAGATAGATAGATAGATAGATAGATAGATAGATAGATAGATAGGAAAAAACATGTAGATTATTTATTAGGTAAAATGGGAAGCAAAATATATTTATACTTAGCATCAAAAAGCGACAGTTGAATTTTCCAGGGCACATAATGAGGAAAGAGAGCCTGGAATATTTAACCTCACATGATATATTGAAGTCAATAGAACGCCCGGAAAACAGCGTACAACCTACCTAAGCAGCTTGTATTTTGGCAGAGAACGAATTAGGGGAGATATCAAAAAGTCAAACTTTACTAAGATCTTCAAATACAGAAAATTGTGATGATCGTCGACGTCCTGAAGGGACATGGCACAATAAAGAAGAATAAGGTGCTTCCTTACATTCGATATTTTGACGCACTTATCTTAAACTGTGTCAGAACAAACGTAAGCATTTTAGAAGAAACACTGCATCTTATAGAATTACTTATAAACTTTTATGTTGATAAAGGATTAAACATCGATCAATTAAGTTCTAAAAAATATTTTTAAATTTTAATAAACATTACTGGTCGAAACGAGACTTTACGTCCATCTTGAATATATTCTATCCTTAAGTACAGCGTTATCCATTAATCGGAATTTAAACAGACGTCACGTTGTCTGGGTAGATCGATAAATCGAAGAATTTTATGAATTTTTAATGCCAAAGCGAACACCCAGCTCGTTTGCGTTGTAATGAAAAGTTTGTTTTTTATTTGTTTTTGATTGATATTAGAAATATAAATAGTTTAGAAAGTTTACTACAATTAAAATTTACAGTTTTTTTTTCCGACTTTGGATGGAGAGTTTATATAGTGAATGTTCCTTTTTTTTTAGGAAATATGTTTTACTAATTTTCCCTCAATACAAGGTTCGAATGCGGCTCAAGGTAGCCAATTATTGAATGGGGTGGGCGATATGAAGTTAAGGGAAGGAAAAAGAAAGTGACGATTAAGATAATATAGAGGTTAGTTAACGATTGACACTTGATTTGAAGAGATTAACGTTGTAGTTTTTGGGGGTGTCACGGCCCTAGTTTAAAAAGGTGGAATTCTTATATTAAGGAATGTAGAATCGTATCCCTCTCCCAGCAGGTTGCCAACGCCGCGTTATTTTTACCCACTATGAAAAAAAAATTTTTTTTCTTGGGTTTTCTGTAGTCACCCCACGGCCGAGTATTTTCCCTTTTGCTCATTTCATTAGAGTGCAACAAAACTTTAACAAAGTTATAACTTTATATATTCATCGCTTTTCTTCCTTCTTTTTACGCTCACAAATGCTTACTTGCCAATGCTAGCTCTCGTTCATGTAATCTTTCTTCCACGATAATATTCATTCCAACGAGCGATAGAGAATACGGATGTACCCAAGTAACCTAAGTTAAGCCTTTCTCCCAGTGGGTCTTTCAGTTTTCATATATGAGCAAACTTGTCTCGGTACCTCAGGCCTCAATCCGGTACGATATTTCTACGTGAACCTCTGTTGCCTTGACTTCTGTGTTGACGAGACATTATTGTACCCTCATTAAAGGTACTAGAAGTAAATGTTTCATGCCTTTGGCGGTATCCGTCAGAGAATCCGACATCCGAACCCCGGAGTAACTTCAAAGGATAATCTCCTATCAGCTTGTGTATAATATTGGGGTTGTTGTGCTTCCATTTTATGAGTGGGTTCTATACCGTGCAATAACCTTCAGTGAAAAATCTTGATGCCATGAAGAGTACTGTTACGGCTGACCTCTGGACAATTCAATCCAGGCTCTTGATGCAGTGGGTGTGACTGCCTTACTCCCTGGTCTTCAACATGACCGCAAAAAAAGTAAAAAGAAAATCAAACCTAAAAACACAAAAACACAAGTAGACCCCAGATTCATCATCTCTTACGCCAACATGAGGAGGGCTGCGTTCCAACTTTCAAGAGGTGGAAATCCATCTTCTTGACGCTTACCCTAACCTTCTATTCCTATCTATCCCAGTGCAAAAATTCGAAAGCCCGTACTACTCACTCCTAATAGTAAAACATTGCCATCGAAATCGCCACGGCCATGAATTCGGCGTCTATAATAAGGGCGGGTTGTTAGTCCACTCGAATAAAAGTATTGAAGTAAGCCAAAACTTCTCTGACGCATACAAACTGACAGATCCTTGGAGTGTTCCCAAAGCAACCGGACATTAGGCAAAACTCCTTGACTTCTTCCCCGCATACTACCCAGAAAAATATTTCACTGAAGTGTTACCCACTTTTTTGTTACTTCAGACCTTTCACTAGTCAGTATCAAAGTCGGCATCCCTGGTGTGCCTTTACATAGAACAATTTTTCGGTAAACGCAACTCAGCTGGGACAGCTTCAGATCTTACATGGCGTAAGCTCCTCTCTCTGCCTTCTCCAATCATTCTGCCCCAAAAATTGCAACCCTCATCTTGAAATACAGTCAATTCCCCCGAATGAGCTGCAGTGATAGTTCACCGTACAATAACAGGGAACAATGCCATAGGTCACTTGCTGATTTCAGAGCTTTAATTGCATTAAATTTATAGTAAACACATTGTGTTGTTATGAACAAGCATTTCAGGCCAAGGTCGAAAGCAAACGACTTGATTTCCGGGACTTCAGGAATATCTCCAGTCAAATTCTCCAAAGACGCAAAACGTCAGTACCTACTATCATAAATGAACGTGAGGTCATCTCATCCTCGTCAGATAAAGCAAAGCTATAATAATCAAGAAGGTTGTTGATCGCATCAGTAGGTGTTGATCAAACTCTTGAGTGACAATCGGTACGGATTTCGAATGACTCAGCCCACTGCTGATATACTAACTGCCCTTAGACACAGAATCAGTAAGGCACTAGACAATAAATTCATCTCAAGTACGGTATTTCAAAGGCCTCTGAGAAGGGGCAACAGAGAGGGTTACTCCACAGCCTATCTAGCGATGGAATCACTAGGGAAGAATTATCGTCCTTCCTAACGGATAGTTGTTAACGGCCAGTCCTGCGAGACAGAAGCGATCAATACAGGCGTCCCGCAAGGCTCACTACTTGGTTCAACTCTCTTTCTACGTATACTAAAAGTATACAGAGATTTTTGTGAATATCTATGCTGATGATACAACGGTATACGGGTGCACCTACAAAACTCTAGATGACCAGAGCCTAGCAGCTGGTCTCTCTTCTGACTGAGCTCTAACTGATCTTTGGAGAGAAAAAAACTAGATTCTCACATTCAATGCTTCGAAAACTACACCCGTGATATTCACACATCACAGAGCGGACCATGAATTTTCGACTATCGCAATGAACATGTGTTATTTTATGGAGACCCCGTACCTTGAGCGCCTATTGGGACTTCAAGCGAAACTCGTACATACTGTCCATTGCCAATGAAATTGACGGAAAAAGGTCGGCTACCACTTCAGGATGTATCTGACTCCTTCTCCTATCCTCGACTTTTACAAGTGCCAGACCAGACCGAAAATAGAGTACTATTGCCATATATGGGAAGTAGATGACCAGTCTTCACATTCCAGTTACGATAGAGTCTAAAATCATCTCCGCGTCCTTGTGGGTGATTAATTGTTTCCCCTCTACTGCCCTCTTTTCCACAAACGAAATACTCCAAACCTCTCGCGATTCTAACGCTATTTCTATGGAAAGTGTTCGGACGAGTTGTATTCCTGAGTTCCACCAGTTGTAACCTTCATGGCAAATACCCACCACCCTAGTCACATTGTAGAGAACCACCCACAATCTCTTTGTATTTCATTGGTGAGAAATAAGTTTCACTCAAGCACCTTCTTCCCATGAACCAATTGTTTTTGGATCCAACTCCAAATGTCGTTACACACTTTATCTATTCAAGTTATCTTCCCAATAAACTGTGCCTCTCACTCCAAAACTGTCTACTTCGAGTGCCTCTTCGGCATTATATAGGGTGGACATTATTGTAAAAATTAAAGCATCTTCTCGGAAATCAGTTTTCCACAGTAGCAGATCTTGACAAAAACCTGACTGGCTATTGTTTCTTACAATTATATGAATGGTTAGACTTTAGATGCAAAGGTCAGGAGTTGTGGAATGGAACTCAACTGAATATTTGCCATAGAAACAGTCATGAAGTAGCGAGAGTGCATCCGAGGGAAAGAGGCTTCGGGGTGCCAAAGTAAGCCACACCCACATGATACTGCGTAAACAACTTTAACCAATATCAAAAACTCGATACTGAAGTTTGGTAGCTCCGGTCCAGATATGGTATCTATACTCCAATTTTGGTCTAATCTTACTCTCATAAACATACGGAAGAAAGAATCAGCAACTTTCTGGTACCGTACAAATAGTCGACCTAAGTCTTGGGTATGACGATAAACTACATCCAGCAGCAAGGTGCTCCCAGGTCCAACCTGACTCTGGGTGGTAGCACCTGCTAGGGTCCCAACTATGGACAAATAGTTAATCCCCAAGCTGGGATCAGGGCACTATAAAAGTGTAAAAATAGGTTTTAATACCAGTAATACATTTTTGAAGGAAAAATATTACCAGCATGACATTTTTGTCGGAAAAAAGATTACCAGCAATAAAAATCTTGTCGGTATTAAATAACCCATTAGGTTGATATGCCGTAAAACAAAACAAACAAACAAACAAAAATAGTCGACCTCTTTTCTCTGCATCTTTGTCAATGTATCTTATCTATGTGTTCCACGTGATGGTCAGGAATAATCTTGAGTTCGATTAGACATGCAAAGCAAGGATCATCATCGAGGGCTTACCTTCATCCTGACTAGAGAAACATCAGCATAATTCTAGTTCTTTCAGGTACTGAATGTTACAAGCCAATTTTCCCCTTTGGTGTGTTCGAGCTAATCAGAATTGAGATCAATTGCAAGCTTACGAACATCTTAATGTTTTAAGGTTCTTTTATAAGCTATGGTATCATCTGCCATATTTACAAATTATCCGAGAATGTTCCTGGGCAGATACAAAGAAAACAGAAATGGAGTAGGAGCGATTCTAGCAGTTAATCATCAATCCCTTTATGAGTACTGCGTATAAAACCACTGAATCAACGATAATTTTCCTCCAGGTGTCTTAATCTCGTCTTATTTTCAGCAGGACATAGTACGTATCATTTCCTTGGTTGAGTATCGGGTGGATAGGCACAGTAAATATCAATAGGTCATCCAGTTCCCTATCCTCTTCACGTGCCTGGATTTTCTCCCAGTTAAACACAAAGATGAATCTTGGAGAGAAAGACTCGGATGAACATCAGAGTCTTTGACCTGTCCACTATTAAATTGAACTGCTACTTTTCGTGTGTTTTTCAGTCTTATTTCAAAACTTAAAGACAATCAATCACTGTCAGAATTCTATGCCCACAAAGTCTCCTGACTCACAGTTTGCCATTACGGACCAGCCTACGCATTCTGTAACAATAATTTATAAGTAAATTAAGCACAATCGAAAGGAAAATAGACATTGAAAAGAAAAAAGTGCTCAATGTTTCATGACAGAACAAAAATATATATAATTAGGCAGTATCATGGCGGAAGATAGTAGAATATGATTGAATGGATTTTTATGAATAAACATTTTTAGAAAGTTTTTAGTTTTGTAACTATTAATTAAAGCTTAAAATATGAAAAAAAAATTATATATATATATATATATATATATATATATATGATTAGAAAAAAGGGTTTCATACAAAATTCCCTAAAGTTTGAATTACTACATTGTATCTGTAATATATTTCCTATCTTGCCGCGTTATATTTTCGTTCAGTTTTGATTTTTCCATCTTAAAGTGTCTTCATTGGCGAAAGCTGGTATCAGAAACTTCTCATATCTTATTTCTTCTCTTTCCTTTTCCTTTCCAACTGTAAAATTCGTATTTACTCCTCTCGATCTTTTTCTTTTCTTTCCTTTCTCTTTGTAATAGGGTTGCTTTCTTATGTCTTTCTTTTCTTTCCTCTTTCCTTTCCTTTTTATTGATTTCTTATTTTCTTTCGTTTTGTTTTATTTTTACATTAATTTGCTTTTTCCTTTTTTATTATATATTTGTTTCTTTGCCTTCTATAAAAAAAATTTCCAAAATGTAAAGGAAGTGACGGCTCTTAAATTGTATTTTTAAATAAAATCGTTTATTACCACCATCGATAACCAGCTGACGAGACGTTTTTGGACGTCGAAACAAATAAACATTTTTGTCGTGGTAACTTACATGCTCCAATGTAACAGTTTACAATATATATATACATATACACACACACACATATATATATATATATATATATATATATATATATATATATATATATATATATATATATATATATATATATATATATATATATATATATATATATATATATATATATATAATCATTTTATACGTTATTTTGCGGATACTTATATTTGAGTAGACGGTCCGTTTATCTATTACACAGTATATATAATACATCGATAGAGTATCTACTCAAGTAGGAGTATCCACTAAAACAGTGTATAAAGTAATTATATATATATATATATATATATATATATATATATCTTTTTCGTATTCAGGCTTTAATTAATAATTAAAACAATTTGCGTACGGAAAATCATTTATTCATCAAAATTCATCCGATCATATTCTACTGTCTGTTTCTATCGTCTTGCTAAAACTCAATTCCACACTTATAACATTTGGCTTGTTTCGAGGCCCAAATCTCCATACACTTGTTTTAAACCTCATCTACTTTGCTGAATCTCCGTCCGTGGAGATTCAACAATATATATATATATATCTGATGGACTCTCCCGTCGGTTTCAACGTATGAGGTTCCGACAACTGCGCTTGTCCAACCCTGTGTGTAAGTCGCAAGTGACATTTCAGTCCTGCTAGTGATTTGCAAAGAAGTCTACAGATTGTGGAAGTGTGTGGATTGTTGGAGTGTATGGCCGGTACAGCAGCAGCTATTTTAGTCCTTTCCCTAGTGTGACGAAGCTTGGTGATGTTTGATGCTGCATTAAATTAAATTAAATAAAGTATAATGTTTCCATTAAGAGCAACTGCAGAAAAACACCTTTGTCAGAAAAGACAGAAGTGTAAAACAGGAATGGTAAAACAAAAGATTTAAAGGCAACCCAAACCTTCTTTGACGATCACTCTCAGAATCATTAAGTAACATTGCCAAGATAGGAGTGGAAAATGAGACTTAAACTGTAAAAGAAACATTACTCTCCCAAAATACAATATCTAACCAATTCATTTTTTCTAGTTAAACGACTTGTTTCCATGCTAAACGGCATAATAGCAAGACAGTTATAATCTATTCCTAGACGTTATGCGTGTGTAAAATCTTCCTTAACCAATGTTGAGGCAACCCGGAGAAATTTGGAAGCTATGTCAAATAGTGTGAGCGGGGAACACAAACAAATGTATAGATGCATGTGTATGTTAGAGACCGAGATACGATTGACAAATTCTAGGATCGATTTGGTGCGTGTATGTTCTAAAAGAGACGCAACATTTCCTTCTTCTGTGTCCTTATCAAAGATATTCTCGACGGGTAAGTTCCTTTTCAGCTCAAAAGAATAGCATTGGCATCTTAGCGTCTGAAAGACGCTCTTTCTTCAATGTAGTATCGACATTTCTCTCTTGTAGCCAATGTATAACACACCGCAGGAAGATATATGAAAAGTTAATAGACGAAAACCGCTTAAATTAAATATATAAGTAACGCTAATAACCGTATTTGCGTGAAATCAGCCAGACATCAATAAATAAAGAGTTCAGTTTGATACTATTTAAGTGTTATTATTGAAATATTTAGACATAATATTTCGCAGAGCCCTGAGGATGAGATATGTACATCTATAAATATATATAAATAGATTATGACGTCCGGCTAGCGTAGATTCCGGAAAGTAGAATCGGTACGTTCACTTTCGCTCTACCAGCCTTGGGAAAGGCATGAATAAAATCCTTCTCTAGGCCCCTCCCTAAGCTATAGTATACTTAGCAGGATAGGCGTGATTCTTTACCCTTAGAAGGAAACTAGTCTAATAAAAGGAAATATTTGAATTCCCAACCGTGGGGAAGGCAGCCGAAAACCACTCCACCATATTTTTCAATAAATTATGGCAATTCACTAATAATAAATAAAAGAAACGTGGAGAGCTATGATCGTCTACTTCGTCGGATATGGTTTAAAAAACACATTGTAGTTGCTCTGTAAGTTTTTCTTTTCTTTTATACTAACTAAATACAAGGTCGTAGAGCCACCCGATGTAGTGCGTTACTGAATGAGGTAAAACCCCTAAAAGAAGTAAGAAGTGCATTTTTATGTAGGTTTGATAAAGGTTGACTAGACTTGAAGAGGTTAAGATCATGGAAGCATTCTTTCGGTGACGGGGGTCCACAAATAACAGTTTGGTCGAAACAAGAGATCCGGCGGGTCATGTGTGTGAAGGTTTGGACTTTTTTTTTTAAGCGTATCACCCCAAGTAAGGCTGGAGGCCACTATCATGCAAGGGGTTATAGAAGGGTTGGAGGAAGAGCAGATAGGAGTGGTAAAGGAGAGGATGTGGAGAAAGAGAAAGGAGTGGGTCGATCAAGGCAAGGGGTTACAGAAGATTTGGAGCGAGAGCAGATAGGAATGAAAGGTGAAAGGATGTGGAGAAGGGAAGTGGATAGATCAAGGCAACTGGAGATGTCGATTGACGCTACACTTAAACCGTTGGAGATTGTATTTGTCAGGGAAACAGTAATAGGGAAGGGAGTTCCACAGTCGAGATGTGCGAGACATGAAGCTATTGGAGTAGAAGAGACGTCTACATCTAAAAGTTTCAACGGTGAAGGGGTGGGAACGGGATGCCATCCTCATATGACGTTTAAATTCATGAGGCCTAGGGACAAGCGAAAGCAGCTCCTCGGAGCAATTACCGTGAAAGTATTTGTAAAAGAGACAGAGCGAGGCAACATCGCGTCTGTGAGAGAGCGACTGCAGACGAGATGACAGATCAGGGTCAATCATATTGCATATCCGTCTCTGGATCTTATCAAGAACCTTGAGGCAAACAGCAGGGGCCCAGATTATATATGGCAGCAATACTCCATGCAAGGGCGAATGATCGATTTATAGACTTGGAGGATCGATTCCGGGGAGACTGATAGAATTAAGGAATATATCTGATCTTTTTTCCATTATAAACCACGCTGAATGTTTTATTTTTCCAAATGTCTGCTTCGACGACAAAAGGGCCTTATGATAAAACAGTAGCTTTGCTTAATATAAACTAAAAAATTATAGACGAGTGAACGGATTTTTAAAAAAGTTGGAGATATAGTGCCCTAATATTTTTTTTTTAAAATAAAAGGATAAAATACTCAAACTTCGAGATCAGCATGAAGCGACCCACCTAAAGAAGATGCGTTTCCTTTCACACTGATGTTAATGGAATGCGTTAAATAGCAGGTTCGTTCTGGGTATGACGATAAACTACATCCACGTCCTGGGTAAGACTATAAACTACGTCCAACAGGAAAGGCCTCTGATCAGGAGGTTTTGAGGAGCGTGCAACCACCTCTTAATTGATGGTGTTAGCAGGTCCACCCTGATCCAGGGTCGTAGCACCTGGTAGTGTCCCAACTATGGGTAAATAGTTAGTCCCCAAACTGGGGTCAAAACACTATGAAAGTGTAAAAGTAGGTTTTAATACCAGAAATACTTTGTAAAAAAAAGTATTACCGGCAATACATTTTTTAACAAAAAAGATATTACCAGCTATACATTTTTGGAGAAAAAATATTACCAGAAATAAAAATTTTGTCGGCATTAAATAACCCGTTGAGGTTAATATGCTGTAAAATGAACCAAACCAAACCAAATAGCGGGTAAATTGCTTTCTTAGCTGCCGCTCTGGGAGAAGGAATATGGATTCAAAACAGTGGAGAAATCAACGAGAATCCATTCCCCTATCTTTCTCAAAGTGGCAATTCACAGAATAAAAAGAAAAATGTTTCTGTGAAGATCTGGTATTTAAAAAATATCTTATCAAGCAGTTTTATAAGGAAAAAGTAATAATTAACACATTCATATAAATAGAAAAAAAACGAAAAAGAATCTATGAAAGGCTACAGTCATCCATTTCCTGAAGGGCTATGGCCTAAAAATATCTATCATTAAGAGCTGCCTATAATGTTGTACGGTGGCTTTGTATGTCTTTAAGACCCATAATTTCGAATTAATGTATGATTTATTTGCCGAATTTCTACTTTAGCGACATCAGGGTCCCGTAACAGACAAAAATAAACTATGGTGAGGGAGTGCGTTTAAGGAACGTATTTATAGAAGAATGGAGAAATTCAAGTCAGAAAAATATTGTCCTAAAGGAAAAAAAATTAAAAATGGTTAAAATAAGGTATCAACACCGACCGAAAACAAGATGCATTCACATTCACACTGATATTCTGGAAAAGGCATGAATCCATATCTTCCTACTACCACCTATGTGTTAAATAGCAGAACAATCACGACTCTGTAACTCTGGGTGCCAACCAGTCTAAGAGAACGACAACTCTGAATTCAAAACCATGGAGAATTCAACGGAAATCAAGAGACATTAAAAAAGAAAATGAAGTTGTGGATATCCACGATCATCTACTTCCTGAGGTGACAGGGCAAATAAAATACAGTAGTCACTATGAGATAATGTCTACTAACAAAACAGAATTCGAGTCTGTGTAAAATATATGAAATTGTTATTCGCGTTGCTTTAATTTCGTTTGGTTTACTTTAACGGCACATCAACTCCTTATGGGTCATTTAATGCCGAACTTTAATTTTCTTGGCAGCTTTGGCAATTTTTTTTCCAAAAATGTATTGCTGGTAATTTTTCTCTTCTTTTCCGATAATGTATTACTGGTATTCTTACTGCAAAAATGTATTTTTATACTTTTATACTGTTTTGACCCCAGTTTAGGGGTTCATTATTTGCACATACTCTGGAACTCTAACAGGTGCTACCACTCCGGTTCAGTGCGAACCTGGGAACAGCAACAATTAACAACAACACGCTCCTCAAAATCTCCCAACGAGAAACCTTTCTGCCGGATGTAGTTTATCGTCATACACAGGACGTCGTTGCTTTAAGTAAACTCGTTCAATTATTGTTTGTTACCACATCTTTTGCTTATAAATTTATTAATGGTTTGTTATAGTCTGTTTTACTAACGATCGATTCTAGCAACAGTATTATGTTACAGTGAATTTAAACCGACCCAAGTCTCGGTTGGAGGAATTCTACAAATGTGGATTCACACAGGCACAATTATGGAGAAGTTGAAATTCGTACAACAGAAAAAAGATTTGCAAAATGAATATATTAACAGATGATACACTCAAAACCAATACAATCTAGATATTAATCTCAATATCTGAAAAATTCTACTAGAAAAAAACAAACATTCAAAGCATAGTTCCAAGGCTTCTATCTGCTGTGGCCATTCAGGACATAGACGATCATGCCTCTCCACATCTTCTTCTTATTCGGAGAACGTGGTAACATTTATGGTGATTTTCTAAGCGTAACTTAGATGTGGCACAAGGCCGGAAGTACGAGGTACGAGGTGAGGATCGAAATCAATAGTCAGTCGTTATTATTCTAGAGAGACATGCATGCTAACCATTACACGACGCATTATTATTACTATTATTATTATTAATAATAATAATAATAATAATAATAATAATAATAATAATAATAATAATAATAATAATAATAATAATAATAATAATAACAACAACAACAACAATAACAATAACAATAACGTGGCCGAGTGGTTAGAACGTTCGCATTCTGGCCATGACACTCAAGTTCGAATCTCACTATGGAATGCAGGGGTCGATCCTAGCGTGCGGCACCTTTGGAAAAGGCTTGAAAACCATACTACGGGTTGCCCCAAGCCTTGTAGAGGGTATAGCTGTACTAGCACAAAGTCACAAGTTATCGTGGCCGAGGGTTGACCGTGCTGGCCTTGTTCAAATTGTTGATCACGCTCTCTCGGTATGGTGTTGAATAAACACAGATGCGCCTGAACAAGCGTCTGCAATAGGGATTGGCTATCCCTAGTAGATGGGAATACTTGAATAGGAATGGCCAGCTACACATACATATTATTAATAGATTCTTTTCGTATGTGTAAGTAGTGTAATTGTTATCGACTCGGAATGATACCTCAGCGGGCCGAGTTCGAATTCCTATCGAGTTTGTTACATCCACTTTTCGCACATATACCCTTGTTATGAATCCATCTCGAGCCTTTAACGCGTTGGCAATTGTGTAGGAGAAGGAATTCTCTGAATTCGAAACCGTATGTTATGCTGAGGCGGGTTCTCTGTAATAACCTCAACCACCTGAAAAATGCTTAAACATGTGATGCAGATATTATACCTGTAAAACAAATCATAATAGTTTTCATCTATTACTAAGGAGAGAATGATGCTTGCTTGCTTTCTATTTTCTCTAAACCTCGTCGTTGCTCATAATTTCGGTCCATTGTATCCTCAGCATCCTCCTGTAAAACCACATTTCTCTTGCCTCAAGTCACTTCCTCAGCTCCATAAAATATTTCATGGTCACAAATTCACTATTCAATCAAACTATAATCCATTAGTATCTGTATTTGGCGTAAAATAAAGCAGTATTTAAATGCACACGACAAAGCTGAGTGAACGTTTTATTTGGCATTAATTTCATTTTGAAATACTTATCTTCCACTGAAATGGACTCCGAAACTGACAGATTGTCTAGGTTAATAACCAATTCATTCTAGCCTTCAGACGAAGTCGTCATTTCGTCTATCAAAAACTAATCCAAATGATTTTTTGTATAACACTAAAACAAAAACCGAGCTTTGAGTTGAAGAGAGGATATTTTTTCTCTAATCGAGAAAATTAAATTGGTTAAATGGAAACATTGTGAATCGACTTTGGGATGTGACAATGAAAAACTGATACTTTACTTATAAAATTCACATCAATTAGTTCTTAATTGCTACAGTTTTTGGGGGTTTTTTTTCAAATGTTAGGGAATTAATTATGGTTGGTTAGATTTATAGAGTATTTTCTTTGTTTTTTAATATAAGTAGATACGGTATATAATACACACACGCACGCACACATACGCACAAATATACACACATATACACATAAATACAAGCACAATCACACACACGTATATATTTTTATTAATGTTTAGTTAGTAATTTAAGTACTTGTTTATATGTTATTATTTATCTAATGTTTCATTATTGTTTAGTAACTAGTAGCTTTTTGTTTTTTGCATTGGTGTTATCTTAAATATTGAAGTATTAGTTATAGGTTAGGTTTGTTGTTATTTGTGTGTGTGTGTATATATATATATATATATATATATTTATATATATACACACACATACATATACATATATGTGTATATTTACTATATTTATTCGCTTATTTTATTTTCTGTCTATTTTTATTTCTTTGTTTAATTTTGTCCATTTCTTTATTTTCTTTTATATTTATCTTATTTCTACACCTTTCTATCTTTATTTCTTTTTTTAATTCATTATTTATTTATTTATTGCTCATATTATATTTAATTATTTATTGAATTATTAGAGCTTAAATAGCAAAGTATGTATTTATTTATATGCCTACACTTACCTATTATTTCAGTTTTCTTGTTTAAGAGTTTATTTTCGTTTCTAAAAATAATTATTGCTATTTTTTTCTTCTAAACATAATTTACAGTTGTTACTGTTAATACTCTATGGAGCTGGCCTTTATATAATTTCCTATTTGGTAAACTACGTTATCTATTAAATACAAAAAATCTGTCATGTTTTCAGAATTTGTTTCATGCATGTTTCTGAACTGTATATCTGTTTTGCATGAGTATCGGATTTTTTCCACGTAGCCATTTCTAAAGTGAAAAATTATAATATTGTATTACATACAGTCGAGACGTCTGACATTTATTTTCAGACGGCTTGTCTGGAAAACTGTCAAGAATAAAAAGATATCGATGAACAAATTTCACTTCCTGCCTCGAAGAGACAGTGATTGAATCAGTTTTCAATTTTCTTGTAATAAATTAATTTTAACACCGACCAGCCAGTTCTGAATTTGAATTGATACCGATACGCAATTTTAGCTAAAACATGATATTCTGCCGACAATGTCAACATCAATTTGATACTCAAACATTTTTTTCTTTTGGCTTCAGCTAGATTTTCTCTTGGAGAAAGAAACACATTTCGAAAAATACATTACAAACAATGTAGTCAACATCAAAAATATAGACATACACGTTAGTCTCGATCTAATTGAATGAGAAGATAACATTACACCTAAAAGGCCATAATTAATCATTTCAACCCGTTCGGTAATTTGTTTCGTCCCTGCGAATCGAAAACGTCTTTTCTTATCTCTGTTTAGCTAAGCCACTATCGATGGCTACTTCATAATATTCGTGGTCATAGAATTTAGAGTTTACTGCCTCTTTTTATTTCGTTTTTATTTTTGTTTCTAGATAAATACTAAGTTCATTACAGTTAATGATGCAGACTTAGCGAAC
>OZ038481.1:54856306-54860214 GCA_964036315.1 Acanthosepion esculentum
GTGTTATTATTATTAAATAGAACGGAAAGCTAATGTCAATGAATGTCAATGGTCTTCATAACTGAATAAGTGATGTTACGCCTGCTGGTAACTTGTAAATTAAATTATGTACGTCCGCCCATCGTTAGCCATTTTCAAGGAAAAATTGTAGAATGTGGTTAAAAATTGCTTTGACTATATGAAGCGGGCACTTCTAAGCATGGTCCATCCTTCTCCGAACCTTGTGGACTGACGCTACACAATCACAGACAAAGAACCGTTCCAAATAGCAGAAACCACATCAGCTGAGGACTTTCAACAGCGGCAACAATCTAAAACTGATATCCTATGCTACTTGAAGAGAAAATAATAACATAAGCAAGATGCAGTCGTTTCACGCTACTTCGAACAAAAAAGATTGACATACACGAAAGAACGATGTCTGATTACCTTAAAGAAACCAATCTTTCTGAAAAATTTCAAAAGATGTTATAATTTTCAACCAACAGAAGCACTTTAAGAACCAGAATGTTTCCTCATAAGGAAAAAGCTAATCTCATTGTTACCATTTCCATGTATCCTGCTAATTTTTCGGTGTTTGAAAGAACTTTGGGTTCGTATGCTGTTGCTAGTGAATAGCTTAAAACGTCCAACCGACATTAAATAATTATTCTACAACAGCGTTGGCAGGCATTAATTATCTGTTTGTTTAGTAAATATAGTTTTCTGAAGATATACACATACATATATTTATATACATAAACATATATATAAACGCACACACACGCACACACGCATATATATATATATATATATATATATATATATATATATATATTCAATAGGTAGATTCGAAAAACCGAACAAACATAATGTTTACTAGACATACACACACACACACATACACAATCACGCGAATGTACATTGTCATCTGATCCCACATAGACAAACTAAAATTATTACACATTTACGTTTATAAAAGCAATATTAAGGGTTTTTTCTAGAATCTATTAATTTCTTGAAAATTTGGATGGAAACGTCGTCTCTCCTTGAATTCGGAATATGATTAACCAATGAAAATCAAACAACACAAAAGTAAAAAAAAAATACTAGAATTCCTTTCTTCTTTTTATCCATATCTCATTTTCTATTGAAACTTTAATAAAAGGTAAACTTGTTAGAATGATAAACGTTTCTAGTGTTCTTTATCTCATCATTCTGTTGGGTTACACTACATATTTGATTGATATTTAACCCCAGATAAGTAGATAGATAGATAGATAGACAGACAGATAGATAGATAATACTTTCTCTCTCTCACACCTCGCTCGCTCTAACATTTTCTATTTAATTTTCCCACTTATTCCTAAATCAAAACCACTTCCATTTATTTTACATTCATTTGTATTTTCTAGTTTCACTACCTTTTTCCTCTTTCTATTTCTCCGGAAGATTTCTATCGCTTTCTCTGTTTCTTTTCAATCTCATTCATTTTCCCCGTTTTATTCCGGTGGGGAGGGGCCCTATATATATACATATACCTATATTCTTGCTGTCCTTACTCCCGTTGGATCAATTCCCTACTTGTCTCCTCGACGCTAAATTGGCACAACTAATGTCAGTTGAGTGAATTCGGTCAACTTGAAATCACAAAGTTCTAACAAGGACCTTTGCAGAGAATTTGGCAACGAAACGAACAGAATGTTCTTTCAAGTTCTGTACCCTCCTGATAAATAATTACGTCTGCTGGGCATTATTTCAAGCATCTGTAAAATTTAATCTCAGAACAGAATATTTATGCCCATTATCTGCTTCCATACGACGTGTCCGATTGGGACTTGGCCGATAATAGCTCTCCTCATCTTTCTGTCCATTGTAGCTCTCAGTAAAGTTTATCTTTTTACTATCTCTCCTAACCTCTTTTCTACCAACCATTTACACAGACGTGTTAGGTAGATTATTCGCTGTTTTCCTCTGTCCCTCGGGTACAAAGAGGCGATCCGAACTATAACGCTAGTATAGACGGAAAAAAGTGTTTCCTGTAGGCTACAGCGATTAAAATGGTGGAATGAACCAAAAAGATAGTAGATTCACTTTTGGTGGCACAAACGCATTGATGCTAGATTTGATCCACTAAAGATCAAGTGGCCAGAATTTTCAACTGGAAGAGTAACAGTTTCACTCCAAAGGGCGTTGGCAATCATGACACTCCAAAATGTCCTATCCTTTGAAGGTATTCTGTCATTTTCTTATCTTTCCTATACCCTGTTCTACCATCCATTTACTTAAGCTCTCTAGGTATGTTATGCTTTGCTTTCCTTTGTTCCTCTAGCCTAAAATCTTAAAGATTCCGAGCCCTCTTTCCTCCAGTATCTGTCTATATTTCTGAGATGAGGTATTATGTACACTATTTAAATTATTCGAATTATTGTCCTCATCGTTGTTGCCATATTTATCACAACGTTTCGGCCGTTGTACGCTCCGGCCTTCTATATATATATATATATATATATATATATATATATATATATATATATCGGTCTTGGTTGTTTTCTTTTACATTTCTTTCAGATGGACTTCTCTTGAGTTCGCCATGTTTGCAGTGGATTTTATTTCAGGAGATCACACGAGTTTCATTTCACAAGGCGTATAAACACACGAACCGCTACACACTAAAACAATACTATCAATCTATGTAAGGTTTAGATATATAACTATATTTATGCCCGTAATTTATTTAAAATAATTATTACATATTTATTTTAAATTATTAATATTATCAGTTTCGGTGTGCATAAATTCAAAATATTTCAAATCTCTCGCTTTCTGTGTCAATTATAACAAATGAATGTCGAACTGAACCCTTCATCTCGCTCGCTGGGGTAGAGTGTTCTAGTTCCACGTGCCAAGTCTAATGGATGTCGGTTATCAGTTATCTCATGTCAAGTTCTCCACTGCCTTAACCAGTTATTTAAGGACACATGGTACAGTGGATAAAGGCGTTGGTTAGAACCAGTGACAGGACACAAAGAGTTGTCAGTTCAATACCTTGTGAAGTCAGTGGAGAACTTGGAGAGATGAAT
Organism: Acanthosepion esculentum; assembly: GCA_964036315.1. Taxonomy (NCBI): domain Eukaryota; kingdom Metazoa; phylum Mollusca; class Cephalopoda; order Sepiida; family Sepiidae; genus Acanthosepion; species Acanthosepion esculentum. The sequence goes on from OZ038481.1 coordinate 54,859,369, forward strand.
TAACAGGAGATAACTTATAACTGACATCCATTAGACATGGCACGTGGAACTAGAACACTCTCCCCCCAACGAGCGAAATAAAGGGTTCAGTTCGACATTCCAACCACCCGAAGAAGGCCCGATCGTACAACGGCCCTCTTTCCTCGTTATGTGAAATATAGAAATATCAAGTCTGTTCCTGGTATTAAGCGTAAGTGTCTTTTTTACTTCAATTTTCTCTAAAACTTCATCGTTTCTTATATTCAGTCCATGATATTCTCAACATCCTTCTGTAGAACTACATTTCCGTTGCTTCAAGTCTCTTCTTCATCTGTGAGGTGACTGTCTACTACGAACTGCTATATCAAACAATTCATATTACATAACAATTCAGTACTCTTTTTTCTTGTTTCTGACGACATTTACCTAATTTTTAATACTTGCTTTATATTTGTAAGCCATCTTTCGCTATTTCCTACGCCTTCAGATTTCTGCATCACATTTTTCAATACTTACATTTCTGTACTTACTTCATTCTAGTCGGCATCTTGTCTGTTACTTTTGTTGACAAACATACATTCTGTCTTATTAGAATTGACGTTTAATCTTTTTTCTCACTTTTCTTTACTTCATCCGTGGGAGTTCCTCTAGTTTCCTTCCCGTGTCTGCTCTCAACGTTGTCATCTGCATATCTCATGCTGTACAGATTGTGGCCGCCAATAAATTACTTTTTCAGAAAACATTATTTTGCTTATCTTTAAATGTCAGTTGTCTCTTTCTGGTGTTAAGTATAAGTTTAGTTTTTTCTTTCCATCTTTGTCTTGTCGCTGCTCACACGTTCAGTCCATAGCAGTCTCAGAATTCCGT
>OZ038481.1:54865414-54897914 GCA_964036315.1 Acanthosepion esculentum
TAGGCAACCGTGGAATATATTTTTGTTCTTTCATCAGCATGGCTGATACTGACATTCGGAAGAGCAACTGATTTGGTGCAATGATTATACTTAATCAATTGTTAGTTCTTCTGCTACGAACGTTGGTTCATTGTGTCGGGTCAGAGAATTCTCCTCGCCAGAAACCTCCTTTAACGTTTATAAATCTACAAGTATTCCGGGCATTGAATATTGCTGCCATATTTTGGTTTGGTGCCCTTACTATTCATCTCGAGATTCTCGAAAGATATCCAAAAATGTTATCAGTCCTGATCTGGCTTCTCGAATTCAGTCACTTTCCCACAGCCCTGTCGTGGCCTCCCACTGACTTTTCCATGATTATTTTCATGGCAGTTGATCTAATGAGCTTTCTTCTTTGGTACGTCGACTGCATGAATTTAAGCGTACTACTAGATTGGCAACTACGACTTTCGTTACCATTAGCAGTTACACAAGACGTCACGCTAAGCCGTTTCAAACGTCCAGATTCCCAAAAATTACCAGATTGCAGAAAAAAATAATTCTAACTACCACACAGACACAACATCGGTTCTTGATAGGGACTGTAAAAGTGAAAAATACTTTAACAAAAATAACAAACTTCGTACAATTTATACACAACTTTCAGCGCAATACTCAATACCATATCCGAAAATTGGAAAATACAATAAAAGATTTAACAAACATTGTTGTTTCTTTTTTTTAATAAAACTTATATATCTATATATCTCTATATATATGTGTGTGTGTGTGTGTGTGTGTGTGTGTGTGTATGTGTGTGTGTGTGTGTGTGTTTAGGCAGCAAATTCTCTTTTAGGCATATCTGATTGAATAAATTACAGACATTATGTCTGCTAATTTTTAACAAAATCCGTTCATACTCACGAATAACCTTCCAGAAAATATAATTTAAAAATAATATGAACTTTGGCAAATTTTCCGATAACATAAAACAACTAATACGGGAATTAAAAAAAAATGTAATATAAGATTTCAAATAGATAAGATTGATAGATTGATAAAGTGAAATAAAGATGTATTTTAAGAGAGACAAAGAGAGAGGGAGTGAGGGAAATAAATATTTTTTCAGTCAGACATGTCTGACTGAATTATTCCCACAGATATACATATAAAGGATGAAAGAAATATGCTATAACTGTTTAAATTTATTTTATTTTCATTAGCCAAGTACTTTCGATCTTCTAAGATCATCTTCAGAGGTGCAAGTAGTACAAAATTATATATTGTTCAGTAGTACAAGTATTTATGCAAAGTTGTGCGTTGCTATCCATTATTGTAATGTTCTGGAATTCCTATAAAGGATCAGTTTTTCACGCTTTAAAGCGAGTATGACCATGTCATTATAATATAGACGAAAAAAGTCCATAATGGATAATCTTTCACGTTCTAATGAACGCTCATTGTCAACCGTTTGCATTTAAAAGCATAATGTAAAATAATGAATTTTTCCAGGTTTTCAGAAAAGACTTTTAGCCATGTTGACAGCATTTGACGTAATAGTCAATGAAAAACGATTTGGGTTAGCTAGAAAGAAAACAGGTCAAAATCGTTTTGTGCCAGCCCTACTATATCTTCCCAACTGAACAATGGTGAGAGGAAAAAGATCATTATTGACTTTAGTAATGGTACCAACATTCATATTATTGCTTCCATCTTCAACGTTCATTCAAGAACTATCGAGATAATGGCGAATAAGTTTAAAAAACAGTAAAAAGGAAAACTGGATCATGATGTTACGACAGCAAGAGGGACCATCGTTTCAACTTAATGCTAAATGCATTCTTATCGTTCAAAGTAGAGTCCGAAGAATTTCAGTAAGATTTTCAGATAAGAGGTTTTCCCATTTTGACGCCATTTGTTGTAAAAATCACAGAAAAACCTTATTTAGTTTATTCCGCTACAAAGAGAACAGATTAAAATCGCTTTGTGTCAGTCTCACTATATCTTCACAAATGAGCAATGGTGATAGGAAAAAGATCACTCAGTCCTTCAGTAATGGTCCCATCATACATAGTCCAGCTTCCATCTTCAAAGCCCATTCAAGAAACATCAAAAAAAAGGGAACAGCAGAGAGGAAAACTTAGGACGTCACAACAGTAAGAGGGGTCATCATTTCAACTTAGAGCTAAATACATTCTTGTTGTTCAAAGTACAGTCCAATAATGCTATAAATACCTCAGAGAATACCAGTAAGATATCTTTAATCATTTCTGAGATACAACGATTCAAAGTTTAATCTAACAATTGGAGAATTTTGTTGTTACACCCGGTATATATATGTATGTATGTATGTATGTATGAATGTAGGTAGGTAGGTGTTTTTAATAGGTTTTAGCAAATTGTCTTGACAATAGATTTCGGGAAGCCAGAATAAAATAAAATTAAAAAAGCAAATAATAATAAATCCAAAAAATAATATGAAATATGTGAAATATATTTTTATGATAATGTTTCTTTTTTATAATAATGTTTACTTTTATTTTCGACTTTACCGCCAAGATTTTTTTTTATGTGTCCACTAATGTAACAAGTTTGTATTTGTACGTTGTGCATTCTTTGTAGCCTTTCATAAAATGTCATCCACTATGACTTTCTTCAACAAGTTTTAGTGTAAATATCAATTCCATGACAAAAAGCGGCCTGTCTTAGTCATCGTCTCTGGTGCGAGAATTCTGGCGCAAATTTCTATTTTCTTCCAACTGTCTGGTACCAAACATTGCTCTAGTTATTCAATTATTGTGCGTTTTTCTCACTCACTCATTTGTGGAGGATGACAGGGCCAACTGCGCCCGGCTTATGAGACAATTTGAAATCTTTCGAACGCTCACGAAGCCTTTCTATTGTCTTTATTTGCTTTTTCATGTGCTCTCACTCTCTCTCTCTTTCTCCCCCTATCTATCTATCTATCTATCGTTATTTATTTATTTTTCTCCCTCCCTATCTCTCTCTCTTAAAATCCTTGTTTATTTCCCTTTTTCAATCTGCCTTTATTTCTCTTTCTCGCTCATACTCTGTCATAATCTCTCTCTTTCTCTCTCTCTTTCTCTCTCTTTCTCTCTCTAACAATCTAGCTATATTTATTTCCCACAAACTTGAATTATTTCTCTCTATATCTATCATTATCACTACCATCTCTCTCTTTATTTCTCTTTCTCTCGCTCTCTCTCTCTCTTTTCATCTATCAAGCTGACTTTATTTCTCGCACTATCTTTATTTACTTCCTATTCTATCTCTCTCTTTCTCCATCAATATTCATTAATTTTCCCTCGCTCCATCTTTATTTGTTTCTCTGTATCCATCTGTCAGTCTATATCTATCCGTCTGTCTGTATTTATTTATATCTCTTTGTATATTTCTTTCTCTCTTTTTCCCTCTTTTCTATCTAATTCTTTCTCTCACTCCATCTCTCTCTCTCTCTCTCTCTATTTCTCTCTCTCTCCATCAGTAAAAATCTATCTATCTATCTATCTATGTCTTTCTCGCTCAGGATCTCTTGTAAATCTCTATATCCCTTTCTCCCTCTCTATCTCTTGTAAATATCTCTATCTCTCTCGCTCTCTATCTCTTGTAACTCTCTCTATCACTTTCTCGCTATCTCTTGTAAATCTCTCGATCTCTTTATCCCTCTCTGTCTCTTATAAATCTTCTATCTCTTTCGGGCTCTATATCTGTTGCAAATCAATCTATACCTTAATGTTGCATTTAAAATAATCAGCTTAGGCGACCCGATATCTACGTCTTTAAATCTCTCTCCACTTCATAAATCTTCTTTCACTCTTTCTCTCTCGAAGGAATTCTCTCTCTTCGTCTTTCCATCTTGTTTTCTCTCACCTTTTCTCTTTCCCCTCGCTCTTTGTCTATTTTTATCTCCTGTTTACTGAAAAACAAACCGACCTTTTCATTTCGTCTCATTCCTTCATTCATTCATTCACTTCCCGCTATTATTTTGACATTTCACTCACACTCTCTCTCATCTTCTCTCTTAAACTCTCTTACTCCATTATTAATCTCTATTATATTACCTTCTTCTTTCTTTTCTCCTTTCTTTGCCGAGTTTATAATTTCTCTCTCTTTCTTTGTCGCTCTCTCTATATATCTGCTAGGGCGGCTAGGCAATCCCTATTGAAGACTCTCGCTAAAGCCCATTTGTGTTTGCTCAACACCCACAGAGCCCACCTGTGCTTTATACTGCAACTATGCTGAGCAGACCTTAGTTACAGTTTTTTGGGTGAGAGTGTGTATTGTAGCGTGTTCAACAATTTGAACAAGGTCAGCACACTCAAACCCTCGACCACGATGATGATACCTATTGACGGGCCCGAGAGTGCCGTCTAGGCAAATTCATTTCGTGGCCGAGTGGTTAGAACATCCGCTATGCAAGCATGAGACTCGGGTTTGAATCTCACCATGGTCGATTTGTCAGGAAGAAGACTTCCTGATGTTACCAGACTGGATCAAGGTCGATCCCAGCGTTGGTTGAACTTAGGGAAGTGCCTGACAGCCTATACCACAGGTTGACCCAAGTCTTGAGTGAGCGAGATATATATATATATATATATATATATATATATATATATATATATATATATATATATATATATATATATATATATATATATATATATATATATATATATATATATATGGCATCATATATTATGAAATGGACTAAGTCAGACAATTTTTTTAAATATATATTCTGTGTATACCTTATTTTTATAAACCCAAATATTTCAATACATGTTCTGTTTATAATAAACAGCATTAACAACATTTACCGGCCTGAATGTCTGAGTAAAATTTCATAGAGAATATGAGTCCTCCGGCAGGAATCGAACGTGTATCCTACATATAGCCTGGTGTGCCATGTCATTTAGCTACGGCGGAAGAGTCTGGTTAGCAAGGTGAAATTACTTGTTTAAACTACAAATTTCCAATAAAATTTGTAACCAGACGCTTCCTCTGTAGCTAAATGCTATAGCACGGTTCCGTCGGATACACGTTCGATTCCTGTCGGAGGACACATAATTTGTCTGAAATTTCTGGGACATTCAGCCCGGTAAATGCTGTTATTATTGTTCATTATAAACAGAGCATTTACTTAAATATTTGTATGTATAAAAATAACGTATAAACAGAAAATATATTAAAATATATATACCTTTTAAGTTCTGCTTTTCTTTCTATTCTCTATACCACTAACTCTTACTATTTCTATCATTGGTTTTCTTTCTCTCACAGATTCGATAGGTGCTCTCGTTTTTTTCCCTCTTCTTGACTCCTTTTCTTTTCCCATTCACCCTCTCCTTATCTTTCTTAACCGCCGCCTCCTTCATAATTCTGGCGCATTCTTTATGAGAATCATATTTTTCTTTCTTTTTTGTCATCTAAGAAGACCAAAGTCATTTTTTTTGTAAAAATATTATTCTTTCTTTATTATCCCAAATAAAAATAAATTTCCTTAAAAAAGACTTACCAAAAAAGACTTCCAAAAACTTGCAGAATTTTTATACCAGTATTATGTCTAAGCGATACCAAAATTCCTAAAAATTCAACAGTATTTTTAATATTTATATCTTCGTTTGAAGTTGCATCGTGGACAGTTCGAGAATTTCCAAAAAGGATTTCGGTAAAGACTGAAATGATTTTTATTCAATTCTGAATTTATCTTTAAAATGTGACACTGTGTTTCTGTTGTGACTAAGTAAATGGTTAAAAAAAATAACAAAACAAGTGTTGTAGATATATCATATATTAAACAGTAAATATATATCATATATTAAACAGTAAGTATAACGGAAAAGTATTACACGACTAGTGAAGTGTGTCGGATGACCCAGCGTTCAATCTATTCGACTGTTAATATTTAACAGCCCCCCCCCACGAGGGATGTATATGGCACAAGTTTACCGTGGGTTCTTAGAGCCCGTAGGCTCGGCCAAAAATATTCCCTCAGAACTCGTATAAACGGGACCAGGGTCTGTCTACCTCCCCGGACAACACTTTGTCCTTCGGCAAAGCCTCGTCCGGGTCACTCTCTGCTTGAGGCAAAGACTTCGACAGATGAACAATCTGGTCGAGTGTTAATATTTAAGAGCCCCCCCCCCCCGAGGGATGTATGTGGCACAAGACCGAGTTTACAGTGGGTTCTCGCGAGCCCGTAGTCGCGGCCAAAAATATTCTCTTAGAACCCGTATAAACTGGTTCAGGGTCTGTCTACCTCCCAGCAAGAAACTTTGCCCTGCGACAAAGCCTCGTCCGGGTTCCTCTCTGCCAAGGCTGAGAGTTTGACAGTTACGAACAATCTGGTCGACTGTTAATATTTAACAGAAGAAGGGGTGTATGTGGCACAAGGCCGAGTTTACCATAGGTTCTCCGAGCCTGTAGGCTCGGCCAAAAATATTCCCTTAGAAGCCGCATAAACTGCTTCAGGGTCTCCTCGGAAGAAACTTTGCCCTGCGAAAAGCCTCGTCTGGGTTCCTCTCTGCCGAGGTAGATGGTTCGAGTTACGTACAGTCTAGTCGACTGTTCCCCCGAGGCCTTCTCTCCCACTAATCTTATAGTAGGAAGAAGAGTCCAACCAACTCTTTAGAAGGAGGACACCACAAGAGTCTCATTTTTGAAAACAGTGTTATTTTTCATCTGCCGTTTCCTTGTGAACGTGCATCAGGCCTTTTTCATTTTTCAGGGCAAACCACCTGGAATGATTTCGGACAAGCAATATGAAGAATTTGATCTTTAAACTCGAGGCTTCTGGGTAGTACCCACTTGACCGAAGAGTAACACGAGAAAAAGTATATAAATGTAGACATAAATATATATGCCATTCGGCCATACTTAGAATATTGCTGCTACATGAGGTCCTTTGCTCTTGATATTTACCTTGAGCCCTTTGATAAGATCCAAAGAAGAATATGCAATATTATTTGTCCTGATCTGTCGGCTCATTTCAAGTTATTTTCTCACCGTCGTAAGGTTGCCTCTCTATGGCTTTTCTATAAATACTTTCAAGGAAGTTGTTCGAATGAGCTCTTCACTATGGTATCTAGAGTTTTTGAACTTAGGTGTAGTACGAAACTGACCTCGTGATATCATCAATTTACAATAGCCGTCTTCTATTGCACTTCTCCTTTGAGGAACTCCCTTGAGACTCAATGCTTTCCCGCCAACATTAATCTGCAAAAAATGTAAATGCAATATCAATCGCTATCTTCTGTCCTCCTGATTATTCTCGTCTCTTTCTGCTCATCATTAATGTTTCTGTTCCTAATTTTTCCACACCCTGTAACCCCTTGTGTTTTAGTGGTATTACTGCCTTGCTTGCGGAGATTTCGATTTAGAAAATGGAGGCCTTTAAGATCAAGCGACCAGGAACCGGTCGTAGTTTCCGGTTGCTGGTCTATATTAACAGTTGCGATTGGGATCGCGGTAGCTAGAGCTTTCCACCCAAATGCTTAAATTTAGCAATTAACAATTCTTGCTTTCTCGAGGAAAAAGTATACTTTAAAGCATGCACAAAAAAGCTTATATATACTGTCCTTCGCGTAACCCAGATGGGGACCGTTCGTATTGCCAACCCAATGTTGTTATATGGGAGTTGGTACGATGAAAACCCTAAGCTGTTAGATTGCCATGGAATTTGTGTAAAGTGTCATCGAGATGCTCATCTAGAGCGTACTAGCAATAGAATATCTGAATAAAATATCTAAATATAATATTGCAGTGTTCGCGTTCTCATTTTCAACGTGGTTTGCTTTCATGTTTCGTTACCTTGTGAACGTACAGTGACCCTTTCCCAGTTCTCGGTTCACACCGACGTAAACGGGAACAGAGAACCAGTGACCTATCAGGGAAAAGCTAAACAAGGGTGCCGTTGTATGTTTCTTCCTCCAAATTATGTTTTGTAGAGTTTTTTCTTATTTTTTCTGTGTCTGTCACTTTTCTCTATTTTATTTAACTAGCTCTTTTTCTTTGTATTTCCTTTCTTTTCTTTTTCAGTCAATTTTCTTTATCCATCTCTTTTCTTTCACACTTTCTTTTCCCTGCTCGTGTTCACTATTTTCCTTCTCTTTCTCTTTTCTCTCTCTCTCTCTTTTCTCTCTCTCTTTTCTTTCTTCCTTTCCTTTTTTCTTTTTTCTATTTCTGTTTCTGTATTATCTTTTGTCTCATTAAATGTTTTTTTTTCTCCAGTTGTTTTATACTATTGTATTTCTTATCTTAACTTCATCAGTTTTGTTATGAGTTTTAGGTGGCTCATTGATTTAAAAAACAGTCGCGATATCATTATTTTCAGTATTTCTTTGTCTAAGACAAGTTCAAGAACACACATATACACCATGAAGCCAAAGTTTGAATCCACCCTCTCGATTTAATAACTAGTAACTTTTATTACCCCCCTCTTTAGTTTAATTAACTAAACAAGCATGCTGAAACTATTTAATCAATTATTTCTTGGCGTCTCATTTTTTGAGAGCGGGGTAGATAACATTCAAAATACGCCATCCAAAGGATTACAATCTGCTAGCAAGGTATATTAGATAAAAAGAGCTACAATGTTAAGGAAATTTTATGCATTAATGGGTTTATAGGATTATTATTATTATTATTATTATTGTTGTTGTTGTTGTTGTTGTTGTTGTTGTTGTTGTTGTAACTAGATTACTGAATAGAATAATCACACGAAGGTTGGTAATGAACTATAATATTTACGACATGAGCAACACATATAAGATTCGCCAGCGGCGCGTAGAACGTCAAGTTAATTCAACAATGAATCATTAACTACAGAATATCTACCAACCGCCCTACGCGGTTAAATGTGGCACTAGGCTGAATTTAATGTGTGGTATCCGAGTGGGTAGTCTCGTCCAAAAATTCTCCATAGACTCCGTATAAAACGGAGTCGGGTAGCTGTTTCACGAGACGAGACTCTGCCCTTCGACATAGCCTCGTCTGGGGATCCTATCAGGCCGGAAACAGAGTTTGGTCGGCTCAGCTGGAGATGAACCTCCAACTGAAGACCAACATACAGTATTTACTACCGTATTTATGTGAATGGGGACATACCCAGCCACGTCCGTACGTATGCTAAAACAACTATCATCATTATTATTAGTTGTAATAGTACCATCATCATTATCATCATCATCATTATTATTATTATTATTATTATTATTATTATTATTATTATTATTATTATTTTCTTTGATTTCTGCTGTATACTCATTTCCATTCCGGGTCCCGATCATAGACGTAAGGTCAGAAATGGCATCATGACATCTTTCACTGAGCATTAAAAAAATCACACACATTTTATAAAGATAAAGCCCTTCGTAAGGTGTAAGATGTAGTTGTGAGTACAATGATTTGTATTTCTTTAAGGCATGGACTACCAGAGATCCCTTCAAAGAGTCTATCGGAACCTTTTCCAAACAAACCGAGGGCTCCAACTATAACTGGAATTGTTGATGTTCTTATGTGCCTCGTTATTGAGATTTCGATTTCAAGGTCCTTGTTCTTTGATAGTTTTTTGAAGATCTTCAAAGATACATTACATATTCAGTGGGTGCCAATATCATGAAACCTGCTAAAAAATGACCAATTGTTTCTGGATATTTTTCACAGAATCTGCATTTTGGAATAACACAATTTTTCGGTATGTGTGCCTAGAAATTTCTAGTAAGCAAGCATTGGTCCTGTGCAGTAAGAATAAAAACTTCGGTTTCAGCTTTTAATCCTGTAATACTGATGGCCACAGGATTTGTCTATATTGTTTGGTACGGGCAGATTATTGACCATAAAGAGGCTTATCATGCCATAGTTTCTGGTACATTGCCTTTGATTTTACCTTTTTTTAGGTTCTGGTGCAGTAGATGTATTATGGTTTATTTACACTTCTTCACCCACTTGAAATTCCCTTATTTTTTTTTTTTTTTTTGGCTTCCTTTATTACAGAATAAAGTTCCTTATTTCTTTCGTGTTCATCCAGTCTTTTGTAGCTTCCAGGTATCTTTCATCGCTTTGTAAGACAGTTCTGGTTGAACTAATTCTCTGCCTCGTTCGGATCTGGGCACATACAGACGGTCAACATCAGCCTTAGGATGATGCATGCGGTGACAAGTGAGAAGCTTCGTCGTTTTGACATCCATTCGCTTAATGTCAGCTATGGTCCGATTAAGGATGTTGAAACTGTATTGCACCACAGGGAAAGTTAATGTGTTTATGGTTGATATTCTGTTTTGTGAATTCAACTAGATATTTAACATCAGACACACACGCTTCTAGTATTCTTTTCTACTTTCCCCTTCATTTGAGTATGCTGTATTGCATCTGCTTCGCTGACTCCTATGTATTTATAGGCTTCTACTTGTTTCTTACTTTTTGTGACAAAATCAAGATCTATTGAGTGTGTTTCTGTAACTCTACCTTTCTTGAATGTTACTTTTGCACGTTTATCTAATCGAAAATACATACCGATGCTATCACTGAAGCATTTTACAGTATTGAGGATACTCTTCAACTCATTGTTGACTTTGGTAAGAAGTTTGATATCATCCATATAGAATAGGTGATTAAACGCTTTCATTTCTTTACTTTCTATCCATAGTTATCACAGTTTAGTTTATCCGAAAGAGGGATTAAGGAGAGATAGAAGAGAAGATACGACAGGGTACTCTCCTTTTTTCTCGTTGGATATTCAAACAATTAGAAGTACCGGTACCTTTGGTGGGATATAGGTATAATGTGGTTTTACATAGTTTTATGCTATATTTAAGGAAATTTGCTAACACCGAGGAAACTGTGTATATTTCGAATGCCTTAAGTATCCAAGAGTGTGACACACTATCAAAGATAACAAAATCCCTTTCCTTGACATTTTAATAGCCACAAATAATAACACATTTACTATCTCCCTATATAAAAAGACAACCAGCAAAAACTCTTGCTTCTCTCAACTATAAGAGTGAATGTCCTAATTACTACAAAATAGCACTTATAGGGAATTTAATTAACCGAGCACACATTAATTCTCCACAAAAAGTATTCTCTATATTGAACGAAAAAATATTAAGCAAACTCTCATTAATAATGACTTCCCAAACCACATTGTAGATGGACAAATAAGACGATTTATCAAAATCCTCAACACACGTCCAATAGAACATGGTACTTCTTCAAAGAAACCTAAACATATCAAACTCTTATATTGTAACCAAATGCATTCTAACTACAAACAGCATGAGAAAATCATAAATAATCTCATTCGTACTGATATATCTTCCATGGATCCTAATAATAAAATAAATTTAATCATATATCATACAAAATACATTGCAATCAATTTAATTATTCGCAATAACTCCCCCCACAAGCAGATGTTTTATGTAAACCAACATTATATATCAATTCAAATGTCCCTTGAAAAAACGTATCTCCGACGGAAAAACAAATATATAGTGATTTTCCAAGCGTAGCTTAGATGTGGCACAAGGCCGACTGTAGGGGGCACCCAGTGAGGATCGAACACACTACTCAGTCGTAATCCTTTTAGCGAGACAAGCTTGCTAACCATTACACCGCTTCGAGGTCCCCCACAAAAAATATATATGTTGGATATACGATAACTACATTAACAAGACGTCTTATGCTGCACATGTCTGATCATTCATCCATTGCGAGACATTTACACCAACATTCCGGCCCTCATTGACAGAATAGAAAAATTGTTCTGCACCAACAAAAATAACAAATTGAAACTACAGATCCTCGAAGCAATCTACATTAAAATATTGAATCTGACAGCGAATAGAATCAGCTACGAATAATGTAATAATATTCTAAAATATCTATAGAACAAACAGTTTTTTCCACGCGTTAATGCGCGCATGACTATGACATTCCAACTTAGAAGAAAAAATTCCATAGTGGATGATTTTTTCACCTTCTAATGAACTCTTAGCATGACTGTTAACCGTTGCATTTAAAACCAAAAAAGAAAAAATTCAGTAATGAACAACAACATATTGTTTTGTCTTACAATTTGCACCCCTGAAGGAGATAGAAAGTATTTGGTAAATAAAAGCGATTTTCACAGTTATAGTACATTCCTTGCAACATTTGATTGTAATACACGGAAGGTTATCCCTGAGTATTAACGGATCATGCTAAAGATAAGCAGATATAATGTCTGTAATTTATTTAAATAGGCATACCGATATATATATATATATATATATATATATATATATATATATATATATATATATATATATATATATATATATATATATATATATATATTGTTTTATTAGTATGTTTAGGCGACAACTGGTCTAATAATGTTCATGGTTATATCATTTTTGGTTTCATTCTTTCTCTGTATATTGGCTTGACTGTTTCCTGATCAATTTCCTATAAATTATTTTATCAGTGCTTTCTCTTAATATTTCTATCGTCTTTTCTCTTCTGATGCGTGAACATCTTTTTCTTCTGTCTCTGTATATCTTAGTCTACCTCACTCTCCCAAATTTTCTTCCAACCACACATAACTCACTCCTGTCAATAACAAAGGCATTTGTTCCCCAAGAAAACCCATGCCATATTTTATATTTACATTCTTGTGTGATTTAAACTGAAAGAAGAAGAATACATATACAATACATTTTTATGTTTTAGTCTAATATTCTTTTCCGTTATTAAAACCGCTTTACTATTTTTTGTAGTTTCTTCTTTCATGTATCATGTCATTTCAGGATGGTGGATGACCATAGCTCTCCAAACCTTCCCATCATTTGTAGCTCTTAGTAATGTTTGTCTGTTATCTAGCACTACAAATCCCTATTCTGACAAGCTTGTTTTGTAGGTTGCTCTGCCTCTAATGCTTCCAGTATTCGTTTTGTTTCAATTAATTTGCACAAGGGTTTACATCAGTCTTTATATACAGTGTATTTAAAAATATGTATACACATTTTTACAATGTATATCTCATGTCAGTTGCTTTCTTTTCAAATCCACACATTAATATGAATAATGTCATCCACATTTAGCTTCGAAGAAAGAAAGAAATTCCTTACTGAATTGCTTTTGGAAGTACGAAAATGCAGTTGAAGTTCAATGGCGATATAGAAGAGTTTCATTCATATCCACCCACGGTATGCATAAGAACAGTTACGGAAGTCCACGGATATCAACCACACCCTTATTGAAATGTTGATTTTTGCTTGTGATTACTGTTTCGCGTTGTCTGCCATGTTTGGATCATAACGGACATCAATTTGAAAACATGCGATGACAAAATATTAAGAGCATGCATTTATACCGTTTGCATATATAGTATTTAAATTAGATATAGTTGGTTTTCGCTGCTTGAATTATTTCTTGAGAAATTTCCAAATGCTTACACATTTTTGGAGATAGACTGTATTAATTTGAAGGTAAAATTCAAGACATTTTATTTTATCCTGCCGCATGATGTTTCTGCTGAAGACAAAAATGTAGATACATTGGTTTCTGAGAATTATAATCTGGATAGAGATCTCGCGAATGCAGAACGAAAAATTAATATGGACATGGAATTTTAACATAATGAAAAACTTAGAAATCTTGCTGAAGCTTTTCACTGGTTACACAAAACTGGCATTTTCAAATGCTTTCCTATTCATGGTAATATTGTCCATTTATTTAGACACTAGCAGTTTCAGAAATTTTTAAAATCTCACTGGGATTTTTTAATCATTTCACTTAAGAAAAGCAATAAAGCCACTACGACATTTTGGGAGACGAGGAATTTTATTTTCAGAAGATGTAGGACTACTGTACTACCATTGTCATGTACGATCGTAGTTGAATGAAATTTTTCCAAACACATGAATCGGAAGACGGGGTTCTTTAGAATATCCTCATTCACCCCCTTTTGGACTATTTCTTGTGGGGATATTTAAAAGATAAAGTCTACACTACAAAGCCAGCAACAATCGCTGCAATTAAAGTTTCCATAGAGCAAGAATGCATCCAAATACCAATTAAAATGTTTAATGCTGCTTGTGATTCCATTGCGTCGCGTTGTCAGCAATGTCTGGATCGTAACGGACATCAATTTGAAAACATGAGATGACAAAATGTTCAGAGCCTATATTTATAATAAATACTGTCTTCCTATGCCTTATGGAAATTGGATATAGTTGCTTGGATTATTTTTGAGAAAACTTCAAAATGCGATATACATTTTCTGAGACACTCTCTCTGTATGCCAATATGTATATATGCATGTATCTTACCTAAATGTGGCTATCATTTTTCACCACAAGATACATATTTTTCTCTGTGTATATATACCTTTGATATATTGTAAATATCTCAGTTCTGTTTTATCCTATTTATATTGGTACAACGATATATCTTAATGGATTACTTTGAAACTAACATTCTGTTCGATTTCACTGTGTATATTACAAATAAAGTTACTTATGATGATTGAAATACTTAATCCCCATACCATCTGTCAACAAAGTTATAGATGCCGCGTTTTGAGTTCTAACTTAATCCATCCAAATTCCCTTTCTGTTGACCAAGTATGGACGTTTTCTGTCCAAACCTGCTTTCTAACGACGACGTTGCTGGCAGAAGACATTACGCTGATTGTTTGATTATTGTCTAACAGTTTATAATAGATAATTCCTTGAATCTCGCACTATACAATAAACTCGATTTCCATTTTTCATCGCCAGTAAAGTGCCTGTCCCAAAGGGGCGCTTAAATTGCTGTGTAAGCAATGATACGCAACAATCAACACGTTCTTGGAGACAGGTCGTGCCAGCTCCATTTTTCAAGCACTAAAACTTTTCCAATCATTTTTAATTCGCATAGGACTGTCATATGACTAACATTAAATTTCTCACTGAAATTTGTTCTCTTGACTAAAATTACCAGTTTTCAAACGGGAAAAACCAATTCCTGCACCTTAATACAGTCAATGAATCGACGCCTTTATGTAATTCATCGAGTACATCTCTAATTTGTTCTTTAGTTAGGACGAAAATAAAGAATAATATTCTTATATTCTGAAAGAAACATACAAATTACTCATAGTAACAGTATTAAACAGCATAATAATTAATACGTTTTGTTCATGTTGTGGAGTTATTTTCCCAGTGGAAACTGTATTCGGACTAAATGCGTCCTAAAGAGGTTAAACGTACAGAAACGTTAGAAACTTGTAATAAAGTGTTACGCAGAGTAATCGAGTTGTGGTCGCTGACTACTTCCTCTTCCATTCGACTACTACTGACTCCTACTTATAATAGATGGGAGAGTCTATTATCTAGACAAGATGTCTTACACTATAACAGTTCAACATTCTCCCTTCAAAAATCTGACCGAAATTTCATTCGTATCTATTTCTAAGATGTACACATAGAGTAGTGATTATCGGCGTAGAAAATGCATATGAGCGTATTCAGTTCAAATTTCACCCGAACAAATACTTCTATAACGGTATACGCCCAACCTTTCCCCAACCCAGGTAGAGTTAAATAACAGGGAACACAGGGATTTCCAGACTTAATTGACAACCAGTCGGGGAGAAGTGAAACTCGAAATTAAAAACCGAGTATATATATATATATATATATATATATATATATATATATATATATATATATGTGGGGGGGTGCGTGTGTGTTTGTCTGTGTGTGTCTGTGTGTGTGTGTGTGTGTGTGTGTCTGTGTCTGTGTGTGTGTGTCTCTGTCTCTGTGTGTGTATACTGGGTATACCAAATCGTGTAACAACATAATTATCCGCCCAACAAATTTCAATTTAATATTTAAATTTTAGTTTAATATCTAAAAAACCACTAAACTAATTGAGTTTCTTTACTCAGCTTTTCAGATAATACGTTTAGCCATCTTTACACCATTTGTCGTAATAATCACTGATAAAAACTTTGAGCTATTCAGCTAAAAAGAGACCAGATTAAACTTTTTTGTGTCAGACTCACTGTCTTCCTAACTGAGCAATGGTGAGGGGGAAAAGATCATTTAGGCTATCAGTAATGGTACCAGTATTCATACTCTGGCTTCCATCTTCAACGTCCATTCTATGTTTAATTAATGTTGAATATGCCATTTTCGTTTATGGTCGACTTCATCACGATACTTCTGTTACGGTTAGAGAGTAATTATTCATTCTTATTGCTCAAAGTAGAGTTCAATAGTGTTATAAAAACCTTGGAGAATTCCAGTAAGATATCTTTAATCATTTCTAAGATACAACGGTTCAGAGCTTAATCTAACAATTGGACAATTTTGTTGTTACTCGATTTGGACAAATTTGCTGTTACACCCAGTATACAAAGGGTTATTCAAAAAGAAGGAAAAAATTAATAAAGACAGATGCTAAGAGGCAGAGACTCATTCAACAAATTACTGGATAAGAAAAGATTCAAAATTTATTATTTTAAGGTTACACTTCGCGAGTTGCACTACACAAAACGACATTTCTTGTGGTGTGTTCAATTTAACGGTTGGCACACATTATAACAATTTAAATTTATACAAAATATGAAGAAAAAAACAAAAAAAGAAATATTTAAATAAGATTTTTAAAATTTAATTTATTTATATTAATAACTTTGCATCTTATATATATATATATATATATATATATATATATTCGGCATTCATACACCTAGCAGATAGTTCTAGTTGCGCTTTCCTTAACGCTCTCTCTATAGGGATAAGATCAAAGTGTAATATTTCTTCTCTTCATCTCAAATAGTAATCATAATATTATCCGATTCCCTATAAAGAAACATTCACCTTCTTTGATCAAGTAGCTAGTGCTACTTTCAATTGAAATTTTAAAATATTTCTCTCAAAACAAGTTTTCAAGAAAACAGGTCCCTCAAGTCCAATAACTGTTATTGATCCTTCCGGCTTCCTTCGTAACCTGCAGTTTGAAGTAGACTGATCAACATCTTGATCATGTCATTATTTTCTCTTCGTGTAACATTTGCTATTCATTATAGATGTTTCTGCTGCTGTGGAATATCATCAAATGCTGTGGCTTGTAATCTGGTACAGTCCCTTGTTTTTGATTCTATATCGCCCGTCCACAAGATTTGAAGAAGGACCCCGCTAAAGCCAACAAGCTTCATTCTTTCGAAGTTTAATAATTGTATACAGCTGTCTCTTTAGGTATGTCTAAACGAGTTTGGCGCCATGCTTGACGTCTATATGAAAGTTTCGATCTAACGAGGCTATTTAAAAAAAAATGAGCCAGCTTTTAAGCTGTTTTTTTTTGTAGTAACTTGCGTTGTTATGCGAAACTACTCTTAGCCTTGTCTACTATATGTTCAAATTTTGAAGACAAACTCGTGGATGAAAAACATTAAAACAGTAGTGCTAAGTATAACTCTATGGAGAAAAATGGTCATTATGGAGGAAGAGGTCAATTTGGATGAAATAGGTCAACATGGATGCCATAGGTCAATATGAATGAAAGAACAGATCAAGATAAGAGATATAATAGAATTAATAAAATGACAAAAATATGCTTGTGTGTGACACACAAAAAGAAGAAATTATAACAGGTAAAATAAAAAGTTGCATAATCAACGTAGAGAACGCAATAAAAAAAACAGATGGAAAGAAGAGAGATGAAAAGGAGTGATTTCCTTGTAAACTATGGCGGTGAATGTCACAGTCACGGTGGTCATGGAAAGAAAAGCATTTATCCTGCCGTGCATTAGCAATAGCTGATTATCATGACGATATGTTTGTAAACGCGTCTCAAATACCACACTCTTCTCTTTATTAATCAATCACAAATTATTTTTATATGTACGATCAACCTGTTTATAACGTTATAATTTTATCATTCGGTCTATCTCTATTATGTCAGGTTCAATGATTTTATAATAAAATTATAAATTTATTTGTCAGTCTTCTGAGCATCATGATAATATCTAAAATGTCGATTTGTTTCAAAACATTCATATCTTTTTACTCTTTTTTCCCCCTTCCAAATTCAGATTCTAATTAAAATCCCACGCACATTCTCAGGTCGATATCGTAATCATCATCAGTCTCATGGCCGGTTATGGTCGTGGGGTCGTTGGGCGGCTGAGACAATCCCTTCCACGTACATTGCTTGGAAGCCGAGAGGTATTCGTTCATGCGTAAGCCTGTCTTGGGCAAGTAGACATGACTGGGACCACCTCTTCCCAAGTCAAACCACAGCCGATATCCTCTAGCTTGAATCCCCGCATTGGACACGGATTCGTAACCGTAGATTCCAGCGAAGGAACCCTCTGCTTCGGCAGCTGACTTCAGTCTAAGAAACCCTCCGCCCTGCGACACTATCAGATCACTGTAAAGGCTGCATGCATAGCTATAGGTCCCAATCTACCCCATTAGTCTAGATCTCTGTTGACCTTACAAGAAAATTTACCAGCTCGGACTGGACTTGTTTTAATATTACTTGCTATCTATCAACAACCTCACCAGATATGACTGTTTGATATACTGGTTTAGTCGCCATTGACTAATACAATAGTGAGTAATATAGTACCAGTAGTACTCGTAGAATTACCTGAAACAAAATAGCGTATATCAACTTGACATGTTCATATATCTTTACATGATTACCTACACACTTATATATTTATTTCTGTGTAGATAAAGTTTGGAAGTCTGTTCATGAGGTTCCAACTATTACATTAAGCAGCCGTTCACATGTCACTGGAGTCGATTGGTCGAGCAGCAATAGAATAGCCTAACGTTAAACGTTTCGGATTTTTTAAAATATCTATGATTTGTGCTGAAGAAGCATTATTTTCGGTGTTATATTCTTCATTATTTTTTTTAACTTTTAAAAGAACTATGATATTTCTTTGAGTTTTCTCGTGAATTTTTTCAACCAGAATATTGGCAGAACGTCGATACCTAACAAATGCGGATGTAAAAGTAAGCTCAGACCAATAAGATAGATAGATAGATAGATAGATAGATAGATAGATAGATAGATAGATAGATAGATAGATAGATAGATATGAACTGGCCATTATTATTAATAATTGATTTTTAGCTTATCATTTAGTTTTTATTCATGTAAATCTATCAACAACAAATCTATATATTCACAGATTAAAATATTAGTTTGTGGTCTAACAAAATACGACATTAAATTTTAAAAATTGTAATTCTTCTGTTTAGTAGACCAACTCTGTAGCAGAATGTCTTCCTGTAAGCATGTTCCCTTAGTTTATGCCTCTATCGTTCGACAGTGGAATAGTATTTAAGTTCATCGTCTTACAATTTCCAACTTTACGAGGCTATATTGAGATTCCTTAATAGGTTTATGCCCATGACAGTCGTTGTACTTCATATAAGATTCACAATGTGAAATTTAATTACGAAGACATTGGATAAATTTTATCAGCTTTCTTATCTGCTCTCCAGAAATCTGCTTACGTAGATATCCGGTTAAGGGAAGGGAAGTGACCTTCGTCAATTTGGATGCAAATTATTCATGGATGAATGTACAAACTTTACTTATTTATACACGTAGAGATTCTTTCCTGAAATTGGAATGTCTTAATTGGAACTGACGTCAACTACAACAAGGTATGAAAAAAGGACACGCGCGAGAAAGAGAACAAGTGGGCCGATAGGACAAAGGAAAGAGAAGAGAAACGCAATAAAAATGAGAAGGAAGTGATTACAAAGAAAAGAATGAATAGGAAAAAGTGAAAGCACAATCCGGTGAGGTAGAACTTCCAATGATTATCACGTTTAACTTTGACTATATTAGAAAGCAATTAATGGCCTTTTACGAAACTTCTCCCTCATGAGCAACGAATGCTTCCTTTCTGCCTTGTTACTCAAGGTTTTAATTGTTTGCAAACGCTTATTCGACCAGCAAACGCGATAATTAACAGTTTTCCAACTATGCTATGATGTAGAATAACATTATACTTGGATGTATGAACAGAACTTTATATATACTGTGTGTAACGGCAAAATTGTTCAAATCGTGTAACAACAAAATTTGTCCAATTGTTAGAATAAGCTCTGAACCGTTGTATCTTAGAAATGATTAAAGATATCTTACTGAAATTCTCCAAGGATTTTATAACACTACTGAACTCTACTTTGAGCAATAAGCTTAAAAGAAATATCGTAATGAAATCAATCATAAATCAAAATGGTATGTTCATTATTAATTAATCATAGCTAACGGTCGGAAGCTCATGAAGGATTGATATAAAGTTCATATATATATATATATATATATATACATATATATATATATATATATATATATATATATATATATATATATATATATATATATATATATATATTATTCCAGAATCATTTTCCAACTTATTCAAGATGATCCTCACCCTCTCTACCCTTCCAACTTTCTGTACGAGAGTAACAAATTACCTCAAAGTTTTCACGTACGATTTCATTTTCAAGTCTTTTTTCACAGCTCTTTGGACTGTCATAGCTGAAACAGCTCTCTCACATGATAAACGTCTTATGGATTGAGTTGTGTTATGATCAAATATCCTCGCACGACGGTTATGGTCCAAGGTTAGGACCAAGGAAGAACAAGACGGACACAAGAGTAGGAATAACAAAGATATATTAAACAGAATAATAATAATACAAGAATGTTGAACGTGTTAGTATGATTGTCAGTCTGGTTTAGAGTGAATTACTATTTGTCTCAACTCGAATCCGTCTCGACTCGTTCCACTTCGTTCCACTTCGTTCTACCGCCTCTCTTGAGAGGCGCAGTCTTTATAGTATCAGGAAGAGTTCATTGTCGTCACAGGTAAGATACCATAACAGTTGGATCTTTTCTTATTGATATCTTTAGGTCTAAGTTGAAATTATGATCCCTCTTCCTGTTGTGATTACCTGATCCAGTTTTCCTCTCCACTGTGCCCACTTTTTAAAACTTATTCACAGTTCTCTTGATGGTCCTTGAATGAACTGTGAAAATGGGAGCCAGGGTATGAATGTTGGCACCATTACTGAAGGCCTCAATTATCTCTTTCTTCTCACCATTGCTCATTTGGGACGACAGTGGGTTTGAAACAAAACCTATTTTAACTTGCTCTCTTTTTAGTTGTATAATGCAAAGGTTTTTCCAGTGTTTTTACGAAAAATGGTGTCAAGATGGCTAAACGACGTATCTAAAAACCTGGTAAGAAACCTCAATTAGTCTAGTGATTTTTTGGATATTAAATATTTTATGGTATGAATAATTATGCTGTTACACAATTTGGATAATTTTACTATTACAGCTTACATATGAAAAAACAAAGTTTTAATGCAAACCTGTATTTAACTACATGAAAATACTAATATTTGCGATTCTAAAAAAAAAGGACATATAGAAGAATTAAACCAGAAATACAGAAAGATTTCATTCAAGGCACTGGAACAAGAAATGTAATTTTTATTAACACAATTCTATTTACTTTATTTACAATTCGGTTTAAGGTTCTTATTATTATTATAACGTTTTGCCCTCCTTCCTTCTGCTATGAACATTCCCTCTTTAAATTTATAGACAAATCCTATGTACGCTTGGATTTCTTCCTAACCAGTACAAATGGACGAATGTTCGGTCTCATCTTTCATATATTTGTTCTTTCTTGTTTTAAAGTCAAAACGCTATAATCATTCGACTGTATCCTTTTTGCGTGTGAACACAATTCTTACTTTCGGAATTTTTTCTTGTTACTGTTGCTTTGCCTAGATTTTAGCTTCATATACATATATATATATATATATATATATGTATATATGTATATATTTGTCATCCACAGACAGACTGTTTCGCTGTTTCACAGCTCATCAGTCTGGCTAGACGTCCGGTTGCCTCTAGCTAGGATCTAAACCCGACTGAATTGGCGTCAGTCGGAACTTCTACCACTAAGCTGTCGGCAGGGATGAAGGTGAATTTTAGCTTGTTTATTTTTAGATTTAGATAAACACACAGTGACTGACAGTGACTCAATTCTGCCGAAGAGTCGTGCTATATTAGCTTTAATAGTCACTGTTTACAAATGCAACCCTCACACCCACAGAGCTCAACCGAAATTAATTCTTCAGGAGTTGACTAGTATTACTATACCGTTATATACTATTACTTATTGCGAAGTTTGTCCCTTCGGATTTCGAGAATTTTGTCAGTTACACTTAACCAAGGCGAATTACCGTCGTTCTGCGTCGTCTTCAGGAAATTTCGAAGTGAAGCCTCTATTTAAAATACATGGGGTAGACTGTTCTCGTTATGGTGTCAATTTTTTTTTTTGGGGGGGGGTATCAGTACTCCTTATTTATTCCTTTTTTCTATTTCCGCTGCGTTTAAGATCTGCAATACCCGGCTCAGAAATCGAAATCAATTCCTATGTCAGCAAATTCACAATCCAATGGGACAATACCATGGTGGATTACAGATTTAGACACATTGGAAACTCGAAAATTTTGTGATGGATACAGGTAAGAAATAAAATGTTAAAATATGTGATTCTACTGACGAGTCTTTAGTATTCCACGAACAGAGTAATTGAGAAGCTGGTAAGGAAAATAAGAATAAAAAAGGAACTTCAACTTATGATCACAGACAGCTGAAGAATTTAGTACACATTTTCTCCTTCAATACGCCGAGGACGTCGGTGATCATAGCTCTCCACAAATCCCGTTTTTTATGTGTCTCTTTGTAAGGTTTGTATTTTTGATATCTCTCCAAATCCCTGTTCTGCTAACCAATTATACAAGCTCATTGGTCCATCTCTCTTTCTTTCAAATGCAAATTATTCCAAGTAAATTTTTTCTGATCCAAGAAATGTCTGTTTTGATTGTAAGTAGAAATGTCATTTTTGTTTCAGATCTCCTTAATATTTCTTCGTTATTCACGTTGTGCTCCATGGCATTCTCAGTATCCTTCTGTATAATCACATTTATGTTGCCTCAAGTCTCTTCTTCACCTGTAAGAAAATCGCCCAGCCTTAACTACCATATACAGGGTGCTATAGATAATTTGTCGTCTAAATTACGCTAAAATGAAAGTAACACCGACATCTTATTTTAACAGATATATTTACCGACATTACACAAAAAATATCTTTAAATACTACATAGTATATCTATTCAATAAAAATCGCCATAGGCTTCAACCACAACCTCTAGACAACTTCGGAATCTCCTGCTACTCTTCTGGACGATCTGCTTGCTTAAGTTGGTGAATGCTGCCATAATCATTGCCTTCAGTTCATCTTTGGTGTTATAAGGTGTTTTGTTGGCCTCTCGCTCAAATGTGCTCCACACACGATAATCGAGGTGGTTATAGTCTAAGGAGTTAGGTGGCCAGATGTAAGGGGTGATGTCGCAGAAATTGCCTGACAGTCATAACTAGGTTCTCTTGTTTATGTGACATAATGGAGAGTCATGTTGCCAGACACAGAATCTTCCAGCAGACACCATCTTGACCCAGGGCAGCCTCAAGGCACTCGATGTAAGCCTCTGTGCTGGGTCTGAGGCCCTGTCGGAAGATGAATGGAGGCATAAAGTGTCTATTACAAGTGATCACTCCAAACACCTTCGTAACCACCATTAGACACACCCAAAACTTTCCGAATCCTCTGTCCACAGATTGACACGCCAAATCTTTTAAATGTTCGTATTGGAGCTTCCGCTGCGGATGCCAAGCAGTACAGCATGCCGTTTCCAGATTTCTGGCGGAGTGAATTGCGGCATGATGCTCTTTGTTTCACTGACAGTGCCCAACTGACCTTACTATACTGTGCAGTCGACAAAATCAAAAACAAACGACGTACATGCGCGAAATTAAAAATAAATTACACATAGCACCCAGAAGGATGACCGATATTACATTACAGAGCAATACGCCTTTCTTTGTTTCTAAAGAAATTTGCATGATTTTTTTAATACTTTGTTTTTATTTCGAAGAGATATTTTGATATTCTATTCCAGAGTGTCACTGGATTTTGGTGTCGTATTTTCCTTTCTCTAAAAAAACTTCCCACACACATATATATATATATATACACATATATATATATATATATATATATATATATATATATATTTAATTGCTTGATTTTGCGATCTCCAATTTATATCTCGGACTGTCCATGCTGCCAACCTTTTCTTCTGTCTTCTTATCATTAATGTTTAGTCCTTTCTTCTCGCCCTCCTTCACTACGTTAATAATGAGGGAAAAAGTTTGAAGAATTTGGCACTTATTAAACATATGGAAAATATGTGAAGCAAAGGAAAGAAGCTAGTAACCTACCTGACAAGTTTCAACAAATGAATAGCAAGACAACAACAACAAATATAATGAAACGTCATATAGGAGCAAGTATTAGAGAGCAATAAATCATGGGAGGCTGTGGAGAGCCATGACATTCTGGAGAGACATGTCATATTGTGAATGAATAGCAGTCAGACTTTGGTTTGATTGTGAACAAATTAAGATGCCTTTACCGTCTAGCTCAGAAATGTCCTGCCTTACATTTAGCTATCAGATTTTTTTTACCCAGATATGATGCCAATGATCAATTATACCAGTGTGTGTCTCATGGCAGGCGCTTCTTATTTAATGACATGCGCATTTGAATCCCTTGTCGACTTATGAAAAGACCGTTTTTATCCGACAGAGATGAAAGAGATTCTATCGGCCTAAGGATGAAAAGGCTTTTTTCTTTGCTCTCATAGTCTGATTATACGCGAAAGAATCTCAGTGTGTAAATGTCTACTCATCTGTGCATCAAAGAACTGGATCAGTGTGCAGTTGTGTATTTGAGGTTCGGGCTTTAAGTGCGTGCGTGCGTCTAACTGGGCGATTACACTTGATTATACGCGAATATTTGAGCACTGAATGTGACATATGTAGGATGGGATACTACACAGAAGTTCAGTAAAGTTAACACTGTTGAATACTGGGAATTGACTACTTGCCGATACACATTCCATGGACATTTTGAATAAATTTGACGATTTCAGAACTGCCTGTGTAACAAGACATAAAGAAGCAGCAAATGAATAGTACAAAGTTGCTCATGTGTATAGCTATAACTAAGTGTTCCACGAATAAGTCTCACGATAAAATTTTCCAAAATATTTACAATATCTCAACATTGCTGTCATTTGTAAGAAATTTAGTATAGGAGATAATGAAATTGAAAATAGAATACACTGCACTGGAAGCAATTTCTCCCAACAACGCAAACTACTATCAAATATTTTACATATTATTATTATTATTATTATTATTATTTCCTTTGATTTTTGTTGTATACACATTTTCTTACGGGTCCTAAGCAGAGACCTGAGATCAGAAATGGCTTCATTCATTTTCCATTGATCATTTTCGTAAAAGAAAAAAGATTACAGATATTTTACATATATATAGGTCTTCGTAATGTATGAGTTGTACTTGTGAGTACAATTTTCTTGTATTTCTTCATCATCATCATCATCATCATCATCATCATTATTATTATTATTATTATTATTATTATTATTATTATTATTATTATTATTATTATTTTGTAGCCATATTAAATGTTTTATACACGGTTGAATATAACGGTCCTGTGGTAAAATGTATATTTATTTCATGTGGCCGGTTTTGTCAACCTCACATTAGCATATAAGCACATCAAAAGAGACTTGATCACACACACACACACACACACACACACACACATATATATATATATATATATATATATTTAAATATATATATATATATATATATTAATAATTATCGCAATCGAATTAAGTCGACTCCCCATTAAATATTATTACCTGTAGAACAACATTTACGCCTAGAAAAAAACGATTTCAAAACCCATGCCAAATTCTCTATAATTGAGAGAATAGAAAAGTTCAGAGCAGATAACATTAGAAAGATTTTATACTTCCATGAAAATAAGTGGATACGACGTTTAAAAACGCACTATCCAGACGGGTTTAATCACAAATTTAACAATATAGATAGTATTAATATATAACCCCACAAATCAGGACATTCTCACGGATGTGTTGAGGCCTCACACTTATATACACACCCACACGAATATACACACTCACTCACTCCCTAATGAACCAAATGATAACACACACCCATAATAATAAAACATCATACTCACTCAATCCCTAAGAGCCAAATAACATACACATTTAACAGAAACACACCCCCTTTCCAGGAACCAATCATATATATATATATATATATGAAATGATCATTTAAGCATTCCATACCACATCCCAAATGAAACTACTCGAGGCCAATGTACAGATGATGGGCGGATGGGTCGATGTATGCCGATAATATGGTTTCTTAGTTGGGATACAAATTATCCTAAATATAAAAACAATGGCCTCTTCTAATTCTTCTACGAAATGCTACTCAAGATAAACCTTTCCAAAACTTACATCGTAACCTGGAATTAAAATAAAGTAATAATTCAGGGTCCATAATTAATAAATACTAAACCCGTCAAATATCCCAGTGTATTGATCAGTTATAAAAAGATTATTATAAAAAAGAAAACGTCAATGGAACAAAGAATACGCGTCGCTAGAACGAGATTCACCCAGCACCAAGGTTTGTTACAAAACCAAAACATTAACCTAAGAACATTGATGTTATGGAATAGCATCAGCAGATCGAGTCTTTCATGTGGATGCATGGCAATCATCCTTTTCATAAATGTATAAACTGTCAGCTGTATACAACTTCTATCTCAGGTCAGTTATTAGAAATAGCCTTGAGCAAAAGAAACCTGCAGGTCTTAGAGAAGACAATTCTTCTTGGACTGGTGCTGTAGAGTCGCAAATAAAGTACTGTACTAGAAAATAGAAACCTTTGAGGACATTCAATAACTGCAACAATTGAAATGGATAATACATGTAACTCGAAGAAAAAATAATGAGATAATGAAAATGTTAGCTTTCCACACTATTTCAAACAAAAGGTTAGGAAGGATCCACCATCAATGATAGAAAGAGCTATGACAGTTAGTGGACTTGAGAAAACTATTTTCCTGAACAATTATATTAATAGAAAGATTTTATCAATTCCAACCAAAATTTGCACTGGCTGATTGTCAGTGAATGCCTTATGTTTCCCTATAAGGAAACAGTTAACATTACCATATTCTTCTTACACGTTAGCCGTTAAACAGAACTACGTGTTAAACGGCCAACATGGCTTTCACCCCAACAAGTTAATTCAAAATCAGATGTTTTATTTCTTTAAACCTGGAAGTAATTTCTAAAACAAATTTTGGAAACACTGACAGGTGAACAAATTGGTAAATCTGTTCGAAGCCCAAAAAACTGTTGGGCTGGACTACACAAATTGGTAATCAGGGAGTTGATGTAACATCATGATACGGGGTTGGTTTGAAAATTTCAAAGGCTGGCTATGAAGGAATGATGTAAAGAGGTGTGAAATGTAAGATTTCACACCTCTATATGCATTCATTTCAACACGTTTTATTAATAACTGCATTGGTCCCTTCCACGTAAACTGACATCTGACTGTTCAAAGATGGCTTCAAGAGTAACTCGTAGCGACTTGTCTTGAAAATGGACCAAACATTTGGCATCGCGGTGGTGTTATCAAGCATCTGCAGAAAAAGGGCATAGCCCCCAAGAATATTCATGCTGACATGGTTGCTGCATTAGGAGAAAAAGCCCCAGTTCAAATGTGGGAAGCTGAATTTAGGGAGAGAAGGGAGATGATACGATACCTGGAAGCCCTGCAACTGCCACCAGCAACAAAAATAGTGATAGTGTTCACCAGATCGTAATGGATGCCTGCATTGACCATAAATTAAATAGACAATGCTATTAGCCTTTTCCGTGAGAGAGTTTAGAATATTCCGCACAAGGAATCGCGAACAAGATTCGAACGTCGGAGCTATTTTGCACTCATTTCGTACTATGGCCCTCGGGAAAGGGAACAATGCACTTTCTCGAGTCGCTCAAGTCGGTGTGTATTTCCTGCTGATAGTAAGATAGAACTCAGTACGATCTCAGCAATATTTATTATTTTAAATAGCGATAATTAGAATTTTAATAAAACCTAAGTATATGAAAGCGAATTGATACATTTTCTTTTTTATTGAGAATTGAAAACCAAAATAATAAGCACAATTTAAATATTAGATTGATTATTTACACTATTTATCTGTTATATTGTTTATTGGAATACTTGACAAAACATCGATGGAATCAAACGTTATCAAATGGTAAATAATAAGGATTTCGTCATAGTTGGTCCACATATTTTAATAATTTAGTAAATGTTTATATATCTTTTAGAATGTTGTTCTTGTAACTAAGTAATCTAATAAATAAATAGGGCTTAATATTTTTGTAGGAAATTCTCAAGAACGAAAGATTTATACATTCAGATTGATCATATGTTTTATTACAATTCTAATCATCGCTTTTTTAAACAGTAAACATTGCCCAGGAATAAATGTAATTAAGATAATAGCAGTGTCAAGGGAAAGACTGTCTATTTGACACTGCGTCAGTCACGAAGTCCGAGATTATCCCTTATTCTTATAATAATAAGACATAATATTGTCAAAAAGAATAATCAGCAGGTTTCAAAAGTCTCCACAATAGATGAGGATTTCTTAAACAGCGAAATTGAGCACTCCTGGCTTGAAGATGGCTTCTGGAGTTTAAAAGGGAATACAGGTTGGATTCCTCTTGAGAAACACATTTTCTTTAATAAGACTTTCGATTTCTAGGGTGGTACATAATAATTTCAGTGTTTTAAAAAAGTGGGTATCTTAACAATCCCAGATTTTTTTGAAAGCCGCGGAAACAGCGAAAAGTAATAACTTACAAGACAATTTTGAGAAAAAAGGTTTATTTATTCACGCATGTCACTTATTCTATGTGCCGTGTCCCTTCAAGATTTGAACGATCGTGGCTCTCCGCAACGTCCTGTCTTTTGTAGCTCTTAGCAACATTTGTCTTTTCTCTATCACTCCTAATCTCTGTCCAACCATGTACACTGGCTCGTTAAGTAGTAGGTTATTCGCTACTTTCCTCTGTCTCTATTGCCTTCAAAATGTTCTGTCATTTTCAAAACCCTCCTTTCCTCATTATGCACCCTAGAAATTTCAACTGTCTATTTATAATTCGAAGTATAAGTGTCCTTTTTGTTTCCATAACGACTGATCGTAAACGAGGAAATATTACTGAAAGCAAATAAGACATGGCGATCTTTTTTTTTCTGTTTTTTTTTACATCAGACTAAGCAAAGGTTCGTAAATTTCGGCCGCATCTGTTTATTCGGATGGAAATGTTTAATGTTTTCTTTGTAAATGTGAATAAATATTTTTCAGACACTGACATATCTATATTTGTCCGTGTCTTTGCTGCCTGCGCACACGTGAACGTTTGTGTCTTTGTGCGCATGCGAACGCGTTCGTTGGAGCGTTAATATTCACTATAGCATAAAGCCTCCCTATCTGAATAGAAATGCATTTCTGTATTTCCTTAAATATTTATATATTAAGATCTTATGAAAATAATCCCAAATAACTAATCTTTTTTCCTGGTGTCGTTTTTTGCAGATCATTTTCACTCAAGGAGGCACAAACACACACAAAATTTTTTTGATAATAAAAGAAAACCAAAAAACTAAAAGCTCCGTATGTATATTGATAAAATTTCATAAATGCGCATACAGAAAGCAAATTCATATAGCAGTGGTAGGATTATAATTTTTAGATATGGATTTTCTCTTCTTTTGCATCCTCAGTTTTTTTGTCCATGAAATTAGAAGCTGGTTTTCTTATATTTTTACATCACTAGATTTTCTGTTGATAAATATAAACGCAAAGTGAAATACAGCGAATTTTAATAAAGGGTTCGCAAGATGGGGTATCACTGCGATATTTGGATTGTGGCTGTTATATCCCCATTTTTCCAGCCTTGACAGTGTTCAAAAATCTTTTACATGGGATGATTTGTGAGGGATTATTTGTTTTTCATTCTACAGACTCTTTCCAACAGACGAAACGTTATAAAACTGTTGCTACTCTATCACTAATTCCACGAATAATCTTGTGACGAAAATTATTCTTAGTTCCATCAGCTAAAACACGCTCTACTACGACCAGAGGGTCGAATCATCCTCATTCTCCTCGTATTTTTTAATCATTTGCCCCAAGCAACGCAGTAAAGCCACTATGACACAAGCGGTTACTGAATGCAAAAGAATGGATAAAGAAGAGAAACATTATTAAGGATCGAAAACAATAAAATAAGAGGAATTAAGAAGACAGTAGATAACGATTGACATTGCATTTAAATTTTTGAAGATCAGACTTTGCTGGAAAGCACGGAACCAGAACAGAGTTCCACAAACGAGAACTACGAAAGAAGGAACTCTTAGCATAGAACTTACGGTTTCATAAAGCAAACTCAATTGTAAATTGATGCGACCGTGTTTCCAATCTAGTACTGCGCTTAAATTCATAAAGTCTATTCAATCATAAATAACTGCAGCGGAAACTTCATCAGAACAATTACCATAAAAGTATTTATAGAAATGGCACAGGCAAGCTACTTTATGCCGGTGAGAAAGTCACTGAAACCGAGATGCCAAGTGATGACCAATTAATACAACAGATTCTTTCCTGGATATTATCAAGAATCTCTAAATATACAGCAGGAGAAACAGTATTCAGAACATGGACGAACGGTAGACTTTTAATATGTAAGATAGATTGTGGAGAGAAAAATTGTCTAACACGATACAGTGAACCCAAATTCTTGGCCGCGGACCAAGAAAATTGATTCAATATAATCTTTCTACTTCATGTCAGGTGAGAATGTTAGCCGGAGAAGGCGTAAAGGTTAGCATGAACCATGCTGATGGAAGACAGAAAAGGGTCTCTCAGATGATTAAATAAGAGAAGTTTCGTTTTGGAGGCGTTAAAATTAATAAGCCGTTCCTTGCCCCAGTTAACAGCAGATTGTAGGCCATTTTTTTAAAAATCAGCTGACAATTTCACCTCATCGAAGTGATCATGCTTATCCCAAGAAGTTACTTTATCCATGTCATCATAATAATCACTTTCTATCTCCTCATTATTTACATTATTTATATATGGGGGATTATTGTCCCCATCCGTGATATTGTTATCACAACGCGTCGGCGGTTGTGCCTCCGGCCCTCATCGGGTGTAAGCCAATCCGAGTAACCTACATGGAATTTCCAACTCAGTCAGTCAGTTATGTGCCTTGTGTAATACTCGTTTAGGCGATCATGTATCGAATGATACATGACTGACAATTGATATTGGATTGATATTTTTCAAGATCGTATTTCATTGGAAACCAAGAAGCCGAAGAGAGTTCCACGAGCAAAATGCTGGGAAAGAGGAAACTTAGTCTAAAACTTACGGTTACATCTAGCAATTTCGACAGCGTAATTATGAGACTCTAGGTGCCAATTTAGTACTACGCTTAAATTCATGAAGTCGAGGCACGAAAAATTAAACTCATCACAACATTCAGTCAGTTATGTGCCTTGTGTAATACTCGTTTAGGCGATCATGTATCGAATGATACATGACTGACAATTGATATTGGATTGATATTTTTCAAGATCGTATTTCATTGGAAACCAAGAAGCCGAAGAGAGTTCCACGAGCAAAATGCTGGGAAAGAGGAAACTTAGTCTAAAACTTACGGTTACATCTAGCAATTTCGACAGCGTAATTATGAGACTCTAGGTGCCAATTTAGTACTACGCTTAAATTCATGAAGTCGAGGCCCGAAAAATTAAACTCATCACAACATTCAGTCAGTTATATGCCTTGTGTAATACTCGTTTAGGCGATCATGTATCGAATGATACATGACTGACAATTGATATTGGATTGATATTTTTCAAGATCGTATTTCATTGGAAACCAAGAAGCCGAAGAGAGTTCCACGAGCAAAATGCTGGGTTAAGAGGAAACTTAGTCTAAAACTTACGGTTACATCTAGCAATTTCGACAGCGTAATTATGAGACTCTAGGTGCCAATTTAGTACTACGCTTAAATTCATGAAGTCGAGGCACGAAAAATTAAACTCATCACAACATTCAGTCAGTTATGTGCCTTGTGTAATACTCGTTTAGGCGATCATGTATCGAATGATACATGACTGACAATTGATATTGGATTGATATTTTTCAAGATCGTATTTCATTGGAAACCAAGAAGCCGAAGAGAGTTCCACGAGCAAAATGCTGGGAAAGAGGAAACTTAGTCTAAAACTTACGGTTACATCTAGCAATTTCGACAGCGTAATTATGAGACTCTAGGTGCCAATTTAGTACTACGCTTAAATTCATGAAGTCGAGGCCCGAAAAATTAAACTC
>OZ038481.1:54900414-54935414 GCA_964036315.1 Acanthosepion esculentum
CCCGCAGTAGATTGCCATTTCTTTCTGCGGTAGACCAGTTGCCATACAAGGCTATAGAACCCGGTCTGTCGTTCTGTTTACGCCTAGCTGGGGAGAGAAGGAGAGGATTCATACTTTTCCTAAGGGTATTAGCACGTAAGTGAATGTAATGGATTCGACTGGAATTCGAACTCGGCTCTCCGATTCATCTATGCGCCGTGCCTCCAATTTACAACTAAAAACTTTATTTAGTCTACGAGGGTATATCCTTTGTTTGATCATAACTGGGGACATATCATCTGAACCGTGTGCTTGAAACCGTTTTGTAAGGTGCGAGCACTAAGAACTCGACAAAATGTCTCTAGACCTAAGAACTCGAACGTGGACACTCTATCCTCGCAGATTATATATAGATCAAAAGTAGCAAAAGTAGTTTGAAATTCGCTATTGTATACCCGGATTGATATACACCCAATAAAGGTCGAAGTGCAAAACGGCCGAGTCGTTGTCATATCAACTAAGATGAGTCCGCATGAAAATAAAGTAAATAATAATAACTGCTACCTCACGTTCATATCATCCACCTCATTCAGTAATCCTCTACCTTAAGTGGCTCTTAGACCTTGTACTGGGTGAACTTTAAATAAAACATTGCGAATGGGTTACATCACATTACTACGTGTATACTGATATTTCCAGAGATTTTATTTCTTTTTTTCATTTTTTTTTTAAGAAAAACGATTTTCTGATGTGTGTTGCAAAACATGACGAATAATCATTTTTACGATTCCTTGTATTATCTTTCCCACAAACATTATTTTACACACTCATGGGGTGGTCTGAGTAAATAAGGACGTAAGTCGAGGATTTTAAGGAAATAATCAATAAATGTATTGACAAAACATGTTTACAGAAGAGTAAAGAAAGGAAGTAACGTTATCGTTTGAAGTTGTCGAATGTTCAGACGCAATCTTCAGTTGGTGTCTCCGAAGAAATTATATGACGCGTGTGTTGAAGCAGGTAGAAAAAGCACGTGATGTCATTTGGTCGGCGGAAAAGAGATCAAAACTTTTCAAAAATCACGCCGCCTGTAATTCTAAGCCAAGCTAAGCCTTTCTGTGTATTGATTTCAAAGGAGAGACCACTGGGAACCGTTGTAAACGTCTAATATATACAAAGAATACTGAAAAGTTGACGCCCTCACCAAAAAGCTTTTCTAAAGAAAAACGAATATGAGTTCATTTGGTTGTGTTTTTTCAAGTGAGTATTTTCGGGAAATCTTCAGCACGCCACTCACATGTGCGTAATTGTCAGGAATATTTTTAACAAAAAATAAGTAAAACAATACAAAGATGGTGTGAAAACACTCTATGAACAATAATGGATAGCGGCTTGGATTGAGGAAACGGAGAGCTGAGTTCGAATTCCAGTTGAATCTATTACATTCACTTCCGTGCTAATACCCTTTGGAACGTGTGAATCCTCTTCTTCTCCCTCCAGCTATGGGTAAATAGCAGGACAGACTGGGTTCTATATCCTTGGATAGCAACTGGTCTACCGCAGAAAGAAATGGCAACTTACTACAGGAAAAAATCTGCTTCGTCAGTCATATATCCAAAGATACATGATCGTCTAAGCGTGTATCACGCATGGCACATAACTGACTGAATGAATAAAATGTTATGAAGGTACGGTGAGGTAACGGATGGTGCCCCGGATTGAGGAACCGGAGAGCCGAATTCGAATTCTAGTCAAGTTCATTGTATTCATTTTTGTGCTAATAACTTTGTGAAAGACTTCAATCTACCTCTTCCTGAGCAATGGGTAAACAGCAGGACAGACTGGTTGTAAACTCTGAATTCAGACAACCTGCCACCTGGTAGGTTGTGCCTCTTTAAATGCTGAGAGGAAGACGGCGTAGCTGCAACATCTCTGGTGCAAACGAAACCGAAAAGATATTGCACTATTGTGCCATGAATGTCATAGTCAACCACGATTGTGAGATGGTTATGGGCCATGCATGATGCACTGCTTCTGCACGTGACGAGGCAGATTTTTTTCCCCCAGTAGGTTGTCATTTCTTTCTGCAGTAGACCAGTTGCCTTCCAAGGATATAGAACCCGGACTGTCCTGCTATTTACGCATAGCTGGGGGAGAAGAGGAGGATTCATGCCTTTCCCAAGGGTACTAGCACTTAAGTGAATGTAATGCATTCGACTGGAATTCGATTGCTCAATACGAGCCGCTATCAATTACTCAACAGTCTCAAAATGTGCTGAGTAAAAGGATGAATGAATAAAATCTTGTTTTTCACTGCCTCACGATTAAATATACCGATTCACTTAGCGGAGCAATCATTGAGGATCGAATTAACTCCTTAGTTTTAGCTGATATGCCAGACAAGCTTAATAACCATTACTACCCTTTGCATTGCGCTACTCCTAAAATAAATATATGTTCCGATAAGGATAGTGGTGCGTGCTCCTGATAAAATTGACTTGAGGAATTTTACAAGGGATTACGGCCATATCACATTGAAATACAAGCCTAGTCAGTACCTAGATGGATGACCGCTTGGGAATACCAACTGCTGTAAGCTTCGATGTGCGGGTGGTGTTATGGATAACGGCTCGGAATTGTTAATCGGAGAGCCGAGTTCCAATTTCCCTCGTGTTCGTTATATTCACTTATTCGCAAATAACCTTGAGGAAGGTATCAATTCAACGTTTCTTCCTTCCCAGATATGAGTTAATTGATAAGTCTTGAATCAGAAAATAATTATTAGGTTGGTGCAAAAATAATGTCGTTTTCTCACATGAAGTTGAACGTCAAAAAACGACATTATTTTTGCACCAACCTAATAATTATTATCTCTGAAAAATTCTTACAATCTAAAAATATTTTTGGCTTTAAATGGATAAAAATCAATTTTACAAGACTCAACTACACTAGCCTCTGATAAGTGCAGCTTGGATCAAGGTAAGAGATTACTCTTGAATAACTTATCTTGTGTACGAGTAATGGTAGAAGTGATACGAAGAGTAAATATATGCATACGGTTGGAAGCAGTTGTAATAAGCTTCATTAATTTCAGATGTCTTCATCTATGTGTCATGTCTCTTCAGGGCGTTGGCGATCATGGCTCTCCACAATTTCTTGACCTTTATAGCTCTTAATAATTTTTGTCATTTTGCCATCTCTCCTAAACCCTGCTCCGACATCCATCTCAAGCTCGCCGGATAATTGTGCATTGCTTACCTCTACCCCTCATACCTTCAATCTGTCCTGTGTGTATCAAATTTGCAAAACCCTCTTTCTTCATCATGTGCCCCTCCAGTAATTTCAACTATCTCTTCTTGATGTTAATCGTGTGTGATTTTCGTTGCCATTTTCTCTAAAACTTTGTCGTAGTTCATATTTTCGGTACATGTTATTCTCAGCATCTTTCTGTAGAACCACATTTCCGTTGCTTCATTTCTCTTCTTCATCTTTTTTTTTTTTTTGCTATTTCTAACCAAAGTTTCCTCTTTCTCTTTTCTTTTCTTAGCTTTTGGAAGACACCTTTCTCTATCCCAATGTACCTTCGGATTTCAGCGTCGTATTTAGCGTACTCTGATAAAACATTTCCCAGGTATTCAAATTGTTTTACTTATTTGATTTTGGCATCTCCAATTTGTAATTTGCATGTTGGGCTGTTCCTTTTTGCTAACAACCATGCATTCTAGTAGAAAATACACGCATCAAATAAAGAGGAATTTTGTTAGAAATTAATGTAAGCATTTCTGGAAAAAAAAATAAGTGTTGTATGTATGGCTAGCATGCTTATTTGGAAAATAGGATGTAAGATTCAAAGAAGAATCAGTAATATTATTGATTCTGATCTGGTGGCCCGGTTTCACTGACTTTCCCACCGCCATAAAGTTTCCTTCTTGTGCCTTTTCTTTTCTGTCCTATGGGTATCAAATTTTAAAAACCCTCTTTCTTCATTATGTGCCCACAGAAATTTCAACTGTCTCTGATGTTAATCGTGTGTCCTTTCTTTGTCATTTTCTCAAGAACTATGTTTGGTCCGTGTTATTCTCAGCATTTTTCTGTAGAACGACTCGCATGTGCGTAATTGTCAGCAATATTTCTTAACAGAATATCAGACAAAAATTAAGTAAAACAATACACAGATGGTGTGAAAACTCTCTACTAACAATAATGGATAGCGGCTCGTATTGAGGAATCGGAGAGGCGAGTTCGAATTCCAGCCGAATCCATTACATTCACTTACATGCTAATACCCTTAGGAAAGGTATTAATCCTCTTCTTCTCCCTCTCCCAGCTATGAGTAAATAGCAGGGCCGGGTTCTCTATCCTTGGATTGCAAGTTGTCTACCGCAGAAAGAAGTGGCAACCTAATGCAGGAAAAAAACCTGCTTCGTCAGTCATTTATCGAAAGAACCACATTTCTATTGATTCAATACGGGTATTAATCTTTGAAAATTTATTTTCATCGTTTTATGGAAAAGCTCTCTGCCAATCACCTTTACTGTTAGTGATAATTCCTTATTAAATGTATATGTAGGCTAATTTCTTCTGCTTTAATTATTTGGTTCGCGTACTCTTCATAGTAGACCTTTCTTAGAAAGAAATATAAAATACGAAAAACCCGACTAGTTTGACGCATTCAAGTCAATTTCTCGCGCCTCTGCCATCCAATCTGGCATTAACACTGTCATTGTATTTAATTAGCAGTCCTCACTAATTAGATTATTGAATAATAATTCGATACACATGTTTGCTACTTGCAAATAAACGCACCTGAAATCACTCTAGAGAGGGTTTTCATATATATATATATATATATATATATATATATATATATATATATATATATATATGTGTGTATATATATATATATATATATATGTATATATATACATATATATATATATATATATATATATATATATATATATATATATATATATATATATATATATATATATATATATATATATATAAGGCTTTCTGGTTTAGAAATGCTTTTTAAATGAAGTTTTCAGATTTGGGATTTGTTTTTCGCTGATGTTTTGATTGTTAAGGGAGAAGATTTTTTTCTTTCTTTTATTTATTATTTCATTAACTGCATAATTTTGTGAGAAGACCTTTCTATAGTACTATTAAGGGACAAAGCTAAAGACCTATTATTATTATTATTATTGTTGTTATTATTATTATTATTATTATTATTATTATTATTGGTTCATTTCTTTATATATTTATTTAATCATAATAACTGGTTCGTCGACACTGAAGTTTAAATGGCAGGGTAAATTTGCATAATTAACCTCCGTCAACCAACTGTAACGAAAATTTCGATTCTGGTCTGAAATTTCCTGATTAGTTCCAAAATAACAATAAAAAGTTTGCGGAATAAAACCGTTTAGGAGTTATCGAGAATATAATTTCGGACTTATTCGCGTCTCGACCGGCTACTATTACTGACGCTGTTTACATGTTTTCCTCGAGCAGTAATGCGCGGAAGCTTACTTAGTTAACGGCCTTTTTACTGGTCTTCTTATCTTCTTACTCGTCTTGATTACTGCGCAATTCGCGAAATTTAATTTAAAGTTTGTGCATTGCGCAGTAATCAAGACAAGTGAAGATTACGCGTATTACTATTCGAGGCAAACGTATGTAAACAAAGCTGGTAATGGCGGCTGGACTTTAATCGAGACGCAAATGGGGCTGAATTTATGTTGTCGATAAACTGTTTTCTTCCGCAAACTGTTATTGTTATTTTCGAAATAAGCATGCAAATTTACACCAGAATGAAAATTTTCATTGCAATTGGTTTCCGGGGGTTAATCTTCCAATTTACCAAGTGTCAGTACGTTATCTCAACACGTCAGATATCTTCTCATTAATCTAGCTCTTTTCATGGAGGTCTTTCTCTTAGATGATACTGCTATGCAATAAGCATACACTTCCTGAATTTCTTGTCTTTTATGATAATATTAGGTCCGTTGGCTTTTATTTCCCTGACAGTTTGAATTGACATATCCTAGAGGATAGTTACATTGTTATTTTGAGTAACTGTATCGGGTTGGTGGTCATACCATCGTTCAGTGGTTTCGATTTTGTGCTTCTTGCTTATCTTCCAGTACACATATGTCGCTACCTTGTTATGTGGGTATATCCAGTTTTGATAGTTCCGGACATCCTGAGATAGCATGGTTGACAGTTTCATCATATCTTCCGCAGATCGTGCATTTTGGGTTAGTTCAGTTCTTGGTTATGTGACAGTGATAGGATCTGGTTGCGAGCTTTTGGTCCTGACCTGCAATAATTCGGCTTTTTCTCTCAGCTTTCAACCCGGTGCTGTTCTGCAACTGATGTGTTTTCTATTGGTCCACATCTGCATCTTTCGTTTCATTATTTTTATCATTATTATTTTTAGTAGTAGTAGTAGTAGTAGTAGTAGTAATAGTATTTGAGACCCCCCCCCAACATTTAGATTGTTTCAGGCTTCTTACAGACACAGCACTTTTCTCATCACGTGTCCTTTTCCAAGTATAGCTGCCACCTGCCCCCTTTCAATAACGTCATGTCTGCCTAATGCGTCTTTGGGAAAGAAAGATCCCTGGAAGAAGTCCCGATTGCGCCAACCACAAGCAGGACAGTTTGAGCTGCTGCTTTTAAAATTTCGCCGATTTTCCCATCCACGTCTTAGTGCCTCTGTATATTTGCCTGCTCCACATTCACAATATTCTTATCTTAAGGTACCCCAACGTCTACCAGGATCCATTCATGGCTCCACTTCTGCACAAGTGTGATGTCAGGGCGATTTCTCTCCAAACGCTTATCAATCATGATGGTCATATTCCACATACGCTTTACTTCACTAAAGACTACATTCTCGCGACGTCGTCTGTATATATTTGCTGTCTCTGTTATTATTAATATTATTATCATTATTATAAATGATTAATATGAAATATCCGTCCAATATATGTAGAGATAGAATACATGAGAACCAGTTGGATGCTGAAAATTTCTATTTTCTTGTTGACGTTTCGTTCCTTTTATGTTGTCATTATCACAGCACAACATAATCTAATGAAAGGTCGTTTCCATAACGACTCTTTGACATCAAATGCTCTGGTCAATTTTACAAAATTTAACAGTTAATAAAATGTAAAAATATATCCGTGAACAAATTAGAGATTTGCACATAAAGAATATGTTAAAATAAAATGTGAATATGGTGATTAAACACAGGAAAATAAAAATAAATGAAATAAAATCATGACAAGAAAAATAAAAAGCGTATTCTTCTTTCATCTTTCTCTTCTTCGTCTATGTACCATGTCTTTCCAGAACGTAGGCGATCATTAGTTCGCTTGTTTTTTTAGTTGTTTTGCATACCCATCCATATTTCGAGACTTTCTCGTTTTTATTTTTATTGTCCAACCTGGTTTACTTGTTGGCTGAATTTCTATTCACAGCTCAAGTTTGTCTTATCATTTTTACTCAAGCCTAGATCAGGTCTTTTGTCATTGCTATATTATAATTTAAATACTTCAGATACGTCTGTGTAAGGATCAATTACAACAAATTTACTGTAGGCGGTAAGGAAATTGAACCCAGAATAGGTTGTTCTCGGGATACATTTGTCCGACATCTTACCCTGAAAATTTGTCTCATGTTCTTAAACGACGTCATCGGATAGAGACTCTAATATGAATGTCCTGTATGGCATCCAGCTCGTTTATAAATATCTAAACCATCATCTAGGGCACTTCGACGTTGTTTAATAGTTAGCAGGCTTGTCAAACAAGATAAATAACAAGTGAGTAGTGAGTTCGATCCTCACTAAGTGCACTCTGCTTGTGGTGTTGTCTCATAAGCAACACTTATAAAATCACTAAACAATCATCCCTTCCCTCAAATCATTGATTTAAAATGGCTTCAAGTGAATGAATCCTTTCAAGTCTTAAAGAAGACAATCCTTCATCAGATCCTATAGATTGGCCATACAAAATAAAAACCAAAAAGCTTTGCCAAATAACAAAAACCATACCACCTGAGGACTTCAAAGCAGCAAATAAAATGGTTAGCTCGTGTAACTAGAAAGGTAAATAATGACATAATCAAGATGATGTCTTTCCAACAGGTAAGTATGAAAACCTCATCAATACTAGAAAGAGCGATAACAATTGGTGGGCCTGAGAAGTATCATTTCTTTCAAAAACATTTTTCAACAGTATCATGTTATAAAGTACAACCGATGGTAATATTAATAGTTTAGAATGGTACTCATTGCTTTTCTCTGTCCCTCCTGCCATCAATATGTCCTTTGAGTGTCAAATTCGCAAAATTGTACGAAATTTTGGATATCACTTTGTATCATGAATGAGATAGATAGATAGATAGATAGATAGATAGATAGATAGATAGATAGATAGATAGATAGATAGATCTGTGTAATAGTTGTATACTTGATGTGTTTATAAGTATATGTATGAATATATGTGTGTACACGTGTTTGCTTGTGTATATGCTCTTTCTTCTATCACAGAAAAGAAGTATAAAATCTCACCTCACATTGATTTATTTAGGTTTATTCATCGCTAGACTTAATGAACCCGTGGTCACCCGTTGTCGTCTCCGGTCTATCAGAATTCTAGCGATGTCCGTCTTCAATTAAAACAGACGAACCAAGAGGAATCAACAATATCTCACTCACTTCAAAGGATACAGCTTTCATTGAATCAGACAAAATCGGAAACTCAAGCAAGTGTTATTCTTTTTATCTTGGATCTGTAGCAGCAAATGTATTTTTGTTCGCACATCTCAGTGTCGAAAAATGGTCCTCCCCTTAAGCAACTAATTCATTTCTCTGCACCTAATCGGCACTAGACAAATGTGTTTGTGTGTGTGTCTGTGTGCGTGTGTGTGTGTGTGTGTGTGTGTGTGTGTGTGTGTGTGTGTGTGAGAGAGAGAGAGAGAGTGAGAGAGAGCGGTGGAGACCAGGTAGTCAAAATGCTGAAAACTACTTCCGGTAGTGAAAGATAGTTCCGGTTTTGAAATTAAGCACGAGAGCGATTCTGGGTAACCATGCTTCATCTTTAATTACTGCTTATTACTTTGTTGTCAACGGAAAATACCAGTCACAACTATACAAGATGTGCATCCATTAGCGGCAACAAGGAAAACACAAATAGTTGACACAACTAATAAACGAGGTTTGACGATGACAATCATTGTCATATTTTGTATTGCTAACCAAAAAAAAAAGAATCCTTCTCAAGTATTCTGTGCTAGTGAATGTGGCAAATTAGTAACTGACCAGATAGATAAATAGATATTCTCTAAAAAAAATGTTATTATTAAAAATGAAATATACTCATATATATTTTAAGTGTTGGCTAATTTCACGACATATCAACTCTTTTTTTCTGTCGGAAATTTGATGACGTGGCGGCTCGGATTGAGGAATCGGATAGTTAGGACTACATAGAGACTAAGGTATTATGGTGACTATAGTAAGAATGGTAAATAAGAATGTGTTTTTAGGTGTAAGGAACACTGTGCTATATTTGGGCTAAGCTTAAGATAAGACTGATTGAAATCCAGCATTCGCCTACCCCCCTTTTCGCCTTGTGTCACATTTTTGTATTATTCAAAATAAATATTGCTTTCCTCGTTAGTACCTCGTCTTTACGAATTTAAGTTCAGTAATAAATTGCAGATGCACAGTGGTTTAGTAGTTGGTGGCTCGAGTTGAAGAATCGGAGAGCCGAGTTCGAATTCCAGTCGAATCTATTACATTCACTTACGTGCTAATACCCTTGGGAAAGGTATGACTCCTCTACGTCTCCTCCCAGCTATGGGTAAATAGTAAAACAGACCGGGTTCTATATCGTTTGATGGCAACTGGCCTACCGCAGAAAGAAATGGCAACCTACTGCGGGGAAAATCTTCCCTCGTCAGTCATATATCGAAAGATATATGATCGCCTAAGCGTGTATCATGCATGGCACATAACTGACTAGTTACGAATTCAATCCTTATGCCGGGTTAATATATACTTAAACTCAGTCGGAAAAGGGCGAGATTTTGGGTTGCTAACCAGCAGATTAAGTACTAAAACATTCTCAAACATTCTTTGCTAGTGACTGATGTAAATGAGTAACTGATGAGATAGATAAATAAATATACTCTGAGAAAATACTAGTATAAATTACTAATCCAAAATAGGTCTACCTATAGAGCCAAGAATAAATTCAAAACAGACCTACTTATAGAATCAAGACTAAATCCAAAATAAGCCGACTTGTAGAATCAAGCATAAATCTAAAATATGCCTGTCTATACATTCAAGTATAAACTTCACCTACGCTGCCTTATTTAATTATTTAACCACAAGCAAGGCAATAAAACCACTAAGACACAAGGAGTTACTAAGTTAGAGAATATGAGAAAAAAAACTCTATTAAGGAGAGAGAATAATAAAAACAGGAATTAAGAAGACAGAAATAAAATATTAATATTTTCACTTAACTTTCAATTTAGGTCAAAGTTGAATGCGAAGCAATTAGCCAGAATATTCCACGGGAGAGAAGTGCGAGTGAACCTTTTAGCGTAGAACTTGCTGTTATATCTAGCCATTTCAACTGTAGAAGGCTGAGAGCTTGCTAACAATCTAGTAGTACGCTTAAATTCATAAAAATGTAGGTACCACAAAGGAACGTTCATCTGAACAATTTGTAAATATTTATAGAGGAAGGCACACGGAAGGTACGTTACGATGGTGTTCAAAATGGAGTCGAGGTGCCAGGCCAGAACCAATAACACTGCAGATTCTCTTTTGTATTTTATCAAGTGTCTCTAAATACACACCAGAAACGCCAGAGCAAATATTCAGTGCATGGACGAATGATAGATTTATAAATGTGTAAGACAGATTTTGAAAGTTCCACAACCGAGAAGTGCGAGAAAAGAAACTGTTAGCATGCAACTAAGACATTTCCACTGTAAAAAGATAGAATCATGCCGCCAATCTAGCACTGCGTTTAAATTCATAAAGTCTGGGTACCATAGAGGAGAGTTCATCAGACCAATTACCAAGAAACTGCTTACAGAAAAGTATCAGGGAAGCTAGGTTACGGAGGTGGAAAATTGACTGAAGCCGAGATGCAAGGTCAGCACCAATAATATTGCAGATTCTTTGTATTTTATCAAGAATTTCTAAATATATAGCAGGTGGCAGCAATTTTCAAAGCATGGTCGAATCATATATAAATGATACAGACAGAATGGTATATAATCCCGACCAATGCCTACATGGAGATTTAAATATGAACACGTTATGCCTACCTATAGACTCAATATAAATTTAATCTATGCCGACATAGAGATTCAAGTATAAACCTTATCTATATCTACCTATTGAGAGTATAAAACGACCTATACCTACTTACAGACTCAAGTATAAACCTGGCTTATGCTTG
This sequence comes from Acanthosepion esculentum, assembly GCA_964036315.1. NCBI lineage: Eukaryota > Metazoa > Mollusca > Cephalopoda > Sepiida > Sepiidae > Acanthosepion > Acanthosepion esculentum. Next base: position 54,911,898 of record OZ038481.1, read on the forward strand.
TTTGCAAAATTATGTATAAACACAATCTATGCCTACATAGAGATTCAAGTTTAAACCGATCTGTATCTACCGAAAGACAGTATAAACTTACCTATACCTATTTATAGACTCAAGTATAAATCTAACCGATGCCAGAATTGTAGAATCGTGTATAAACCCGATCTATACCTACATAGAGATTCCGCTATAAACTCGATCTGTATACACCTATAGAGAGTATAAACCTAACTATACCTATTTACACACTCAAGTTTATAAACCTTTTTCTATATCAACCTACTTATAGGCTCAAATATATGCCTAACCGTTGTCTGTTTGCAGAACCGTTTTAAAACTCGATCTATGCTTACATACAGATTCCATTTTCTACATTAAATAATCCAACTTGGATTGGCTGATATAGTGTAAATCTGTCAGTCACGCCAAGTGAATTTCATCTGTCTGTCTGTGTGTCTTAAGGTTGTGTCTAGACAACTGACAACACAAACAGATCCATTAAACTCTCGTTGTTTCAGCAAAAGTGGATTACAACGTGTTTAAATGATGCTCGGTGTGGAAATCGGAGGCGCATACGGCACTGACAGCAGTCATATGCCCTGGACCGTTATCTAATTATTATTTTATGCCGACATATTTGTGCCAAGTCTCTTGCCACAAAATAATTTAGGGCGACCAGGAAGAGTTGCCATTCCTCTATTTTTGATACAGATTAAATATGATGAAAATATTGATCGATATAAGCCAACTCAGTTACAAACGCCTCTAAAAATAAAATTGAATTACGGCGCATACCACAACGCAACGGTTAGCAAGCACTTCTTTATCGTCGCTTCGATAGTTTACTAAATTCGATACTCAGTGAGTACACCAATACTGGGACCTTGTGTAAAACTAGACTAAGTTTAGAAGGTAACCAAAACAAAATGAAGCTGAAAAGGTAGATTTACATAGAAACACTGAAATACAGTGGCATTTCGATGCGTGTGGATGATTAATGAGCGAGTCTGCTTGGTACGGTGTAGAGAGTTAGAAGTGCCGAACATTTGTGGCCTTGTGCCAAACTAAGAAAAGATTAATAAACAATGACACTGAAATAATATTATTAGTATTAAATAACAAATAAAGAAGGAAATTGAAAAAATAGATTTAGTTCGATACATGTACTTACCTAGTGAGATTATATAATGTTATATACTGTACCTATGGGTATGTCACAATCCTCATAAATTCTTTGGACACTATTATAAGTAGGTGTAATATGCTAAGTAGTCCGCCACTATCAGTGGTTTATCTACTTCACGTCGCTGGCGAGTTTTGTATTTGTTGATGTTATAAAGATTACCATTTCATTTCCAAACTCCGTTTTGGTTATTCCCCATTCACTAACTGTTTCTATGTTACAACATATAACCAACTCATGTCTACCTGCAAACGAAAGTATAAACACTTCCTATATCTACCTTTGTATTTTTATTTTTATTTTTTACCTAAAGTTCTTATGAATCCGTCTATTATCGGCTCAGCTATGGGTTCAATATTAGGAATTCTATCTGAAAAAAATCATTGTTATCTCCAAAGGATTGTTGATGGAACATTTTCGATTAATTCTGATCAACATGCTTCTTTACTTGATTTGTTCTTTATTTCCTCTGCTGCTCCTTGTCTAGCATCACAATTTGGATCAGGCTGTAGTATCTGTTGATATTTCTTTTGAGACGTCACTTAAAAAGGGACCTCCTATTCAGAAGACTTATTTCCGTTACCAACACACTGATTGGGATTTATTTCAGGACTTCCTTCGAGACGGCCCTTAGATTGATATTCTTAACCTTCCTATTGAGAATTGTGCTACATAGATTTCTTATTGTGTTAAAGCCAACATCGATATTTTTGTAACTTCTCTAAAATTACCTGATGAAACAATTATATTCTGCTTGGTTCACATTTTTCTGTTTATCCAGTATAGCTCACAGGAATATCTTTTTTTTCCGGTTGTCTTTGCTGATAGGATATGAGGCCCCGTGCAGCCACTAAACAGCTTGGTTCACATGATTACTAGGGACTCTAATTAAAATTAATGTGTTACTTAAGAGGAAGTCTTCTATTCATGCTCTCTTCACTCAGTATTTTAGCATCTGCTGATAAAGCAGAATGTTTCCCTCGTAAATTCTCTTCAAATTCTAGACTTGATTCATCTAGAGCATCTTTTTCTGACTTTTCCCTTACAACGAAGTCTCTATTGGGTGATGTGCATATAACTCCGTTCATGGTTTCTGCTGTTATCTCTAAACTGAATCCCCACAGAGCATGTGCACTTGATGCTATTGTCCATAAGAAATCAGCACCTGAACCGATTCTCTTTAAACTCCACAATAAACGATTTGCTGCTTCTTTCTTTCCTGCTCGTTGGGCACCCCCCCTCTATAGTTTCAGTCTTTAAGAACTCATGCGAACCGTTTAGTCATTTTAACTACCGGCCTATTAGCTTTATACCTATTTATCAACGCACTAGAGGCTTTAATCCATTCTGAATTGGTTAAGCACCTAACCTCGCAGTGACCTCTTTGAGATTAGAAATATAGCGTTGACTTATCTAGGTCAACTACTAATGTATTAACAAGTATAGTTGAAAGAGCCTATCAAAATTTAGACAAATTGGTGAAGTTTGAATTGTTTCTTTAGATATCTCGAAGGAATTTGGCAAGATTTATCATAAGACGATAATGGGTATGTCCCCATTCACATAAATACAGTAGTAAATACTGTATGTTGGAGATTCTGCAGTTGGAGATTCGTCTCCAGGTGTGCTGGTCAAACTCTTTGCTTCTGGGCAGAGAGGATCCCGAGACGGGGCTATGCCGAAAGGCAGAGTCTTGTCTCGGGAAACAGCTACCCGACCCCGTTTTATATGGGGTTCTACGGTAAATTTTTGGCCGACCCCACGGGCTCGGCACCCCACATTAAATTCGGTCTCATACTACATCTGACCGCGTAGGGCGGTTGGTAGATATCCTGCAGTTGGAAATTCATTGTAGAATTCATTTGAATCAGTTCTAGCAGTTGACTACTTCTTCTACTCACAGCTGGCGAATCTTATATGTGTTGTTCTTGTTCTACGTATTATCGTTCATTACCAACCTTTGTGTGATTATTTTATTCAGTAACCTTCTCTGGGTTACAACTTAACCAAAGTGTGAAATTAAAGTTACTTGAACAGCCACTCTTCTATATCATTTAGCAATAATGCAGGTGTCCTCATGACTCAGTCCTTGAAACTATGTTGTTTCTAATTGACATCAATGACCTTCCTGATCGTATCAGTTATCAACACGGTATCTATGTCGATGATACAATTTACTACTATCTTATTAGTTAGTCTAATCGATTCGATAAGGACAAATAGGTAGCAGATCTCAACAAATGGCCTTCAATCTGTTGTCGGCTGGGGAAAGGAATGGCTTTTTAAAATGTTGTCTTTTTTATGTTAACCTTCAGGAGAGTGACTTATTGCGACTTCTCGATCTAACATTCACTGTTGATTTGCGGGAAAGATTATATTATATCAATTGCTAGGTCTGCCGCTAGGAAAATTATTTCACTGTGTCAGCCTACGCAATTTTCTCCCCAGAATCTATCTTACACATTTAAAACGTCTACAATTCGTTCATGTATTGAATATTGCTGTCACATCTTGTCTCGGGTTTCTGCTATGTATTTAAAAATGCTTGATGAAAATACAAAGAAGAATCTGCATTTTTACTCGTTCTGACCTGGCATCGCGACTTCAGCCAATATCCCACCGCCGTAACGTAGCTTCCCTCTGCATATTCTACAAATATTTTTGATGCTAATTGTTTTAATGAACTTTCCTATGTGGTACCTAAATTTTATGAATTTAGGCGTACTACTACATTGGTGGTGATTTCTCATCTTTTTGCGGTTCAAATGGCGAGATGTAACCGTAAGTTCTATGCTAAAAGTTTCTTCCCACATTTCGTTTACAGAATTCTGTTCCGGCTACTTGCTTCCAAAATTTGACCTTCAGAAATTTAAATACGGTGTCAAACATTATCTTCTGTATTCCTAATTCATGTTCTTTTATTGTTCTCTCGCCTCTCTCATATACTTTCACACTCACTAACGCCTTGCGTCTGAGTGACTTTATTGCCTTGTTTTTGCTGAAATGATAAAAAAAAATATTCATAACCAAAAGCAAAAGAATTAGTTTTACATTACAATTTCGGCTTTAAATGACTCACATAGGGTTGATAAACCGTAAAAACAAATCAATCAAAAAGTTCACATAATAGAAGTCTCCAGAGTCACACAACATAGAACGTTATTGAATGAGATGCGTGCTAAGAATGTTAGAGGAGGGAGTAGGAAGTGAACATTAGGAGGATATGACGGATAGATAACGATCGAAAAGGTTAAGCATGGAAAACATCGACAAGATTAGATAGATATATAGATAGATAGATAGATAGATAGATTATTGGAACGTATATGCATATAATCATGCATACGTATGAATAGTTAACTAACTAGATAGATAGATAGATAGATAGATAGATAGATAGATAGATAGATAGATAGATAGATAGATTATTGGAACGTATATGCATATAATCATGCATACGTATGAATAGTTAACTAACTAGATAGATAGATAGATAGATAGATAGATAGATAGATAGATAGATAGATAGATAGATAGATAGAAAAGACTGAGATAGATAGATAGATAGATAGATAGATAGATAGATAGATAGATATCTCAATTCGTCTTTCTTTAATTTTGATTCTCTTTCTGTTCCGTGATCATCTTAACATAAGGCGTGGGCGTGCGTGTTGGGCTTATAGAGTTCTTATTTGACATTGGCCGCTATTCCCGTTAGAAGCCAGGATTTCGAGTGACGACATTCTTAATAGGCTACTCTTTTCCACTGACCCGATTGAAGCAACACAGTATTCCTCATTCGAAATCGTTCACGTGTTACAATAAGATCAGCTTAATAAATATCTCACGAACTTTTACTGTTGCCACACATACACCTGCAATTGGAATGAGCTGCCTCAATGTGACATGCGTACATCTCTGAACGTATATATGTGTAATACATCTGTTGATTTCTCTTCAGAAAATAAATTTGCAGAAGAAAGGACAGTGAAAGAGAGGTCTTGCTTCTGCCAAAGCTATACAACAAATTGTAGTATTTTAACAATACCATGAGTACCAAGACATCTGTGTCCGCGCGCATTCATTTATGTTAACGTTTAAATGCGTGTGTGAGAATTCTTATAATGGAATCAGAAAAAATATCCAGTATATAGAATACTACATGAAACCCGTTCTAAGCTATGGTTAATATGGTGATTTTCTAAGCGTAGCTTAAATGTGGCACAGGGCCGAATGTTAGGAGCACCCAGTGAGGATTGAACTCACTACCCAATCGTACATTTTTCTAGCGAGAAAATTTGCTATTACACCAGGTCAAGCTGCCTTAAATGATTTTCTAAGCGTAACGTAGATGTGGCACGAGGCCGAAAGTACGGGGCACCTAGTGACGATCGAACTCAATCGTAATTGTTCAGCTAAACAAATTTGTTAACCATTACACCACGTCGAAGTGCCCGAATATTTTTCTAATCGTAACTTTGATGTGGCTCAAGGCCGAATGTGAGAAGCAGCCAGTGAGTATCGACCTCACTAATACACTATAGTTAATATGAACAGAAAGACAAATGCAAAAATGTTTTATATGCAAAGGTTTGTACATATATCGACATCTATCTGCCTGTTTATCTATCGACATGTTCATATAGATAATTCTATCTATCTCTCTATCTCAGTGTCTCCAGCATATATATATATATATATATATATATATATATATATATATATATATATATATAATCATTTATTTAAATATTATAACATAAATATGTTATAAAATCACTACAAAAATAGCCATTTTGTTTCGACACTTCCAGTGTCTTTTCAAGTGATGGTGTTGAATATAGAATAAATGGTTTTTTTAATAAAAACAATTCCAAATTCCTTAACGGTCCTTCGCTAGGGGTGAATGCTGTAGCATAATTACGAATGACCAATCAGAACGCGAGTATATGGTGATTCAAAGAGCCTGACCACTAAGCAAGATTATCTCTAGGGGTGTGAGAGGAGGCGTAGAGGGACATGGTTAAGCTAGACATGACACTTCGACTCCTTCCTCCCCAAATTCTTTTGAGGAAAACCAGGGATCGACTCTTGACCTGTCAACGGAATCGGTGGGAGGGTGATAGGTCAAAAGGACACAGATAGAAAGAGAGGGCTAATGGAATTATTGTGAGGGATCATTATTTTTCTTTTGAATGGACGTTGTTTTTTCCTTTTTATCTATACAACTACCTACTTACATACACACACCCACCCACGTATGCATACATATACGTACATGAATCAAACGTACAGACAGACATCCACAATTACACGCGTATACATGAAAGATAACACAACGCAAGTTAAACCCATGCAAATATATATACACATAAATGTGTATATACCCACACCCACGCATACATATACATACACATACTAACGCACAGATCCTCGGAGCCGCACGCATACACACATATACACGCACATGTGTACATATACATATATATTTTTGTAGTGATTTTATAACATATTTATGTTATAATATTTAAATAAATGATTATACCTGCTCTACTTTGTATCGAGCACTCTTTAAAGAATAATAATTGTTGGTTATTGGAACTTACTCCGTATATACCAATCCCACACTTGGGTATATATATATATATATATATATATATATATATATATATATATATATATATATATATATATATATATATATATATATATATATATAATTTATTCGAAAATTATAACATAAACATGTCATAAAATCACTACAAATTGTGTGTGTGTTATATATATATATAAGTGAACAATGAGGTCAAGAGGTAAACAGTCAGCTACGACAGTCTGTTTCTTGCTTAAACGCAATCGTTAGGCAATGTCCTGACGACTGCTTTTAAGCATGAAACAGACAGTCCCCGCTTAATGTCGGCCTCGGTTTCCACTTTTATATTTACATACGCTCTATCCCTCATATAGAGCACTCATAAATATAGCATACCTTAAAACTATATTTTTATTTCATATATATATATATATATGTGTGTGTGTGTGTGTGTGTGTGTGTGTGTGTGTGTGCGCGCGTGTGTGTGTGCGCGCGTGTGTGTGTGTGTGTGTGTGTGTTAAAATATAGTACTCGATATCAGCATATAAACGCAGTCGTCAGGACATTGCTTGACGACTGCGTTTAAGCAGGAAACAGACTGTCGCAGCTGGATGTTGAATTCAATGTACAATCATATATATATATTATTTATTTTAGGATACTAAAACAAAAACATGTTAAAAACATGTTGGAATTTGTCAAAGAATATTCTAACATCTCCATTGAAGCAATAAATATAATAATGAACTGTAGAAGATCTGTTTCCGTCCATAACAATGAACAGCGGGTTAAAAACTCTGATGATTACTTTGATATTTCAATGGGATTATTAGATTCTGCCGAGTCTTCTGACCGGGTGGGTTTATTTATCCTATATAACATTGGCGCTTATGATGATGTTAATGTTGATAATATAGAATTATAGTGAGATGGTGGTTTTATTGTAGCAAAAGTTCTATTAAACTTAAAGTTGATAAATTAAGAAAAATGATTCATAGAGAATTAAAAAGTTTAAATCCTAAGGTTAAGATAACTACTAATGGTAAATGAGCAGATTTTCTTGGTGTTACGTTAGATCTCGTTAATGATGAATTCCAACCTTTTATGAAGAATAATGCCAACCCAATTTATATTCTCCCCAATTCAAACCACCCTCCATCTCTATTCAAACATAAACCTTCGTCTATAAAACATAGGATTAGCAATTACTCATCTAACAAAAATATGTTTGATAAATATAGCGGTGTTTATAATACTGCTTTACAGAATAGTGGTTACAAGTTCGTTGAAATCAAGTATAGAAAATATGATGATAGTGGTCTAGAGAAAAGAAATAGAAATAGAAAGATGCTTTGGTACCCCTCACCCATTTAGCTAATTGATCAGTAAAAAGCTGGGCCAGAAGTTCTTCCATTTAACCTTTAAACATTTCCCTAAAAGTAACTTTCTTAGTAAAATATTTAACAGAAACACATTAAAACAAAGTTATAGCTGAACCGATAATCTTGAGAAGATAGTTAACACAATAATAAAATGTTAAACCAATGTAAAAATCTGGATCATAATGCACGTTCCGAGATAAATACTAGTGAAATTACTAACCAATGTAATTGTAGGAATCCTGACCAATGCCTATTACCAAACAAATGTATAATTAAATCTCTTGTTTATCTAAGTAAATTTCTACAATAGAGAATACGACCGTTGAAAATTCTATATTGTTAGTACTAAGAATTATTTTAAGTCTAGGTGGCATCAACATATCTTGTCCTTCACTAATAGTATTTAGAGTAATAACACATCACTTTTTAAATATTTTGGAGTTTAAATGATGCTAATAAAACTCCTAAGGTGAAATGGAAAATTTATAATATAGCTAGAACATGTAGATCTTTATATGAACCCTGTTTTCTGCGTTTCCATGAAAAATTGGAACTTATCAGATTTTCTGATAAAAACTCCTTATTAAATGAAAGAAGTGAATTAACTATAAATTGTAGACATAGTCTACCGTTTACCTTGAAATTTATTTAAACTTTGGAAATGGATAATACTTTTTCTTATATTTTTAGGAGAGGAACTGCGATGCAAGTTATATGGCTTTTTTCTATTTGTAAGATTAATTTAGATATAATATACTTCTGTATCCATCTCCTGTCAGTATTATTAACATCTTATATGGATATACTGGTATTTACTTAGTATTTTTAACATCTTGCATTGAATGGTTGGTATTATTAACATCTCATATGGATGCTCTTTATTGAACGGCTGCACATTAATTTGCCTATTAATTCTATACATTTAAATTATTTACTAGTTTCTTAAAGAGGCCTCATTTTTATCAACTACAAGAAATTTATGTAGGAAACTCACAAAACATATAACTAGCTAGCATTAGGTTAAATTACCTCCCTACTCCCCTTCGCTTTTATTTCTTGGGAAAAGTTGATTATCTGAATTGTATACACTTTACGAAAGGACATAACCATCTGTATCAATCTTGAAAATTGAGGAGGTATGTTGCTTTTGAAATTAAATTAATCGTTCACTCGCCAGTAATTTACAATCGCGCGAGGAGACGCATTGAAATACGTTGAAAGACGATCGCAATTGTGTAGTGATTTATAACATCTTTTTAATATCATAAAATAATTAAAATTTTGCCCTACTCTGTGTTGGACTCTCTTTTAAATTAAATGTTACGAATGTTGGAATTGTACTCTATTTGTTCTCATCTAACATAGATAGATAGATAGATAGATAGATAGATAGATAGATAGATAGATAGATAGATAGATAGATAGAATTTTTATTACTTAAAATGATATTATAGTGAATAATTCTTTTTTGAAATAGTGTCAAGTCTGTCGGTCACTGCATTCGATAAATATATTACTAAACTTATCGTCCTCCATGTTTTATATTTTCGTTACACAATTATTTTAGTATTTTTTTAGCGTTAGCTTCTTCAAATTTGCAGACAACGCTATTTCATTTTTCTTCATGTTATTTTGTCTGCATAAATACAGGTTATCCGATAAAATGTCCATACTTTTCATAGTAAATTTTCTGGAGAGACAAAACGTGTTGACATAAGAGGCTTTCTTCTTTTATCTTATATCTACATATATGTGTGTGTGTGTATATATAGAAGTATGTAAATAGAGATATTTTAAATATGTATATTTCTCTCTCTGATTCTTTCTCTCTGACTCTTTCTCCCTCTCTTTCTCTCTCTATCTCTCTCTCCATATATATATATATATATATATATATATATATATATATATACACATATATATATATATATATATATATATATATATATATATATATAGTCGTATTAGTGTATATGTATATTTATCTACATATATATGGTTGTGTGTCTATATATCCGTGTGTGAGTGCACATACAAAATTAGATAGATAGATAGATAGATAGATAGATTTAGCTTTGCATGTGTTCTTTTAAAAAAGCGACCAAGTTCCTGTCGAAAACAAAATGTCTGGTTGTTGTAAGTTCTCAAGTCTTTCCTCAGAGAAAATATTTTGAAATGTTTTCATCTTGAACGTAGAATAATTTTTCAACGTTTCACCGTATACAAACACTATCTATCTATCTATCTATCTAATGCTCTTCATTATCTATCTCTATATATGTATATATATATATATATATTTGTATCTATATCTATATATGCATAATGTCTACATATATATGTTTCTGTGTCGACATATGACAGTGAGTATATATATATATATATATATATATATATATATATATATATATATATATATGTATGTATGTGTGTGTGTGTGTGTGTGTGTGTATAAAACAATAAATAATACATATGAAAGAATAAAAAGATACAAGAGGAAAAACTATTCTTATTCAAAGTTAAGGATAGTTTTTCTTTCGTCTCTTTTTGTTCATTTTGTTCCTTTACAGATACATTCTGAGAAATATTTTACACACACACACCCACACACCCCCCACACACACATATATATATATATATATTATTTTATATTTAATTGGCAATCGTTCAAAATTATGTACACAATAAAAACAACTTATATAGATGGTATATACATTAATACTGATATATATATATATATATATATATATATATATATATATATATATATACATAGAGAGAGAGAGAAAGAGAGAGAGGGGAGACAGAGAGAGAGAAGGTGCATGTGTATGTATTTGAGTATATGTGCGTGTGTGTAACAGAACGAGAGCCAGCCAGACAAGCAAGTTTAAAGCGTCTATTTGTATGGATGTCTCAACAAAAATATAATATCATCTAACTGGACTATAAAAGACGAAGTAATGAAACATTCTTCAACAAGTAATATTGTTTTTTTACTGACTGACCAAAATATGGAAGCATTTCTCTTTGTATATTAAAATGTTGAATAAATTTTGCAACTTGTTCGCTTGCTCTAAACTTCCAAACGAATGCGATTTTAAAAAAAGGAATGTAATAATTGTTTTTATATGTCCGCTTTTTATACAGTGAATCGATTCACAATTAAGTTTTTCTTCTGTCTAGTAAACGAGTGCGCCATGACATTAAAACTTTTCTATGTCTACATTTATAGACTCAAATATAAAGACAGAATAGTTCTTTATGTGTGTCCCTATAGACAACTTTGTGACGAATTTCGGTCATTTAAATCCATCAGGCGCTGTTGTTAAAAGCAAGCAGAAAGATATGAGTTTTTAAAAATATGTGGAATAATGAAAATATTGAACAGAAGATAAAATACTTTGTCGACCAAAAATTATTAGCCAACAATGTTGCATTGTGTAAGCAGTACAGAAAGTCCTAGTATAATATTATAGTTTTTAATAAAGTCTCTTTTGTTCTAACAGACGTTCTTCTTCTTCTCTTATGTACTGCATACTTTCAGGATGTAAGCGATCAAGCTCTCCTTTGTTGTTTCTTAGTATTTTTTTACGTCTACTCCTTGTTCTGTCATCGAATTACGCAAGCACGTTCGATAGGTTACTCTCTGATTCCCTAACTCCCTCTGCTTTCAAAATGTTTTGTGATTGTCAAATTTTCCAGGGCTTCTTTTCTCACTGAGTCCCAGAAGTTTCAACTCCCTCTCTCTGATTTTATATATGGGAAAACGATTTGTAAATTTGCATATATCAAAAACAATTTTAAGGGAATCAATGACTAAGCGGAAAACGTTTTTCCTGTGACGGGTTTTGTCCTTTTAAGACTTCTCCGTGCTAAAGTGATGTTTTCGTTGATGTGACTACGCATGCGCAGAAAGAAGTGGCGACGCTTAGAATTTTAATTTTAATATTTTTTATATACATTGTTATATAGAGCCTATACATTCAGTATCTTTTTTTTTCTTTGTGTCCATGTTTTTTATCGCTTTTGTTATTAAATATCCCTCACTGTAATAAATGCCAAGAAGGTTTGATTTTATGTATGATTTTGCTTTTTGACCCTATTTTCATTACGACTTCCATTTTGCTTACATGCTCCGTCTATAGTATTCTCAGCATCCTCCTATAGAATAACTCTCTTTTGCTTCAAATTGCACTATGTCTGTTAAGTAATTATTCAGATTTTTCTGGCATATAGGAAGACTTATATTACATAGTAGTTCAGCACCCTTCTAATGAAATTTTCCGGCTTCTTAATACTTTGTTTAGATTTTGGAATCTCATCCGAAGTTAATTTTTTGTTCGAAATCCTGGAAATTTAGATCAAACAAGTGCGCAAATTTAAATGTCTCGGAAGTGTTTTAACAGGAGACGGAAAGAGCCTGTAATAGGATAGCCAAGGAAGTAGTCCAAAAGCTAAGCAGTCAGTTATGTGCCATGCGTGGCTGATTTTTTCCAGCAGTAGGTTGCCATTTCTTTCTGCGGTAGACCAGTTGCTATCTAAGGCTATAGAACCCGGCTGTCCTGCTACTTACCCATAGCAGGGTAGAGAAGAAGATTCATACCATTCCAAAGGGTATTAGCACGTAAGTGAATGTAATGGTTTTGACTGGAATTCGAACTCGGCTCTCCGATACCTCAATTTGAGCCATTACTCAACTATGTCTCCATAAAATTGAGAAATAGGAAGATTTCACTAGAAACAAGGAAAGTAATTTTAAACTGCTCATTGATATCTGTCCCCCTGCATGGCAGGACGATCTCCTCAAATATGAAACTGAGACTTGAAGCAACAGAAATGTTGTTCTACAGAAGGATGCTGAGGATACCGTGGACCGAACATGTGAGTAACGATGAAGTTTTGTAAAAAATGAAAAACAAAAAAGGAAACTAATATTTAATATCAGGAGGAGATAGTTGAGGAAGGAGGACTTGGAAAATCTGATACTCACGGGACATATAGTGGGATAGAGGAAAACAACGTATGAGATACTTGATAAGTTTGAGTATATGGATGGCCCAACTGGGCTTGGGAGAAATAGTAGAAGGACAATGTTTATTAAGAGCTACAAGAGACAGGAAATCGTGGAGAGTCATGATCGCCTACGCCCTAAAGGGGCACGATACATGAAGAAGAACCCTAGAAATGTTCTTATGTAAAGATGTTTTAAACTGCGTGAAATAATAAAAAAAACATTTCAGAAACTCGAGAAAAATGACGATATCTTAACAGTTAATTTTTGTTAAAATCTTATGAATAAAGACCGAAATCCTTGAAGCTATCAGAAATCACATTGGGGAGACAGCTAGAAATCTCTAAAATTTATCACTCTAAGTGGAATTTTATCAAAGAGGAGAAATTTCAAAAAACGAAAAATCTTTCACCCTGAAATAGAATTCAGATTTGTTTGATGGTGGCTCAGATGGGAGAGTCTGATTTCGATTGACTGGTTATTTTGACTGGTTAGCATTATCTGTTCGATGAATTTTAAATTGTGTACATTTTGTAAACAACAGTTTCTTTTCATAGACAGTATCTGTAGGGACTGAGAATTGAAATATAAACGAGAAAAAAAAATGGCTGACATATTTCCTGCTGATTTCATATTTTTAAGCTACTACTGAGTGCATTTACCTGTGGTGATTATATACGAATCGACTCTGTTATTTCTAATAAAGTAAATTATTGAGTCTTTTTAATAAGCTTAAACCTAAGCTTTCCCATAATTTTAAGGTGATGAGAAGAGTACTTTTGATATATGAGGTATGTGCAAATCTGTTCTAATTTGTTATTATTTTGTTTAAGAATATGTCTCTTCAGAATAGGGGTGATCATGGTTATCGACCGATTCCTTCTCTTTCTTATCTGTCAATTGCTATGATTCTTGGAAATGATAGTGAAATGGCTTTCCGTTTCCTCACCCCCAGTTTTGAATTTAGAAAAGTCCTTGTTGTAGACTGACTACCGTCCAATGCTAGAGAGGTCAGTCTACCCTGTTATTTAACCTATACTTACAGGTCACGTCCCTTCAGAAGATAGGCGATCATAGTTTTCTACAGATTCCTTTGCTTTATTATCTTTGAATTGCCTTACATTCTTGGGAAGAAAAGTGAAGTGGTTTCTCGTTGCCGTCTCCACATTCTTGTTCTTCATTATCTGTAAATTACCGTGAATTCTTGGAAAAATAGTCGAGTGGTTTCCCGTTACCTTCTTCATAGTTTCGAATTCAGAATTTTCTTTCTTTTAGATTGGTTACACTCAGCTAGCAAGCCCACTATTATTTAACCATATACCAGACAGGTTATTTTAAAGTTGGGAAATGTAGGGTTATTCCCATCATTGATTTTACATTTACATTACGTTTAGAATTAGTGACGCCACCAAACGTGAGAATTTGAAAATTAAACAAACCAAATGCTTCAACGTAATAGCTTCCTTGATATACAAACAGAACCTGTGAATAAACATATACCAAAGTTTTATAGCATTTTACTCTGACTACTCGTCTACTGACGCATTATACAGGGTGCTTTTCATACCTCCTAGAATTTAAGGGGAGCTAGCTGATTACAGGGTGCTTTTTATACCTCCTAGAATTTAAGGGGAGGTAACTGAGTACAGGGTGATTTTTATACCGCCTAGATCTTAAGGGGATGTGAATGATGATTTATCAGTACATTTCTGTTCAGCAAAAAAGAATTCATGTTGAGTGTACTTTGAAAGATTTGCGTACTCAAGTCAAATTACCAGTACTGAAAGGAAAAATAGAGACTATATGTAATTTTCTAAAATTAAAAATTCCTCACATCAGCAAAAATATCTGGGCAGCAGAAATTATGAAAAAAAAAAAGAAATATTTCCCGCATTCAAATTTACCATAGAATAACTAAATTTTTTTTCACGACAGTTTATATTTAGTAACAAATCTAGAGTTTCAAATTGATATCTCAGCAACAAAAGGACTTACGGTACTAAAGTTTTGAAACACTGTAAGACCACCGAAGTTAAGCAACATTGTGTCTGGTTAATATCTAGAGAGGGGTCCCGCTTTGGTATACCAGGTGTTGTAAGCTCGGTGGGCGCGGGTTGTAATGGATAATGGCTCGGAAGCCGAGTCCCAATTCCATTCCAATTCGTTACTTACGTGCAATAGAATCCACTTTTTCTCTCCCAGCTATGGATTAATTAGTAAGAGTTTTATCACTAACTTACACTAAATTATTTTTTTTGTTTTAGATATCTTGCTATAAGTTGATAATCTGCGGGTAAAGAATCAAGTCAATCAAACAACCACAAAAGCAACTGCACCAATTGGAAGTGGTGCGTGGGCACGCCCCCGCCTGCCTGTGAGTGAATCAATCCATACATTGGTAAAGACACAGATTCGGGCCTGTTCAAAGAACATTTGTACGAAAGTAAACGAAACAAATCCGGCCGGAATTCGAACTCGATTTGCAGCTTACCATTTTACTTGCCGATAACCGTTAGGTTGCCCATTTGTTTTCAAAAACACAGAGTCTTTTGGAACATCTGTACATATGTTAACATTTTACCTTCAAGTGATGACATTTTGATATAACACCCAATTGATATAAAATCCATTTGATTGGAACTGCACTGAAGTTATGATAATTAGAATAACTTCACTTGTAAATAAATCTGTATTTAATTCCCTCAGCAGTAATATACCGTTTGGACGGCAAGTGGCTTTTCACACAATGATTGTCAGAAAGATGGATATTCACAGAATTCTTTTCAGAAAAGTGATAAGTGATGAATGTAATGTTTTTCTAGGACCAGGGCTGAATCCTAATCTGGTCAGATTCAGATACCCAATACGTCTTCTCCTCAGATGAATAATAATAAAATTACAGATAACACTGAACTAACGCTACGAACACGCACTCTCTCAATTGAGAACCAAGACTTACACAAATCTCTCTTATTCTGTTATACTCTGGTGTATGAGATGCTTACAAGATTATGCTTTCCAAGCAAGCTATCTTCTTACAATTATCTGTTGTTACTCGAGAATTTCGGATGTTGTATAAGTGATGAATGTAATGTTTTTCTAGGACCAGGGCTGAATCCTAATCTGGTCAGAATCAGATACTCAATACGTCTTCTCCTCAGATGAATAATAATAAAATTATAGATAACACTGAACTAACGCTACGAACACGCACTCTTTCAATTGAGAACCAAGACTTACACAAATCTCTCTTATTCTGTTATACTCTGGTGTATGCGATACTTACAAGATTATGCTTTCCAAGCAAGCTATCTTCTTACAATTATCGGTTGTTACTCGAAAATTTCGGATGTTGTATAAGTAAAAAAGAAAAAGAGGAATCACTGATTTTAACTCTTGTTAAGAGGACTTTTTTTTTTCGTAGCTTGTCTAACGCATACAGAACAGATAAAATATTCGTGATGTAAATGTCTTTGATTTTATTTTTTATCATGTATAATCTTTGCTCCATCTTCTTTTATATTTCGCTTTACACATTGCCCGATGTAAAAACTGTTCAAAATAGCATTGTTTTCTGGAAAGTGGTTTAAATGTGACCCTAAAATCGGAAGACACACATTAGAATAGATAATGATGCCTTCCAAAATTTAAACTATATATTAAGAAACTTTGTCAAAAACAAGGAAACTACTTCTGAACTGCTAGGCAATATCAAACCTCTGATATGGCAGTGAATGTTGGACAATGTCCCCACAGCTGAAACCGAGATTTTAGATAACAAGGATATCCCTCTACAGAAGTATCCGGAGAATAAAATCGACGGAACATTTTAACAAAAAATAAGTAAGGAAATTGGACACAAAAAAAGGATACTTAAAAAGAATTGAGATTTCTCTGATGCATAATAAAAGAGGTTTTTGGATAATTTGACACTGACAGAATATACTGAAGGCAGGAAGGGCAACGGAAAATCGCGTTTAATCCACCTAACTTGAAAAAATGGATGGCAGGAAGGGACAATCATGATCGCCCACAATCCCAAGGAACATTCTCAGGGGAATCTTAAAATAACAATTGATCATTCAATAGACGTAATAATTTGTCCATGAAAGGGTTTGACTCCCCTAGGTCTAACCTTCACGGCTAAGACCCGCCCTGATACAATATAGCAAACCACCTACATTCTCTCCGTATTCCATCGGTGAGAATTACGTTCAACTTGAATAGCTTCTTTCCAAGAACAGTCTCAGAAGTGGAGGCTTCCCTAATCACTATAATCTTTGCCTATATAAGTCTAGAATTAACTGTTGTGTTCCCTTCCTATCTATATAAATTATCCCTTACGTAATCCTCTAGCTCGAGTGACCTCCGGGACTTGTACAGAGGGAACCTCACTCAGGAGCGATTCCGTCAGAGTCGCAACTGAGAAAAATTATACTGAGAGCTGCCTAGCCCTGGGGAACAGCTACCTGAGGCCGCTCCCTCTCATTGCACGAGAGAGAGGGCCAGCACAACCAACGGTTGCGGGGGCTGTGGGCAATTTTTGTTCCTGGTCCGGGTGTATGCGCTCAGGTCCCCACCTTAAAAAAGACCTTGTATCACAACTCGTCTTATTGGGGAGACAGAGTAAATACCTAGTTAAACATGCGTAGGAATATAATCCAAGTGAATGTTGATATTAGAAAATATTAACACTGATCCACAGAAAGAGCTCGATGTATTTATTAAAACAGAGCATATAAAAATTACATACACAGTAATTAAAAACTACTCCATGGTGATGATAATTTCACCTTAAGATGAAAATGATCATCACCATGGAGTAGTTTTTAATTCCTGTGTATGTAATTCACACACACACACACACACACACATACACACACAATAACACACACAATAACACACACAATAACACACACACAAACACACACACACACACACACATATATATATATATATATATATATATATATATATATATATATATATAAAATTGTATTTTTAATATTTTCACCTAGCGTGTCTCTGAAACATTTGCGAATTCTTTTAAGCAGCCATTCCTACATCGCATAATAAATAATGGATATTATTCCATTGAATCAATAGCTTCATCTACCGCAAGGAAAGTTGGTTCTCATTGAATCAATAGCTTCATCTATCGCAAGTAAATTTGCTTCTCTGTGTCGCACAAGAAAGTTTCTCTCGCCCGAGTCCATCCTTCAAATCTATAAATCAACCATTCGACCTTGCATGGAATATTGCTGTCATATATGGTCTGGGACCCCTGCTATTGGTCTTAGGGTCCTCTAGAAAATCTAGTGATGGATATGCAATGTGGCTGGCCCTGATCTGGCATTTCGTTTACAGTCGCTCTCTCACAGACTTGCTATCGCCCCCCTCTGTCTTTTCGACAAATACTTTCACGGTAACTCCGACGACGACCTATATTCACTAGTTCTCAAACTGCATGAATTTAAACGTGCCAGTAGGTCGGCATCTTTCTCACAACCTTTCACTGTCGAAACGGTTAAATGTAGCCGTCTCTTCTACTCTAATAGCTTCATGTCTCGCACTTCCCGTCTGTGGAACTCCCTTCCTGTTACTTGCCTGATAGCTATAATCTCCAAATATTCAGATGCAATGACAGTCGACATCTCCAGATGCCTTAATCTATTCCCCGTCCTTCTCTTCATCCTTTTCCATTTCATGCCTCTTTTCTCTTGCTTCCACCATCTGTAACACTTGCGTGCTAGTGGCACTCCAATCTTGCTTGGGGTGAAAAGTTTAAAAAGGAAATTATGAACAGGTTGTTATTATTATAAAATCTTTTAATATTTATAAGTGTGCCATTCGTTCGTGCATCGAATATTACTGCCACAGCTGTTAGAAACCATCAACGTTATCGGTCCCTACATGGCATCTCGGCTTCAGTCGCTCTCTCACCGCCGTAACGTAACTTCCCTTTGCCTCTTCTATAAATATTTTCAAGGCAATTTTTCTGAGGAGATTTACTTGTTGGTACCGCGACTTCTCGGATTTAAGCGCAGTACTGGATTGGCAGCTAGATCTCATAATTTCACTCTTGAAATTGCTAGTTGTAACCGTAAGTTCTATGCTCATAATGCGTTCTCTCGCATTCTCTCGCTTGTGTAATTCTCTTCTGGCTTCCTGTCTTCCTATAAAATACTGTCTAATAAAATTTCTATTCAATGTCAGTTGTTATCTTCTGTCTCCTTGAACCTTTGTTCTTTTATTGTTCTCTCTGTTTCTTTCACTCTCAGTAACCCGTTCTATCCTAGTACCTTTCATTCCTATCCTTGTTATTTTAATAGGTATGCTTTTTTGAGTAGTCAGCCCTGTGTTTAATGTTTTGTTTTTGAACATTGAAATTGAAGTGTACGGGCCAAGGATCATCAAATATCTTATTATAGAAAATATACATCACAGCAGGGGTTAAACCTGTATACCCTTTTTACCTTACGGCAACAATCTTGAAGTAAGGCTTACTTATACCGTTTCAGCCTCCGAAGCTGAAACGATATCTAGTACTGTTGCTATTGTTTGTTTAGCGGCATACTAACATCTTACGGCTTATTTAATGCCGAAATTTATTTTTCTTGGGATTTAATTTACTTTACAAAAATATATTACTCAGAATTGGTTATGAAAATGTATTTTTATACTTTCGTAGTGTTTTGACCCCAGTTTGGGGGTAAACTATTTCCTCATAAATAGGCGTCTTGACAGATGACGGTAAGTGCGACACTGAGACCCTTAGATGTATTGGGATGGCCAAGGGCGCGTTCCAAAATCTGGGCAGAGTATTGCGAGACAGGATCATATCTTTGGTAACAAAGAAAAGTATACTGACGTCTGTCCTTTACGGCAGCGAATGTTAGACGATTTCCTCAAAGATGAAGAAGAGACTCGAGGCGACAGAGACGTGGTTCTACAGAACGTGTGAACAACGATGAGGTCTTAGAGAGGTTGCAAGCAATGAGACCTATACTTAATATCAGGAAGAGGCAGCTGAAGTTTCTGGGACACATAATGAAGAAGGGGGGCCCGGAGAATTTGATACTCACGGGTCGAATAGGGGGAAAGAGAGACAAAGGAAAACAACGCATGACATACCTAGCGGTTTAAGGAATTGGATGAGAGAACGTGTTCTGCGGGAGGAAACAGAGGAAGGAACTTGTTGAGAGCTTCAAGAGATAGAGGGAGGTGGAGAGCCATGATCGCCTACGTCCTGAAAGGGCATGGCACATAACAAGAAAGAAGCAGGTGAAAGGATATCAGTTTCAATGTTTGAATTAAAGAAAAAAATTATGGATGTCTACTCAAACCCGTGCTTAAACTAAAAATAATTACGAGAAAGTAATTTTGGATTAAGAAATAAATCCACTGTTTATAAATTATATATTTTTTATTAGATTAATATTATATTTAAAATGAATAAAGGTCAACATGTTGGTATCAACAATACCGAAATTTTATTGCTTTGTGAGCAGAAAGTGTCAACCAGATATGATTTTACAGTTGTATTAATTTCATTAATGATGGAAATAATTTGTATCTTATATTGTGTAAGTCAATTACGTAGTTGTGCATTCACCAATCCTCGGCTTCATGATGACAAAGACATTTCAAATATTGTTTTTATGGTTTAATCTCTTCTTTTGTCAATTTTCTTAATTCTGTGACCAATATTACATACTGCGAACATGATATTGTGGTCGCAGGGTCGCTGTACGGCTGAGTACCTGGCCAATTATCTACAGATATCTGGATTGAAAGTCGGCGATATATTCATTCATACGTAGCGGGTCTTGGGTAAGTAAATACATTCCTGACTAAGCCAAACTACAGCCAATCTTCTCCAAAATAAATGCTCATATTGGTCGCAGACACGTGGCTGCTGATTCCATTGGACGAAGTCTCTAACCTGTTTATTGACTTCAGACTAGGAATTCCTCCACCCAGCGATGCCGTGCCATCAACGTATTGGCTACATGCATAGCTATGGAGCTGAGTATACCCCACTGTGTCAGATGTTCGTAGACCCTAGAAGACGGTTCATCCACTAATTGACAGGTCTTGCTTTTAATCCCGCTGAGTGTCGAGCCATCCTCATCAACAGGAAAGCCTAGCGGTGAAACCGCTTTAGCCGCCGATGACTCGACCATGCGACTGCAAATGTTGAGTTACGTGGTACCAGTAGCACTCGTAAAATGACCTGAACAGGTCAAAGATTACACGCAAAGATTCCTTACTTAAAACATAAGACTGAGAATTATTATACGCATATTATATCCATGTCATCATCTAAAGACAAAGCTAAATTGAGATAATTAGTAAGACAGTTTAAAAAATCTTTATTATTAATTAAATATCAGATGATTTTTATTTATTATTGATTAAATATCAGATGATTGTAAAAAAAATATTTCTGCAAGCCAGACTAAGGTAAATACGAACGAATAATCTTTTTCGTGCAAATATCAGCTAAAAGAACTTTTGTATCGTTTTTGCATGTATAAGAATTAAAAGATACACCAAATTGTGTTTTTTGCCAGAGGATACTTTATACAATAGGTTACACAGTGCAAATGTTGAGAAGTTGTCTCGATCACTTTTCAAGAAAGAGAGAAGAAAAAAAAGTAAACAAAAAATCCCCTCATGAAACAGAAAGTGTACTTAGCGACCAGATACACTTAATGGCGCCAGAATCGGTGCGGATGCTCACAATGCAGGGAAACAAAATAACAAACAATTCCAAAAATTGCGACAAAATTATTAGGAAAAGAAAAAATTTCCAATAAAAATCTATTGTTGTCAAACTTGAAAACACTTGTGATACAAAGCCCTATTTCGTGCAACGTAGAAGTGCGTGCGTCTGCCATCGAAATGAGTCGGGCGTCATTCAAAACCACCTGGTAGAACGTTATAGCGTGGACGCTGCGTCCCAGACTCAAACCGAAAACTATGAGTCTTTCATCGGTCTCTGACAGAGCGACTGTGATACGGTCAGGGATAGAGAAGTCACGAGATGATACGAAATTAGGACGGCAATGAAATAGGTAGCCAACTACACGAATGATAGGGGTTGAAAATTTGGAATTAACAGGAATGTTTCCTATTCAGCAAAAGAATCAGAAAAGACGTATCGATAATTTGCATATCTTCAGTGACAACCAACTTTAAAAGAACACTTCTGTTTACAACTTTATTATAAATATTCTTTCATCCTTGCTCAACACTGAAAAGTTCTCAACCTGACCAATTCTCCTAAATCCCTATTATGATACTTGAAAAATCTTTAAAATACTGAAATGGGATCGTGCTGAGAATATTTCAATACACCCACGTTAATAGATATCAGTCAGTTAAATGCCGTACGTGATACACGTTTGGGTGGCCATATCTCTTTTGAATCATGACTGATGAGACAGATTTTCACACAGTAGTTTGCCGTTTCTTTCTGTAGTAGACTGGTTGCAAACCCTGGCCAGTGTGATCAGCTATCGAACCACTAGATTGTGGAGAAAAAAAATGATGGATTCAGAAAGGGAATTCTGTGTAAATGAATGTAATGAACTCGACTGGAAAACCAAACTGAGATCTCTAATTTCTCATTCCAAGCTGCTGTCCATTCCAGTACAAATATATAATTTCGGCTTAAGCTTTTATACTTGATCAGGTGCTAATTTCCTATTCAAAGCTAAAAGCCAGTTCGAACCTTACTGAATGGTACATTGTTTTATTGACACTCAAATGCATAGGCCAGTAGATGTAATTCCCAATTGAAAAAAAAAATCAAAACAATACATAAAAAACATGTCGACTACTCAAAGAAAATATAACGTTTAAAATAATAAAACACACACCACACACAAACATGCGCATATATATATATATATATATATATATATATATATATATATATATATATATATATATATAGGGGTTGGACAAAATAATTGGAACAGGTTCAAATTCCACTCCTATATTTCAAAGACCTATTATATTAAAAACTTTAACTAAAACTTTGTAATTGCAGGTTATATCTATTGTAAATACGTTTATTTATCTAATTTACTCTCTTTGTCTTATTTATTTTTAGAATTTAGTAAGATTTAAGCTAAATGCATGACCTCTCCGAGTTCGAAAAAGGTCAAATTGTTGGAGCTCGCATGGCAGGAGCCTCGATCACTAAGGTTTTTCAAGAGCTACCATATCAAGGACTATGACGCAATTCGATAAACATGGCAAAACCTCTAGCAACCGTAGCAATTCGGGCCGGACTTGCAAACGTACTGACAGAGACTGACCTGCATTGAAACGCAATGTG
>OZ038481.1:54940414-54987914 GCA_964036315.1 Acanthosepion esculentum
ATTTTGCAGATGGGAACTTATTAGTGATATCCAATAATAAACTAATTAACAACGATGCCTAATAGCAGGAATCATTATTGTTTGTTATTGATTAGAAATCAGAGGAAATGTACCGCAATAAATTAATCAGGAAATGAATCCAACATTTTTAAAAAAAAATATTTGAGGAGCAAAATGAATGACACTGAGAAAAACAATAATTTTGATAATATTTAAAAAATACTATTCCATCACTTTTATCATATTTACGAGATTGGGCTGAAAAGCTCATAGGCTGACTATGACGGAGTGATGCTCGAGTTGTGAAATCTAGCATGCATTAATTTCAACTCTTCTTATTAAAAACTGCATTCTTTTTGCCAAGTACGAAGGAGGGCTGAAAATTTCATAGGCTAATTATGAAGGAGTGATGTTAGAGTAGTGACATCTTGCATGCATTAATTTCAACTCTTCTTATTAGAAACTGCATTCTTTTTGCCAAGTACGAAGGAGGGCTGAAAATTTCATAGGTTAATTATGAAGGAGTGATGTTAGAGTAGTGACATCTTGCATGCATTAATTTCAACTCTTCTTATTAAAAACTGCATTCTTTTTGCCAAGTACGAAGGAGGGCTGAAAATTTCATAGGCTAATTAAGAAGGAGTGATGTTAGAGTAGTGACATCTTGCATGCATTAATTTCAACTCTTCTTATTAAAAACTGCATTCTTTTTGCCAAGTACGAAGGAGGGCTGAAAATTTCATAGGCTAATTATGAAGGAGTGATGTTAGAGTAGTGACATCTTGCATGCATTAATTTCAACTCTTCTTATTAGAAACTGCATTCTTTTTGCCAAGTACGAAGGAGGGCTGAAAATTTCATAGGCTAATTATGAAGGAGTGATGTTAGAGTAGTGACATCTTGCATGCATTAATTTCAACTCTTCTTATTAAAAACTGCATTCTTTTTGCCAAGTACGAAGGAGGGCTGAAAATTTCATAGGCTAATTATGAAGGAGTGATGTTAGAGTAGTGACATCTTGCATGCATTAATTTCAACTCTTCTTATTAAAAACTGCATTCTTTTTGCCAAGTACGAAGGAGGGCTGAAAATTTCATAGGCTAATTATGAAGGAGTGGTGTTAGAGTAGTGACATCTTGCATGCATTAATTTCAACTCTTCTTATTAAAAACTGCATTCTTTTTGCCAAGTACGAAGGTGGGCTGAAAATTTCATAGGCTAATTATGAAGGAGTGATGTTAGAGTAGTGACATCTTGCATGCATTAATTTCAACTCTTCTTATTAAAAACTGCATTCTTTTTGCCAAGTACGAAGGAGGGCTGAAAATTTCATAGGCTAATTATGAAGGAGTGATGTTAGAGTAGTGACATCTTGCATGCATTAATTTCAACTCTTCTTATTAAAAACTGCATTCTTTTTGTCAAGTACGAAGGAGGGCTAAAAATTTCATAGGCTAATTATGAAGGAGTGATGTTAGAGTAGTGACATCTTGCATGCATTAATTTCAACTCTTCTTATTAGAAACTGCATTCTTTTTGCCAAGTACGAAGGAGGGCTGAAAATTTCATAGGCTAATTAAGAAGGAGTGATGTTAGAGTAGTGACATCTTGCATGCATTAATTTCAACTCTTCTTATTAAAAACTGCATTCTTTTTGCCAAGCACGAAGGAGGGCTGAAAATTTCATAGGCT
This sequence comes from Acanthosepion esculentum, assembly GCA_964036315.1. NCBI lineage: Eukaryota > Metazoa > Mollusca > Cephalopoda > Sepiida > Sepiidae > Acanthosepion > Acanthosepion esculentum. The sequence continues at coordinate 54,942,107 of OZ038481.1, forward strand.
AATTATGAAGGAGTGATGTTAGAGTAGTGACATCTTGCATGCATTAATTTCAACTCTTCTTATTAGAAACTGCATTCTTTTTGCCAAGTACGAAGGAGGGCTGAAAATTTCATAGGCTAATTAAGAAGGAGTGATGTTAGAGTAGTGACATCTTGCATGCATTAATTTCAACTCTTCTTATTAAAAACTGCATTCTTTTTGCTAAGTACGAAGGAGGGCTGAAAATTTCATAGGCTAATTATGAAGGAGTGATGTTAGAGTAGTGACATCTTGCATGCATTAATTTCAACTCTTCTTATTAAAAACTGCATTCTTTTTGCCAACTACGAAGGAGGGCTGAAAATTTCATAGGCTAATTATGAAGGAGTGATGTTAGAGTAGTGACATCTTGCATGCATTAATTTCAACTCTTCTTATTAGAAACTGCATTCTTTTTGCCAAGTACGAAGGAGGGCTGAAAATTTCATAGGCTAATTATGAAGGAGTGATGTTAGAGTAGTGACATCTTGCATGCATTAATTTCAACTCTTCTTATTAAAAACTGCATTCTTTTTGCCAAGTACGAAGGAGGGCTGAAAATTTCATAGGCTAATTAAGAAGGAGTGATGTTTGAGTAGTGACATCTTGCATGCATTAATTTCAACTCTTCTTATTAAAAACTGCATTCTTTTTGCCAAGTACGAAGGAGGGCTGAAAATTTCATAGGCTAATTATGAAGGAGTGATGTTAGAGTAGTGACATCTTGCATGCATTAATTTCAACTCTTCTTATTAAAAACTGCATTCTTTTTGCCAAGTACGAAGGAGGGCTGAAAATTTCATAGGCTAATTATGAAGGAGTGATGTTAGAGTAGTGACATCTTGCATGCATTAATTTCAACTCTTCTTATTAAAAGCTGCATTCTTTTTGCCAAGTACGAAGGAGGGCTGAAAATTTCATAGGCTAATTATGAAGGAGTGATGTTAGAGTAGTGACATCTTGCATGCATTAATTTCAACTCTTCTTATTAAAAACTGCATTCTTTTTGCCAAGTACGAAGGAGGGCTGAAAATTTCATAGGCTAATTATGAAGGAGTGATGTTAGAGTAGTGAAATCTTGCATGCATTAATTTCAACTCTTCTTATTAAAAACTGCATTCTTTTTGCCAAGTACGAAGGAGGGCTGAAAATTTCATAGGCTAATTATGAAGGAGTGATGTTAGAGTAGTGACATCTTGCATGCATTAATTTCAACTCTTCTTATTAAAAACTGCATTCTTTTTGCCAAGTACGAAGGAGGGCTGAAAATTTCATAGGCTAATTAAGAAGGAGTGATGTTAGAGTAGTGACATCTTGCATGCATTAATTTCAACTCTTCTTATTAAAAACTGCATTCTTTTTGCCAAGTACGAAGGAGGGCTGAAAATTTCATAGGCTAATTATGAAGGAGTGATGTTAGAGCAGTGACATCTTGCATGCATTAATTTCAACTCTTTTTATTAAAAACTGCATTCTTTTTGCCAAGTACGAAGGAGGGCTGAAAATTTCATAGGCTAATTATGAAGGAATGATGTTAGAGTAGTGACATCTTGCATGCATTAATTTCAACTCTTCTTATTAAAAACTGCATTCTTTTTGCCAAGTACGAAGGAGGGCTGAAAATTTCATAGGCTAATTATGAAGGAGTGATGTTAGAGTAGTGACATCTTGCATGCATTAATTTCAACTCTTCTTATTAAAAACTGCATTCTTTTTGCCAAGTACGAAGGAGGGCTGAAAATTTCATAGGCTAATTATGAAGGAGTGATGTTAGAGTAGTGACATCTTGCATGCATTAATTTCAACTCTTCTTATTAAAAACTGCATTCTTTTTGCCAAGTACGAAGGAGGGCTGAAAATTTAATAGGCTAATTATGAAGGAGTGATGTTAGAGTAGTGACATCTTGCATGCATTAATTTCAACTCTTCTTATTAAAAACTGCATTCTTTTTGCCAAGTACGAAGGAGGGCTGAAAATTTCATAGGCTAATTATGAAGGAGTGATGTTAGAGTAGTGACATCTTGCATGCATTAATTTCAACTCTTCTTATTAATAATTGCAATCTGTATTTCCAGGTAAACTGATATCTGACTGTTCAAAGACTTCAAAAGTAACTAGTAGGGACTTTTCTTAAAAATGGACAAGTCTTGTCATCGGGATGTTATGAATTACGTGCAGAAAAGGTGTTTAGCACCCAAGGACATTTATGCTGTTACGGAAAAATCAGGGGATGACGCTCCAGCATTATCAACAGTGCAAAAGTGGGCAGCTGAGGGGGACTCTTGAAGATGGCGCAATGTTTGGACGTCCTGCAACTGCCACTACCGATGAAATCATTGACCGGAGATTGACTATAAATTAAATAGTCAATGCTATTTACATATCCCCTGAGACTGTTTAGAATATTTTGCATGATGAATTTGGCATGACGAAGTTTTCTGCATGGTTTCGGCCACGTCTTCTGACAGCGGATGAAAAGCGCACCAGGCTGACATTATTTGAGGCAGATCCAGCTTGTTTTACTTAAACTTTACCTAACCCAGGATGAGTGTTGAGTTCATCACTTTGTACCAGAGACAATCCATGCAATGAAAAAACGCCTCTTCACCTGCTCCAAAGAAGGCCAAAGTATTTTCATCTACAAGGAACTTTAATTTTAGGATGCAGAAGGCATTGTGTTTATTAACTGTATTCAAAAGGGTCGCAGCATCAGTGGAGAGTACAATGTCAACTTGCGGGGGCAATTACGAAACGTTATCAAGACAAAACGCGAAGGAAAACTGACGAAAGTAGTTGTTTTTTATCAGGACAATGCTCCAGCACGCAAGTCCTTGGTTTCAATGGCTGCTGTGTGTGACGATGGCTTTGAACTTGTTGATCATCTTCCCCATTCTCCAGATTTGACTATCATCTGTTCCCCAACATGGAAAAACACTTTAGCGCAGTGATGATAACGTTATATCTGTTGTTGTTATTGATTTTTTGACCAACAGGATTACTAATCATCTTTGAAAGTCAGATGTAAATTCATATTGAAAGAAACAATGCAGCTATTGATAAGAAGAGTTGAAATTAATGCATGCAAGATTTCACAGCTCGGGCATCACTTCTTTGCATTCAGCCTATGAACTTTTCAGCCCACCCTCGTACCTGGGAAGAAGCAATGTAGTTATTAATAAGTGTTGAAATTAATGCATGTAAGATTTCACAGCTCAAGCATCAATCTTTCACTGTTCCTCTATAAACTTTTCAGCCCACCCTCGTATTTTCTTAAATGTCCCGCACATTACTTCATGAATTATGACGAAAACTACTATTGTCATTAATCGAGGGACATGTTTTAAAAGTCTATTGCCGGTTTTTTGGTAGGCTATGGAGAATAAAAATAAGCAATAATTCTTTCTCCGCATGTATCATCCTAAGTCCGAGGTTGATCTTCTGTATGTATCCAGATCCAAAAGGAGCAGAGGTTTAGTTCAACTAGAAACGTCTTATAAAATTGAAACAATCGGTTTTAAAACATACTTGGAAACAACATTTAACTGCATGATGATCTGTGTCAAAGAATATGAAAGAAATAAGAAACTTCATTCAGTAATGAATGAAGCTAACATATTCAAAATGGAAGTTTAAGTGGATGAAGAAAAGCGAGGAAACCACAATTCGCCTAATGCAGCGTCAAAGAACCTAAAAAACACAAAAGCAAATAAAATGGGCCAAATGCAAAAACAATGGCAAGATAAACCTCTTCATGCCCAATACCCTCCCCGTGCCATACTAACGGGTGTAAACAAACCCCATGTCCATCAATGGTTGCGTAGTACAAGATTCTTGCTATACTAGAAATTACTAAGCAAACATACTGAAAAATTGTTTAAAACCGAAATGTTTATTCTGTCATGAATATCCAGAAACAAATGACTATCTTTTATCAGGCTGCATGGAATTAGTATCCACCGAATAGAAAAGGGATGGAAACTGCAATAATTTGGTATGAACACCATCCACACCCACCTATAAACGTAGGACCTGTCACAATTTTATGACATAGGCAGAACAATCAAATTTGATCAAAGTCCACAAAAACAGAATGTGCCATCTTGTTAACTCATTTCCCCCAAACTGTAATATAGCCTTGAAGATCTATTAACAAAACATCAACTCGACCTAGGTTTTATTGGCAAAAGTACTGATATACTAATCAAAGCCGATGCCTTAAAGAATTACGAAAATTGTTCTCGCAAGTACAGGTTACACGTTACGAATGACTTTAGCTATGTAAAATGTGTGTGATCTTACGTTTTAGTTTTATATTTATTTTTTGTACAAAAATGTCCAGTGGAAAATTTCGTGATGCCATTTCTGATCTTAGCTTTCTGGTTGCGACCTGGAAAGAAATGAGTATACAAAAAGAAATCAAATGAAATGATGATAGTAATGCTAATAAAAATTCAGCAAATTTACATTTTCTCACTTTTTTACATATTTCGGGACTGATTATTTTGACTTATCTAGATGATTCTGTAATTTGATTACGACTCCGCTCGACTAATTTGTAATAGTATGAAGTTGCAGATTACAGCAACATAAGATCATAACTGAAGATCAATTATAGAATTCTGTAAACCTTTTGAATATTTTAAAATTATTTATGTAATGTTATTGAAAAGAAGTAATTAAATTACAACGTTTATTTTTAGAAGCCAAACTCACATTCATTTTATCTTTTAATTAAATGTAGACACTGATATTTTTTGCTAACTTACTACTGACATTTGACAAATTAAATATTACCGTTTATTTTATAAGTGCCTTTATTATGAATAATATATATATATATATATATATATATATATATATATATATATATATATATATATATATATATATATGTTAAAAAAGAGAGAAAGCGCAAAAGTTTTTTGTTATAATGTGGATTTGTTTTAGTGTATATATTATATATTATTCTTCATACTTTTGCTACACATGTTTCCGTTCTCGACATCTTCATCAGACAAATTAAAGGAAACAATTTTTAAAGGAATAAATTTTCCTTGTTTTAATGTTCCATTGTTGATTTTATGTATTTGTAGTGAGTCTTCATCTCATTTTTGGACTGTTGTCAAAAGTGATTAAAATATAATATATATACTACAACAAATCCTCATTATTACCAAAAACGTTTGCGGTTTTTCACTATTTTTAAATATACATTTTTCTCTCTTTGGCACAATTATGACCTTTTCCCTATCTATCTATCTATCTATCTATCTATCTATATATATATATATATTGTTTTATTGGTAGAAGAAAACTGCTCCAATAATGTTCAAGCATATATGATTCTTTCAGTGTATAATGGCCTCGACAATTTCGCGACCAATTGCTATAAATTATTTTATCATTGCTTTCTAACAACATTTACATCGTCTTTTCTCTTTTGATGAGTGTACATCTTTTTCCTCTATGTCTCTGTATATCTCAGCATATATATATATATATATATATATATATATATATATATATATATATATTACTAAATAGACATTTTTACCTTCACCAGCAGCACGATTCGGAGTTTCGAGCACAACGCAATGTTCAGGTGCTGATTTACATCATTTAAATTTTGTTAAATATATCTGGTTCGCAATAATGAGGCAGTCCATAATTTTACGGGAATTTTTCATTTTTTTTTTTCATTTTCTTTCCTTTTTTTTCCCCCTTTTTATTACCGTTATTTTAAATGCAAAATTATAGAAAAGAAAATACGGGAGAAAAGAGTAAGAAGAAGATGAAAAGAAAAAGTAAAAAAGAAAAATCCCGGATAAAATATGAACTGTCTCGTTATTGCGACAAGTAGACATATTTAACAAAATTTATATTATGTACCCGTCAGTCTAACTCAACACCTGAACATTGCGTTCAGCATGGAACGCCGAGTCTTATAACCGTTAAGGATAAATATCTATATTTATTAATATGTAGTTTATATCTCTGTTATATTGCATCGAGCACTATTGTATTAATACCAGCACTCAATGTGCAATATTATATATATATATATATATATATATATATATATATATATATATATATATATATATATATATTATAATAAAGAAAAAGAACAGTAAGATATATAATCCACTGTTCTTATTCATATTTTTATTTTTACAAAGCATTACTCAATGCAAATTTACAGATCATAAATATTATAAATTTACTAATTTAAAAATATGGTTCAGTCGCTACACAGGAATTACCATGTTTAAAAACAGAAACTAAATCTTCAAATTCAATTATAGAATTAAATTAAAGTCCCTAATTAGGTTTCATTTTCAAGCGAATCATGGAATAACTTATTTTGAAATTTACTGAGTTTTATAAGCACATACATTCATAATATTAGTTTCTAAGGATACAAGGAAATCCAATCGTTTTAAAAAGGTGCGGCAGGGTATTCATTTTCACTATATATATATATATATATATATATATATATATATATATATATATATATATGGTGAAAATGAATAATATATATATACATATATATATATATATATAATGCTATATTTAGGGTTAAAGGTGCTCAATATCAAAGATAGAGCGTATCTGAATATACAAGTGAGCACTGAAGTCAACAACAAGCAGCAACTGTTTGAATCATGCTTGAACGCATCCAGGTCATAGATATATTTTATTAACAAATTTCAATTATAAAATAAGCGATAATATTTAATATATATATTACATATATACAAAATGCAATAGGTAAATGGTCGCTATATTATATTTTATGAACTGCACAGTATAGTGGGGTCATTGGGGAAAAGAGCACCATGACGCAATTCACTCCGCCAGAAATTTGGTTGGGTAACTTTATTTTTATATAATTTTATATATATATATATATATATATATATATATATATATATATATATATCCAGAACAGTTTTGAAAAAATGCGTATGACAAAATGATTGCAGTATAAAATGTGTAACTGCCAGTCTCTGTCATTCATGTATATGTATAGTCATAACAACGTCAATAAACCCAGTACGATTACGTTCTAACGGATGAAAACCGTTACAAAAACCTTTTCCAATTTGTCATACATATATATATATTTATATATAAATATATTTCAGCAAAACAGCAAAAACTACCTCAAAATAGAGATAGTCTATCCGAAGCCGTTCTGTACACGGCTATCATCATCCCCTAAGTGTCTGTCTCGAGGCATTGTTTTAAATTTATTTTCAATGTCAGTTCTCCCCTTGTAGACGTTTTGTTAATGAGAGTAATTTAGTGTTAGCGATTGTTGGGGGCGTAAGTTATCTTATCTCGTGGAGAGCGGTTTCGAGTTGGAGTTTATTTATGGCCAGGACTTGTTTGTAGTTTAATATCAGTTCTTACCGTGTTTTGTTTCTGTTATGGGAACTTACCCATAATAATAATAATAGACTATGCCGGACATTATAAACACTGCGCCTCTCAAAAGGGAGGAGAGATAATTGTAAGAACATTGGAATAGTGATACTTGTCGAGACAACATAGTTCACTCTAACCAAATCTGATAGTCATTACTAATACTTCTACTTCTTTGTATTATATTTATGTTGTAATATATCTTTGTTATTCCATACCTGTGTTCGAGTTATTTCTTCATTGGTTCTAACCTTGGACTATCACCGTGGTACAAGGAACTTAGACCATAACAAGTGGCGACGAGGAAACTCCACAGAAGCCATAAAACTGTTAACAGAACTTTTCAGCCCTAATACCTCACTATTCCACAAAAGATGGAAATGTCTGAACCTAACAAAAAAGGACAGCGAATATTACATAACTTTCGCTTCCATTGTAAAAAATATTGTGATGACTTTAAGTTATCGGAACTCAGCCCGGACAATTTCAAATGTTTAATATACGTCCAAGGCCTGGTTTCAACCAAAGACGCGCAAATTAGACCCAGAATCCTTACAAAATTGGAGAGTGAACAAGATTTGACACTTCAAAAACTGTCCGAAGACTGTCAGGGATGTATAAGTGTAAAGAAAGACTCAAAAGATATAGAAGAAGCTGGCATCGCGCACATACGTAAAGTACGAAGACAAACCAACTTTCCCTCCTCAGAAACAAACCAAACCAATTTTCCCTCCTCGAAAACAGGTAAAACACATTTTTCTACTTCAAAAAGTCAATATCAGAAAAAACTACCACCCAGTCCATGCTATCGCTGTGGGACTTGGCATTGGTATAAAGACTGTCCATACCGTTTTAAAACTTGTCTATCATGCAAAAAAGTAGGACATAAAAGTTCTCATTGTTGGACTAGAAGAGAATCCAAAAGCAGAATAAGAATCACGAGGACTGACCAAGAGCATGAGACTAACATAAGAAAATACGTGCAAGTAGAAATGCGAAACAGAAAAGTCAGACTACAGTTGGATCCCGGCTCGGACTTAACTATTATTAACGTACAAACATGGAGAAAACGGAACAAACCTGTCATGTTAAGAACCGATAAAATTGCTAGATCGGTAACTGGGGAAAAAAATAAAATTTGAGGGTGAAGTGATTACAAATATGACATTTAATGGAATGACCAAAAAATTAAAAATGTATGTGTTAAGAAATACAGAAAACCTATTCGGAACAAACTGAATGCAAAAATTCTAACTTTGGGATTTACCAATAAGTACGTACTGCCAAAATCTAAAAAGTTTATCGACCGAGGCAGATAAATTAAAAGAGAAACTAAAAGCGAGTTCCCCCGAAGTATTTTCAGCAGGTCTCAGAAGATGTAAAAAAAATGTCAGCAAATATAGAAATAAAAGAAAACGTTCAACTTATCTTCAAGAAAAAAAGGAGCGTACCGTTTGATTCAATAGAAAAAAATAGATCAAGAATTGGCTAGACTCAAAAACACTGGCATATTGACAAAAGTAGAATACAGTCAATGGGCCGCACTTACGGTTTACGTCAAAAAGAAATCGGGAGAGATTCGAGTATCCGCTGATTTCTCAACGGGTTTGAACGCAGCGATAAAAGACTGCCACAATCCTCTACCCAGTCCAGAAGAAGTATTCACAAAATTAAACGGCGGAAAATCTTTCTCAAAAATAGTACCAAAAAGAAAATTCCACCCAGAAGGAAAAGTTTTTTTAAAGCATATAAAAACAATACATCTTACTGGGAGCAAGATTGAAAAAAGAATCGGGAATATGGTTTACATAGTACAGGGACACAAATTCTCACATAAAAGATACGTAAACCAAATAAGAAAGAGACTGTTAGAGGATGCTAACGGTCCACCTCAGGAAGAAGTGATCGATACGATTTTCGATACATTTGATATAAAAAGGCCGCAAACAATGCCAGAACCACGAAAATCGTCCAGAAAAAGGAAGTTCACAGAATATTTGGTAATAGATCCAAAGAAAAAAATATTAAAAACCCCTACTACGCAAAAGCCCTCCGTAGTGGGGTGCTTGGGACTATGCCGGACATTATAAATACTGCGCCTCTCAAGAGAGAGGAGAGATAATCGTAAGAACATTGGAATAGTGATACTTGTCGAGACAACATAGTTAACTCTAACCAAATCTGATAGTAAATACTAATACTTCTACTTCTTTGTATTATATTTCTGTTGTAATATATCTTTGTTATTCCATACCTGTGTTCGAGTTATTTCTTCATTGGTTCTAACCTTGGACCATCACCGTCGTACAAGGACTTGGACCATAACAGTTTCTTATAAAAGCCCCGTGTGTGTTTTTCTGGGATTCACAGTAAATAGTTTTTGTACAACAAGTGTCCAATATTATTAATAAGCAATAAGGGGGAGTAAACTTAAGCCCGTTAAGATTAATGTAAATTAGTTGCGGTATAGATTTATAGATTGTGGGTTGTGTTGAGTTCTCTGTGAATCAGTTTTAATAATTAATATTACTAGGATCCACCCGGATTATATATCAATGTATCGATTACTTGTACAATATATATATGTGCGTGTGTGTGTGTGTGTGTGTGTGTATGTATGTATGTGTGTATATGTATATATATATATATATATACATATATATATATATATATATAAATATATATTGCGTTTATAACATAAGCTGCAATATTTAATATATATATATATATATATATATATATATATATATATATATATATATATATATATCACAAGAATAAAGACGACAGTGAAATCGTCGATTGGAGAAAATATTGCCTGATTGATGAGGCAACTTCTGCATTAAATGAAGATTCTCAAGGGAACTGAATTCGATCTTTCGACGGAGGTTTAGTCTGTATTTATAATCAGTGTTGCTTGCCGACGGCTGTAGATTGACAGTCTGTGGAGTCCCAATAGAAAGCAAATGAATTTAGGGTGTCAAAAAGACGAATAGAAAAATTAATAATAACTGCCAGACTGCTACTATTTAATGTGACACAGCAATTCGATAACGTATTCCAATAACAAAAAATGCCTTCCAAAAATTAAGCAAAATATTAAGATTTTCGTTGGAAACAAAGATAAGAATATACAACGGCTATGTAATATCGATCCTCCTACGTGGCAGTGAATGTTGGAGGATTTCTTCATAGACTTGAGGAAGCAGAAATGTAGTTCTGCAAAAGAATGCTGAAAATGCCACGTACGGTGCATGTACATAACAAAATAATTTTAATCAAAATTGGAACGTAAAAGACACTTTTGCATAGACACACTTAATATTTCTCGGGTGCACCATAAGGAGAGAGGGCATGGAGAACCTGACAATCGCATGATATATTGAAGGCAATATGGGCATATGGCAGCAGCGATTCACATACCTAACGACCTTATGTAAATGGATGAAAGAATAGGGACTCGTAGGGAGTGTAAGGCGACAAAAAATAGTCACAAAAAATAGGAAGTTGTGAAGAGCTAGTTTTGTTCTGAAGACGATGCATAAAAGAAGATCACTTCAAAAAAATGGATTATACTCGGGATAAAATTAATAAACAAAAAGCTTACGACCACATGTTGAAATACCAGTTTCCGTACGGTCACCGAAGGTAACCAACGTCGAGCATGGTCTGTACTTAGATGGATGACCGCTTAGGAATGCCAGGTGCTGTAAGCTTGGATTTGAGGGTGGGGCAATGTATAATTCCTCGGAATTGTTAATCGGAGAGCTGAGTTTCAATTCTAATTGGGTTCGTTATATTCACATACGCACAAATAACCTGGCAAAAGGCATGAATCCACCTCTTCTTCGCCAGCTATGGGGTGATTAGTAAGACGTGTATCACTAAAAAAAATTTATTATCGCCAAAAATAAAATAAAACTACCTACAAAATATTTAGATTTTGGTATTAAATAACCCATAGAGGTGTCTCTATGCCGCTAAACAAAAACATCCAACCAACTAATAAACAAGGCCAAAATGAAATGCTTTAATGATATTAGTAACCGATTCGTTTTGTTTGATTGTTTAATGATTTCACCCCAAACAAAGTGATAATGCCACTAAGACGCAAAGGGGAGTGATGGAGAAAGGGAAATTTGGGAGAAGAGACCGGAAAACTAAACAGAAAACAATGTATAAACGTATACTCCTTTCCAAAAGACGGGAAGGTGTGTGAACCGGACGATAGGTGACCCTTTCAACTCCTATTCGAAATTTGCTATAAAACTATTCTCTAAATAATAAGCCGTTACTTCAATACAACAGCTAAGATGTATAAAAAAAGGGTTTTCTTTCGGCCGTGGCCGTAGTTAAACGTAAATATCGATACAACGAATTTTCATCCAAGGGAGAAAGAATTTGATCCGCCGATGTTTTGTCTGTGGCTTGCTTCATCAGCTTAATTTGAGGATAAAGCAATGTGTATTTTCTGTTTTTCCTTTTGCTTTTTTACTTTTTCTTTCTAACTTTTTTATGCTATAAGAGGATAAAAATTCTATATGTGTTCGGCGTGATCAATCACTCGCTTTTCGATTGAAGGATGTCATTTTAGTGGAGAGAGATCAATGATTGTTTTGTAGTTTTAGTGTCAGACCTCGTCGTCTACTATAATTGAAGATAGTTTAAATACTGATTTATTTAGAAATTGTTTCCAAGTGTTACTAAAAATTAAGCCTAACAATTTTTGGATGAGAGCGTACAAAATTACAATCATACCAAGAAATTAATATTTGGTCTTCTTTCAAACGATAGATAGATAGATAGATAGATAGATAGATAGATAGATAGATAGATAGATAGATAGATAGATAGATAGATATGAATATACCGAGATAGATAGATATAAATAGACTGAGATAGATAGATAGATAGATAGATAGATAGATAGATAGATAGATAGATAGATAGATAGATAGATATGAATAGACTGAGATAGATAGATATAAATAGACTGAGATAGATAGATAGATAGATAGATAGATAGATAGATAGATAGAAATAGACTTGGATAGATAGATAGATAGATAGATAGATAGATAGATAGATAGATAGATAGATAGATAGATAGATAGATAGATAGATAGATAGATATGAATAGACTGAGATAGATAGATATAAATAGACTGAGATAGATAGATAGATAGATAGATAGATAGATAGATAGATAGATAGATAGATAGATAGAAATAGACTTGGATAGATAGATAGATAGATAGATAGATAGATAGATAGATAGATAGATAGATAGATATGAATAGACTGAGATAGATAGATATAAATAGACTGAGATAGATAGATAGATAGATAGATAGATAGATAGATAGATAGATAGATAGATAGATATAAATAGACTTGGATAGATAGATAGATAGATAGATAGATAGATAGATAGATAGATAGATAGATAGATAGATAGATATGAATAGACTGAGATAGATAGATATAAATAGACTGAGATAGATAGATAGATAGATAGATAGATAGATAGATAGATAGATAGATAGATAGATAGATAGATAGATATAAATAGACTTGGATAGATAGATAGATAGATAGATAGATAGATAGATAGATAGATAGATAGATAGATAGATAGATAGATAGATATGAATAGACTGAGATAGATAGATATAAATAGACTGAGATAGATAGATAGATAGATAGATAGATAGATAGATAGATAGATAGATAGATAGATAGATAGATATGAATAGACTGAGATAGATAGATATCAATAGACTGAGATAGATAGATAGATAGATAGATAGATAGATAGATAGATAGATAGATAGATAGATAGATAGACTGAAAAAGTGGTGTAATGAAACAAAATCCTACTTTGTTATCATTTAACAAATTCCTGCTGAGCAAGTATCTGAAGTTTAAATAAGATATGCTCCACCAAAATCCTCTCTACCGATGTTCTAATTATTTCCAGTGCATATGATTCTATTTTAAGAGAAATTCCAACATTTCTCATCAAGAAAATTGCATTTGTATTAATGAAATCTTCTCAATAATCCTTTTTGGGTATTGTAACTTATATTTATTTAGTTGCAATACTTCCATTTCTAGATAATTTTAAAAGCAAGATCAAATACCCATTTGTTCAATTACACTGAAATGAAAACAAAGTGAAGGCTTTCTACCCTTTTCACATAACTGTAAATCCCAAACGTCGTTGATCTTCATAAATGCTTCAAACACTTCCCACTGTTTATTATACACTGGCTTCCGGTTTCTGTACATTCACGGTTAAGCTAGATGGGTCACTGATTGGAAATACCAGTTGCTGTAATCTTAAATATGGATATGGTATAATGGGCTTACTACTACAACACGTTGAAACACAGGTTCCTTTACGATCGGCGAAGTTAGGCAACGTCAAGCCTGGTTACTATCTTGATGGCAGACTGCTTGGGAATACTAGACAGTGGTCGTGTGGGTGGTGTAACAGATAATGGCTAAATTTTTTTAGAATACTTCTAAGACTTGTATCACTAAACCATTATTACCCCAGAATTCTCAAAAAACCCAAAAAAAATTCTGGCTTTAAATAGCCTGCAAAGGGTTGATAACCTGTAGAAAACGAACCAATCAATAAATCATTGTTGTTAAATGCTTGTTGTCTCAAATATATAAACGTTCGATATGTATCAATCATAGAACCAAGTAAATGCTGAAAGACGAGAACATATTCAGCCTGTGTTTATCTATTCTTGAACCAAGTAAATGCCTGTTGTCTCAAATATATAAACGTTCAATATGTATCAATCATCGAACCAAGTAAATGCTGAAAGACGAAAACATATACAGCCTGTATTTACCTATTCTTGAACCAAGTAAATGTTTATAGACTCAAATATAAACGACCAATATTTACATATCGCCGTACCGAGTAAATTCTTATAGTCACAATCCTTAAAAGAGATTTGAACCTGCCAAGGATTAACATGTTTTAAAATCAACCTACAAACACAATTACTAGAGTACATCGACGTCGTACAATTGTATGCAAGCTTGTCTCGCTAGATCAACTATGACTGAGAAGTGAGGTTGATTCTCACTGGGTGCTCCTTAATCTCGGCCTTGTGCCATATATTCTCACAAACGTGACGTGGCTTCTCTACGTCTTCTTCTCAGATATTTTCATGGTAACTTCTCTGACGAACTCATTTTCACTCTCCGTCCTGGGTATGACGATAAACTACATCCGCGTCCTGGGTAAGACGATAAACTACGTCCGGCAACAAGGCCTCTGATCAGGAGGTTTTGATGATCGTGGAACCACCTCTAAATTGCTGGTGTTCCCAGATCTACTCTGATCCGGGGTGGTAGTACCTATTAGGGTCCAATCTATGGGCAAAAAGTTAACCCCGAACCTGGGTAAAAACACTATGAAAGTGTAAAAATAAGGTTTAATGCCAGAAATACTTTGTAAAAAAATATTACCAGCAAATAACTTTTGAAGAAAAAAATATTACCAGCAATACATTTTTGAAAAAAATATTACCAGCAATAAATTTTTTTTTAAAATATTATTACCAGAAGTACATTTTTGAAGAAAAAAATATTACCAGAAATAGATTTTTCACAAAACAAAATATTACCAACAATAAAAATTTTGTCGGCATTAAATAACCCATTGCAGTTGATATGCCGTAAAACAAAAAAAAAAACAAGCCAAACCAAATACTTACACTCTATGTAACCCCTTGCTTACTAGTTGCACTCACGCCTTGCTTGGGGTGAATGATTATAAAAATTAACACCTAAGCTACATTTAGTATATCACTATAAACACAATTACTTTACATTAAATAACATTAAATAAAAATTGTTTGTTACTTTTTCCCTTGCCTGTTCTATTGTCTTCTTATTTTATCTTCTGTTTTTTTTTTTTTATTATTATTATAATTTTTACATGAAATCGAGAAAGCGTTCGATACGTCCTCTTAAGCGAACCTCGCACACGTCGTAGCGAAAGCTGTTAGATGTGGGTCTTTTTAAGAAACACTCTCGTATTTTGTGAATTTATCTCTTTTCTTTCGTTCTTGAAATTAACCCAATGCATCCTGGTTCTTTCTCCGTTTCCTCACTTTTGTACAGCTGCTAGATTTACGAAAAAAAAGATACTGTTTTAAGATATTTAATTCATTTCAAACTTATTGCTCTTTTTTCATACTTTTTCATTTTGCTTTGTATTTCTGTCTATAGTTCTTCTCCACCTTAACACGTAATTTTTTTTCTGGTTCTTCCTTTTATATTTAGTGTTTCTATTTTTTTATGTAACCAAAACATTCAGGTGATTTTAGTATGCTTTTCAACAACCTAAAGTAATCTCTTTGAATGTCGACCATCCGGAAGAACTTTACGCAACATCACACCGAAGAACATTTGTAATCCAGTAGCTTTCAGCGGCGTATACCTACAGTACTAACAGGTGAAATCATTTACTCGGTATGTCTGAGGGAGAATGAAAAATCTGGCAAGGGATAAGGCATATTTAAAACCTAGTTGGGCAGAAGCAATATATAACACATCTTACTTAAACGTAATAGTTCTTCCTATAATTAGCGAGCACGTTCGTTTTTATATACGGATTCATGATTAAAGCGACGCTATCATACCTTTCGAGGCTTCATGTGATCTGATTACGTGCTTTTCTTTCATTCGACCATGTTTAAAAGTGACATACTATTCTTAGAATACCGGCTCGATGCTTATTTGGTAGGCACCGTATATTATTTTTCAAATATTTTTTCCGTGCTACGATTATTTGGTTCTAGAAATCAAAACGCTTTCTTAAAGCTATCATTTCGATTATTACTGTATAGCAGATACTAACATTCTTATTTCATATTGTCGCCATTGCGACGCCCATTTTAGTTAAAACCAACAATCAATGATATCTTGTTTGACACCTTTGTTTTGTTTTGTTTGTCGTTTTCATTCTTGTAGACATACTATTTTTTCTACGTAAATCGTTTTTGCTCAAGTTGATCGCATTACAGTTCTAGACAAAACGCAGTTTTGTTTTTTTCTTCTTCTTTTGCTTTATCTACCCGATATTTTATTTACAATTTCTTAATAGGCCTGATCAGATTAAACTGCACTTATCAAGTACTTTTCCCGATTTGCTTTCTTATCTCTTGCAGGGGATTATTTCCAACCATCACTTTACAGCGCATTAGTCTGACATCCGTTTCTCTTTTATATTTGTTGTTGGAATTTGTTTTATATTTGTTTAAGCAGATAAAACAGAAGAATATCGAAAACTAAAAACCATCCTTGAAAAACCATGCTTAATATGAATTTATGTTAGTCATTTATAAATAATTAGATTCTATATTATAATTTCATTAAAAAGATATCAATCCTCGGAACAGACAAGCGGCAGGGAAATCATTACATGAATGAATAAAAATTGATCCTTCCAGTCGATATAAAACGAGACAATATTTTATTCTTAACCAAACACATTCAATATTCCTGCAAATAATTTTTTTTATTATTATTCTATGTGTTGCATCCCTTCATGACGTTGACATTCATATCTTTCCATCACAAGCTATCCTTTGTAGCACTTATTGTTAATAATCAATTCTTAGCAAATATTGATATCGAACTAAAACCTATCAAAATACATCACTGAATCTAAGTTGCCATAATATCCATCGAGCTATGAATGATTCTATGTGGAAGAAAAGGGCAATTATATAATTTAATGAGAGTAAATATAGCCTGGTGAGAAATTTTCACGAAGAATAAAAGATACTTACCATAAACGGATTTTATGTTCTATTTTTGACGTTTGGAAATCAAGACAAAATTTGAGTCTTTTTAAACTAACAATATTTTATTTTAAAAAGTGTAATCGATGTTATCTATAAACATTTAAATTCACGAGCCACTGTTCGAATGCTACAGTTGCGTGGCTAAGTAGTTAGAATATCAGCGTTTCGACCATGACATTCGAGTTCACATATTATCGATCTGTTAAAATTGATGATTTCTTGAGTATTTCGACATAGGAGGTGAATGAAAACCACCCCACGTATTTTTTGTTTGTTTTTTTACCCAAGGGTCGTGAGTAAAATCAGTTACATGGAACTGTTTGAAAGCCACCGATGGCTTCGCTAGTCATTGGGGATGAGGTTTTGAGTGCACCTGTTTTTTGTTAAATGTTTATCATGCTAGGTTATGTTATATCCTCCAATAAACTGTAACTAAGATATGTTTAGTATAATTGAAGTATCAACCTCGGGCTTATTTTTCAGATGTTGAAAAAGATAAAAATTGATGTCTATACTTAAGTAATCTGGGAATTGAAATGTATTTATAGAAAAATGTATGTTGCACTGCATTTTCTTGTTTGGTTTTATTACTGTTTCATTATTAATACTCTTTCAATATTAAACTAAAATTGAAATCATCACTATGCTATAAATTAAACAATTTGGGAAATATTATACATTAATTCCTATTTATTAGAACAATAATGGGAATTAAATTCCAAAATGTAAAAATTCTTCTCAAAGCTTTTTGTCTTCTAAGAGTACTTCATCTGATTACAATAAGGTTCTTACTAATGGAACTATATAGATGTAGGGCTGTATATTAACGTAAACATCGGTTATAATTATACTCCGGAGGAAATGATGAAGATGTCAGGGCGCCAAACTTCACATTTATAATGTTTAAATTCCTTGCTCCTGACGCTCATTTCAGACGCTCTCTGTCACTTTTCCAATGTATTTTTATTGCTTTTGATGTTTTAAATATCCTACACTGCGCTAACAGAAGATTTCCCACGAAGGGTGAAATGTTGTAAGAACCTGGAGGCAAATGTCGAACCGAATACTCAGAAATCAATGCACTTTCTATACATTTTCGCCTTTATAATCTACTTTTCCTTTTTAGTAAAGTAGCTTTTTTTAACGGAAATGATGCTCAGATTCATTACAATGAACGACAAATTCACTGAATGTGTTGTTTTGTAAAATATCTATCCCAGATTCAGAAAATGTTTTATTTAAATACCGCGAACTTACACCGATGTCTTTGCGACATTTGATAACGATCCGACGAAAAATATATAGGTAAATAAACTTCGTCTTTCCAATGTCCTTTAACACCAGTTTATTTTTGTTTCGGTTTGTCACTGAATGAGGGTCAGGAGACATTTGTTGCATTGTCTTTCCTGAAGGAGACTTTTCCAATAGAGATAATCCCATTTTGATATTAGGGAGTTGTGAATTGCCATGGCTGTTTTGGGAAAAATAGGTATGTGCTTTTCCGTTGCTTTCTTCACAGTGATATTATCGAGACACCGCTTCTAATCACAAGCTTCTAATTAGAATTCATTCACCCGCTGATATTTCTTATTTTATTTCTGCTGGGTATCTTGTCTCCCTCATCCTCCACGCTGAAATGAGGAGATGCAGCAATTTTAATCACCGAAGACTCGACATACAATCGAGTAAAATAATTTAAAACATGTTAGGCTATTTTTCTCTTACCATGGCTGTTTCAGGCCATCCCATATTGCACTAGATACATGGATGGGTCCGCAAGCATGACTAACTTCACTCTTTTGATCAGAGATTTGTCTTTATTCAACGACTTGAGACACTGGTATTAAAGTCCTTATAGTCATCGGGCTTCATTCCACTAGATAGATGGTATAGTTGACTGCAAAGGATTGACACTCGTTTGAAGAAAATTGGCTTGGCTCTCTAGTTTGGGATAGCAGCCAGTCTAAGCGAACTACTATTCTGAATTCAAAATCATGGCAATTCGCAGACAAAGAAATAGAACTGTGGAGAATCATGATCGCGTATGCCCGAAAGAAGTAAAACCACTCTGAATTCTACACCGTGAAATACACAACAGGAAAACACTGTAACATCTCTCACTAGAAATCATGAAAATTCACAGAAAATAAAGAATTAAAAACTGTGGCTAGTCATGATAGTGTATGCCTTAAAATGGGAAAGACCGCTCTGAAATCAAAACCGTGAATCACTCAACGAGAAACTAGGATATCTTTCACGAGAAATCAAGGCAATTCACAGACGATAAAGAAAATTAAAATGTGGAGAGACAATATCGCCTTGGTCGTGAGATATGGTCTTTAAAACTGCATTATCAGTTTTAACCTGTTTTATTTTGTTTTTACCTCTGTTTTTAGCACAACACTGAGGTAGTTAAATTCCAAGAGAAGAAAGTAGACTGAATAGGAAGGAACGTTCAGTTATTCTTGATTCCAAATGTAAGCTATTTTCTTTACTGATCATAAAAACGAGGCGTCAGGCTCCTTAAATTCTATATTGTTTCTAAATTGTCACTCATCTAAGTACGAAGTAGTTTCTTTGTTGCTTAACTTGTGTGATTTAGCTTTGACACAACCGAAAATGGAATTGTTCAATGCTGAAAAAGTATCCCTTTTTCTTTTTAACTATCATGAAGCTGAAATAACACACATTTTTCTTTTCAAACTACTGTAGAAATTATTACATCTGATCGTGTTTTCTAATCTACACTGATTTTCCTGAATGCCAGATAATCACTTCTCAACATTTGAAACAACAGGAATATGGTCCTACAGAAGGATACTGAGTATAACAGTCTGAACATGTGAGTAACAAGGAGGTTTTAGGGGAAAAGTAAAGAAAAAGGATGCTGATACTTGACCTCAGAAAGAGACAGTTGTATTTCTAGGGCACATAATGAGGAAAGAGGGCTTAGAACACTGACGGGATATATTGAAGGAGAGAGGAAGAGGAAGAGCATAACCTAACTAATGATCTTGAAAAAATGGTTTTCCGAACAGGTATAAGAAAATATAGCGAAAAGACAAAAGTTAACAAATGAGAATTATGGAGAGCCATGCTCGCACTGAAGAGATGCGGCTTATAGAAAAGGCTTCATTTGGTTTTATCTGTGAATTGTTATGACTTCATTTGAAGGATAGTGGAATTGTTCCCGTTGACTTCTGTGTGGTGTTTAATTCAGAATAGTAATTCTCCTTGTGTTAACCAAGGCTAGAGAATAAAGTCTTCTACCGCTTGCGAAAATAGACGTAATAATATCGGCTGGAATTTGAACTCTGCTCATCGATTCCACTTTCCGTGCAAATAACTTTCACGATACATGTACACGCTTGAAAGACTCTTCTTGCGTCAGTCTATTTTCCTTTTTCACCTACAGGTCTTTATTTTCATCGTAATCATTCATTCCATTTTCCATCAAGATTTTCGAAACTCGTTCAGTACAAACACTTGCCTTTATTTATTGATATATACCGAATAAAAATGCCTATTTTTATCTTTTATTTTCCTAATATATATCAAGTTCCAAAGCAAATGCGATTATCTACCAAACAAAGAATAAAATATTTAGTTGTGTTGGCACCTGCGCCAATCATAAAAATTGAGGATGTTGAATTAGTAAATACTAAAACCTTCAAGTACCTCGATGTATAGATTAGTTATAGCAAATTTATTATAGCAGATAAAGAATTTGAACACCGAAGGACATGTGCTAGGAGTAATGACTAGAAAAGCAAAAGCATTAATATAAAAAAAAGTCATTTTCTTAAATAGCCTTGTTGGATCGAGACTTTAATATGAATGCCATGATAGCTCTAAATTCGTTTAGAAATATATAAACTGTCAGCTGTATGCAACCGTTTTCTCAGATTAATGATTAAAAATGGCTTCAAGCGAGTGAAATGTGTAGGTGTTAGCAAGGACCATCCTTGTTCGAATTTTGTGCACTGGCGATTCTGAATTACAAAGAACTACCGAATAACTTAAACTATATCACTTGAGGAATCTCAACAGCAGCAGCAGTTAAAATAGATAGCAACGGTTGCCCGAGGACATCATTAAGATTTTGACATTCCACACTACTTTAAATAAATGTTTAGGAACGAAACCCCCACCACTATTGAAAAGAGCGATAACAGTTACTGGATTTGAGAAACCTATTTTCCTAAAATATAATCTTGTATAAGATTTTATAAATTTCAAACAAAAGTAGCACTGGCAGATTGGTCAATGAATGCATACTGTTTTTTTTATACGTTAACAGTTAATATTACCATTAATATTAGAGATGAAGATAACAAACACTACACTTTTCCCTTATAAGGAAGCGATTAATATTACCATTACAATTAGAGATAAGGAAGACAGATTCCAGCTCGATAGTCAGTGAGCGAAGAAAAGCGTAACTTGAGGGGCACTGGCTGCTCGATCAATAAATTCCGAATGTTTCCTTATAAGGAAAAGTCTAATATAACTATAGCCGTTACTATATGACGAAAAGAAATTTTGTCCTGACTTCTTCGATTTCTTTTTAGTAGAGTACACAGAATCGGCTGATAAGAAGATGGATGGTCACTGCACTTTTAGTCGAACAATAATGCAATGTTCTAAGCCGTGTAAAGCTTTTTGTTTACTACAGAAATGCTGTTTTCATCATATATCGAAAACCTTTACTAATCGCTTGCAAGCTCTTTATTTATGACAGTTTTTATGTCCGCAGACGAAAAGACAACAAACAAAATGGCTGACATTCTTTTACAGTTTCCCGAAAAAAGAAGCCCCAAAGCACAGCTATAAAATTAAATTAAATTAAATATTGAAAAGAAAAATGAAGAAAAAAATGAAACTTGTAACAGACCTTCTCTGTTTTAGAATACACTGTGAGATAAACAGTTTGATCACGCGAGAAAGGTAATTTTAGGTCTTCTCATAATTTGACGCGAGCACACGTATCTGACTTTCTGTGATTCTGTTTAATCTAATTTCTATATTTTTCGCTTAAACTAAATATTAATTTGTGGACTTCTTTCTGAAAACCAAACGTCACTATTTAACAGCATTTTTTTTTAAATTGCATAAAGTATTTCTTCAAAATTAGCTTAACCGTTGGTTTTGAATAATTGAAAAATGTATATAGGCAAAACGTTTTGAACAATTCAAAATGGTTTCTATTAGGTTGTTCAGAAAATTATATCTGATTTTAGAATAAACCTTTTAATTCTAATACATTATTATAATAGTTGCTCAAAAATATATTACCCATTCCTAAGGATTAAAGTGTCTTCCTTGTTAATTTTAAATCAATCTATTTCTGAATTTTGTTCTCAAATACGTGACAAACCCTGTGTATACACAGGAAAATATTATTAGATTGTTCGGAAAATAATATCAGATTTTAGCATAAATCATTTAATTGTGTCTCTGTAAATTCTATAACAATCTCTCAGAATTTAACTTATTAGATGATTTGGAAAATTATGCCCGATTGTAGAATAAACCATTGTGTTCTAAGATATTATTATAATCTTTGCACAAGAATATATTACTCATTTCTTATGATTAAAACGTTTTCTCTGTTAATTTAATATCAATCTCTTTCAAAATTTAACTTAAAATATTATATACCCGTCATATTGAACACGAAAAAAAAAGTGTTGTGTTTATTTTTTAGCGTCAGCTCAAGCTTGGCTATAATGCTTCTGAAAGTCTTACCAACATTAATAGAGCATAGAGTGAAGAATACACACGTGATCGGACAATACGGCGCTGACTTCTGAAGTTCCGCAGTGAGGATACAAGTCTTGACGATCAAGGTGGTAGAGGATGTCCATCTGGAATTGACAATTAACATCTGAAAATACTAGTGGGACAAAACCCATTCAAGGTGTCAGAGGACTGTTTCAGATAATGGTTGTCAGCATTTCAACAGTATTGCAATATATGTAAAAAAGACACACGAACAACATGAAAGTTGAAGAGTTCGACGTTTTATCGTGTTCTGTGTTTCATCTGCAAAATTCGAATGATCCATTTCTTGATAGAATAATGACTTTTTAATGAAAAATGTATCCTTTATGACGATCATAACCGATTGACTCAGTGGCTTGATCATAACAAAAGACATAAATAGTTTCCAAAACCGAAATTACATCATCACAAGATTAAGATAGTTATATGCTGGTCCGCCATTGACGTTAGCCATTACAGCTTCCTGGAATCTAACATGAGCATTACTGCCGATGTTTGCTGCCAAAAACTGAATGAAATACACATTCCGTTAAGCAAAATACCACTGGCACTGGTTAATCGAAAATGTTCACTTCTGCTTCATGGCGATGCTCGGCCACATATTTCTAGAGTGCACTCTCGAAACTCGCCCTCTTAAAATACGAGACTTTGCCACATCCATCATATTCCCCTGATTTCTCGTCAACCAACTACCGATTTTTGGAACCTCTTGACAATTTTTTTAATCCCAAGGACATTCCGTTTCAGATAAGATGCAGAAACTGTATTCAAAGATTTCTTCGCGCCCACATGTGTGGAGTTTTATTATAAAAGCATAAATAACCTTCTAACTCGATGACAGAAATGTATAGATGGAGATATATTAGTATATATTAAGATATTGTATTAATATATATATATATATATATATATATATATATATATATATATATATATTACTGTCATATATGATCTGGTGCTCCCGCTGTACGTCTCGAGGTCCTTAACAAAATCCAAATACGAATATGCAAGATGATAGATCCTGATCTGGCATCTAGTCTATAATCTTTATCCCACAGACGTGCTGTGGCCTCCCTCTGACTCTTCTACAAATATTTTCAAGGCAACTGTTCCGACGAGCTGCTTTCGCTGGTTCTCGGACCACATAAATTTAAACGTGCTAGCAGGCTGCCAACCCTTTCACTGTCAAAACGGTTAAATATAACTGTCTCTTCTTAAACAGCTTCTTCTCCCGCACTTCCTGTCTGTGGAACTCCCTTCCCCTTACTTGCTTCCCCGATTACTATAATCTTCAAATATTCAAGTGTAACGTCAATCGACATCTAACAACCTGAGCTTGTTCCCCGCCCTTCTCTTTATTCTTTCCTCAAACACGCCTCTTTTGTCTTGTTCTCAATCATCTGTAGCCCTTTGCGTGCTATGGCACCCCCGCTTTGGCTTGGGGTTAATTGTCTTATATATATATATATATATATATATATATATATATATATATATATATATATATATATATATATATATACAATGTTTAAATACTTTAATTTAGGAATAAATGTTGATTCTAAAATCATACATTATGTATCGAACAAACTAATAATAATCGTTACGGGGAAACATTCAGCACATCATAGTGTTTTAGCAAGTGGAAAGAACATATTTAAATACTCTCGTGACAGCATATACAATGCTTTAAAATACTTCTTAGCTTTCGCCTCGACATTTTTTTTATTATAGCTGTCTGTCCGTTAACGCACAAAATAACAAAAAGTATAGATGCCTTCTTCCTACAGGGTGTTTCAGAAGTCACGAAGAGCTATTACGTACACTTGGTGTTATGGTGCACCATTGTATCATTGTACCGACTAAGAAAAACACGATAATAAATCTCTCAAACGTGAAATTACTGCTTATTCAACTCTGGACTTCGTCAGTTAATATCGCCAAGTATGTATGTTGCTTTGGGGTTTTCTCCGAACATGTATTCTTCTTCTTGTAAGAATGTAAGAGATTCTCTCTTTTCCCTCTCAGGTGAGTGTTTATATATGCCCCTGTCATCGGTTGTCACACCTGTGGGTATTCTAAAAGCAACTGGGTTAATCAACAATTAATATGTCGAGGTTAGCACTCACATCAAATGAAGGCGATCAAGGCTTATGATTGCGAGAAATGAACCGAAGCTTTCCCACCAAGTACGAACGAACAGAAGGGGTACTGTGGCAAGGATAGCTTCGATCAGGACGATGAAAGAAATTCCACAACCAACAGTATATCGATCGTTTTTGTGTATCAAGCTACATAGCTGCAGGTCCATCACAATATACTTGATAAAAAAATGTCCCTCGTCGGAACGTCTTCAATGTGACGGAAATGGACATTTTCTTTATCTAAGGATAGATCTCTTGAATAAGGTGGTCAGCAAGATACGAGGGTGTTGTTATTCTGCAGAATTATTATTAGGAATCACTGTGGGAAAACCAAAAAATAATGGAGTCAGTTTTATGGTTGAAGCAAAGATTGTCTTGCAAAGACAGGAAATATTTTTGTCACCTCAGTATCATTAAATTCTAAATGTACTCTTTCATTACATGTCTACTACGAATATACTTATTACTTTTTATCCGGACACTGAATTCTACAACACTTCACGAATTGCAGGAGAATGGCTTCACGAATGTGAATTTTTAGCTCAAATCAACTTTGACACTTAAATATCCTTCTTTGTCTTTGATCCATTCAAACAAAACTAGGCTACTCACTGCCCCGCCTTCATTCAATACGTCCCTCGAGTGTTCATTTTTCTACATAACCTGCATCAAATACTGCTATTTAAGCAGTATTGGGGGTAGAATGAATAGACGAATTCGTGTTTTTTACATGGGCATTATTGCTAAGAACGCAAAAAAAAATTCGAAATAGGCTTACCGATTCAATTTTCCATTCCGATATCCGCTACTCAACTCGCATAAAAAATCAATATAAATTAAATATGTTGCTTTCCATATTGTTTTGCAGACATAAAAAAATGGAAATTTATGAAAGATATTCCAGCGTTCCGTTTCACATCTTTTAGCAGTTGTCTATTCTATTTATATTTGATCAATATCACAAAGAGTTGCTGGATTACATTTCTGACAACCCTCTACACGCTAAAAATAATCTGCAAATCTGACTTTACGGTGGGTACATGTTTTGATTGATTGATATAATTTTACGGCTTATCAACCCTTTGCAAATTATTTAAGGCTAGAAAAAGGTTTTACAGTAGAAGATTTGGGGGGGGGGCATAATAATGAGTTGGTGATACAAGTCTTATTAATTAACCACTAGCTGGGGAAAAGACCTAGATTCATACCATACCCAAGAGTATTTGCGCGTAAGAGAATATAAAGAACCCAAATGGAATTTCAACTCGACGCTTCGAGTTATTATCCATTACACCAACTGCACATCCAAGATTACAGACCTTGGTATTCTGAAGCGGTCACCCATCTAGATACTGACCAAGCTCAATGTTGTTTAACTTCGGTGTTTCAACGCGTAAGCCCGGTATATGTTTTCTGGCGTTATCTGAAAAAAGCCAATAAGTAACTAACATTTGCTTTCAAAAACGAGTGTCAAAATATAACATCTTTCTATATATATATATATATATATATATATATATATATATATATATATATATATATATATATATATATATATATATATATATATATATATATATATATATATATATATATATATATATATATATATATTTATATATATATATATATATATATATATATTTATATATATATATATATATATATATATATTTATATATATATATATATATATATATATAAGGGGGGTACAGATATAGATATATATGATGAAAATATTTTAATGTATTCTATGAGTAAGATGGGTAAAGGTTTAATTATAACTATCGCAAAAAGTCCACAATATAATATCGACACTGAGGCCAACACCGAGCGGCGACAGTATATTTCATGTTTGAAAACAATCTTCAGGGCATGTCTGTTGAGTTTAGGCTTGGCTATTTATATATGCTGGTCAATGGTGCATTATGGATAGTAATGTCTGTTGTATTACACTAACGATTATTGGGTAGGACGGTAACGATTTTCAAGTTTTTCTAGCGGCTACTGAGTGGAATAATTGTAGATGCGAGCAGATATTTTATAGTATTGTTTTTTTGCTCATTTTTATTATTAATCATTTGTTGTTGATTATTACATTTACTTGCGGTTATGTGTTCAGTCATAGTTTCTTAATTTGTTATTATTTACTTCGCATCACACGCACAAACAAACGCATATATATATATATATATATATATATATATATATATATATATATATATATATATATATATAACTATTTTTTTAAAAATGTGATTCCTTCGCTAAATAAGACTTCTCAAAGAGCCAAAAACTTCAATATAGTTATTAAAATCAAATTGAATTTCTAATCCAAACATTTCGCTTGAGGATGAAACAGAGCTTGATACTTTAATTCAATTTAATTTTAATAATTATATTGAAGTTGTTGGCTCTTGTTTTTGAAACATGACAACTCTTATGTAGCGAAGGAATCATATTTTTAAAAATAATTATAATTATTATTTAGGGTTTACTTTTGTATTGAGCACTGTTTTTTTTTAAATAAAAACAAATATACTAAAAAACTTCGAATTATTTACCTAATGTGTTCTTTCCTATTTTTCTATATATTTGCACACACACACATACACACACGCACACACACACACACACACACACACTATATATATATATATATATATATATATATATATATATATATATATATATAGCGCAAGGAAAGTTGGTTCTTTGTGTCGCACCAGAAAGCTTTTCCCGCCTGAATCCATCCTTCAATTCTATAAAGCAACCATCATTGGATGGAATACCGCAACAGTACAGCTGAACCCTACACACTTCACACACTTCACACACACACACATACACACACTTATATATATATATATATATATATATATATATATATATATATATATATATATATATATAAATGTAAAAGAACGAAGAATAAAATTACAACGTTCAAAACTTTAATTTAAAACAGTGCTCAATACAAGAGGAGGGGAATAAATATTTATTACACTATTACTGTTACATTAGAACGTGTAAGTAATTACTACAAAACTGTACATTTTCTTTCGTCGTTTAAATAAAACGTCTGTTCAGGTAATTAACCATGATGGTAATAAATGATCTTATTTAGAATTGCAATTTATGAAATATCACTTCATTTTCGGTTTTTGGAAAATTTTTCCATGCAATGTAAAAAGAATTTTTATAAAGAAAAAGGGAAAGAAAATTAGAAATCAACAAAAGGAAAAAGTAGAGGAAATAAAAAAAGCAAAAGAAAGCATCGGAAATAATCTCTACGGCCAAAAGAATAGAAAAAAAGACAGGTAAAAGAAAGAAAAGTGTATATTCAAAATTACACGGATAGAATGAAAGAGGAAAGTTAGGAAAATAACGTAGGATATTGATATAAATTAAGCCAATGAAATTATATTGAATAAGAAAATTCAAATTTGAACAGAAATGAAACGGCAATAGATACATTGGTTAACAATGTCACATTTCAAATTTTATGGCATTTTTATGAAATCAGAAATTTATCCCTAGAACATAAATAAAGGACACTTTAAGAAGCAATACAATACTTAACATAACCAACCTTACATTATAAATTAGAATATAAAATGCATTTTAAAATTTAATATTTTTATAATAACTTTAAATTGTAAACTATTATCAATACAGCAAGAGAAAAATAATAATAATAAGTCAGTTCATGACTAAGCATACGACCAGTAATTTACGTATACAAACCAATTTAGTTTTAGGTATTATACCTAAAACTATAATAAATCACCGATGATAACATTAAAATGCTTATATAAAGATAATATAACAAAAGAGGAGTGATTAGTGAGGTATGAAGTTTAGCAAGATTGTACGGTTAATTCTTTAATATGTTTACAATTTACTCTAGTTTTATATCGTTAATTTAATAATATGTCACTATTCAAGAAGTTAATTATTTCCATATTCTCCTGCAGACAGAGGAAGCATGGTTCGTTCAACGATCTCGAGATTCTAGCTTGATTGAGAATTTTCCATTTAACATTAGGTGTTTTATTTTCCTCTTTCAATGTCCAAAATTATATAAACGCTTTTTAAATTGATTCGTTGTGATTGCAATATATATTATAGAATCCCTTGGATTTTCTACTGATGAAATAGAACACATACGCAAGGGATTTATTTAAGGACTTGTTAGATAAATTGCATTGGTCGAGATTTCTACAACTACAAAGTTTATTTATACGGGACAAATTAAGGTCAGCATTAGCATTACGGTTATTATTGTCATATAAATTCAATATTTTATGTAATTTAATTATTTTCTCTAAATTATTAATAAAACTATAACTAAGTTTTAGAGTGTTCCGACTGAAAATTTTGCTTGAATTATTTTTAAGAATTAATTTTTTAAATTTATGTCCCAATTTAGTATGAACTAATTGATTGTATGGAGGAGTATACTATATGATATTCCTGATTCTATTTTTCTTTTTGGAACAATCATAATCTTCTACAAATCTAATTTCAGAATATCTGAACCCACTATCCCTATCAAACTTTATCATAAACTGAATTAAGTTTTGTCAAATATTTCTTTGCTAGAAGAATGTCGTTCAACCGAAGATAGAATATGTTGAATTACAGACGGTGAGAGATTAGAACTAGGGTGGATATTTCGATGGAGGAAATAAACATTATTTTGAACTGTAGAAAGTCAGTCTTAATACACGACATCGAACAGTGGATTAAAAATAACGGGTGATAATATCGATATAACAATGGGATCTTTGGATTCTGCAGAGTCTACGGACTTAGCTGAACTGTTCTTATTGTACAACCTCACTGCATATGAAGAGATTGATTTGAATAGTATAGGGATTTATAGAGATGACGGACTCATGATTTTAAATAAATCTACTGGAAGTAAGGTTGATAAAGGATTTTCAAATCTTTTGGTCTTAGCGTAGTTATTAATTCTAATATTAAATAAGTTGATTTCTTAGACGTAACATTAAATTTGGTTTTCAATCATTTTCAACTTTACATGAAAAACAATGCCAACCCGATTTATATCCACCCTAGTTCTAATCACACACCGTCTGTAATTCAACATATTCCATCAGGAGAGTCCAAAAGTGGTCATTAGAGTTTTTAATCTATTGCTCGTCATATGAATGAGTATCAATTTTTTCGCATTCATAATTATGTTTTCTCTGCATCAGTTATGTCTGAATATAGGTCATTAAATGACCCATCTCCTTTGTTTATATATGAAAAAGTATATATTATTAACTTTCTGAAAAATAAAACTTTACTAAATCAAAGAAATGAAATAGCCATTTTTTGTAGGCACTATCAAATATTTTCCTTAGGTAATAAAAATTTTGAAAAAGTAATAAAGACGAGAGATGGAACATACATTTTTATATTTGATCATTAATTAGTAACTAATTTTAATATATTTATTTGTAAAAATACCGTATAGTCTATTAGTTATTAAAAGAATGAATGGTACTTTAAATCTGTAAGAATAAAATTTAAATATTTAAAATATGTCTTACACATGTAAATGACTCTTTTAGAAAATATTTTGCGTATAAAAATATGAATTAAGTAGATCAATAAAAATGCCAAAATCATTTTGTCATTGAAAACGCAGACGACTCGCTGAATAACGAATGTATACATTTTGGTAGCAGGCACCAACAACCCACCTAAACTTAACCTGACTTCGTAAGGAACATATACAAGCTGTCTAAGGAAATTAAAACCGTACCACCGCTAATCAAAATAGATTGAATTTTCCTTAACCTTAACTCATTAATATTGTCTGCGCCTATAAATTAACTAAATTTCTTAGTAAGTTATTCCTAACATCGCATGACAATGGATCGAGACTATGGATTTTAAGTTTAATTTTTGTAATTAAATTCATAAATTTGGTTTCAGTTTTGGAACATGGAGATTTTCTGTGTTGCGTTGGAATCATATTTTTTTTTAATAATTATAATATTTGTGCTCTACTGTTTGTATTGAGCACTGTTTTTTAAATAAAAATAATTACTAAGAACACCGGTTTATAAATCTTACTGTTCTTTCTTATTGTTTTAATTAATACATACATATTTCAGATAGATAGATAGATAGATAGATGTGCGGTAGAAGATATTTATACTTTAATTTTTAGTTTTCAGTTATTTTTTATCTTGCCCGGATGGTTTACTCTCCCACCGAGCAGATTCGGTTTGCCTGTCACATTGAACTCGGCTGGTGGTACATATCTGTACTGTATTTGCTTAAAAATTATATCTATATATGGCTACGTGTTTCCTGGTACCCCTACGTCTGCTAGGGTAGATTTGTAATCCAAGTTGCAGATGCCTGTTCAGGTACATTTCGTGTTTGTTAAGCACCAAGAGAGCCAGCCGTTGATTTATACTGTAATCTGCTAACTTTCGTTACAGTTTCTGTGAAAGACCTTACTATCTGGCTGGAATCAGTCACTAAACATGCCAATATGCTCAAACCCTCGGTTACGACCACTTTCATTTATACCATTCTACACACAGAGCTAAATTTGACGGGTTATTTCAGACATTTCTCAACGCAGAATCTCCACAAACCAATCTCCAAAATCAATATTATAAAGGCGTCACATACTTGAATAATAGACTAGTTTATATAGATAGAATAATAGAATAATAGACTATATATATATATATATATATATATATATATATATATATATATATATATAGATAGATAGATAGAAAGATAGATAGATAGATAGATAGATAGATAGATAGATAGATAGATAGATAGATAGAAAGATAGATAGATAGATAGATAGATAGAATAATAAAATGATAGATAGATAGATAGATAGATAGATAGATAGATAGATAGATAGATAGATAGATAGAATAACAGAATAATAGACTAACTAGATAGATTGCTAGCTAGATAGATCTTTATTCCCCAGAACTGCCACTTTGTGGAATATACCTCCGAATGGGTCTACTTTCCCTTTCACTATAAATATCAATTTCTGCCACCTACTCCTTCATTCATATCTCGCACCACATTCATCATTGAGTGACTCTCTATCAAAATTTTCCAAATCGTGTAACAGGATTCAATAATTGCCCATCCCACAAAATGTTTAATATCTAAAAATCTCTAAATGAATTGAGTTTCTTTTTTCTGGTTTACAAATAAGACGTTTAACCATCTTGATACCATTTGTCCTAAGAATCACTGAAAAAACTTTTGAGTTATTCAGCTAGAAATAGAACGCATTAAAATCGTTTTGTCTCAGCCCCAACCAACTGACCAATGGTGAGACGAAAAAGATCATTCAGGCCTTCAGTAATGGCACCAAACTTCATACTCTGGCTTTAATCTTCAAAGCCCATTCAAGAACCATCAAGAAAACGATGAATAAGTTTAGAAAAGAGGAAAACTGGATTAGGAGGTCACATCATTTCAACTTAGAGCTAAAGAGATCAATTAAAAATGATCCAACTCAATTTCTAAGACGTTTGGCACGGGGGAGAGAAGTTTTAGCAATGACAGTTCAAAGAGCAATGGAAAAAGACTTAAAAATGAAATCGTACGTGAAACCTGTAAGTCACCTTGTTACTCCAGGACAGGTTAGAGCGGGTGAAGATCATCTTGGATGAGGTGGAATATATATATATATATATATATATATATATATATATATATATATATATATATATATATATGAACTTAATTACAATCCCTCATAAGCTTCCGATCCTTAGCTATGATCAATTACTGATGAACATGTCATTTTCGTTTATGATCGATTTCATCACGGTTCCTCTATTAAGCTTATACATTCTTATTGCTTAAAGTAGAGTTCAATAATGTTATAAAATCCTCGGAGAATTCCAGTACGATATATTTAATCTTTTCTACGAACATACAAGTAATACCTACAAAGATGCATATTTGTTTCGATGCCTAAATATAAGCATCTCATCAGGTGGTGAACATAAATGGTTATAAACGATTTTATTTTTTTTACATTTTTAAAAATTTAGAAAGACATAAAAAGAATTTCCATAAAAGTAAAAGAAAGTAATTCAAAAGTTTATTTATACCCATTTATGTCTACAGGAGAAAATGAGTATAATTAAACTTTTTTAAAAGCGACCAATTGTTAAATCAGAGATTTGAAACTACCGTGTGTCGTAGGCACATTAAGGATTTAACCTTACAATCTTGCTAATTTTTAACTTAATAATCACTTCTCTTATGTTATATTACCTTCATATAAGCATTTTAATGTTTTCCTTACTAATTTATCTTAAATTAAGGGCGTAAATAGGTTCGCAGTCGTATATTATCGGTAATAATATTTGTCATAGATAGGTTTATATTTATATTAAGAGTTATAATGTTTGGTAATAGATTTACATTTATAAAGTTCATATAAATATTTTTAAAATATAATATTTTATATATTTTAATGTAATGTTTTGTATAGTTAATTTGTTATTTTGTATGTCTAATGTTTTTACTTCTTAAAGGGCCTTTTATTTACATACTATGTTTAATTTTATTAAATAGTTTATTGGTTTCTTTCAAAATGCCAAACAGATTAAAATGATGCATTGTATCTAAAATATTCTCTACTCTATTGCATAATTTGAGTCTTTCTCTATGACTTCTATCTCAATGCTAACTTTTTTCATTGTCTCTGTATTATCATCAGTTTCCTTTCTTTTTTTATTTTCCTTTTCTTTTTCTTTGTATTAGTTAATTTTGATATATTACTCCTCTTCGTTTTTATCTTCTTTTCTTTTTCCTTCCTTTTCTTCGGAGAATTGATGATCTTTTATGCTTTTCTTTTCTTATCTCCGTCTATTTCTCTTTCATTTTTATTTTTATTCATTTCTTATCCATTTCTTTTTTTAGGCTTTAACCTGGAAATTCTTCTCATGTTTTCCTAAATGTAAAAAGAAGTGATGTTTCATAAGTAGAATTTTAAATAAAGTCGTTTATAAACATCTAAGTTCGCCACCTGATGAGATGCTTATGATTAGGTATCGAAACAAATATGCATCTTTGCAGTGATTACTTGTTTCTTTACATGTAGTAACTTATAATAAATAACTATTGCTCTACTTTTTGCATTGAGCCCTATTTTAACTTAATGTTATGAACGTTTTAATTTATATTCTTTTCGTTACATTTTGATATATGTAGTTAATGATGTGTTTGTTAATCCGTATGGATAATCCCAAGGAGAATATAATCCAGAGAGCTGAATGTAAAAACGCATATATATATATATATATATATATATATATATATATATATATATATATATATATATATGAAGAAATATGGTCTTAAAGTGTGGTATATTTATAGGATAAAGTGCTCAATATCAGAGATAGAGCGTGCGTAAATATAAAAGTGAACATAGAAGTCAACACTTAGCGGCGACAGTCTGTTTCATGCTAGATGCATATATATATATATATATATATATATATATATATATATATATATATATATATATATATATATATATTTGCTCTTTATAACTATATATATATATATAGATTAAAATTAAATAGAGCAAATATTATTTACGAATTCAAATGTCCATTAAAGAATTGTATTCCTCAAGAATCAACTTTCGTAAATAATTATATAGGCCACACTACAAATCGTTTAACACGCAGATTAACCCTACACCTTTCTGAGAATAGCTCAATTAGATCTCATTTAAATATTCATGGAGACCTACCGGACACTATTCGGAATATACTTGTCGACAACACTAATATAATAGCATCATCCACTTGCAAAAAAAGGCTAAAAATAATGAAAGCCTTACTTATAAAATTAAACAAACCAACCCTTAATAATATTAACTTTGAACATGGACATAATATCTTGACCGTGTTTTGAAACAAAAAAAAAATGAATCACTTTATAAAACACACACAAACTATTTCTAATTCTAACAGTTGAAATACAATCCTTGATAATGGCTAAAAGTATAGCCGAAAGCGCTCGGAAAAGAACATTCGGACAATTTTTATATAATTTATCCTCTGAAAAGAAAAACTTTATTAGATCGCACGAGAAATTATATAAAAAACTAAATAAAAGCACCTTGTCAGTCGTTTTAATGAAATGTGCTTGAAAGAAGGATTGCTGCCTAAATACACAAATATATATATATGTATATATATATATATATATATATCAAACATTAAATCTGTCGAAAAAAGAGGTTATAAATTTCTGCAGCTGCTTCGGTTTAAAAAATATCTGAAATTGCTTCAACTTTGACTGAATAATTCAGCAGTAAAGAAAGCTGGCTTCCATAACTTTTTCCGCAAGTTTCTATGCTTAAAGTTCTTCTGTATTTTTAGACGTTCGATTCTAAGAAAACACATTCATGTCAAAATTTCTAAATTTACCTACGTATGAAATGTACGGAATGGGGTTTTTTTCTGTTTTCATAATGGAAAAATTATTTCCTTATTTTCTCTGTCAATTTGAAGTCTAAAGCTCCGAGGTAAAGAATGACAGCAGACAACCATTGTTATAAAGCAATTCTCTTCCGATCTCTTCATCGTTATGCTTGGCAGAGAATAATGCACGAAACAATAAGTTATCTTTAAAAATAAAATAAAAGATGATATAAAAATATCAGGGGAAGAGAAAGTTAGAAGCAGCAGCAAACAAACCATAACGCTATTAGCGTGTCTGAAATTGTGGAAAGGTTTTTCTCCTCTTGACTGTTCAAATTGTTCTGTGTACGAAAAGAGGACAATAGCGAAGCCAGGACTTCATTGCACTCTGAAACCTCATATACCCTGACTTATAGTCATTTGTCTATTGTCATTTTTCTTCTTTTATTTTAACTCCCCAAAAGAAAATATCATATGTTAAAAAAAACGAAGCTATAGTTTGCCCGAATTCTTAACGTACTTTTACTGCTATAGGACATGATTATACACATTTAAAGTAAAACCCTCCTAGTATTGAAAGCTAAATGAAAATTCTATTCAAACATTAACTGTTAGCAGCTTGAAGTTTTCAAATAATTGAGAAATAAGTACGAAATATGTTAATATCAGCTTCCTTCTAGGAAAAAAAAACGTAAAGTATTTGTGCAGAAAGCAAATTACGACAAAAAGTGTAATTCGTGTATTTCATGTCGGATATGTCGACGTCCGATACAGGTAGATGGGGTTTAGCTTCTGAGGTCAATGTTCTTTTAGCATGAAAAAAGATTCGTCTTTACCTAACGTGATTATTATTTTTTCATAAACAGGCCTCGACCGTTGACACTAATGCATTTCTATCTTTATAAATATAATAGAAAAATGAAAGTTTATATGATTTCATTTTCTTATTCTTTATAGTTGTCTATTAACTATATGGGTAAATATGTATTTGTCCGTGTCTTTATTTTTATACCCAATTTCGTGTATATTTATATATATTTATATATGCATAATTTAAAAATTATATATTTATAATTATATATATATATATATATATATATATATATATATATAATTTAAAATCGATACGACGTAAATGTATAGAGATAAATGTGAGTAGCTTGACCGCAAGGTCATCTTTTTTTTTTTTCTTTTTTAAGCGTATCACCCCAAGCAAGGCCGGTGGCCACTATCACGCATGGGGTTACAGAAGGGTTGGAGGAAGAGCAGATAGGAGTGGTAAAGGAAGGGATGTGGAGAAAGAGAAGGGCGGAGGGTCGATCGAGGTAGGGGGGTTACGGGAGATATAGAGCGAGAGCAGATAGGAATGAAAGATGTCAGGAAGTGGATAGATCAAGGCAATTGGAGATGACGATTGACGCTACACTTAAACCGTTGGAGATTGTATTTGTCAGGGAAACAGTAATAGGGAAGGGAGTTCCATAGGCGAGATGTGCGAGACATGAAGCTATTGGAGTAGAAAAGACGTCTACACCTAACAGTTTCATCTACAATAAATATGCACCCTGACTCTTACTTTTTACCATTCATGGCAGATCTTCTATTATCACGTCGATGGATATTATCACAGTGATGGATATCTACTAACAAAACTGATAGAAGTAAAAGAAAAAGACTTTTTTTTATATCTAGCCGAATTCACTTAGTGAATTCGGCTAGATATTAAAAAAATTCTAATAAAAACTTTTTCTTTTAAATTCTAAAATCCCCCGCATCTCACGTTCGTAAGCATGTTTACTCATACCAACATCACAAATTTAGTCCGATAAAGTCCAAAAAGACGAAACGCGTCACTAGTAAACTTTTTTTTCACTTTGTCATAAGATTTCCTGAATATTGTTCTTGATATATAAAAATATATATCTTTAGCTCATAATATAAAATATAAAAATGAACACTGAGGTCAACACCAAGCTATGACAGAACGCAATCATGTGCGTTATGGTAAGGCTAGGGAGTCAAGTTTACCCTTCTATTTAGGTTGTAATAGGGGGAAGAGTTTATGGATTCATACCTTCTCCAAATGTATTTACGATCTCGAGCTGAGTTAGAACTCGACTCGCTGATTTTTCATTCCGAGCCGCTAGCCATTACCCGACTGTCTCATTTAATTAATATTTTTGTCTGAGTATCAAAAGAAAGAAGCCTCTCATGACTAAATATTCCAACATAATTCCGCTATTATTCATGCATTCTGAAATGTTCGCGTGAAAGGACGAAACAGTAAAATAGATGCATTTACTTATCCCACATATGCCTTGCTATAGATTAAAATAGTGTATAATATGTTACCAGCAGTACTATGTTACTTTTTGGCCAAGTCGGCATCGATTTCGGTGCAACTGTCCCATGGGCACATGTTCATATAAAAACCGTCAAACGACTGCAGCCTCATTTTCACCTTGACAACTATGATGATAATAACCTATGTATTAGACCCAATAAAACATCCCAGTCGTACCTCTTTTGACTGTTGGGCCGTTTGTGGGAAGGCGTTGTCATGTCGCACTTACACAGAAGTCCTAATAACTTTAGTGAATATCGTCCGGCTAATATTTCACAGCATCTGACTACACTGATCCTACGGAATTTATTTGTCAGCGTACCTTTCGCACCCCAGAATACAGTTGCCATTAATTCCTTTACTGACTTCCGAACTTTGAAAGCTTGGTGATTATGGAATCGACATTTGTCTCTGGAGTAACTTGGCAAACCCAGGTCTCATCATTCGTGACCACATGGTCCAAAGTTCCTAGAGACCGTTCCAAAAGCTGAAAAAATAACGTGTTTTTTCTTATTTATTTATTGGGGCCCAACGAAATAACACTTTCTGGTCTCTTAGCTAGACCATCGACTTTTCAAGATCAAGTCCCACAGCCGTAATATCTAAAATCAGAACATCAAGAAAAGTAATGGTGTTTTCTTTTCTCGATAGATGTGGACACTCTTCACGAGGCGCGCATACATATTATTACGCTCCTCCATGAACGTACTACAGCAGACCGATACCAGCAAGTTCAAGGTGAATTCCTATTAGATTTGTAACGTTAGCCTGTAAAAATCATAATATATAATATATATATATGTCCTTTCTCAGTGTTTTGTTGTGGTGACCATATTTGTTATAAGGTCACATACGCGTGTGTCCAATGTTATGGTTATTCGAGATATTACAATGAGTATTAAATACGCCGCGTTGCTTTGTGCATACTGTTTTCAAAAAGTGCTTTGTTCCGCTCGATTTATACTGATCAGTACCTTAATTTATATTTCTTATATATAAAAGAAATCTTATTGGACTGTTCTCGATTTTGCAAGAAGTGTAATACCTCCTAACCAACCGGATCATATCCTGAACCCGGCACCAAATAATATAGCAACTTTCGCCGGTGGTCCTCTCCTCAGGGTCTTAGAACAACATTTTAACCACGAGGCTAACTTTGCGCTAGTCAATGCCGACGCTGGTTGTTGGTCGCTGGCCGCTTCAATCCACACCAACTCTACCCACGATGTGTTCTTGATCTCAGAGCAGAAGAAAATCAAAGGTCGTAGTCTCACACCGCCGGTTCAGGCTGTGGCGGGTGCTATATTAAGGAAAAATATATTCACGACGAAAAATAAAACGAGACAATCGTAGGGTTAATCATCAATTGTTTTATATAACTCTTAATACAACAAAAAGTAACCCTTCCTGCATCAATCTCTATAGCGGCACATGGCCGTCTAAACTTCTGGAGGAGCTGGGTTCAATGTCTTGGAATCAGGAAATCTGGTGGCAGCTGAAATGGATTCCAGAGGCACTCAATGCGGGTTTGTCAGCCCAAACTCTGTGAGCTCCACAAATTCATCTGCTTCTATAAACTTCGGCCCAAAATTGGCGTGAGGCGAAAGAGTTCTGGGGATTCGGTGATTGTCCAATTCTCTTTAATTTCAATAAAGTTTTCTTTTTTGTTCACTATTTCTCCTTTCTTAATCAACTTTACAAATTTTGAAAATTATCCACCTTCCTTGGGATTAGTCATAAGAATTTGCTCCTCCCTTTACTCCAACTATTTCACTTCACATCTCGCAACGCAACTCCACACAGGTGGTGCTAAATTCTGCCCCTTCCCTTGAACCTTCCTCCTTCCTTCTCAGTATTCTAACTGTGCCCACTTGTCAGGGCTGACATAACTGTCTTTTTAAAAATTTAATTTTAAATTGCGTAAGAGAAAAGGCGTGGTTTATTCTCCTCATTAATTTAAATTCTCTAATTCCTTTCCGGAACCCACAAGCCTTTTATGACAGATTGATTTTCATAATCCCAACCCTCGCAGTGGGTTCAGTATTCTCTGTTTTACTTTCCGAATTTGTTTTCGCTAAAGAAAATATAATTCCCGTCTGCTTCTCTTTTCGCCAATGAATTGTTTTTCTAATTTCTCAAGAAACAGATAAATCCATTTCCCAATTTGCTTTACCCGCATGCCAGGTTTTCGATAGATAAAAAACGTAAACTCTTGGCGCGTATTTCCATTTCTTAGATGTGAGGCAACCCAGATGGCGCTTTCTTCACCTCCACATTACAAGGAAAATGGCTTCCATTCTAGCTTTCTATCTCTCTATCTTACATTTTATATTTCATTTTGGGCTTAACACATTTTTTCTTAGAATTAACCGCCTCTTAGTCTCAGTGTCACAGAAGTACTTTATACTCCCTGCTGTTTTTTGTTTACAGTTTTTACAATGTTTTAATTCGGATCGATTTATGTCTATCTGTACCATTCTTTCTGGACGTCCCTCCTGTATTGACAACAAATCTTATTAGGCTTCTGTAGATTTTGCAAGAAGTATTTTATACGCCCTGTCACTTTTTGTTTACAGTTTTCACAATGACTTGATTCGGATCGATATCTGTGCCTTACTTTCCAGACGTCCCTCTTATATTGACAACAAATCTTATTAGGCTGTTCCATGAAACAGTGTATAAATACTGTTTGTGATTACAGCTTTGACACTACTTTAATTCCATTCGATCTGCACCTTACATTTCGGGTTTCTGTCGTGTTAGACAGCAAGACAGATATACAAATGACGTTGTGTCTATATGTGGGCTCATTTATCTGTTTGTGTAAACGGGTATATCGGAGCACACTGCGTTTATGTAATCACATGTGTAGATGCGTTTAACTCTCTTTGTAGTACTGGAGATAAATTTCATTTTGAATTAATTTTGCAACACTGTCGCATGACAGCTTGAGATATTTTTACAGGTAATCAAAGTCGTTTACTCGTATAATTTGACAGATATGATTTTATTTGACGATATCATGCGCTCCGGAAATTGTACAATGCGTTTATTTCGTTTTAATGAGACTGGA
The DNA here is from genome assembly GCA_964036315.1 of Acanthosepion esculentum. Taxonomy (NCBI): domain Eukaryota; kingdom Metazoa; phylum Mollusca; class Cephalopoda; order Sepiida; family Sepiidae; genus Acanthosepion; species Acanthosepion esculentum. The sequence goes on from OZ038481.1 coordinate 54,983,207, forward strand.
CACGAAGATATATGTGATTTTGTCCATTGTTTTCTTTCGCTTAAGAGGAGAAACGGAAGGAAGGAAAAGGTACATGAAAACGAAGAAATGAGAGGTATAAACTGAGGGAAAGGAATCGACCAAGAAAGGAAAAGAAAAGAAATTATGTAGGTAACAAAAGAAGAAGAAGAAGAAGAAGAAGAAGAAGAAGAAGAAGAAGAAGAAGAAGAAGAAGAAGAAGAAGAAGAGAAGCAAAACAATAAATACACTTGCGAACAAAGAGAGTGTGTGTGGAGAATACTTTAGCAAAAGGGGAAAAAAAAGATAGCGAAAAGAAAACGAAGGACCTTTCTCTCCAGACGTGAGTGTTCGAAAAAAATGTAAAAAACAGAAAGTCAATGAGAGAGCGGGAAGTAGGAAATGGAAGTAAAGGGATATTGAAATACAAACAGAGAAATTTAATGTTGGGGGAATAACCAAAAAACAAAAAGAAGGAAGATGCGCACGTGAACAAAGCCGGTGAGAATAAGAAATAACGAGTACTCACTTTTCTAATTGATATTTTAAAACTGTAGAGTTAAATTCTAATTTGGTGCTAAAAAATGTATCCTAAATAATCATAGTTATTAGTAAAAACTATATTAAATTTTTAGATAGCTTCGTGACATTTGGAAAGACCCGCAACAAAATAAATAGACACACGTAAGCTATAAAGTAATTTAAGTCGTCTGGTAAATAAATATGTCGGGAAATATTTCCAAATCTGCACTCAAAATTGACATATACTTGGTCGAATTGTTCTTCTTCGTCTGCTTAACAATGAAAACAGTTTCCTTGCAGTTAAAAAGCTCGCTGTCTAAAGAAGAGCTTCACAACCTTTCAGCATTGACGAACTTCTCCCTTTAGGTTCCGAGTCCCTTCAGGACGTTGGCGATCATGGCTCTCTACAACTTCTCCTGTCTGTTATGCATTATGTTCCTCTGTCCTTCTTGCCTTCAATCTGCTCTGTCGGTATTAAATTTTCCAGGCCTTTTTTCCGCATTATGCTCCCGAAAGATTTTGACTATCCCTTTCTGGTATTAAGCATAAGTGTCTTTCTTGCTTTCATTTTCTCTAAAACCTCGATATTGCTCACATGTTAGGTCCATGGTATTTTCAGCATCCTTCTGTAAAATTTTTGTTGCTTCAAGTTTGCTCTTCATCCATTACGAGACTGTTCAGTATTCACTGACGTATAGGACTAATATTACGTAACAGTTCAGTACACTTTTATTTGTTTCTAACATTTTTTTTTCTGTTTCTTAATACCTTGCTTAGCTTTGGAAAGCACTTTCACTATCCCAGTTGTTGTACTTTTGGTTTGGTCTCTCCGATTTCTAATTTGCATGTTGAGTTGTTCCTTTTGCTAACAACCATGAAGTCAAATTTCTTGCAGTTGATGTTTAGTCCTTTATTCTCGCTTTTCATCACATTTTGTAGGAGTTATTGTAGCTTCTTATGCTGTGTCTGCTCTCCACTCTGTGTCATCTGCATATCTTATGTTGTTAAAATTTATGGCCGCCAATAATGAATCCTCGCAAGACTATCAGAATAAGTCCGGCGAGAAGTCACAACATTGTCTTACACCCTTTCTATTTTTGTATGTTTACTGACTATGATTCATACTTTTCCAAACTTTCAACGGTCTCTTTCTGGTGTTAAGTATAAGTGTCTTTCTTGTTTGCATTCTCTCTAAAACTTCGATGTTGCTCATAAGTTCGGTCCATGGTATTATCAGCCTCATTCTGTAAAACCACATTTCTGTTGCTTCACGTCTCCTCTTCATCTATTCAGCATTCACTGATATATAGGACTAATATTACGTAAGAGTTTAATACTCTTTTAATGGTTTCTAACATTTTTTCTGTTTCTTAATACTTTGCTTAGCTTTTGGAAGCATCTTATAATATAATTGAATATAACGCACCCAGCTGGAATTCGATTAATAAATCCGACCTAATTTGACTACATTAAATGGATATATGGTTTGGTTAACGGCGTAGCCGGGGCCAGCAATACATGCACTAATTTTATATCTCGTGTATGATTTGACACCTTTAGGTCTTCAAAAGTCGCGGGATACGCGAGTATATACGATATTTCTTGCAACCGTTACTGAAGTTAAGCCAAATTATATCCATAAAATACATGCAGAAAGAAATATTTCAATGAATGATATAGTTAACAATTAAAGAAACAACGGGCAGAGGCAAGTGTTGGACCTTTCCGGTTTGTAAACAAAGGAATTATAACAATCATAGTATCGAGAATTGGTTGTCGTTCATCGATTAAAACCACAAGATAAAGCCAAGAGGTTTAAAACCTCTTGGCTTTATCTTGTGGTTTTAGTTTTAGTTTTAATTTTATTTTAAAGCTTCTTGACTAATATAAATATTATGAAAATTGAAAATGGTATAAATAATAACAACATTCCTTATTCATTTGGACAGACTTATCACAGAGATTAAACTACTTAGATAAAGTTTAAACGTATTCAAAGTATTGCTGAGACACTGTGCACACTCACACACACAAACACGTGCGCGCGCACACGCACACAAACACTCGCACACACACACAAACACGTGCGTGCACACACACGCACACACACACATATATACATATCTATAATTTTATTTATTCAAAAATTGTAACATAAACATGTTATAACATGTTATAACATCAATACAAATATATATATAACATGTTATAACATCAATACAAAAATAGCGATTTTGTTTCAACACTTCTGCTATCTTATCAACATTCAACACTATCACTGGTGTCTTCTGGTGTCTTATCAAGTGTTGGTTTTGAATGATGATATATATATATATATATATATATATAAAGGGTGTTTCAGTAAGATGGATCAAAGTCAGCAGTAAATAAATCAGTGATCAGTGTTATTAGTGAAAATGTATTTATTTCTCCATTGTGTCATGTTATTTAAGTCATATCAATTGTGTGTGAAAAATAATATCGCCCAAATGTCCGCCATGGCTTCGACGGCACACTTCCATTCGATGGTTAAAATATTTGATGACGTTTCTACATAGTTGATCCTCGATCTCACCAATATGCCTTATTATCTCATCATTCAGCTGGTGAATTGTTGTTGGCTTGTTGGTATAGACCTTACTTTTGAGATGACTCCAAAGGAAGACTTCTAAAGTAGTCAAGTCGCATGGTGGCCAATTGACTTGGCTGTTTCGGGAGATTATGCGACCTGGGAACTTCTCATTGCATTTCTGTTTGAACGGCCATTTTCGGAATAGGCTTCGATAACTTTAACACGTTGTTTGATTGTTAATCTTTCCATGGTTGAAAGTACCAAAGACTTAAATTGTTAAATCTGAAAGAAAAAGAAAAAAATCTTTATACGCTTAAATTAAATTCACGTTTAAAATCGGTCCAAGTTTTTTTTTGCAACACCCTTTATATATATTCAACGACGAAATTATTCGTACACCCACCAATTTTGAATATTTTTATCCATTTCTTAGAATCTAATGCCCGTAAAGGAATTTAAAACTCAATTTCCAGAACAGTAGGTTCTTGTCTAAGGACCGCAAATATAGTCGGTTTTCTGCAATACATAACATCATATAAGACTTGTTGATGCTACAGGCATGAGGGTAATGCCATCTATCGATAAACTCTTACAGTAAAGAATATTATCGCAATTCTTTCTTTCTTCAAATATGTATGCATTTTGGGGGGCGAACTCAATTCTTTCTCTACAACTTTTTTTCGGAGATTTTTCGGAGATTTATTTGTATCATAGGGTAATTTGTTCAAAATTTGTTTAAAATAAATGAAAAACAAAATGGCGAGAATACATCTTCGCAAACAAATTTAATAAATGACATTAACCCCGAACCTGTAGATGAATGTTCCCTGTTTATAAATTCCAGTTGCAATTTCCGGGTCTGTATTATTCAAAAATCAGGTGTGGTGAAACCAGGCCAACCAGAACTTGCTGTTCACCTATTTGCTATTGATGCGGTGTGTTGTGGATCACGTGTACAATAATAGTAATATGATATTTGTAACGTCTAATATGTCTTATTTTGTCTAATATATTGGGTTATATAAGTGTAAATGTGACTACAAGGGTGTTATTTCATATGCTCTTATAATGTCAAAAACCGTATTTAGATAGACGTAAACAGGATTTCTATGCTCTAACTACGAAAATATTCGATTTATAAATAAAGAATCCTACTTCGCGGAAATTCACTCATCGCGGTAGGTCCGGAACTGATTAACCGCGATAAACGTGGGACGACTGCATAAAAAAAATGTCACACTTATGAAAGGGAAACAAGAAAGGGATCTGGAGTGAATATCAAGAAAATTCATTAGTTACAAGTCTGAGTGGGGGTATCCCTGTCCCTCCCTGACTCGTCTCTCTTGAGTTTATGACGGTCTATTCATTTTTATTTTTTTACAAGCTTTCATCTGTGCATACAGATATCATCAGGTATGAAAATATATTTGTTTTTTACATTTTGTGACATTCCTCTATTTATTGAACAATTTAGTTCATGCCACATTGACTGAAAAACCTACCAGTACAAAAGAATTCTCCTATTACCATATTAGTACAAAAACGCACAATCTTGAAATGTAAAAATTCAACCTCATCGTTGCGACCGCACGCTCAAAAATGTCTTACAATTAACAA
>OZ038481.1:54990414-55070414 GCA_964036315.1 Acanthosepion esculentum
AAATATTTTAAAGTTAGAGCGATGTGTCCCTTTAATTTAAAAAGTGTGACAGTGACAAAAACATTCGAATTTATTAGATAAATGGATGGAGGAATTTATGATAGCTCTCCAGCATTTAAAATTAATAAAAGGTTCGGTTATAGCCTATTCATAAAAATAACCCCTATATTATGATGTGTTCCTGTTACTTTTCAATACGTATCATTGTACTGTTTACTAAGCTCAGAAAGAAACACGAATTATAGCACTGAGAGACCCATTATTCCTCAACGTAGCTTTAAAAATCTTGATCACCTTCAATGCAAGTCCTATACAGCAAGAATAACGCAGGAAAAATTAAAACTTGGATGTTCTGTTCTGTCACACCCAACATGATCGCCTAAACTTGCATCGACCGATTATTATCTTTTCCGGTCGATACAAATCGTTCTAAGAGGGAAAACTTACTTTAATGAAAACCAGGTTCAAATCATCCGTCGAAACCTTTATCGCGTCAAAAGTAGTGCAATTTTATTCAAAGTGTGTCGAAGAGCTGACTGATGAATTGTAAATAATGGTGAATATATAATTGAGTAAAACATAACTGTACTTTACTTTAATTCGACAAGCAAAAACGATGAACTACATCCGGCAGCCAGGATTCTGATCAGGAGATTGGAGATTTTGAAGAACATGGGACCACCTCTTAATTGCTGTTGTTCTCAGGTTCACCTTAACCCGGAGTGGTAGCACCTGTTAGGGTCCCAACTATGGGCAAATAGTGAACCCACAAACAAAAATAAAAGACTATGGAAGAAGAAAAAAACATTTTTATAGTAAAAATTATGAAGAATACATTTTATCTGTAGTTGAAGGCATGCAGTGCTGATCAAAATATTTAGATTTTGTATTAAATAACACATAGTGGTTGATATGCCACTAAACAAACTGAACCAAATAAACGAACACCGAAATCATTTATGACTCAATCAAATATATTAATGAATTCAAAAATCTGTGATCGGTCGCCGATACAAAGTCTGGTAAAACGTTCTGTTATCGTATATTTTAAAAGAGTTAGCAGCTCGCATTGAGGAATCGGAGATTCGAGTTCGAATTCCAGTCGAATCCATTACATTCACTTACCTGTTAATACCCTTGGGAAAGGTGTGAATCCTTTTCTTCTGTGCCCAGCTATGGATAAATAGCAGGACAGACCGGGTTCTATAGCCTTGGATGGCAACTAGTCTACCGCAGAAAGAAATAGCAATCTACTCCGTGAAAAAAATCTACCTCCTCAGTTATGTATCGAAAGATACATGATCGCCTATGCGTGTATCCCGCATGTCACATAACTGTCTGATTCTCTAGATGCGTTCTTATTCCTTAATAAATAACATTCAACCTTTTACAAAGCTCAGAGCAAACTGTCCTGGATGGAATATAAACACTCCTTTTATTTCTTAAAATGGTGCGGCTGATAATTGAAATGTTACCCAGAGTCCCGATTCACACAAGGACGTTACTTTCGTTAATAGCTCTCTCCCTCCACCTGGTTGCCTTTAATAATTGCTGTGATGTGTCAAAATATATAAAATGGTGTTCTTATTATATTTTGTAACGCTTAGTACTCTCCCTCCCTGTCGCTGTTCTGCCATCATACATGATTAGATAGGTTACGCGATATTGCAGGTGCCCAAATTGACTTTATATATATCATTTGAATGTCATTTTCGCCAAGCTTACCAGTTGTTCATATGTCCAGTCCATGGTATTCTCAGCATCCTACTGTAGAACCACATATTTAGTGTATCAAATTTATTTTTCATCTGTGAGAAAATTGTTTAACATTCACTGACATCATTGAGGATAACATAGTAATCCGCATTCTTTTCTCTTTTTCCTTTTTTTTTAAATTTCCTTTCGCTTTAAAAAAAGGCATCTTTCACTGTTCTAACGGGCTTCGAGTTTCTGTATTACTTTTCTGTAGTCTGTTAAAACACTTTTAAAATTCTGTACTTGCTTGATTTTGACATCTCCAATGCGGAACTCGCATCTTGGGCTGTCCCTTTTCCTGACAACTAGATATCCTGTCTCCTTACAATTTAGTCCTTTCTTTCTTTACTTGTGGATAATGTTAAGAAAGTCTTAATTAAGTTTATTCATCTCTTATAGCTTATGGATGTTTCTTTTTTTCATTGTTTATGCAATAGTCACTCGCAAACAAAAATAATTAATTTTACGCTCCAAAACATGTTTCGGCTTTAAATAACATAATAATTTCAGAATAATAATGAAATCACTCAATGGCCGTTACTATCACAACAGTTCGACCTTTGAGTCTTCCGACCGTCTTCACGTGTGTCTCGATCCGAGTAACCTCCAGGGAATTTTGAATTGAACCATTTACTTAATGTACGGGCCTAGATTGTTCTCATTACGATGTCAATGACTAGGGACACGCCGCTCTCGTGTAATAGTTCTTTTACTACGACACACTTACTGCTACTCCTAGACTCAAACCTGATAGCCCTCAGACTAGTTTCACTAGTCTGAGTATATCTGTACTACCCAACCCGGGTATTAAACTTACCATTACTATGCCACCAAATTCACTAACCAACACTGGAATCCATATCCTTCTGATGTCAGTTTAAACTTATTTATTATTTTCCTTCAATATATTAAAACCATTTCGGTTGAAGTTTGCATCTTCTAGAATACAGAAGACTATTTGGAAATGTTCTCTTTGCTAAATAATAGTTTCTAATTGGAGTTTAGAAAAATGGAAGGTAGAAGGCGGGAGATAAAACTTACACCATGAGATCTGGTTTATTGATTCGTTTTCTACGACTTATCAACTCATTACAGGTTATTTAAAGCCAGAAAATATTTTTAGATTGCCCGAATTATTTTTAGATAATAAAGATTTTGTCATTACTACTTTTAATCTGCGTGCAATCGACACTGTTATCTGCATATTTATGTTGTTAAGATTATGTCCGCCTATAATGAATGCCTGTGAGACTTTAATTCTCTCAGAATAAGTCCAGTGTGAAGAGACATCCTTTTCTTACACCTCTTTATATTTTTGTATATTTACAGTCTATTTTTTAAACTATATCTTAAAATATCTTGGGGGAGAAAAGGTTGATTCATACCTTTACAGAGCCTATTTGCTTATAAGTGAATATAACGCACCCACCTGGAATTGGAACTCCGCTCAACAATTTCGAGCCATTATCTATTACATTATCCGCACATCTAAGCTTACAGCATCTCGTATTCCGAAGCAGTCATCCATCAACATATTGACCAGGCTCTATGTTGCTTAACTTCGGTGATCGTACCAGGAGGATATGGGTTAATCCCCTCGACTAATGTTCAGTGGGAGTATCATTCAAGGATGTGGATGCTAGTTCAACTGTACAATAATGTAAATAATAATACATTCTCATCGGAGATATTTAGACAGAAACGCATGACACATGCCCCACCTATTACCTTATTCCCAAAAGCTTCAGTTATCCATTAAGCTGTCTTCGTTGTCATTTTTTGCCTAATTTATTAAGTGTTGTGGTAGGATCCACCTAATTTGCATAGCGGAGTACCGACGATATAAATATGGTTGGTACCGGAAGACAGGGAGGCAATATCAAGAGATCCAACTAGAGACTCTGCCCGACTGCGACTTAGTCAACACATTCTCCAGGAACGGTCTTCCCAGGAATACACAAAAGACTATATGTAAATATTGTGTACACTTTCTTGTTTCAATACATTTTATTCTAACTACATTTTGTGTTTGCATTATTATTCCATGCATTAGTTAAGTTTCAACATTAAGATTGAATATAATTAAAATATGTCGAATGCTCGTTTTATATAAGTAGTTTGACTGAAAAGAAGTCTCTGTAAAAAGTGTTATGTTGTGTCTTTCCAGCGATACTTGTCCTAGACATGTTTGTACAGTTTAACCAACGCTTGTAGTGATATCAGTGTCAGCCGATATCTTGTTAAAGGAAAACATCTGAAAGATGTTACAGAAATTGTTTCGACAGTTATTGTCTTGTTGACTATCAGCTGAGTGAAGCGAGACCCAACAAAAACAATCTCAAACGATCCTGACAAAGACTTTCAGCTGAGCGGAGTGGAATTGATGAATTACTATTTTAGACTGAGCTGTCAGGACAAAAAAAGGCCTGTTCTCTATAAGTCAGTGATCTCTACCAGAAATAAGTCAGAGAGACACCGATAGGGACAAGAGACATCCCAGTTGCAACAACACTCCCGCTAGATGATTCACCTCCTCAACTAACATCAACTTACCTCACCGCCTCCTCGCTTGTCTAGATCAGAAGGTTACAACCGAATAAAATTTACCAACTGCTATAATCTCATCGTTTTATTTCGTGAGAAACTATCCGGCCAAGCAATTATTTTCCTTTCACTGAGTCACAAGCGTTTGACTGGAAGAAGCTGCACCCTTAGAACGAACCTGGTATCTGGTCAGGGTTGCAACGCTACACTATTCGTTTGTCTTAGTTGGCTGTTTATTTCGCTATCGAACTTGATGTCAAAAAAGACTGATAAAGTCAGAAAGAGAGATAAAGACCTGAACCTAAAATTAAAGTATGGCGATATTCAGCGCAGTCTGATTGACCATCTTCTTCGAACTTTCTTCCGAGACCAAGCAGTCTGTAGCCTTTGAATTGTAGACCATTGCTAATTAAATAACTAGAGATCAAATAAAGCCACGTCATTCGCAAATAGAAAACCAACTGCACTACATTCTTCTTGTGGGTTTGGATTTGTGTGACGTTGAAATGGTTGTCATTTATAAATTTGTGCGTGTATTCGTTTTTTTTTTCTTTTCGTTACCAATTTCTTTAGACTATTTTGAAATCATGCTAAAGTATACTGAAAACAGTCTGGAAATAGTGAAAGAAATACTGAATAAGAATAAGTAAAATACTAAAAACAGTATAGAAGCCAGATCAACGGGAAGCCGCTCTTCTCCAACAATGCATGATCGGCTCCCTGTACCGCTCCAAAAATTATCTGAGTCCTTCTTCCATACTTTATCTTTGCGAAAGTCAGATTAACCAAAATATGTCACATTGCCACATCTCGACTGGAGCTGCCCAATCTTCACTTTTCAACCATGAACAGAGTTCGGGAGCGTTTACGGCCTTGTAGGTGATGAATTATTTTCCACTTTACAACCTCTTTTCCACAGAAGAATCGTCTCAAGCCTATCACTACTCTATTGCTATTTCCATGGCAAATGTTCAGGCGAGCTACAATACTTAGTTCCATCAGATTAAACTTTTACAGCTAAGACCCACCATGTGACGTACACAGGGTCGAATCATCCTCATCCCTTTCATTCGTAAGTAGGAAGTTCTGCGCAGATATTTTTTCCCAAGAACTGCTACTTTGTGAAACAGAGTCCGGCGACGACGCCATTCATAATAAACTTAACATCTTCAAGTCTGGAGTCAATTTTTATCTATCCTACATGTCCTAATAATCTGAACTTCCTCATCTTAAGTTCGCGCAATAGTCTCACTTAGTAACCGTCTACCTTGAGTTAAATAAAACTTTGAATCGAGTGAACATTAGAAAAAAATAATCTTGTATCATATGACATTTAAATTGTAAAAAAATTAGCAACAAGGAATGTTTAAGTAATCCCTGGTGCGTTGATTCTAACCGTGCACTTCAAGCTTTCCTTGGTAACCTCTTGATAGGTATAAATCATCCCGCTATAGATTAAATAATTAAGTAGACTGTCCTCCCTAGCCTTGTATGATAACCAGTCCAAGTAAAGAAGTCTTAATTTCAAACCATGGGACAACGAGAAGCCACACCACTATATTTCCAAACAATAAGGAAAGATGAGAAAGAAAACGTAGCTGTGGAGAGCGATGAAAGCCGACTGGACGCTATTTAAATTGGGAAAGTATATGAAAAACCGCGTTAGTAGGGATCATGTACATTTCAACGTACCAATGATTATAAGATCATATCCCTAGGTAGAATGGATAGAATTTATGGTGAACCTCATACTTATGAAGTAACATCCCCACCACCGTAGGCTAACTTTCCTGTGCCTTTTCTATAAATATTTTCATGGCAATTGTTCTTTACTATTTGGTACCTGGATATTATTAATTTAAGCGAAGTATTCGATTGAAATGACTAGATAAAAGCCGTAAATACTATGCTAACAGTTTCTTGACTTGTACCTTTCGCTTGTAAAACTATCTTTCGGCTTATTGCTTTCCAGTCAAGTTTGATCTTCAAAAATCTAAATGTATCGTCAATCGTAATCTTCTGTTTGAATTCTTGTTCTTGTATTGTTCTCGCTCCTTAATAATGTTTTCTTTTTCTCATATTCTTTCACATTAACCTCCTTATGTCTTAGTGGCATTATTGCTTTCCTTAAAATAAATAAGGTAGCTTTCGAACATGCTACGTGGAAGCAAACAAACTTGTTGAATTTCACTTTTGTGACATTAAGCCTAGCATGCATCCTCTTGTATCTGGGGGCTTAAACATCTTCAGGCCTTATTAAGTATCATCAAGCAAATCTCAATGAGAAAATGAACTTTGTCAAGAAAAGAATGAAACAGAATTATGAAAAAAAAAACATTTAACATGTACACATCTTAACATTTCATATTTGACACCAGCATCTCCATCCTTGATTCTAACACCCATGAATTTTTCAGTCTTCACCAAAAGTCCGTTGCACCCGACAACCACCAAAATTACAGTTAAAACCCGAATCTTCCATAATAAATATGCTCATATCTAAGATACCACCAAGCCAGGTGAAAAAAAAACTACTAAATAAGAAAAAGGAAATAATGACTAAGTGCAGACATATAAACAAATATTTTATTTGTCATTTAAGCATTTATATATATATATATATATATATATATATATATATATATATATATATATATATATATGTATGTATATATATTAGGTTGGTGCAAAAATAATGTTGTTTTTGACGTTCAACTTCATGTGAGAAAACGACATTATTTTTGCATCAACCTAATATATATATATATATATATATATATATATATATATATATATATATATACAAAAACAAACAAGTTACAGTTATTAATTTAAACTTTCATAAGAAATAATCTAATATTTAAGATAACACAAAGCCAGCTTTTTTAAAAAAATACTAATGAATAAGTACATATATATATATAAATGCAGTGAGAATGAATATAAATTCAAACGTTCATAACATTAATTTAAAATAGAGCTCAACACAAAAGTAGAGCGATAATTTTTATTATATGTCATTACATTCAAAAATACATATTTACGCTGCATATATGCATAAATGTTTCGAAGCAAATCACAGCATATATATATATATATATATATATATATATATATATATATATATATTTACTTCGTCAATTAAGTATTACTTATACATATATAATATTATATATACATGTATATATATATGTATAATTAATGCTTCATTATTCATTAAGAAAGTAAATATTTGTATGTGTGTATACTTTACTTCCCCCTTCTTTCTTTCTTTTTTCTTTTTCTTTTTTCTCTCTTCTCCCCCTTTTCCTTTCAATATATCACTTCCGTTAAGTTAACCGATTAAATAGGTCAATGTCTGGTCCCTCCTCCCCTGATACAAAGTATGATAGATAGAAATATTAAAATAAACCCTCTCTAAACTCGATCATGTCTGTCACACCACTCCTCACTGCCCTCTCTGTTAAATTACATAAACTTAATACTACCCGTCAAAAATGTAAATGTTCATTTCATTTTTCTTTTCACCTTTTGGAAGTGTAGTCTGATGATCAAAGCGTTCTTTAAAAGGGCTATGGTGAAATAAATTCTTACATGGAGCCTTAAAGTGGTCTGTTTTTCTTTAAATTATTAGCTCTGAATTTACATTGAGCTCTCAGCATTTCATCCTCGTTGGGACTACCTATACGGATTACTAAATTTTTCGTAACTTATATATATATATATATATATATATATATATATATATATATATATATATATATATAAGGTTAATACACAGAGAAAAATCAGGCTATAAAACAGTAGTATTAAAAAGTGCTTCATACACGTGTGAAAAAAATAAAAATAACATGTAGAGCTTTTAATTTTAAAAATTAAGAGATCAGTTGAATCCGCTGCTTTGGTTTACACCTTACGGTATCCTCAGGCGATTTTTACCAATTGACCCAACCATCGCTTTATTTTTTTTTTAAATAATAATGAACGCTATATTATTTTTTAAAATAAATAAACAAATATACGACGTTGGGTGTGATAGAAAGAGCGAGGTAGGGTGTGAAGAAGAAAGGAAAATAAGAAGAAGGGGGAAGAGAAGAAAAGCAAGGGTATATATATATATATATATATATATATATATATATATATATGAATGAAGAAATATACTCTTAATGTGTGCTACATTTATGAGATAAAGTGCTCAATATTAGAGATAGAGCGTGTGTAAATATAAAAGTGAACGTTGAAGTCAACACTTAGAGGCGACAGGCTGTTTCATGCTAGATGCAACCGTCAGGCCTGACAATTGCGTCTAGCATGAAACAGCCTGTCGCCTCTAAGTTTTGACTTCAATGTTCACTTTATATATATATATATATATATATATATATATATATATATATATATATATATATATAAGATACAATGGGTTACTCGTTGAAGGGAATATAAGAAAAAGAAAATATTATTAAGGTAAGTGATCAATAAAAGACCAGAAATTAAGAAGACAGCTGTTAACGATTGGCATTACTTTAAAGAAATCTCTGACGATCAAAGTTGACTGGAAAACAAGGGGCCAGACAAGAGTTTTATAAGCGAGAACTTCGATAGAAGAAACTGTTAGCATAGAACTTACGGTTATATCTAGCCATTCCAGCAGCAAAATGATGTGTCTTTTCTGCCAATCTATTAGTACGTTCACATTCACAAAGTCTTAGATCGACTTAATTCACTTTGAGCATCCTCCAGTTGATGAAACAATAACTGCGACTAACTCACCAATCTCAATCCGGCTATTCAAGAAAAACGGCCGTGAAGGTGTTACGTTCCACTACGACAACGTAAGACAGCATTTTGCAAAAGAAAATTTGCAGAGGCTTAAAGAGTTGAAATGGGAAATCTTTCACCGCCCACCTCATTCTCTTGTCTAGGCTCCATCGGATTTTCATTTGTTCTGGTCTCTAAACAATTTAAATGACAAAGAACTGAGCAGTCAGTCGAAAACTAGCCCAGAATCTTCTTCCAACAAAAAGAAAACGCGAAGTTTCTAAGAAAATGCACATCAACAAGCTTGTTGAATGATAGGAGACAGTTGTTAAAAACAATGGACTACTTGACTAATATGTTTTTTTGCGAGTATGTAAAATTTGTTTTTTTTTTAATTTTCTAAACTGCACAAACATTTGCAATGATTTAATAGTACGTATTGCGGTGTTTACTCATTCCCCCACGAGAATGAGATGTGACACAAGGTCTTTTTAAAGTGGGGACCCGAGCGCGTGCACTCAGGCGGGGACAAAAATTGCCCACAGCCCCCGCAACTTTCGGTTGCGCTGGCCTCTTGTGCAATGGAAGGGCGCGGCCTCGGGCAGCTGTTCCCCAGGTAGTACGTATTGCATTTTCAATTGACAACTTTTTACTGTATTATATATAAGCGTCCTCTGACACAACGACTATTAATTGATCAACATAATTTGTTCCTATTTGTCAGTATTTAGCACCAAGTAGAACATGATATATTTCCAATAAAACAAATGCTTTTCGGTCCTTCACTGCAAATTGGATGGAATGAATGTCTAATACCTTTACTTTGGGAAAGATTTCTTCGAATTACAAGGGAAAAAAATGAAGTAATTTTCAAATTCGCATTGCGACTCAGACTGAACTTTTGTCAAAATGGATCCTGATTAAGGTGAATTGTGTACTTTGCAGATTAAATTGTAGCCGTTGTCTTTGTTGTATTTCTTTTTTTAATTCTGGAGGGGAAAATGATATCAATTGCTTATTGCTTTTCTTTTCTTTTTCCTTTTTCTTTCTTACTTTCTTTCCTTTTCTTTCTTGCTCGATTTCAGTTTTTCCTTCTCGTTTGCTTTCTTTTCTTTTCTTGCTTACTCGTTTTCTTTTCTCTCTCGTTTTCTTTCTTTCTCGTTTGCTTTCTTCCCCTCACTTACTTGCTCGCATTCTTTTTCTCACTTTTTCTGGATTTTCTCTTGATTTTCTTTCCTTTCTTTTATCTTCTTACTTTTCTTTCTTCTTCTTGCTTCATTACACTTTCTCACCTCTTTTCCTTTCCTTTACTTCTCGCTTTTCTTTTCATTTTTTGCATTCCTTTCTTCATTTCATTTCTCGCACCCTTACTCTTTCTTTCTTACTTCTTCTCTTTTTCTCTCTTTAATCTTTTTCTTGCTCGTTTGCTGTCTTCCCTTGCCTTTCTTGCTTACCTCTCTCTCTCTCTCTCTCTCTATTCCTCTCTTTCTCTCTCTGGATTTCTTGCTTCTTGATTTTCTTATTCTTCTCGCTCTTCTTGTATCGATACAATCTTACCCTGTTCAAGTCTAAGGTCAACCGTTATCTTCCCCGACGTACGTATAAACTGTGCTCCTTACTCTGTAACCCTCTACCTCGAGTGGCTCTTGAGCTTTGTCCAGGGTGAACATCATTGTAAAGATAAAATGTTCTCTTTTTTCCAACTTGCTTTCTTTTACTTTCTCCTTTGTTTTTCTCCCTTTCTTTCTTTTTTATTTTTCTTGCTTTGAGTTTCTTTCTTTCTCGATTCATTTTTCTTTCTTTCTCGATTATTTTCTCTTTTTCATTTGTTTCCCTTATTCCTTTCATTATTTTTCATTCGTTCTCACTTCTTTCCTTTTCTTCGTTTTTCGATTCTTTTGTCTTTCCCGCGTGATATTTTTTCCGTTTCCTTACCTTCAGACAAGCCTGCTAGTTCCTTAGAGTGAGTTTTTATTTGTATGAATAAACAACTACTTATTTATAAATCGTTTTGATACAAAGATTTCCATACGAGTTTTGCCCATAAATATGTGAATCACTTTTAATGTTATTGCCACTCAAACCATTAAATAAGTAATAATACCAATGCAAAGTTGGACATCGATTTATTAAACAACAAACAATTGGTTACTCAACATTCTGAGAAAAGAAAAACATTAATTCAAAATATGTTGTAAATCTTTTAAATATGAAATGGTGTGCCAGACATAACACCGCCGAAAATTAATAACTTGCTTCCTACGCAAAAAATCCTCCCTATCTCTATTTTATATAAACGTAGAAAACAAAAAAAAAAACAATCTTATTTGCCGGGGAAGCATGCGGCAGAAGATGTGATCAATTTTTCATAGAATAAAGATAGGCGATATTTCTAAATATTGCGTGACATGCAAAAACTTTATTTTATGCAATAATATACAGTGACTGGCTGAAAGTCATAGAATATGTATACAGTATCGTGTAGGAGTCTTTAGCTCGGCGACGTACAGCTACTCTACGTGACATCGTTTAAACAAGTGGTCCGAAGACCTCGGGAGAGATGTTTGCTCATGCCGATTCAATAACTCTCCACAACTGCCTAATAGTTATAGGTGATGGCTCTGATATATGAATAGACGTTACACCTACTCCCCAGAAATACTCCTGTCAAGGGGTACATAGTGTCCGCTCCTTTTGTCAACGTCTTCAGAATGTGCTTCTGGGGCAATTTGGTCACGATAACACAGTGAACTATCCTGCTAGAATAATGCATTGATGTAGGTCATTGATGAACAACAAAGTACTCGGGGCTCATGAAAATCAACTGTATTTCGTTGTTTAGTGGGCTTGCTCATGACAAAACGTAGTGTGTTATCGGAATTCGAACTGGACGGGAGAACTGTGACGAATAAATAGGCCATTTCATTTCTTAAATGATGCGTTTCATATCCATCCATCTCCGGTGTTATTATTTACTAGTAATACCTGATGGAAGGCTTTGCTACCCGTTGTAGGCAAAGTAACGACTGAAGACTGTCCCTTAATGATCGTGACCAGTGTCGTATGCCTACAATTATCTATAATGACAGACGAGCACACCAAGATCCAATCGCATTCACATTCAAGAAAGGGATATCAGATGCACACACAACTGTTCAGTTTAGCGTTTTTTATATTTTATAGGATCCCTGATCATAAGGCCTAATGGTTAATCATATTAAGAATACAAAAACCGACACAATTTTCTTTTACTTTCTTCATATTTGTCTAATTGCTATACGCTGTGAATATTTCTCACAAATGCCTCGAGATAACTAAATGGATATCTGTCAGAGATATATGAGGACGTGAGCGATCATAGTTCTCCACAACATCCTCACCTTCGTAGCACAAAGTAACTATCGTATCCATCTCATTCCTTGTTCTGGAATCCATTTACACAAGTTCGTTAGGTTGTTTACTCGCTGTTACCCGCTGCTCCCTTGCCTTTATTAAGTCCTGAAAGCGCTAAAGTCTCTTACACCACATTCCTGATTATGTGCCCCAGAAATTTCAGCTGTCTGATATTTCTGATTCTAAGTACAAGTATCTTTTTTGAAACCATTTTCTTTAAAACTTTCTCCTTGATCTTATTCTCAGCATACTTCTCTGGGACATCTCAAGTATCCTCTTTATCTGTGGAGAAAAAAACTTCTAACATTCATTGTCATATACGAGGAATGATATTCGATGACTATTCAACACATTTTTATAACGAAATTTTCCTGTTTCTTGATACATAGTGTCCCATAATGATGGGATACATTTTAGATGCAAGCATCCTGGATTATAAAAATGATTCAGGAACAAGTATATTCATTCGGTAACTGATATGCAAGAGTTCAACATATTATCTAAGATTTGAATATTACATCCTGTCTCATTTCAAACAGAATGCGAATTAGCATATCAACAGGAAGTGAAAGTTTGTATTGTTAAATGCTTTCCGAACTAAAACAAAGCAACCGTAGAGAGATCGCTTGCATTCTAGTTGATATGCTAAGCCGCATTGTATTTGAAATGAGAGAGCGGGGATGTTTTTTTTTCGTGATGGTGACCATGTTAGGAATGTAATATTCAATTCTTAGATTATTTATATCTTATATATCAGTTATGTAACGAATATATTTGGTACTCTATGTTATTTTTATAATCCAAAGTTCTTGCATTAAAAATATGTCCCGTCATTATGGTACAACCCTGTACTCTGCTTAGCTTCGGGAAGGCATGATTTACTATTCTAATGCGCCTTCGGGTTTCAGTGTCACATCTTCCGTTCACCGTTAAAGCAGTTCCGAAATATTTAAATTTATGTACTTCCTTGATTTTGACCTCTTCACTTTATAGCTCTTTTTGACCTCTCCAATTTATAGCTCGCTTTTTGTGCTCTCCCTCTTGCTGGCAACCATGCACAAATTACTAAGATTATAACGAAAATGCCTACACGAAGACATTCGTTCTCTTTCAACGTTAAAACGGCTATTTTTAAAATACTATTTGTTCACTCGTTTAAAGAGTGACGCCATTCCTTGCGCTGACATCCAGGAGCTTGCTGTGTTTGATCAATCGACCTGAGTCAGATTAGAATAAGAAGACCACGTTCTCGGGAGTAGGAAATCACACATGACCCAACTGACAGCACGTGTGCTTTGTTTGATCAATATGCTCGGAAAGCATTAGGGACAAAAAGCAGACCAAGAAGAAATATTTCTGATCAATGTACTCGGGTCAGATTAGAGTCAGCTGATCACGTTTCCTGAAGTGTCGTTATTTCGCAGTGTTGAAAATTTACCGAAAAGTCAATAACGGTTTTTTTTAAAGAAAAGAAGCAATGAGTTAAAAATAAATTACAGATTTAAACAAAACTACACTGACATAAAATACAATAACAAAAACCTTAAAAATGTGTAGGTAATATAGATTCCAGCAAATATATGCAGATATATATAGGCTGTGGGACAAATTTACTACGGATCCCATGAAAATCAACTGTATTTCTTCATCGTCCCATCCATACTATCTTCATCTTCTATGTTCCTTCAGCGATCACGGTTCTCCTCAATTTCCTGTTATTTTAGTTCTTTGTAACTTTTACCTTCTTGCTATCTCTCCTAATCCCCGTTTTGCCAACCATTTACACAAGCCCGTTGGTAGATTATTCGCTGTTTTACTCTGTCCCTCTTGCTTCAACATGCCCTGTGAGTGTTAAATCTTCACGCCCTCTTTCCTCATTATGTACCCGTAAATTTAAACAGTCACTTGCTGGTTTGAAGTGTAGGTGTGCATTTGGTCACTATTTACGCTAAAACTTCATCATTGCTCCGACGTTCAATCCATGTTATTCTAATGTAGGACCACATTTCAGTTGTCCCAGCATTTTTGTTTATCTATGAGGAGATTGTCCATTATTCATTGACATATAGGAGGACCTGTATTGTATAAAAGTTCAGCCATCTTTTCCTGTTTCTTACTACTTTGCTTAGCTTTCAAAATGCATCTTTCGGTATTCCAATACGTCTTCGGATTTCGATGCCACATTTTTCGTTCCTGTTAAACACTTCCCAGATATTTAAATTTTTGCACTAGATTGATTTTTGTGCTTTCAGTATATAGTACGCGGGTTGGGTTGTTCCTTTGATTGACAACCATGCATGTCGTCTTCATACAACTGATAAATATTCTTCTCTCTCCTCCATTTCTTAACCTCTGTAAGATTTCCTATAGTTTAATTACTTTGTCTGCTATCATCACTGTGTCATCTATTTATCTTATATTGTTAAGATTATGGTCGCCAATATGGAATCCTGAGAAGACTTCTAAAATTCTCAGTATTGCTTCACTGTAAAGTTTGAATAAGTCTGGTAAGAAAACACGCCCTTGTCTTACACCTCTTTATATTTTATGAAATCCGCTTCTATCCAGATTCAAGCCGTTGGCTGAAAGTATAGTTCTGGATTATTCTAATATCCTCAAAATTGATCAAGCTTGCCTCGCAGTTCTTTGTTATCTACTTTATCAAATACTTTTGTATAATCTATAAAACATAGATATACAGGGTAATTGAAAAGTAACTTCCCATTTTAAAATATTTATTTATTAACTATAATTTTTACAAGTAATGGATATGAAAGCGTTTAGCTTGAGGTTTTATTTAAATTCAATATGGACACCGGATTTCGACACCAGATTCTCGAGCCGCCCAGGAAACGCGACAACTGATTTCATCAGGAACACTTGTGGTATTCGTTCTTCAAGTTCTTACGAAGTCTTGTTTTGTCATAGTAAACTTGCTCCTTTAACCAACCCCAACGAAAAAAAGGCACAGGGTGTTCAATCAGGACTTCTGGCCGGCCACACATACACAAAATAGGGAGTTGCATTTCAATAACGCTGTGAATTCGATGATATTTATATTTCTCTTCTGAGCGTAAATATTACATTTCTTGTTCCAGTGTCTTTACCAAAACGGTTCTTTTTCTTTCACCCTTTCAGGTGTAATTTTCCCTTGCGCTCAATTCATCAGAATTCGAATGATAAGTATAGTCATGTTGTTCATTAGGCTGATTGTCCGACAGAGTTTGCATTCGTTTGCACCTGGTTTGTTAGACAGCGCTATGAAAATGGATCTACATAGGTCTTCTGGAATATAACTAATGTTAGATATTTGATTTATTCTTTCTGTAATATTGTCAATACCAAAATCATCTAAAGCTGTCTCTATTAGAATTAACGCTCACAGTATATATCAATTTCGAATTCGGTCATTTAGGAGTTAGTTGTATTGCAATTTAGGTGCTGTCTTCTAGTCTTGGACGTAATTTCACTATTAGTTTACAGATCACTGGAAGGTCGTCGCTCGCGCAGTCGGCAATTAGGTATATTTTACAGTGTAACACTACATGCCCGAATCTCTTGTTAACTGTTATGTATTTGATATGGTTCTTTGTTTCTCCTCCTGGGATTCTCCATCTCCAGAAACGTCTTGGGAGTTCTTGAATCCAGGTGTGGTCTAATTGAATGTGTTAGTCATGGACCCATTATATAAATCCAATGTTGTTTAAGAAGGGACAGTTCTGGGGTTCGTGCCGGCCTAAGAAGATGCGTAACATGTTGAAACGTATAGTAGGTGTGACTGGTATCGTGTGGGTGGGTATTATACAGAAAACGAATTCCTTAAATGCACAAAAAATAGAAAGTAACGTAAATGACTAATGTGCCTTTTTACCAAACTTATTCAACCTTTTCAGCGAAGCGACCTTGAGAGGACTCGAACATCGACGATGATTTATTATTTGCGGCCACAAAGATCTGCGGGTAACACAGTGTTGAGAGCAGAAACACCTACAGTTGGTAAGAAAGGAAGTTTAAAAGAAAGCGGTAAACATTAATTATAAAAGTCAAAATGTACGGTCGTCAACAAGACACAAATCGTCAGAAGCGAACTACGCTTCAAATAGACCAAAATCAAAAAGTTACAAGAAGTAAATATCTAGGAAAGGTTTTAACGGAGGATACCGAAGGCGCATTGAAATAGCGAATCATAGCTTCAAGCATATTAGAAATTAAAAAAAATGTTAAAAGCAAAGAAAAGAGTGCTGAATATCGGTATTCATATATGGTAGTGAAAACTAAACAAATGAAGAAATGTGAGGCCAAGGAAATGTGGTTCTACAGAAGCATGATGAGGATATCATGGACGACACATTTAACTAACAAAAAAGTCTTAAGGAAACTAAAACCAAAATGAAAATTTATATTTAGAATCAGAAAAAGAAAGTCCAAATCTATAGAACATATAATGAGGAAAGAAGGCTTGGGGAGTTTGACACTGACATGACATACTAAAGGCAAGAGGAGCAGAGGATACATCAAATAACCTACCTAAAAGCACTGGTAGTGGTTTTTAAAATATATACTATACAGATGATAGAAAATTGAGGAGAGCCATGATTACCCACATCCCAAAGAAACACGGTACATAGAAGAATATTTCAAGAATGGTAGGAGAATAGCGTTGAGCAGTATTCTGGTCGTGTATGGTGTTGTTCAACTTTCTGTCCCCCAAACATCAAAGAGTTGTAATTTATCGCCCCACTCACCATGATGCCAGGAGCTATGATGTGTATCGTGGTCAAATACGGTGTGGAATGTTACTGGTTATTGTGGATACTCATTATTAAAGTAGACGTTCCATTTTTATTTCAAAAAGTGTGTATTACGCCTATCGGCCTGCGTATCCGAAAAATCTTAAAATGTGCTCTCCGGTCGGAATATAACCTTCGTCCATTTTTGTAGGAAAAAAATCGGATAATTTATTTCAGTACGCTTTACCGCTCGACTACGAAGAGTGCCACTTGCATTTGCTGGGTAAATTTCTATCTGTTTATAGTTATTAGAATTGCTCGTGTTTTTCCTGATTCGTGTTTCCTATTTAATATTTCCCTTATCATCTTAGAAAGCTCCGGAAAATTGCTGCAACAATTTAGTACTAAATGAATTTATAAATTTTATATAATTTGAATCCAGAATTGTCCTTATCCTGGACTGCTTGCTAATCCATGATAAAGAGCCAAACCTGCTCAGCTTATCAACCATTAACTGCAGGGAAAGAAGAGATGAATTAATACCTTTCCTGAGAGTGTTAGTGCAAAAACGTATACATCTAGAATTTGAACACTAATCCAAATTTCCATAACAATAACTGCTACTCTAGATGCATACTAACTAAGAGTAGGCTAGTATAAATTCTTCTGTGAGATGTTGGAGTAAAAGGCAGTTTTGCTGCCCTTAATCACAGCTCTAAAGTTAATATCATCCGCAGTTTAAATAGGAAAGCAAATAGCAAGACAAATGGCGATAAATAGACGCACAAACAAGTATTTACTGAATAGATTTCTATTTGCTTATCGTTATTAGAATTCTTTATTTTTTCCTTAACCTTCTGTTTGTTGTCTTTTATTCAATGCAGGGTGTCTCAAACAATTAGATATCATTTGAGATATAAATATCTGAGTAACTGCATAGTGAAACTAAACAGGCTTATTATTGAGCAAAATAAGATTTAATCATTTAAATTTCAATGAGAAATTCAAAGGGGTGTGGATTTCATGAACGATTTAATGAGTTTTCCTAATTTTTTCATATGCACACTGCCTATGACACAGAACACGCCAAGTCGGTACTCGTCGTCCTACCAAACACTTTGCAGCATGCTTTGACTAACAGTCTCCTGTGCGACAGACTGGGTTTCCAGACTTGCTATACTTCCTGAGGCTTTACAAAAATGTTTCCCGAACCGGCTTGACCATCTCTTCCGATCCTTCCTCCTTGTACAGTATTGTAGCATACCTTGGAAATTCGTCTCCAGCTGTGCTGCTCAAAGTCTCTGCCTCCGGGCAGTGAGAATCCCCAGACGAGGCTCTGTCGAAAGGCAGAGACTCGTCCCGGAAAACAGCTACCCGACCCTGTTTTATACGGGGTCTACGGGAAATGTTTGGCCGAGCCTCCGGGCTTGGACAACCCACATTAAATTCGGCCTTGTGCACATCTAACGGCTTGGGTTCTGTTGGTAGATATCCTTCTGTTGGAGGTTCATTGTGCAAGTCACTTGACTCACTTCTAGTAATTGACTACTTTTTCTACGCGCCGCTAGCGAATCTTATATGTGTTGTTCGTGTCTTTAGTATTATCGTTCATTACGAACCTTCGTGTGATTATTCTATTCAGTAACCTTCCCTGGGTTACAACACACAGAGAGCCTTCTTCTTCGAAATTATTGTGCAGTATTCAAATATGTATTGGATTTGGTTCATTTTTAGTCAATTCTCTCACAAATACACGTTTCGCGGTCTTGCCCGGCTCCCTCTAAGCATAAAAAACGCTTTTTCTTTTTCAGTGAATGGTATTTATATACCGGAAAAGAAAAGGGATATAAAACTAAACATGGAATTTGAAGTTATTTCTACGCACGCAGTTAAAATTTGAGATCATTTGTACGAGAATTGATTAAGTTATTAGATTACAAAATGATATTAATTTTTCTGAAGGAAGAGGCTATTTTGCCATTCCCGCTAAAATAGACAAAACTTGCTTTTAAGCTTTTTTTATCAGTCTCGGTAAAATAGACGCTCAGGATATTACAATAATTTGTCTCTATAAGTCAGCAACTTTATATGTCTAACATTCACCCGGGATTGAATATTGTTAACGAAATTTGTCTGGTGCTTCTGCTATGTATTTCGAGAATCTTGACAAAATCCAAAGAAGAATCTGCAATATTATCAGTTCAACCTAGCATCTCGGGTTCAGTCACTTTCGCACCACCGTAACTTGGCTTTGACGTTTCTATAATTATTTCTATGGTAATGCTGGTTTCTCTCCTTTGGCAGCTCGACTTCATGAATTTAACCGCAGTAGTATTTGGCAGCAAGGTCTCAGCATTTTCCTATTTAAATAGCTATAAGTAACTGTAAGTTCTATTCTAATAGTTTCTTCTCTCGCACTTCTCGACTTAGGAGCTTGGTTTCTCAGTCAGTTATGTACCATATGTGATACATGTATCTTTTAAGGCTGACTTTTACGCGCAGTAGGTAGACCAGTTATAGCTGGTGGGGAGAAGAAAAGGATCCATACATTTCTGCGGTAAACCAGTTGCCATCCAATAGCTATGGGTGGGGGAGATGAAGAGGATTTATACCTTCCCCAAGGGTGAATATAATGGATTCGACTGGAATTCGAACTCGGCTCTCCGATTCCTCAATCCAAGCCGCTATCCATTACTCCATCAAGCATCCTCAACTACAATCTGAAAAATTTAAATGTAACGTCACTTCACCATCTTCTGTCTTTTATAATCCTGTTTTTTATTGTCTTTCCTCTTCACTGACGTTTTTCTCATGTTCCTTCGGTATCCGTAACTTCTTGCATCTTAGTGGCTTTATTACCTTGCTTGGAGGGAAATGATTAAAATAAATATGACACAGAATTCTTCTCTCCTTGTTCACGCTAGCGGAACTCGCTTCCGGCGTCTTGGATTCCTCTCAAATTCGATCTTGAAAATTTTAATGGCAGAGTCAGATGTCGTCGTCTGATCTCCTTGAATCCTCTTCGTTTTAGTCTCTTTTCACTTCAGCAACGTTTTCTTAGTTTCTTTCATTCTCAGTAAACGTCTGTGTCTTAGTGGCATAATCGCCTTGCTTGGGGTGAGATGATTAAAATACACCGCTTGC
The DNA here is from genome assembly GCA_964036315.1 of Acanthosepion esculentum. NCBI lineage: Eukaryota > Metazoa > Mollusca > Cephalopoda > Sepiida > Sepiidae > Acanthosepion > Acanthosepion esculentum. The sequence continues at coordinate 55,010,745 of OZ038481.1, forward strand.
TTCTTTGGTGACCAGTCTGAAATCCTTTCAGCTTAGCTGGAAAATTTTCACTCAATCATGGTATTTATGTTTTATTACCATTTAGTCGGGGCTTCGCCAAATTCTATTAAAGAAAAAATATGAAGAAAAAAAAACGCCTGGAAGGCAGCAAAAGACGCCTTAGGCCGTTTTTATCTGTAGAGATAAGCATTTCTAGCAGGTTGAATTAATGAAGTTGCCTGAAAGATGGCAAAATATGGTCGTATAAAACACCAAATTTATAGTGCAATAAAGTTAATGATTTTTTTAAATTAATAAGCCGTACAAAACTTTTTCACAAGATACAATCTGACGACACGAGTATTTAGCACATTGGCGTCGTAAAGGGTCAAAGCATCAATTAGATGTTTTGTTTGCTAACAGAGGACCAGACACTTTCGTAAACTGAACATAAATATAACCGGATGCCATGTTAATTATTATGTTGAGGTGTATTTAAATACGAAGATATAAGTCTCCATAAAACTGATGTTTTAAAATTGTTTTTAAAATAACTTGAAAATTGAGAATAATGACACCCAACAGAAAACGGTCCTATTCATCACGTGAATAATTAAAATGCGTTGCTATGTCAACATTCATCTTCATAACATAATAGACATGAACACGTTCCACTGAAACTGTTTTATTTGTTACAGTAGGTGTATGGTCTGTATTTCAATAAAAGTCATCATTTGAAACGCTGATTTACAAAGCCCTAATTGGATGTTTGGTATAATACAGATATCTCTCCCTGTTTATTTTTCCTACGTTGACAGGTAGCTACGCGTCTGCTAAGTAAGAATATAGATTCGACCGTTGCTTTATACTGTAACTATGCTGAGCTGACCTTAGTTACGGTACACGGGAGAGAACGTAATTCTGGTGTGATCAGTAGCTGAACAGAGGCAGTGCGCCCAGAAACTCGGATATCCTGCCTCTGCACAAATTCAATATCTTTCAAAAAGCTACATCTCACCGGTTTCACTTAGAATGCTTGAGTCAATCTGTGGTATTCTTATGGAGTAGGAGAGTGGCAACGGTGCAGCAGGTCGGGATCGTCTCCCCAGACAAGAAGTGACCTACATGATAAATCAAACTTGACAAACACGGACATACACATATAAATGTATACTAACTATTATAATATTATATTTATGATATTAAATATTATGTTAATGTATGTTTAGTCATCAATATTTCGGTTCAACATGTTACATTATATATATATATATATATATATATATATATATATATATATATATATGTGTGTGTGTGTGTGGGTGTGTGTATGTGTGTGTGCGCGCGTGTGTGTATACATACATATAATATATATATATATTATATATATTGTATGTATATAATATATATCTATATTATATGTATATAATATATATCTATATTATATGTATATAATATATATCTATATTATATGTATATAATATATATATAATGCAGATGCATTATATATATATAATATATATATATATATTATATATATAATAAATATATAATATATATAATGCAAATGCTTTATATATATATTATATACATATAATATATATATTATATATATATTATATATAATATAATATATATATATATATAATGCAAATGCATTAGATAGATAGATAGATAGATAGATAGATAGATAGATAGATAGATAGATGTTTGTGTGTGTTTATCCATAACAACTTCTACTTTTTTATCGTGTCCCTTCAGGACGTGGGTGATCATGGCTCTCTAAATCTTCATATCCCTTGTAGCTCTTAATAAGTTATATCTTTATGCGATTTCTCCCAAACCCTGTACTACCATCCGTTTACTCAAGCCCGTCAATTACATTACGCGCTATTTTCCTCTGTCCCTTTTCCCCTCAATCTGCTCTGTGTGTAGCAGATTTTCCAATCCCACCCTCCTCATTACGTGCCCCAGGAATTTTAACAGCCTCCTTCTGATGTTAAGTATAAATTTTCTTTTTGTTTCTTTTTCTCTAAAACCACGTCGTTGCTCATAGTTTTATACGTCTGTACATATTATAATAGTATTATAATCTGTCTCTTGATAGCGAGCACTATAATTACGAAGTCTTCTTGCATTAAAAAAGTTTTCTTCCAAAAAACCCTGTCGCCCATTTTTTTTTTCAAACTACAGTCTTTCCACATCTTAACAAGGCGTGGGCGTATATGCATGTATGCATATAAATGTATGAACAGATACTTAACTAGATAGATAAATAGAGAGATAGTGGTGAATAGAGTGAGATAAATGTGAAGAGCCTTAGATAGATAGATAGATAGATAGATAGATAGATAGATAGATAGATAGATAGATAGATAGATAGATAGATAATGAAGAACATTAGATAGATAGATAGATAGATAGATAATGAAGAACATTAGATAGATAGATAGATAGATAGATAGATAGATAAGACTGAGATAGATAGATAGATAGATAAGACTGAGATAGATAGATAGATAGATAGAAAAGACTGAGATAGATAGATAGATAGATAGATAGATAGATAGATATCTCAATTCGTCTTTCTTTAATTTTGATTTTCTTTCTGTTCCGTGATCATCTTAACATAAGGCGTGGACGTACGTTTGGGCTTAGAGAGTTTCGCATTTGACATTGCCCGCTATTCCCATTAGAAGCCAGGATTTCGAGTGACGACATTGGGCTTAATAGGCTGCTCTTATCCATTGACCCGATTGATGCAACACAGTATTCCTCATTCGAAATCGTTCACGTGTTACAATAAGCTCAGCTTAATAAATATCTCACGAACTTTTACTGTTGCCACACATACACCTGCAATTGGAATGAGCTGCCTCAATGTGACATGCGCACATCTCTGAACGTATACATGTGTAATACATCTGTTGATTTCTCTTGAGATCTTGCTTCGTGGCAAAGATTTACAGCAAATTGTAGTATTTTAACAATACACTAATTCGCCTTTTAGTTGATCATAAGTACCAAGACATCTGTGTCCGCGCGCATTCATTGATGTTAACGTGTAAAAGCGTGTGTGACAATTCTTATAATGGAATCAGAAAAAATATGCAGTATATAAAATGCTACATGAAACCCGTTCTACGCTATGATTAATATGGTGATTTTCTAAGCGTAGATTAGATGTGGCACAAGGCCGAATGTTAGGAGTACCCAGTGAGGATCGAACTCACTACTCAATCGTCATTATTTTAGCGAGACATATTTGCTATTACCACACTTCGAGGTGTCTTAAATTATTTTCTAAGCGTAGCGTAGATGTGGCACAAGACAAAAGTACGGGGCAGCCAATGAGGATCGAACCCAATACTCATTCGTTAGTGTTCCAGCGAAACAATTTTGCTAACCATTACACCACGTCGAAGTACCCGAATGATTTTCTAAGCGTAGCATTGATGTGGCACAATGCAGAAAGTGAGGAGCACCTAGTGAGTATCGTCCTCACTAATACGCTGTTGTCAATATGCACAGAAAGACAAATTCAAAAACGTTTTATATGCAAAGGTTTGTACATATATCGACATCTATCTGCCTGTTTATCTATCGACATGTTCATATAGATAATTCTATCTATCTCTCTATTTAGTTTATTCAGATCTACATCAGTGTTTACATGTCTATCTATCTATCTATCTATCTATCTATCTATCTCTCTCTGCATGTGTATGTATATCTATACATATATATATATATATATATATATATATATATATATATATATATATATATATATATATAATTCATCATGTCTAGAACCGAAATCCTCAACGCACACACATACAGAAAAACACTGAACGGCCATTTCGTCCTTTTTGCGACTTATTAGCAGTTTGCATCTTCTACCGATTCTGAGAATCTAACCCGGACCGCTCCGATACGAGCATCATGCCATTGGGTCAATGGCTTATGATGCCAAGGAGGAAACTAAAATTATACAAATCCCATAATTACTAATCATAATATAACATATGCTGGGTCCAGATTTTAATGCTCTGGATGGGGCGGCTCGATGAAGGAAGTCGTTGTAGAAATAGAAATAAGAAGATCATTTGGTACGCACAATCCCATTTACACAATTGGTCAGTACTAAATTAGGCCAGAAGTTCCTTCATTTAATTGATAAACATTTCCCTAATAGTAACCCTCTTGTAAAATGTTTAACAGAAACACATTAAAACTATTGAGCAATATTTTAAGAATAGTATTTTTTGATTATTGGAATTTATTCCGTATACACCTATCCTATACTTTGATACATATATATATATATATATATATATATATATATATATATATATATATATATATATATATATGTTTGTGGACAGAAAGTATTCATCCAAACAACGTTTATCAACGGATGAGTCTGCTTAATTTTTTATTGTATCTTCAATTTTCGAATAAGATGTATATTATGATAAAAATGACTGTTAAACTCAAATTTTATGTTTGATTTGTTGGTCTTGCTCTAGTCCTTGCGATCTTTTCAGTTATTATCGAAGAGCATGTGCTATTACCGTGACAGGAAAGATTCCGTTGGCTACATCCTGGTATTTTAAACAGAGCTGAAAGTTTGAATCAGGCAGACTGGACTCTCTATCCATGATTAGCAACCCGTATAGGAGAAGGTCAATTTGGAATTAAAAACCGCATGTGTCTCTGGTGGGACATATGCATGAAGCCTAAGGCACGTTCAGCATAGTTACAGACTAATCAACTAGTTGCCGGCTTGGTAGTTGAAGAAACACAAATGGGGCTGAGATGATGGACACTCTTGGAAACGAGTAGCCACCTGAAGAATAGAAATCACGCTAATTTGCGTGTGCCTTCAAGTCAAAATCGTTCTGATCATATTTTTACTTTCTCTGCAATTAAATTTATTTGCATGTGCATTTTATCAGGAATCTTTAATCTACGGTTTACTAGGAATGATTAGCTTGCACTTCTCATCTGCAAGTAACAAATTAATGATATTATTAAACATTATATATCATTTCCCTGATAAGCAATCCATCGTTTTTGTTTTTTGGGGGTTATTTTTTGTAAATTTCTCATTTCTTATATTCTAATTACTATATATATATTAATATATACTAAAACAAAGAGGGAAGAAGAGCAAACATAAGGGAAAAAAACAACATATTACTCACCGTAAAATGGTGAACTGAAAAATAAGAGAAAAAAGAACAAAAGGGCTAACCGGTTTTCGTTCCTCGCTCTTCAGAGCTAAATTGAGGGCAAAACATAGAAATGTTTACAACGACTAAAACAGGTGGAAACTATTACCAGAAGATTAGCAGTATATATCACAGATATTTGGTAGTATTTTTCTTTTTAGTCGTTCTGTCTATATTTATATACTTTATCCTCGATTGAGCTCTGTAGAGCGAGGAACGACAACCGGTTATTCCAATCTTCTTCGTTTTTTTTATTTTTCAGTTTTTTTTTTTCATTATGTTTTTTGATTCACCACTTTAATGAGTAATAAGTTGGCTTTTGTGTCTTTTTTTCTTATCATGCAGGATGAAAGAAAGAAAACTACAGGAAATTAAGATATGGAAGGGTCAGAAATAGCAGAGTCTGAAGTATATCTGCACTGGAGAAGAGAAACATGAACAAAGCGGCAGGACAAGATGGGATTGTAAAAAATATTTCTATCAGCATTAGATGACTTCAGGATTGACAAGATCCAGAGGTAATAAACGAGTTGTACGACGGTGGCGGCATACCAGAGGACCTCAGGGAACGAATTACTTAAGTAACCCCCGAATGCAGGCTTCAATGGACAATCAACATAATAGTTCGCATAACCAAGTTAACAGTGTGAATCCTGATGAATAGAGGGCAAACAGAATTTGACCGAAAATAGAACAACAAGTCGGGGCTTTTGTCAAACATACGGGACCAAAAATGTTCACAACGTTTCGGCCCTTGTACGGTTTGGCATTCTTCAGATGATATACGTTGGAATTTCGAACAGAACTTTTTATCTAGTTCACGGGAAATATGGAACGAATTCGCGATGAGAGAGAGAGAGAGAGAGAGAGAAAGAGAGAGAAAGAGAGAGAGAGAAAGAGAGAGAGAGAAAGAGAGAGAAAGAGAGAGAGAGAGAAACCTGCAACACACAAAAATATGAAAGGACCAGAATTATTAAATTCTGTTTCTTTCGTATTTGCTTCATCTGAAGCAAGATTGGCATTGGACAAGATAAATAGGAACAAAACAGCAAGGCCAGATGTGATTGTAATAAGAGATGTTCACAGCATTGGACGATTTCTGAATGAATATGCACACAGAATTAATAAATGAATTATACGACAACAGCGACAAACCAGAAGACCTAAGTAAATCCATTTTCATAGCACTACCCAAGAAACCGGATGTAAATGAATGCGAGTTCCAGTGGTTAATCATCTTAATAAGCCACAAAATCAAGTTAATAATCCAAATCCTGTAGAACAGAGCGTAAAGCAGAATTAGACTCGAAATAGGACATGAACAATGCAACTTTCTAAAAAAACACTGGGAGAAAAAATGCGATATTTATGTTTAGAATGATATCGTATAGAGCAATACAGACAGATGTACATTCATGTTTTATAGTTTAAGCAAAAGGATTTCAAAGGGTACGGCTCAAGAATCTATTTGAACTACGGGAAAAACCAGGTCTATTTGGAAAAAATTTTTAGAATAATCTAGAAATTATTAAATTATGTTTTAGAGATAAATTTTTAAAAATGCATTTCTGCGACATTTTACACTTAAAGTAAATAATATTTGTTTCAAATCAGATTAATTATAATTTAAACCAGTTAATATCCCTCAAATAAAGTTTAAATACAGCTTTTGGAAGATCTTTTAGTAAAGAGAATTACATTGCGATAAAAGACGATTAAAAGGTCACTAATCAGGCATTTTAGAAAAAAACTCCTTCCAGACAATTTAAATTAGCTTTTGAAATGCAGCAATGTATTTTCATTATTGGAGATATGAAATTTAATCTGTTAGCTTGAAATTTAAACTAAAATAAAAGCACCAAGAAATACTTTTTTATTTTTAAAATTTTCTAACATTTAATTTTCTCTTGGTGATTTAAATTCAGTGTCGTCCTTCTCCTTGACCGGTTATCAACCAAAGCTAGAGAGTCAAGTCTGCCCTGCTATTTTCCCTACATGGGAAGAAAGGAGATGGATCACTATTTTTCCAAGTGTATTTGTACAAAAGCGAAATTATTGGTTTGGTTCGAATTCGACACGATAAACCAATATTCCTGTTGATACGATACGCTAAGACTGATTCATTCGTTTATATATAAAGTTGACTTTTTTCTTTAGCCTCCGAAGATTCGGCCCTCGAAAGCAAATTTTGGAAAAAGGCCAATGTCCTTTCTTAATTTTATAAAAGAAACCGAGTGCTAATGCTTAAGCAACAAACTCATTATGCATATTTATTTTACATTCTGTTACAAAACAAATTAATAAACTTAAGACGTCATGTCAATCATTACGCGAACGTTCTAACACAAGCTTTGTGTACGAACGTTATCAGAGTCTTCATTTTTGGTCGATGACATATCTTTCTCGAGTATCCTTTAATATACAGGGTGCGATGAGTAAATTGTCGCCATTTTATTTCTTGTTTCGCACATGCGCGTTGTTTGTTTTTAATTTTGTCGACTGCACAGTATAGTAGGGTCAGTTGGGCACCGTCTGTCAGAAAAAGAACACCATGACGCAATACACTTCGCCATAAATTTGGAAAAAGCATGCTGTACTACTTGGCATTTGTGCGGTAAGCTACAGTACGTTAATTTCAGAATGTTTGGCTGTCAATATGAAGTCAGTGCTGAGGATTCGGAAGGAGATAGATTAGTCTAATGGTGATTACGAAAGTACGGCAGCTCGGAAAGGTCACACTAGTCGTTCGGATAAAAACCCGTGAATTTGCTTGTGAGAGCCTCGGACACAACAGGGAGGCCTAAATCAAGTGACTTGAGGGGTAGTGATGCTCGGAATCAAGAAAGTCGCTGCTAGAAGGCCCTATCTCTCTCAACACTATGCCACACAATTAGGAAAAGCTAGTCATGTCTGTCAGACAATTTCTGCGACCACATCACCCCTTATATCTGGTCAACTAACTGCCCAGACTGCTACCCACTTGATTATTATGTGTGGGGCGTGGTTGAGCGAATAAATTTACTCAAGATATTTTTGTGTAATTTTGATAAATATATCTGATAAAATGAAATGTCAGTGTTATTTTCCTCTTTGCGCAATTTAGACGTCAATTTATCCATCGCACCCTGTATATTCATTCTTATATTTCTCTTTTAACCATATTCATAAGTCAACCCATTTTTTTCTTCTTATACTTGTGCTATCCATGTTATTGGTGTATATTGGGGATCGAATTATAAATATTTTAAGACACCAATTATATTTATTAATCAGTATGAGAGTAAATTATACATATAATTTTTTAAAGACAAAAACAATTTTAGGAAAATTAATGACAAAGTGGGAAAAGATTTGCGTGACGCGTTTCATCCTTTAGGACTTCATCGAACTAAAGTGAATATTTAATTTTCCCAACATTTGGGGGATAATTGGAATATTACCCATCTTAAACTGGAATATCAGCACAGAGGGATTGTTTTCTTTGGTAGTGATCATTGGCAATCAGTAATCCAGTTCAATCAGTAATCAGCCTTAAAACCCAAATAATGATCTGCAATGTCATTGGTCCTTATCTGGCATCTCGGCATCAGTCAATTACCCCAAAAAAGTAATGTAGCTTCTCTGTGCCTTTTCTATAAATACTTTCATGGTAATTGTTCCGATAAACTTTCCTTTATGGTAGACAGACTATGATTTTAAGCACCGTACCAGATTGGCGACAAGGTCTCAACATTTTACAGTTGAAATGCCTACATATAACCGTAAGTTCTACGCTAACAGTCCCTTTTCTCACACTCCTCGCTTGTGGAATTCTCTTCCGGCTCCCTTCTTAGTTCTTGTTCTTTTCATTGGAGCAGTTTCATATTTTTCACTAGTTTTTCGTGACGTCAGTTGTTTTTAAGCACTTTCAAAAACCGTTAAGATATTTCGTGGATTTCTATTAAAAAATGCACCAAAATGTACTGCAATAAAAGCCAGCCTGATAAAAATGGAGATAATATAACTAAAACTAAAGAAAAATTTATTTAGAATGAATTAATCGGTTAACGCCTTTCAGTTGTAATCAGTAATCGATGAAAATAAAATAAAGGGCTCACCAACTAAAGAATGGGAAATATGAAGGAAGTATAAATAACGGCAAAGGTATATCTATAAACAGATCGCACTATGTCCTAACAACTAATCCTTTTATGTGCATAATTGTCTCAAGGACTTTCAAGTGGGTTTTATTTTATTTTTTTTAAGAGATTCACCCCAAGAAAGGCGGGAGTACCACTAGCACGCAATGGGTTACAGAGGATTGGGAACAAGAATAAAGAGGCATGTTTGGGGAAAGGATACAGAGAAGGACGGGGAACAAGATCAAGGTATCCAATGTCGATTGACATGACACTTGAATATTTGAAGATTATAGTCATCGAGGAAGCAAGTAAGGGGAAGGGAGTTTCAAAGACTGGAAGTGCGAAAGAAGAATCTATTTGAGTAGAAGAGACGGTTACATTTAACCGTTTTGACAGTGAAAGGTTGGGACTGAGATACCAGCCTGTTAGCTTGCTTAAATTCATGCAGTCTCGGAACCAGCGAAAGTAGCTCGTCGGAACAGTTGCCGTGAAAATATTTGTAGAAGAGACAGAGGGAAGCCACGGCAAATCTGTGGGAAAGCGATTGTAGACTAGATGCCAGATCAGGACCTTCATATTCGTCTTTGGATTTGGTCAAGGACTTCGAAACGTACAGCGGAAGCACCAGTCCATATATGACAGCAATATTCCATGCAAGGACAGATGGTTGATTTATAGATTTAAAGGATGGACTCAGACAAGAAAAACTTTTATTGGGAGGAGGGACCTGCGGTATATCCTTTTTGTTCTTTGACTTAAAACACGCAATGTATGCACGCTCACACCGTACTGCCGAGATGACCATCCGTTTTATCATTGTCGTGAGTTGCTCTGGTTAAAGAAGATACAAAGCTCATGTATGTGAGTGGGTCCAAAGAGATTCATTGAGTGATTCTAATTTAGAATATATATGGCTTTACTGGTATAACTGTTACAGATTTTTATCCCGGGTGGAAATGTCATGGAGGAGGCACAAAAACCATATTGACTACATAATAATAAATAAAAGATTCAGATTTTGATTTCCACACTCTAAAACCTAAGTGAGCATTGTGGAAATGAACACCTTCCAATTATATTCAAAATAAAATTAATTACAAATAATTGGATGAAATCAAAAATTCAAACTCGAACACCTTAGTAGAAGCTCTGGTGACATCGGCGAACGAGACCCTCTCAAAGAAAGTGATACAAGACAAAACGAAAAGAATAACAGATGAAATTCTCGAGGTGATGGAAAAGAGACAGCAAGCAATGCCAAAAAGTGGTACAGAATATAGTAGTACAGAAACATTAACTGCAGACAGGCAGCCAAAGTTTGAATGAATCAACAGTAAGTGGGAGGAGATATAAAGTATAAGCACTATAGATACGGTAAGTATACGTAAAAGAATAAAAATAGCAGAGCAAAAGACGTGTTTCTCGACAGGTTTCGTAAAATCTAAAAGAGCAATGATTATAATAAAAAACGAAAATTCTTCAAAGTTCTAACCAACAGATCAGCGAACTATTCCACGACGAAAAAGGAAATGCTACAATACACAAAAAAAACTTGGAAGGGCCTGAAATATTAAAGTCTGGTGTAAGATCCTGGCTGGCCAACATTAATATGGACAAAGCAGCATGACCAGATGTAATTAGAGATGCGGTCAGCATTATAATTCAAATAAGAATCTGCAATGTTATTGGACCTGACCTGGCATCTAAGCTTCAGTCACTTACCCACCGCCATAATGCAGCTTCCTTGTATCTTTTATATAAATACTTTAATGGTAATTCTTCTGATAAACCCTCCTCTATGGTACCAAAACTATGAATTAAGCAGAGTACTAGATTGGCGACAAGGTCTCAGCATTTTACTGTTGAAATGTTTAGATGTAATCGTAGGTTCTATGCTAACAGTTTCTTTTCTAGCACTTCTCGTTTGGGGAAATCTCTGCCGGCTTCTTGCTTTCCAGACAAATTTTACCTTAAAAATATTGAACGAAATATCAATCGTTATTTTGTTTTCTTCTTAAATACTGTTTTTTATTGTTCTCTCTTCCTTATAGTGTTTATTTTTCTCATATTCACTAACACTCAGTAACCATTTGCGTCTTAGTGGCTTTATTGCCTTGTTTGTAGTGATTTTTTTTAATCAGTGCAGATATGTACCACATCGTTTTGTTGAGTGAAGGCATTTGTTTTGGAAAATCAGTTCCAGAAAAAAAGAATTTAAATACAATGTCAATCGTTACATTTCGCACACAGTAATCCCCAGCGTGGATTTTTTTTGCCTGGCTTGGGATGAAGTGATTAAGAAAGGATTTCAGAACGAATACATGATAATATACGACAGTGGCGATATAGCGAGAGAGATTCGAGGACCCATCATCATGGCACTGCCTACGAACAAGGGGAAGAACCTAAGCAAAGCATTATGAAATGGAGAGATTCCGTAATAAATTAAGAAATGTGCTGAATTGCGATTTACTATCGAATTTTCTATACGCCAGTAAATACAAGGGAGGTTTCCTCACAGTTGAAGAGAAATATGAGACGACAAAGCTGTGGATCTATAGAAGGATGCTGAGAATACTCTGGACAGATCAAGTGAGTTGTAAGAAACGTAAAAGCAAAATGATCACTTAGAATAAACAGTAGAAATGCCTCTAGTAATTTACTGGACAATGTGTTTTGTTAGACGTTAGCGGAATCTACGAACATAAGAGCGACCTACGTTAGAACAACTACATGAACTTGCTTGCAGCAAGGAGAAATCAAAATGGTATAACTCTGATTGGATAAAGGCCACCCTAACTAAAAAAAGAACATAATATATTACGTAAAAATATTAGAAGGAACCTTTGATAAATATTTTAGAATCAATCAACACATATCAAACACACTTTATTATAACACCAATACAAATTTCCAGAGAGACTATTGAAAGTAGAAGACAAATCCCCGAACTGTGTAAAGTCTTTCACTTATTTTGGTAGCAAAGTCAACTACAGTGGAACTTTAGATGATGAAATCATGCATCTGATTGTTAAGAATACCAGTGCTTTCGGCAAACTTCGCCATCGCTTGTAGAATGAGCGGGGTATTCGACTGCATACAAAAATTCGGGTTTACGGACCTGTTGTACTTGACAACCTTTTGTACGGCTCAGAGTCATGGACTCCATACAGGTACCATATACACAAGCTGGATGTTTTCCATAAAAGCTGTACGCGTACCATCTGTAGAGTTAACCTTCAAGATAGGACATCTAACGTAGACCTGTTTAACAGGTGTAATATTGGAGTAATCAAGACTTTTCTCATACAGCCTCAGTTATGATGGACTGGTCATGTCTTGAGAATGTCTGATGACAGGATACCCAAGATCCTAATGCACAGCCAGTTAGATCAGGGCTACAGGAATGTAGGTCTCCCATTGCGAAGATACAAAGACAAGCTGAAGAGCAACTTGTCAGCTGTCAATATACCCCATAACACCCACAAGCGCTTAGCCTTGGAGCGGGTAGAATAGAGATCAACATGTTTTAGCTGACTCAGCAGTTTTCAATCTGCTAGTCTGAATCGTCTTCAAGCAGCGAGAGCAAGATCTCAAAGATCAGCCAATCTAACAGTGATCTCCTCTCACAATCCACACTCTTGCTCCATATGCGGCCTCTTTTGTAAATCACTACCTGGTCTTAAGTGCCACTTAGGATTATCGCACAAAATTTCATAATTGGATCAATTGGTTAAGTTGCCAGATCCTCATACGTCGAAATCGACGGGAGAGTTCATTATATATATATATATATATATATATATATATATATATATATATATATATATATATAATATTTTACGAAATGGTATGCTGGAACGTTCTTGGTCCAACCAGTAGGCATTTCAATCTTGTGTTTGTTCTTTTAGTCAGATTTAGGGAAGTGTATCGAGCTCAGAGCCTTTTAGCGGCATCTCCTATAAACACGAACAATTGCATAGACAAGAATTCATTATTCATTAGATAGATCATGCCATAAACACAGCAAATAAATTAGTCGAAGCAATAAATGAATCAGTATACAAAGGCCTGAACATATGCCAACCAATGGCATTGTCCGTTGCGGAATTGAAAGAAGTTTATTATCGGAAAACGATATAGTAAGTACAGAGGCACACGGATACAAACGATTTTTCAAAGAATAATGCTGTAAGTAATGACCCTAAACCTACTTTGCGGTTATCAAATTAACTATAAAAAGAAGAAAAAGACGCGTCGTTTATTTATTGCTGTCTTACTTTTTACATAATTCACACATACACGCACAAACACACACCTACACACACACACACACACATATATATATATGTGTGTGTGTGTGTGTGTTTTATTGAAGACGGCTCACAAGCTACTACGATTAAGGTTTTATTCATTTTGGCTATTTTTGCTTTCGTACAAATATTTTCTTTTTTGGACATAAATTTTGTAAATATTCTACAGCTCTTCTTCTAATTCTCAGGGCGCTTTCGGTTATTCTATTAGTCATAATCAAGGAGGTTTTGTTTATGTTTATGTTTTGTTTATAAATAGAATATATATATATATATATATGTATATATATATATATATATAGGGATGAGAATTTTTTTATTTCCCAAACAAGGTTAGCGCACTGTGATAGTGTTAACAGTTAATATTATTGAGTGTTGCCTTTTATTTTTTATTATTAATATTTCCATTATTTTAAGGCATTTTTATATATATTCAGAATTCATGTCGTATGAGCATAATTGTTTGGGCCTCTATAGGAGGTTAAATATACAATTGATTGACATAGAAAACTTCACCCCTTATTAACATTCATAACATTTTATAAACAATGATTATATTTTTAGATATTCTGGATATATATATATATATATATACATATATATATATATATATATATATATATATGTATATATATATATGTATATATATATATGTATATATATGTATATATATATATATATATATATGTATATATATATATATGTATATATATATATATATATATATATATATATATATATATATATATATATATATATATATATATATATATATGTATGTATGTATGTATATATGATACTAATATAGTTTTAAAATGGTTAAAATTGCTCAATATCAGGGATAGAGCGTATGGAAATAAAAATATAAAAAAAAACAAATAGTTAACGAATAACGCTATAAAAAAAAAACACGGACAAAAGTCCAAATAAACATGTCCGCAAATCCATTGTTTTTTTATTTATCGAGTTTTAAAAAAGCCTCACGTCCATTACCATTGTCGGCCGGTTGTAAAAATCAGAACGTTTCTCAATTAACTCACTACTACACATGTTAAACTTTGAAGACAGTCTAGCCAAAATATACACGAATTACAAATTTAATCTAATCTAAAGGCAACACAGCGTCATCTACAGGAACATTTCTTTAAACTTAATAACTTAAAAGCAAAGGATTTGCGGGCATATGTTTATGCAGAATTTTGTCCTTGTCTTGGTGTGAGGAACGCGTTCCCAAAGTTCGTAATGGTATTTTTGATACTCCATGTATATCTGTGTGCAATTGAGCTTATTTATTTATTCGTATTTGAATGACAAAATGAAAAAAGCAGCCTACGTAACTGGTTTTGCTCTTCAAAACTATGCTTTCATTCATGAGGTTATATATATGTAAGGCGGGAGAAAAATACAAGCAAATATCAATCATAATTATACATCAAGAGAAAGGATGAAATTACACTTGCATATGTTCGTGTAAATGAACGTGTTTATTTATTCGTATTTGAATGACAAAAGGGAAAAAGCATCCTACGTAAAAGGTTGAAATTATGACGACACTTGACTTTAGATTTAAATAGCTGGCATCTAATGTATCAGGCCAACATTATTCAGCTTCCTACCGTATTTTGCTTTGTTTTTGTTTTGATTTTTTTTTTCGCTGTTGCTTTTAAATATCTTAAGCTAATGCAGCAGCAGTTTTGTTAAGAAAGGTGACATTCTTCATGAACCTGAACGCAATTTACCGTGCAAGGCTCAAAGTTAGTACACATACTATGTATTTTCACCTGTATGAATTGCTTCCTCTTTTAATTATAACTGCACTATTTAAGTCAGCCGTCAGACGTATTAAAATGAAAAAATAATGCATAGAATATTCCATTGTGACTTTCAACTGCCTATCATTTCTTATATAGAGTTTATGTATCAAATTCTTCCACATGCACGTAGGATGTGATCCAAACCAGGAAATACCAGATATCTGAATTGAATTTACTTTTCAAGTAGAATCCTTTATGCTAAGACAAGTTTATGTATACTGGGTTCACTCTAACAAATAAAAAATTAGGCTTTGAAGTAGGTGTCATAACAATGTAACAAAGAAGCCAGATGTCTCATAGACTTACCTAGTAGCCCTGGAGTGCTCCCGATATGCAAACACGCGAACAAACACATAGTCAACCTAGCTAAGTTTGGGATGTTCAGACACGGTACAGCTGTATGACAGAAAGTTGCATAAGTGCCCCACCCGAAAAGGAAAAACCAGTATCTCACATCCTCGTGAGAAGATCAACATTCAAAGAAAGCTCCAAAAACGACCCACTCTCACGCTGACATTAACTGACAGTCAAGAAATGAATAATTTACACATGAAAGATTTAGTTTCGTATTTTATTAGTATTTACAGCGATAACTTTATATATATATATATATATATATATATATATATATATATACATATATATATATATATATATATATACATATATATATATATATATATATATATATATACATATATATATATATATATATATATATATATATATATATATATATATATATATATATATATATAACAACACATATATATAATAATATATATATATATATTATCCACCATGTACAAGGCCATTCGAGTTAGAGGGTTATAGAGTAAGAGGCGCACATTATGTGGATATGTGGGGAAGAGAACGGTTAACCCCAGAAATGAAGAGGTAAAAATTGTAGAGATCCGGAAAGTAACCCCGTGAGAGTCGGATCCGCAAAGCAGCGGTTGGTGTGAAGAAAACCTCCTCGAATGGAAGCTACATCTCACCAATGGAATCCGACGGGAAAGTGGGCGTTTCGCTAGATGTGTGCGTAAATGGCGAGTCTTGGCAGTGAATATTAGACCTGGTGGAAGTAAGGATTGTAGTTCGTCTGGGCAATTTCCATGGAAATAGCGATAGAGCAGGAGAGGCTTACGACATTTCGTCTGTGAGAATGGGATTGCAGGGTGGAAAGTAATTTGCCACCAACAAAACGAATGTCGAAACTGGAAAGGGAAGATTGGGCAGCTTCTTCCCATATATGGCAACAGCAATACAGAGGCCCGACCATTTTGTCAGCATCTTTAGCGATGAATGTTATGTACGAGCTCAACGTGGGGTCAGGTCTCTCAACGTACGGGGCATTCGTGAGGGAACGTCCGTTCATCGTGACTGGTGATAGTTATGCGCCTGATCGGCGATGAGGGAATGTAACTCGTTTGCATATGTGTGTATGTGTTTGTATAAAAATCCAGGCATTAATAAAATATATATATATATCTGTAACAAAACAATATGAATATAGAGAAAAGAACAAAATTCATCTTAGCCGATGCGTTTGGTCCTCTGATGTACTTTATCAAGGCAAATATAAGGAATTTTTTGCAGCTACTATCTATAAACAGAATGTGGAAAAAATTGTATCTTTTTATAAATACGCCTTGCAATGTTGTCATGATTATGTGTTAATTATAACTAATCATAATTGAGCAAAACACGTTACGAAAGTGTAACATTTTAACACAGTGTATGTATAAGATCATATATATATATATTTTTAAAAAATAAAAAAAATAAAAACCCAGACGATCTGAATTTAGCGGATGTCAGAATTTGTTGAAAAATACATCCCTACCCATCCCTAAACATAACCCCGCTTCCGAATGTAACTATTAACTGATACAACGAAAATTAAAAAATTGAACCCCCTACCACCCCTTGTCTAGATGAATGGATTCCTCGGTATCCTTAGAAACCCTAAATTATGAATCTTTGCCGTGCCTTTAACAACCGTAAATTTAAAAAAATAAGTTACTCCAAAATTCACTTGACGAGGAAATGGAACTAATGTCTTTGGTTTAATAACAAAATTAAATTCAAGGGCTTTAGCTTCCATTTTTGAAACATGGTTATCACTGTGTAGCGAAAAAAACATATTTTAAATCAATTAATTTATAATATTAATGCTCTGTAAATTTACATTGAGCACTATTGTGTAAAAATAAAAATATCTATAAGAACACCGGATTTTATATCTTACTGTTCTTTCTTTTTATTTACATATACATATATATATATATATATATATATATATATATATATATATATATATATATATATATATGTAAATAAATAGTGTTTTGCCAGATACAGTGAACGTAAACCATAAACAACAAACTCAGTGCAATAGGTGCGTAATTATAGTTTTTAAAATTACGCTTTTAATTAAAGCGAATTTTAAAAATTAAAATTACGCACCTAATGCAATGAGTTGTTGTTTACGTTCACTGTATCTGTCACTGTAGTGAAGTTTATTTACTAAGACATAGTGTACAGAAAGTGCTTTAATCGCTGTATCATCAACAGTAATTTACGTAAAGGTTCTTACAACATTTCGCCATTCTTGGCACATCTTCTATTGTCACAATGTGGCATATTTAATAATAGATGCTATAAAAACATAAACTGGAAAAAAAAAAGAAATTAAATGAAATCGGTTAGACTATATACCTAAAATATATATTTAAAAAAATTAACTTAAATTTAAAACTTCAGCGTCCCCTCTCCTTCATGCGCATGTGTAATCACATCAATATAAACATAACTTTAGTTCGGGGAAGTAATAAATGATGAAGTGCGTCACCCCCCCCAAAAAAAAAATTTCCACTTTGTCTTAGTTTTTCCTAAAATACACTAAACGTCTGAAAGGGTGATTAAACCTTCCTTAATAAAGGAGAAACTATATTTTCCTGTGGGAGATTCGTAGGGTGATTCGTAATGTTTATGAAGTAGGTAGCTCTGTCGGATAGCACTGTCCATCGGCATCCCATTAACGAAGTTGGCAGTCACCTTTCGTTTCGTTCGGGAGGGAACTGTGCCATTCTTTTTGTTTAGCTCTTTGCAACCTGTCCAGTGGGCAAGCGGCCAGTTTGCAGAGAAATGATTCAATCAGCCTAATGACTCCTTCTGCTTTAAAATGCGTGTCACAGATCTTATAAGTTTTCTTTTAGCCAGATTCATAGGTCATTACAAATAATCCGAGAGACAGACAGACGTCCATAGTCACGTGATAAAAGGAATACACGGAGGAAAAAAAATACATATCGAGTCGGCTAGATTTTTATCTGGGAACAGAATGTGTCGAAAGAAGATATTTTGTGACTAATATTCACCCTATTACAAGGTCCAAGTGCCACTCAAGGTAGAGGGTGATTGAATGAGCTTGTTGTATGAACGTAAAAGAAGGAGGTAAGTACAGTTTATGAGAATATGTAGGACAGACAACGGTTACCCCGAGATTTGAAGTGATTAAAACTGTTGTGTTCGGGAAAGGAATCCTCTATAGATAATGTTCTATACAAAAGAGGTTCTTAGGAAGAAACTGTTCGCATTGTTTGCTTTATTTTTTAATGGCACATCAATTCCTTATGGGTCATTTAATGCCGAAATTTAATTTTCTTCATAGTTATGGTATTTCTTTTTCAAAAATCTATTGAATTTGGTATTTTTTTAATTTTTTTCCAATAATGTATTGCTGGTAATTTTTCTTTTACTGTGAAAATGTATTGTTGGTAATTTCTTCTAATGTATTTTTATATTTTCATGTCTTGACACTAGTTTGGAGGTTCACTATTTTCCTATAGCTTGGACCCTCACAGGTGCTACCATCCCGGGCTAGGGTGGACCTGGGAACAACAGCAATTAAGAAGTTTGGTTTGGTTTGGTTTGTCTTGTTTTACGGCATATCAAC
This sequence comes from Acanthosepion esculentum, assembly GCA_964036315.1. Taxonomy (NCBI): domain Eukaryota; kingdom Metazoa; phylum Mollusca; class Cephalopoda; order Sepiida; family Sepiidae; genus Acanthosepion; species Acanthosepion esculentum. The sequence continues at coordinate 55,030,170 of OZ038481.1, forward strand.
CTAACCTGGTTAAGTAATGCCGACAATTTTTTTTATTGCTGGTAATATTTGAATATAATTTTAACACTTTTATATTTAATTAAAAGTTTATTTAAATTGTAAAGATATATTGCAAAATAAATAGAAATATCAATATTTAAATTTAAAACATTACAAATTAATCCTTTGCGAAGAAATTCTTGTATTTTCCACCAGTTTTATCAATGCAATTTTAAAAATCTTTTTTGTTGAAATGACTGAGCGCGACGGGCAAAAATTTCAACGTGTATTTGTAATCTCTTTAATTCAAGAACAACAGAACGGAATTCTTATAAGGAAACGACACAAGTCCGATCAGTCCAATTCCCTTAGTATTCCATTGGTAAGGAAGAAGTACTAATCTGACAACTTCTTCCCAAGAACGGCTACTTTGGGGAATAGGCTCTCGAATGGATCCTTTCACGATTGTTATAATATTAACCTCTTCAGCTGTTATTTTTTGTTCATATCATCATAATATGCGATTTTGCCTCCACTCTTACGTCCATAAACCAACATCATTCAGTAACACTGCCTTGAGTGTCTTTTGGGGTACTTCTATTGAGTGATTATTAAAAGAGCAAACATTTTCTTATATGTATTGTGGTGAAATTCAAATTATCACTGATAACACAAAAACAAAAACTAGACTTATAAGATAGGTCACCAGTGCTATAAAGAAGGAAAAAAGTCAACCTTACCTTTTCTTAGTCTTCTGGGAGTTGCAGCTTGTTGCCTCACATGCTGCGGCTTACGCCTTGTAACTCTTTGTAGCGTAATAATTTAGCAATTATAAAAAAAATTACGTAGAGGGGAAATCCTTACAGCAGGAAACAACAAAACAAATAGAGAAGCAGAAACCTGTGAGCAATTTATTTTGTATAAAAATACAAAGATGTGGCACAAGGCCAAAAGGAGGATTAGGAAAGGCCAGTCTTCTTCTGTTTTATCATTAAACTCGCCACAATCACTGAACGAAACAACACAAAACCACCAAAAACAATACATTCTTATATATCGTTCTTACTACAGCTACCATAATACATCAGAATCTCTATGAAGTCCTAACTAGTCCCTATGTGTATAATTATTGTCTGGGGGTGGGGTGATAAAGCAAACATAATATAGACCTAAACACTAGTCATATGTTAATTAGTCACATACTAAGGAATGACAGTAATTGGTTTATGTGACATATAAAAATATGGAAGAGCATCTCGAGGTGGTGTAATAGTTAGCAAGCTTGTCTCGCTAGAACAATTACGACAGAGTAGTAAGTTCGATCGTCACAGGGCCCCCTTACCAAAAAAAATTTGTACATATGGGGACTATTTAGGATTTTCATTAAGACAATGAGGTATTATGGTGGATGTAATTATGGGCGTTGTTTAGGTGTTAGGAATATTGTTTGTATGTTTGCGGCTAGCTAAGAGTAATGTTAAGACAGATGAAGATGGTATTCTGAAAGTGAATTAGTAATCCCTTCAGCAGAGAAAAATCTTGATCCTTCCTTTTGATCGACTTGTTTTGTTAATATCTTTTCCAAGACTTCTTGCTGCTTTAAAATTTGCTTTTGTAAGTCTAACTGCTGTTCCTGTAGTTGTATCTGTTGTTGTTGTTGATACTGGAATTGTTGTACTTGCAATAATTCGATTTGTTTTTGAATCGATTTATTTTGTTCTTCCCAATGTGTCTGTTGCTGCAGCATAGCAGAACACATGGTTTTCGAAAATTCCAAGAACTCTTCCATATTACTTTTTTTAAAGCACAACTAAAATAAAAATAAAAATCACTGCACCTTTAGTCGATAAACTAGTCCAGCGACTGGTAAAAACGTATTATTTGACGTTTGACTTGGTCGTCGCTGTTATCTTCGGAGGGGTGTCTTTTTTCACTCCTCGTTCGATACTGTTAAATTACCTTGTGAGTTTATTTTTAATTTACGTTCGCCGCTGTTATATCGTCTTGTGAGTTCTTTTCGAATCCTCGTAGTCACTGTTATGTTGTGTATTATACGATATAAACAACAAAGTTCCGCAAAGTAATAACGACAGAGTAGTAAGTTCGATCGTCACAGGGCCCCCTTACCAAAAAAAGATTTGTACATATGGGGACTATTTAGGATTTTCCTTAAGACAATGAGGTATTATGGTGGATGTAGTAATGGGCGTTGTTTAGGTGTTAGGAATATTTCCCACCCACTTTTTTAGGCCTTGTGCCACATTCTGTGTATTTTTAACAGAAATAAATATCGTAATGGCTAGCAAGCTTGTCTCGCTAGAACAATTACGAATAAACAGTGAGGTCGATCCTCACTGGGTGCCCCATGCTTTCGGCATTTTGCCACATCTAAGCTGCGCTTAGAAGATCACTATAAAGAGTTGGAAGTATCAGTACTTGGATTCTCCGATTACAAAAAGAACAAGATCAGACAAGGTCTCCAGTCTTCTCTCAATACAACAAATGACCCGATCAAGTCAATTAAAATAAATAATTCTCAGAGTATAGTTCGCAAGCTTTAAATCTTCTAAAAAATATATTTTATTTGTGTATTGAACTAAATAGGAACTTATATAAAATAATTTAAAAAATTGTAGCATATTTTCGATATTTTCATGCCAGATATTTTAATTAAGCCAAAAGCTTCTTTTAAAGTTAATCAGACTGTTTAGCTCGTAAATAATTTAATTCTTTTACTTGGTGGTTCGTAATCAGTCTTGAAACATATTGACACATTTTCCATCACATATTTTCAAAATACACAAATCGATCCGAGAAGTATGAAGTCTAAAATACACAGAGAACCGCTAGGAAAGAATTATTTATATCTTATATTTCCCAGAAATTATCACTTCAAATTTAAGAAAATCATCAGCAAGTATACAATGAAAAATAATAAAAAACAATTTGAATATTGCTGCCACATATGGCCTGATGATCCTGCTATTTCTTTAGAGATTCTTGATAAAATCTAATGAAGAATCCGCAATTTTATTAGCCCTGACCGGGCATCTCGGCTTCAGTCACATTCTTGCAGCCGTTATGTAGCCTCCCTCTTCCTTTTCTATAAATACTTTCATGGTAATTGTTGTGATGAATTTTCCTCGACGGTAACTAGACTTTATGAATTTAAACGCAGTACTAGATTGGCAACAAAGACGCATCCATTTTCAGTTAAAATGACTGCTACATGTAACCGTAAGTTCTATGCTAACAGCTTCTTCTCTCGCACTTCTCACTTGTGGAACTCTCTTCCAGCTTCATGCTTTTCAACCAACCGTGATCTTCAAAAATTTAAATGCAATTTCAATCGTTATCTACTGTCTTCTTCATTGTTCTTCTTTTATTGTTTTCGTTACTTAATAACCTTTCTCTTTTTCATATTCTTTCACGCTTAATAACCCATTTATGTATTAGTGGCTTTATCGCCTTTGTTTGGGGTGAAATTATTTTTTAAAATCTGTTGTAAAAATAAATAACCAGTTGCAACAGGGTTGACATGAAGTCGGTTAATTCTATAAAATCAATTGCTAGGTCTGCTGCTTGAAAAGTTGGCACGCTGTGTTTTCCATATAATTTTTCTCGCCAGAATCTATCTTACAGATTTATAGATCTACCATTCATCCGTGCATTGAATACTGCTGTCACATCTGGTCTGTTGCGCCTCCTATATGTCACAAGATTCTCGACAAAATCCAAAGAAGGGTTTGTAATGTTATCAATATTGACTTGGGATCTCGACTTCGGTCACTTTCCCACGGCTGTGACGTGGTTTCACTCTGTATTTGCTATAAAAGTTCTTATGACAGTTGTTTTAATTAGATCTTTTTTTTGGTACTTCGATTGTATGAATTTAAGCGTTCTACAAGATTTCCAACTAGGTCTCATCGTTTTATTGTTGAAATAGCTAGCTGTATCCGTCAATTTTATTCTAATACTTTCTTTTCTCGCCTGGAAATTCTACTCCGGCTTCTTGCTTCCCCGCAGCGCCAATCAGGATCTTCTGTCTTCGTGAATCCTTTACTTTTAGTGTACTTTCTTCTGACTAAAGCCTTATCATTCTCTTTCCATCTCAGTAACCCGCGGCGTCTTACTGGCATTATCGCTTTGCTTGGCGTGAAATGATTAAAACAATGTGTTCAATTTTGTTCACATAAGAATTTCTTGAACAGAAATAGGTAATCAAAATCTTGCTAAAGTTGCTTTTAGGATATATGGATAAAATATTTTTGTGATGACAAAAGTCCGCAGGTGTATGCTTTAAGAGATCTTTATTCAACTGAGAATACATGGTGTCATTTTATAGTCCCAGTAAACAGAAATAGCTCTCTCAAAGAGGAGAGTAACAAAACAAGGGGAGACCACTCTTGATTATTCATAACAATTTTATAATTATACTGGAATAAAAAAAATATGTGATAAAAATTATTTGAAATATTTCCTTCATTTTTATGTATTTAAAACTTTTGCTACGTGAGCCCACCCCCCACGCCGGCCGCAATCTCTCTAAAAAGTTAATAAATATAACTGTTAATGTAGCTGAATGCCAGGATGTTTTGAATTTGAAACGTTTAGACAGGTCGATTCAAATAATTTCCCCAACTAAAACGAAATATCAGAAGCAGGTGTATCCTCTCGTGACAGTAAACTCCCAGAGTAAATATAATTCCATTTTCATATATCAATAGAGATGTTTACATAGTGCATTCAGGTAGAATTCGCTACGTTTGCAAGAGATTACCAAATAAACAACGCACCTCATCTGCACACATTGACTAAACCTCCGTTAGCACCGTCAGACATTCACACACTAATAGTACTGTAGAGTTCTCTAACGCCTCATTTAAAATATTCTACAGGGTGCGATAGATAAATTATAGTCTAACTTACGCAAAAATGAAAATAACCCTGACATTTCATTTTAACAGATATATTTACCAACATTACACAAAAAAATCTTGAAAAACCTATTCAATAAAATCGTCATTGGCTTCAACCACGGCCTTCAGGCGACTTCAGAATCACTTGAAACTCTTCTAGACGGTCTCCTTCTTTAAGTTGGTGAATGCTTCCATAATTTTTGCCTCAAGCTCATTTTTGCTGTTACAAGGAGTTTTGTCGGTCTCTCGCTTAACTGCGCCCTACACGTAGTAATCAAGCGGGTTGCAGTCTGGGGAGTCAGGAGGCCAGATGTCGCTAGAAAAATTGTCCGACAGCAATGACTTGGTTCTTCTGCTTGTGTGGCATGGTAATGAGTTCTAGTGCCCAAATTAGTGTCATCCAGCCGCCACCCTCTTGATCCAGGGCAGCACTACCTCCTTACGGATGTAGGTCTCCGTTTTGAGTGTAAGGCCCTCACCAACAAATTCGGGAATAATTTTCTCATCAGAACGATTACAGTGAGCTTTCCGAGTTGCCGTACCTTCATAATCACCATTAGACTCATCCAACTCTTTCCGAGTCCTTTGCACTGTCCTCAGATTGACGCCCAAACACTCTGAAATGTTCGTATTGGAGCTTCCGGCGCTAATGTCAAGCAATACAGCATGCCGTTTCCAAATTTCTGGAGGAGTGAGTGCTCTTTTAAAATAGAGGCTGTTCAACTGATCCTACTATAGTGGTCTGTCGACAAAATGAAAAACATACAACGCGCATGTGCGAAATTAAAAGTATAAAATAGCGACAGTTTACCCCTCGCACCCTTGTGCGTATATATTCAGTTCTTCAGTAATCTTTCTGACTTTTATAAGATAGATAATAAAACGTTTTATTTTTGAAAATTCAATTAAATGACTAGTATTAAAAACTGAATTTACTATGTTTCAAATATGCAAAAAAAGATTACATTATATTTTTTTAGTAAGCAAAGAAAACAGCTTCTAATTTACACAAATATAACGGCGAAAACCAAAAACTCGTTGACAGATGTATTCAGATAGCTACTTGATTATTCATGACAAACTGAATTGCTATTTTTTAAATATCAAGGAAAATATTCTTCGGGGTTTTCAAACACACAACATTAATAAGAGACGGTTAAAACAAGTCTTGTGGACAAATAATTAAACCATTTTATGATATTATCATTCTGTTGTGTGTTCATTTGTAGTCAGTAACCAACAAGCTGCAGGTAGAGGTAATCCCATTTACTAAGGATATCATAATAAAAGCAATAGATCATTAATGTTAATTTTCATGGTGAGTTTAACCATTTTCATACAGAAAACATTCGTCATTGATTGACCGAATAGTTAGAGTTGCCCTCGAATGAAATTTATAAAAAATGTTTAAAGGGTTTTTAAATTCAGGAATTTTGATCTCTCAAGTTTACTAAGTTATTTCTTTTTTATACTCTTATTATATGTGCCGTGTTTTTTCAGGGAGTTAGCGATCAAGGATCTCTGCAACTTCATCTCCTTTGTAGCTCTTAGCAACTTTTGCCTTTTTACCATCTCTCCCAAAGAAACACTACTCCGCGGTCCATTCACTCAAGCTCGCCAGTTAAGTTATGTGATAATTTCCTGTGTCTCTCTTACCTTCAATCTGTCCTGTGAGAATCAAATGTTCTATTATGTGCCGCATAAATTGAACTGTTGACTCCTGATGTTAAATAAAGGTATTCTTTTGTTACAATTGTAGATCATCGTCGTTGTTCAGGCGTTTGGCATATGGTATTCTGAGTATCATTCAGTAAAACCACATATCATTCTGTGGGGAGATTGTCTAGCATTCACTATCATATAGGAGGACTGATATTACGTAACAGTTTAGTATTCCTTTCCTTGTTTAAAAAAGCATGGCTTTTTATTCTAGTACTGATTCTATTATTCTTCTAAATATTTTGTTTTTGGTAGTCAAAAAGATTAATGTCTTGTTTATGTCATTATTTTCCTTTCTAGTTACACGTGCTATAATTGTTGCATTTGGGAGTGCTGATGTCGGTTTTATTATTTGTGATGTTTCTTCATTGCCAGTTCATAGGGTTTGATAAAGGATTGTTCTCTTTAAGATTTATAGGATTCATTCATTAGAAGCAATTCGCCGATCAGGAAGATATTTTATAATATTAGGAGGTAATACTATATGTGTATATTTTTCATAATTAGGTAATAAATGTTGGGTTATGTAGATCGTGTTTTTAATTTCAGTTATTTTCTGTATGGGATTGCCTCAACCTTTTGGGATGCAGAAGGCATTGTGTTTATTAACTATCTTCAAAAGAAGGGCCACATCATCAATGGAGAGTACAATGGAAAAATCTGAAGCAAATACGAAAGGCTATCAATAGGAAACGCCCAGGAAAACTGACGAAAGCGGTCATGTTTCACCAGGACAATGTTCCCTCACGTGTAATTGAGCTGTTATGCATGACTGTGGCCTTGAACTGGTTGATCACCCACCCTATTCTCCTGATTTGGCTCCATCAGACAATCATCTGTTGCCCAACATGAAAAAGATACTTGGCTGAGAACCAGTATCGTATTGATGACGTCATAACTGTTGTTAGTGACTTTTTTTTACCAACAAGATGAAAGCTTCTTCACCAATGAGATTAAAGCACTGCAATACCGATGGAAGAAATGTGCGGGCCGCAAGTGGGATTATGTTGGAAAATAAACCTTATTTGGCCACATTCATGAGAGTGTTTTGGTCAGACTATAAACTTTTCGGTCGACCCTCGTGTTTTTACAATTAAACTACTCGTTTTATTCAGATAGCTATTAGATTAAGCCCGTTTTGGAACGCGAGAATCCATTCATGAGATACTAAAAAGGAGGTAAAATTGTCAATAGCTCCCCAGAGGACTTAAAAATACCACCCGAATTTTGTCATTGGTGCTTCACATATATTGAATTATTATCGCAAAAAGTACTTTTTACTTACTCAATTTAATATGACCAAACTCTGAGACACTCAGCGAGCATCAATCTCACTACTGTAAGAATTGTCAGCTGGAATAGCTTGTTAAGCATTGCTTATCAGTGAGTCTTTTGTAACTCTGTAAATGGACACTCAACGCCTAGCCTGCAATACGACAGACCTCCGAAGAATTAAAGTTGCAAGTTGAACGAGACTACAAAAGCAAATTAGAACATGATGAGAGAAACACTAATGAGGTCGATAAATGAGACTATCCGAAAGAAAACGAGGTAAAAGAGGAACGAGTGGATTACTGAGGCAATTCTAGAAATGAAGAAAAAGTGACAACAAACAATGCCAAGGATTGGAAAGGAATACTATCAATATCAAATGCAAGACGGCATACAAATATCAAGTAGAGAGAGAAAGTCCAAGATGCCAGTTATACTTTATATTTATACTTGTGCCGCTTGATAAGCATTGATCAAGTTTATACATCCCTGCCCCGGTCTGCAAGCATGCACCCGGTAGGTTACCATTCCTCAGGGGATGTTGTCGGCGTATTTTAGCATCGCTGGAAGAGTATAGATAGAAGAACATAAGATATTTGGAAGAAGAGGCTTTGTAACGATAACCATTAATAAATACGAAAGCACTTTGGTTGGTTGGTTGGTTATGCTGTTTAGCAACACATCAACAACTCTGTGGGTCATTTAATGTCAAAATCTAAATATTTTGTACCCTATTATATTTATTTTTTATAGATAATAATGACTATAGTGATACAAGTCTTACTAATTATTCGAGGAAGAAGAGGTGGGTTCATACCATTCCTAAGGATATTTGCACGTAAGTGAATATAACGAACCCAACTGGAATTGGAACTCGGCGCCCGATTAACAATTCCTAGCCATTATTCATTAAATCTGCCGCACATACAAGCTTGAGGCACGTGGTATTTTCAAGCGGTCAACGACCTAGGTACTGATCAGTCTCGACGTTGCTTAACTTCGGTGATCGTACTGGAACAGGTGCTTGAGAAATAATATTAGCTCTAAGATGAGAAGTTCTTACTGAACGAAGGCGATCATGAGTCTCCCCAACTACCTCTCTAAGCAAACATCACGCAAAATCCTATTCTATTCGGCTTTGTAAAAATTTTAAACGAAATATCGCTACACACAAACTAACATTTTTCCCGCACTTCTCTCTTGTGAAACTTCCGTCCAGCTCCATGTTTTCCAGCCAACTTTAATCTGCAAAATTTTTCAAGAAATGGCAATCGCTGTTTACTGTCCTCCTGATTACTCTTTCCTCTTCCTGCTCATTATTAATATTTCTGTTCATAATTCTTCCATACCCCTTGTGTCTTAGTGGCTTTACTGCCTTGCATGAGGTGACATCGATTTAAAAAAAGTATTTTCACGTAAGTGATTATAACGATCTGAGCCATTATTCATTACACCACCCGCACATCCAAGCTGAGTGCATCTGGTATTCCCAAACGGTCTATCATCTAAATACTGACAATGCTCAACTTTGCTTAACTTTGGTGATCGTTCGGGAGCCGGTGATTCAACGTGATGTGACCAAAGACAAAAACAAACAAAAAAAGAACGAGAAAGAAAGAGGGGAGAAAAAGACCTATTGAAAAAGAATACATATAAAGGGGAAAAATATTTTGCCACAAAAAAGCAGACGATAACAATAAAATGTGTGAGGAAAGAAGGATTTTGAGAATTATAAAAAAAAATACAGCAAATGAAACTAAAAAAATAAAAGAAGCATAATAGAATTTAAACCAGTAATGTTAATATTTTATCACAATGTGATGTCGTCTTAATTGCATTTTGGGAGATGTATTTGCGCATATTCCGCACAAAATTGAACAAATGCGTCAAGGTAACTGTCTAGCAAGTATTGATTCTTGCCTCAAACTCCTGATTCTGTTTTGAAGTAGCAGTTTTGGTGCCAATTGTCCACAAACCAAACTGAGCGTTTATATATTCAACGGCTCTGTGACATTATCTGTTTCTTCATCTGTTCGGCCAAGTTTATTTGTCTCAGATAACCGGCTGCGAGCGAAAACGTTACGAAATTGAACGTGCACTAGGCCAAGGGAAAAACATGTATGCTGTTAAATAGTAAAAATTAAATTATTGTCTTCTTTTTCTTTGACATGTCGTGCCCCTTCGAGACATGAATGATCATAACTCTCCACAACGTCTTCATATTACTCCTCTTACTATCCTTCCCCATGTTTGTTCTGCCATCACAAATTAATTAGGTATATCCTGTTAGTATTATACTCTCCAAGCCTTCTTTCCTCATTATGTGTCCTAGAAATTTCAACCTCTTTTTGATTCTACGTTCCAGTGTCCTTTTTATTACCATGTTTTCTTTACACTTCCTCGTTGTATTTCATCCACTGTGTGCTCAGCATCCTTCAACAGAACCAGACTTCTGTCACTTTGAGCCTATTACATATGTAAGGAATTTTTTAAGATTTTATTGTCGTCTAAGAGGATGGATATTTATTTTAATCAATTCACCCCAAGCAAGGCAATACTGCTACTAAGACGCAAAGGGCTATTGGGAGTGAAAGACAATGAAAAGGAAAGCGAATGAACACTCCACCCCCATTAAAATGATCGGGGAGACTTGTGAACTGGACGATAGGCAAAACATAACCAGTCCTATCAAGGAGGAAAATAAAATTGGTAAATAACATTTCAGGCTGAGACGTTGGATGTATAGTGTTGCAGTGTACTTTTGAAGGAGCCGATCCTAAACAGAAAACAAGGGATAAACTCCGCTCTTGTTCAAAAGACTGGGGAGGAGTATAAACTGGGCGATAGGCGAACTTATCGAACAGATGAAGAAACAGATAATGTCACAGAGCCGTTGAATATATAAACGCTCAGTTTGGTTTGTGGACAATTGGCACCAAAACTGCTACTTCAAAACAGAATCGGGAGTTTGAGGCAAGAATCAATACTTGCTAGACAGTTACCTTGACGCATTTGTTCAATTTTGTGCGGAATATGCGCAAATACATCCCCCAAAATGCAATTAAGACAACATCACATTGTGATAAAATATTAACATTACTGGTTTAAATTCTATTATGCTTCTTTTATTTTTTAGTTTCATTTGCTGTGTTCAATAATATTTTCTTTGTTTGTCATGTAATTTTCCTATATTTTAATACTTAGTTTTTGAATGTCAACTTTCACTATTCGTAAGTACTTTTTCCGTCGATAGTTGGAATACTGACCATAATTTCTGGAACACCTCAACATGGTGTAAATGGTTAGCAAGCTTGTCTGGCTATATCTATTACGACTGAGCAGTGAGGTCGATTCCCAATGGGTGCGCCAGACTTTCGGCCTTGTGCCACATCTAAGATACGCTTAGAAAATCATCATAATTGTGTCTTCTTACACCTGATGGTTATTCCTTGCTTTCCTTTCCTGCCATAATTTATAGTTCCTGAAGATTTTTTTGCCGTTCAACGCAATGTTATCTAGGTATCTTATGTTGGGAAGATTCTGTCCACTAATAATAAATCCTGCTTTAATCTAGAGTTCTCTTAGGATCGCTTTGCTGAATAAATCCGGTGGTAAGATGCATTCTTGTTTGATAAGGTTTTTATTCCAATATGCAATTAAAATAATCGGAAATAGGTCAGGAATGTGGCAATCATACAACATGTCTTATTCTCTTATGCACATAAACAAATTCCACTTGCCTTCGTGAGAAAAGAACTCGAATATATACACGAGGATGAATCCATGATGAATTTTGACCTGAAATATACAGGGTGCCCCTAAAGTCTAGACACATAGGAAATCTCATTAACTATATTTGTTACCTCCACAGATTAAACATGGTTTTATCGAAAGAAGATAGAATTGACCTCTTTTTCTGGGGTATGCTAAAAGAGAAGGCGTACTCAATGAAAGCCACAGATACAACACACTTGATTGAACGCATAAAGAGTGAATGTGCTAAAACTTACATCAGTGTGGAGCTATTACATCGAGCTCACCTGAATCTTGCAAAACGCATCAACCTTTGCGTTATAAATGATGGAAATCCTATTGAAGATGTTATTTGCTAATATTCTAATTCATTAAAATGTTTTTGAAAATTTCATTTCTTGAAATATGGATTTTTGCCAAGACTTTAGGAGCACCCTGTGTAATGTTGAACATATGTAATCTAAAGACACCTGTTGAATGAAGTGCACTAATAAGAATGGCGAGGATGTTGAAGAATAATTATATATTGTTCAAAATAAAAGGCCTTTTATGATTTATCTATAGGATTATTGACATGCCTACGTATAAGTGACAAAGAGATGCAGATGTTTCAATTATCTTAAACGTTATTCTAGTGGTGACACATTGATTAATGCTATAGCATCAGGTCTTGTGCATCTGCTGTGTTTTTAGAGATTCTTGAGAAAATTCAAACAAGAATCTGCAATGTTTTCAATCCTGGCCTGACATTTCGGCTCCAATCATTTTCCCATCGCCGTAACGTAGTTTTCTTTTCTGTGCGTATTACTCTTTTGCACGTCGTCTTTATGAATTCAAGTGCAGTACTGGATTGGCGGCAAGGTCCCATCATTTTAATTTTGAAATTGCTAGATATAATCAAAATTCTATTTTAAATTTTTCTATTCTCGCACTTCTCGACTCAGGAGCTCTCTTCCAGCTTCTTGCTTTCCAGTCAGCTAAATTAAATGTAACGTCACTTCACCATCTTTGTTCTTGCATAATCCATTATTATTATTATTATTTCTCCTCACTGATGTTTTCTCATTTTCTTTCACTCTCCCTAATCGCTTTATCACCTCGCTTGGGTTGAAATGATTAAAAGAAATATGTCAGCGAATGCTGGGCAATTCATTGACACATTGAAAGAAGACATGAGGTAGTACAAATCTGGTTCTACAAAAGATGCTGTGAATTCTTAAGACGGAACATGTGAGCAACATCTTTGAAAAAAAACTGGTACCATAAAGAACTCGTATAATTCTAATCAGGAAGAGACAGTTGAAATTACTGGGACTCATGGTAAGAAAAGTGAAGATTTGATAATTTCGCTTTAACTGGATAAACTGAACACAAGAGAGGCAGTGGGAAACGTGGGATAACGTGCTTAATGAGTGCCGTGTAAATCGATAATCGAATATTGACTTCGAGGTAATAATATTGGAACAAATGTTGATTGAAACTACAAAAGAAAGTAAGTTGTCAGGGCCACGTCCTAAACCGATATAGCACTGGTGTCTGTTATCGAATGACTTTTTGCAATGTGTTCTACTAAACTATCGCTTTGTTTGTTGACTTAAAAGCTATGCGGAATTAAATTACATTTGATACATTTGAATACCAATGCCTGTAAAATACAGTGCGTTCCAACATTATATGTAAATTGTATTTCTTCAACTATCATCTAGTTCACTGCATATATTGTCAAAAATCTTGAATAAAATTTTGAATAAAATTTTGAATAAAATCTTGAATAAAATATTAGTACCACCGATGCAAAATGTTAAGTGGTTCTACACAGTAATAACAACTGTCGGCCATTTTTAGGTAATATCGTTTCTTTTTCATTGCTCCAAATTATATGCAACAATTATATTGGGCACTTCGATGTGTTGTAATGGTTAGTAAACATGTTTATCTAAAGCAATTACATTTGCGTAGTGTTCTATCCTGGATGGGTGCTCAATACTCGCGGCCTAGTGCTATAAGTAAGCTACGCGTAGTAAATACTTGGGCACTTCCACATACAACATATCTTTGGTGGTGCTAGGATTATTAAGTTGATTATTTCATTGTTTTGCATATAATGTTGGAACGCAGTGTATGGGCGGTATTGCATCATTAGAATCATGTTATTCTTGAAATACACACAAGTCCTTGTTGAAATTTAACCAAGCAAGTAACTAGTTTCATATCCATTCATATAAATTAGAACAGTGTAAATAATCACATTTTTTATATTCCAGTCGGAATTCTCTATTTAATAAGATCGTGGATTTTGTGATACTAGAATTTTTTTTGCAACACAAGTTAGTTCAATTTCGCAAAGCAAAGCAATCGATGAAAATTTCAATAAACTGATATGTTTGGAAAAATACTTTGATAAAAAACATACTTTAATTTAATTTTATAGGACCTCGTCATAAACAATATTTTTAAGAAATGTTTTACCCTTTTAAAAGCGAAGAATAAATTCTTAGGATTTCTTAATCTTGAGCATGCAGCATACAACTGGCCATGCGTAAATATTTCTTTCTGTAGCCAAATTCTAACTTTTTGAAACGTTTAGCCATGTGAAATCTTTTATAATTCTCTCAAACGCAGGACGAACTGGAAACTGGATCCTTAGATATATAGACTTAAAAGATATGCAAAAATGATATTGCATTTTTATTAAATAATTATTTATTATTTTAATCATTAAATTGTTTTTTAAATAATGTGAGTATTTTGTAGGTGAAATAATAAATCTTTTAACTTCTCCCCCAAATTAATGAAAATTTATTGTACTACGCTACACACCCTAGTAAACCAATTGTACCCACCTTCCCTGTTTGCACTTATCCCCCAAATTTGGTTTCGATTGGTCAATGTATGGTAATTGTAGAGGGTGTGATGGAAGGAATAACGGAAGTCACATAATTTTATATAGCGAAAATAGATTCTCTAGAAATGAATCATAAATCATCTCATGGTTCTAGGACCATTAGTTTCATAATTCTTATCATTGTATTGGCTTGCATATAACGTTAGAACGCAGTAAAACTGCATGTGGATATGCTTTCGTTTGAATAATACTTATTTTATTGACATAGTATTACTTTGGACGTTTGAGAAGGTGGCGAGAAAGCGCCATGATTTGATTTCAGAAGAAACCAAACTGTCATTTTATTTTCCGTTTTGTAAACCCGAGAAACTTGCAGAAACCTTTCGATAACAAGATTACAGCGTTTAGTGGCAAGCCAATTATTTCTCCTAATGTGTGATTTTAATTTCGTAAAGTTTCTGGCAACAAATTTTAGATCTTGTTGACTTGAGCCGATTGTAGGGGATGTATTACTCGCGGCCAGTAATTATTAGGTTGTAGCAAAAATTCCCATGGTCATATTTTGCACACTGTTATATAACATAACTTATAATTATCTTTGAAGTTAACTCAGCTTGTGAGTTCGTACTCTTCAAGAATTCTTTGAGGAAATGATAAGTTTTATTAAATGCATTTGACATTTTTTTTAAATGTAATGTCTCTTCAGCACATAGTCTTTTACAGACCTCGACAGATAACTATGTTTTATTATTTGTGAATCGTCACGGATTCTTGTAAAATATAGTGAAGTGGTTTCACATTAATTTCTCCATAGTTTTGAAATTCAGAATTCTCCTTATCATTTCAGACTGTTGGCGGTCACATCACTCCATAGCTTCCTTTTCTTTGTATTATGTTGTTATACTACCTGGTGAATGTTGTGTGATTTCTCATTTCTCCGGTTTGGAGATATTTTTTTTCTTTCAGAATATAAGCAATAGCTCTCCACTGCTTTATTTTTAACTGTGAAATACCATGGTTTCTCTGGAAACAGTAAAGTGGTCTCTCGTTGCATTCTCCATAATTTAGATTTCAGAGTTCTCTTTTTCCTTTCATATAGAATGGGATCATATCACTCCGTAGCCTCCTATTCTTTAATATTTGCGAATTGACATCTTGGGAAAGATTGTGGAGTAGTGTATCATTGTCTTCGCTCCAATTTGGAATTCGGTGTTTTTCTTTTCCTTGTCAGGATATATGGAATGGCTTCTCATAGCTTTATTTTTAACTGTGAATTGCCATGGAGTCTTGGGAAAGATACTGAAGTGGTATCCCGTTGCCTTCTCCACGATTTGGTATTCAGATTTTTCCTTCTTCCTTTTATCTCTGCACAACTCCCCCCTTCTTATTATTTATTAATTGCCATGACATAGTGGGTCGTTTTTCTGTTGCTTAGCGTAAAGTTTTTCTTCTCCTAGACTGGTTGTCAGGCAAGGCCAGAAAGCAGTCTCGCCTAATATTTAAACTATATAGGAGCTAGCGAAATAGAAAGCTCATATTCGACACTGTTCACACATTAGGCTTAATCCAGGAAACGGAAGCTAAATCTAGATCGCTGAAATTCATGTTTATAATGTCCGCACGTGTCAGTTTTGCAAAACAGAAAGAGAAAATTTTGATCTCCCGACTTAAGCATGAGTGGAAAAACATGGGAGCATAAATAGTGATGAATTGGAAGAACCTTTGGAGATACATTACCTGAAATTTCAAAATAATAGAGGTAAATCAAGCAAATATACCTGAGATGTATAAGTTTTTCTTGTATAAAAAATAATAATTTTGACGATGAATTGCTGAAATTCTTTACTGCAAATTGCATGGCGAAGGTATGATGCAATTTCTGGCACCAAAAGGCTTCTCGTTAATTCTGATATTGTGTCAAACCTCTCGTCGTAAATATAAACCGACAGATGGACGGAGATGAGAGATCATACGAGATTGGTTTCAGGAAAATCAATTTAAGTACTGACGTAAAAAAAGGAAATTATTATAATTCATTAATTATTATTAATAATTATTATTAGTAGTATTATTATTATTAATTAAATATTTTTACTGATATTATTATTATTATTCATTCCAGTTCTGGAACGTCTGGGCTATTATCAATTATCCAATTCAAGCAAACACTGGGCTCTTCTATAATCTGACTCGGCAAAGATTATACACTCCTAAGGCAGAATACCGCAAATGATGAAGAAGGTATGTTTATGAATTTAGTCAAATATACAATAAAAAGTAGCGAATCCCCGTTTTCTAAAGGGAAATGTCCGGTTTGCACTACTGCCATTTGTTAAAATGGTCGAATACAAAACAGGTATCATCTCTCCGGTTATAACCATCTCCATTTGTGTGTCTAATTTTATAGACTTTTTATAGATTATTCATAGACTTTTATAAACATTTTATAGTCATTTTTATAGATTATAAAAATCTTTTAAAATATTTTTATAGATATTTTAAAGAATTTTTGCAGATTTTTTATGGAGTTTTTATAGATTTGTATGTACATTTTATAGACGTGTTATAGACATTTTATATTTTTTTAATAGATATTATTATTCATTTTCATATATGCTTAATTTCCTTAAAAAAAATCGCACATAGTCCTTAGAGACATCCTTCAGGCATACTGGACTGGCGCTACATGATCACAAACAAAGAACTTTACAAAATAACAGAAAGTATGAGGACTTCCAACAGCAGCAAGAACTATAATGGATCGTACATGTAACTTAAAGAGAAAATAATGAACAATTGATTCGATAGTTGCATCTACTGCTTGGAAAGTTTTATCATTGTGCCGTGGCAGATTTTTCTCGTCAGAGTGCATATTACACATTTACAAATCTACTATTCTTCCGTGCATTGAATATATATATATATATATATATATATATATATATATATATATATATATATATATATATATGGTCTGGTGCCCCTGCAGTTCTTGACAAAATCTTGACTTAACATCACTTTCTCAGAGATGTGATGTGGCTTCTCTCTGTCTTTTCTACAAATATTTTCATGGCAACAGCTCTGACGAGGTTTTATTTTCCCTGTTGCACCGACTACATGAATTCAAGCCAACTAATAGATTGGCATCTAGGTCCCACCCTTTTATTTTTGAATTAGTTAAATGTAACCGCAACTTCTACTCCAACAATTTCTTTTCTCGCACTTCCCGACAGTTGAACTTCTTTCGAAAATACATTAAATTAGACATATTTTTAATTTATTTTCTTAAACGTTAATAAACATTTAATAGCAAAAACAGAGCATTTACTCACATACGTGAATTCAATAAAATAACGTTTAACAAATAAATATATATATGTGCGTGTGTGTGTGTATGCGTGTTTGTGGGTGTACATATATATATATATATATATAAATATATTTTGTTTATAATTTACTATATCTATGAGTTAACAATGCTTAATACTGGCGACTGTTGTGGACATAGTAAACCACATGGCGAGTGTCAATTTCAAGCTGTATGCTGTTCAGATCTCACAATGAATATATATATATGCTTGTGTGTGTGTGTGTGTGTGTGAGTATTTGTGTACAATATACATTATTTCGAATGAAATTTTATTTTTGTATTTGTTAGATGCGTTTTTAGCCATTTTTTCCAAGAACATTTGTATATAAATATTTTATACCTAACAGGTCATATATTTGGGGGAGGGGTATGTCTATGATTTTTCACCTATTTAAAAGATCACCAGATATTTTTATATGCGCTAATTGTGCCAGGAAGTAGAGTTTCAAATTATTACTAATGTTCCGTGTAGTTTATTTGTGGCGCAATCTATGCCGGATATAATGGATCTCATCAGAATACCTGGTTTACGTATTTTTGGTCATCCCTAGAGTATAGGTGTTTTTGGATGATACTCGATGAGTTCTAACAAGAAATTGTCTTCATGTTTTAATAATTTCTTGATTTCATGTTTAAATATTTGTGTCTCTTTTATGATCTTATGTTCGTTTAATTCTTCATAAATCTTCAAGAAGGAATATCATTTCTTGTTTATCGATAATTATAAATCCGCAGTCTTTTTCTTAAGCCATATATGAATGTTTTTTGTTATTAGATATTTCTTTCAGTGCTTCCATATATCTGCGAGGTAGTGTAATCTCACTATTTTTTAGGTTTTTTTTTCAAACTTGGCTGTTATTAGAACCTGGATGAATCATTACAATGACGACACTTTCTTTTCTTTTTATGTGCCATGTCCTTTCAGGACGTAGGCGATCATGGCTCTCCACCTTTCTCTATCCCTTGCAGCTCACAACAAGTTCCTTCCCTCTGCTTCATCCCCCAGACCACGTTCTGTCATCCACTTGCTTACGCCCGCTAGGTATGTCATGTGTCGTTTTCCCTTGTCTCTCTTTCCCTCTATTCGACCCGTGAATATCATATTCTCCAGACCCTCCTTTCTCAATGTGTGCTCCAGAAACTTCAGCTGCCTCTTCGTGATGTTAAGTATAAGCCTCCTCCTTGTTTGCAATCTCTCTAAGACCTCGTCGTTGCTCACACGCTCAGTCCATGATATCCTTAGAATCATTCTGTAGAACCACATCTCCGTCACCTCGAGTCTCTTCTTCATCTTTGAGGAAATCATCCAACGTTCGCTGCCGTAAAGAAGGACAGTTGTCACGTAACAGTTCCGTATTCTTTTCTTTGTTACCAAAGATATGATCCTGTCTCGCAATACTCTGCCCAGATTTTGGAATGCGTCCTTGGCCATCCTAATACGTCTACGGATCTCAGTGTCGCACTTACCGTCCTCTGTCAAAACGCTTCCCAGATATTTAAACTTCCACGTCTGCTTGATTCTAGTGTTCCCGACCTGAAAATCGCATTTCGGGATCATCCTTTTACAGATGACCATGCATTCTGTCTTCTTATAGTTTATGCTTAGTCTCTTCGTCTCACTCTCCGTCGCTACCTTCTGTAGGACAATGAACTAGATAAAAACAAACATATAATGCTAATAACTACTTAACGTCCACTATCCAAAACAACTTATCTAATTTTAACAATATGAAAATAATTACAACCGTATCCAAAACTATTATGAATATGATCAGAACTAAAAAAAAACACCCAAAACAACAATAATTCTGAAGCAGGTCTATATAAAATTGTCATAAACGTTCCTTACAATATATTGGGGGAACTTGCAGAAATTTAAAAAGACGTATTTATGAACACAAAAAAACATCTTATACATAATTTACCAAATGCAGTTGTCATACATAGACACAGATTCAGCTACAATATCGTTCTATAGAATGCCACACTTATTAAAAGAGAATGTATCTTAGGCGGAAAATTATTGTGCCGTTATCAATTATTACTAAAATATAAAGCTATTTGCAAATATCTCCTTTCCTAAAAGAAATATTTCTTTTCCAAGCCAACATACATGGCTATAAAAAAATTGAAAGAAAACGGTTAAATTCGAAAACCTTCTATTATTTAAAATATATGATACATCATTTAACGCGATTCCTTGCACTATGTATTTTCCGTATGGTTCTTACTATCCTCGTCGCCATTGTTGAAACTTGACTAATGCATGGAATAATAATGCAACACAAAATGTACTTAGAACAAAATGTATTGAAACAAGAAAGTGTACACAATATTTACATATAGTCTTTTGTATATTTCTGGGAAGACCGTTCCTGGAGAATGTGTTGACTAAGTCGCAATCGGGCAGAGTCTCTAGTGAATCTCTTGATTCGCCTCCCTGTCTTCCCGGTACCAACCATATTTATATCGTCGGTACTCCACTATGCAAATTAGGTGGATCCTACCACAACAATGTATATTCGGAATATCGTACTCATCTTTGTTGTAAAGTTTTCAGTTGTTGTGCCCTCCGGCCAAAACATTGCGATAACAGAAATAAAGATGAAGACAACAGTCTGAATATAAATTGTGTAAATAATAGTTACTTCGCATCCAAGAAATTCGGACAGAAATTGATCTTTATCTAAAAATATAAATAATAATTACATTATGAAAAAAATTACTCACTTTTGTTTATTAGACATTAAATTAAATGACAGATGTGTCGATGATAGATCCATCTATCATCAACACATCTGTCATCGCCACTACCTAGACCAAACCTAATTATTTTATTACCACTTAGGTAGAAATTCACTTTTGCCAACAGTCCAAAAGTGAGATTAAGGCTCACTACAAATACAGAAAATTAACAATGAATCATTAGAAGAACATAAGGAAGATTTATTCTTTTAAAAATTGATTCCTTTAATTTGCCAGAAGAAGATCACGAAACCGGAAATCCGTGTAGCAAAAATGTGAAGAATGAAATATAATGTGTACACCAAAACAAATCCACATTATAGCCAAAAACGTTTGTGGTTTCTCTTTTTACTATATATATATATATATATATATATATATATATATATATATATATATATATATATATATATATATGGTACGATGGCTAAATTGTCTTCTAAACTATGCAAAATGAAACTAACACTGGCATCTCATTTTAATACATATATTTACCAAAATTACACAAAAATGTCTTGAAATACTAAAGTGTAAATTTACTTAGTAAAATTGCCATTCGCAACAACCACAGCCCCCAAAAGATTACGGAAACTTCTCCATCTCTTTTAGACTGTCTCTTTGTATAAGTTCGTGAATGCTGCCATGATCCTTGCCGTCAGATCATCTTTTGCGTAACAAGGAGTTTCATTGATCTCTCGCACAACCGCGGCCAGCAGATAATTATCAAGATAGTTAAAATCTGAGGAGTTATGAGACCAGATGTAATGCGTGATGTGGTCGGAGAAATAGTCTGACAGCCATTCTGCTGCTTGTGTGGCATGGTGCAGAGTCTTATTGCCAGACATAGGTTCTTCCAGAAGTCACCCGCTTGACCCGGAGCAGCATACCTACAAAAAGCATTTGATGTATGGTGCCGTGTCAGAATATGAAACCCTCACCAACAATTTTCGGGTGTTCCTTTGCTTACGAGAATGATCAGTGTGAGTTTTCCGAGCTGCCGTACCTTCGTAATCACCATTAGACTCATCCAACTCTCTCCGAGTCCTCTGCACTACCCTCAAATTGACACCCAAACACTCTGAAATGTACGCATAGGAGCATACGGCATGATTGCCAAGCAGTAGTCATGCCGTTTCAAAATTTCTGGCGGTGTGAATTCGGTCATGGTGCTCTTTTTCTCACAGACGTTGCCCAACTGACCCAACTCTAGTGTGCAGTTGACAAAATCAAAAACAAAGCGCATGCGCGAAATAAAAGATATAAAATGGCGACAATTTAACCATCGCACCTTCTGTATATATATATATATATATATATATATATATATATATATATATATATATATATAACTTTTGTGCAGAGTCTTTTCCTAATATATATATATATACACACCATACATAATACTTATACATATATATACACACATACACACACACATATATATATATATATATATATATATATATATATATATATATACTAAACTATAAAAATTTTTCGTCCGACGCGTTTTTGATATATAAAAAATTATTCATCCTTTATATATCGGTTTCCCATATTTCTCTCTCTATATATATATGAGTAAAATCAAAATTTCAATATATATATATATATATATATATATATATATATATATATATATATATATATATATATATATATATATATATGTAGTTTATTTATTTACATATGTGTATATATATGTATATATATGTGTAATTAAGGTAAGCACATATATATACATGATATATACATACATATACACATATTTATACACACATATATATACACACACACATATATATATATATAAACACACGCATATATTTATACGTATATGTTGTGTGTGTGTGTGCGCGTGCGTGTGCGTGCGTGCGTGTGTGTGTTTATAAACAAACGCACATATATATACATGCGTAAGAAATAGTTATTGCATGCCCCTAAAATCCCAATTCTTTTTGGTCGGCACTGAAATGTTTAAGTTTTTTTATCAACTCACCATAGATAGATAGATAGATAGATAGGTTGATGCTGTTATTCCAACTAAAATAGCCTCGTTAAAATCATACATATTCAAATATTTTTATTCCCTCTTCCCATTGATGTAATTTTTTTACTTTGATTTTTGCAATATTCACTTCCCCCCTCCTCGTCATGCATCGCCATATTAGAAGTCAAGAATGTCTCGAACTGCCGAAAATATCTCATTCCGGTGTGAAAATTTTTGGTACGAATTCCGTTGTAAACGAAGCTACAAAAATCAATCAGACTGCGATGAACGTCATTTTTCATCTACAATAAATCTTAGCTAAAAACAAAAAACCTGGTTCGATATTTTATTTTTTCCCTTGCATTTTCTTTCTGAATTTCCCTCCGTGTAGCTTTTCATATTTATAAATTCTGGTTTTCGCTCAAGTAGCAATTTACATCATTTCTAAAACGCTTTAACACTTGTTGGTAGTTGAATATTCAAACACCTATAATAGGCTATATGAAAATCTTAGGCGTGTGATTAAACACACGTCTTGTTTTCACTCTCTCTCTCTCTCTCTCTCTCTCTCTCTCTCTCTCTCTCTCTCTCTCTATCTATCTATCTATCTCTTCACACTCTCTCACTCTCTCTCTATATATAGAGATATAGATATATTTATATATATATATATATATATATATATATATATATAAAGACACATATATAGATACAGATATATAGATATATATATGGATAGATAGATATATATCGATTTATAGGTATATCCAGATATATATATATATATAGAGATAGATAGATAGATAGATAGATAGATAGATAGATAGATAGATAGATAACCGCATAAAAAAAAAGAAAAACCCGCTGAAATAGATAGATAATCGCCAGCTCTTCTCATTTCCCGAGCGTCCATCAGCTATAGTGGTTAGCCACTCCTTGTTGCCGACAACATCTCAGGCTTTTCTTCAAAATCTTCAGACCCTGCCGCCTGTGGTTCATATCACAACAATGCTGAGGCGGATCTTAGTTACAGTTTCTGGAAGAGTGTGCATGTCCCGTCATGATCAGTAGTTTGAACGACACCAGTACGCTGGAACCATCGGTTACGATGACTGGTAACTTGGTACTAGCAGAGCGATTCACAGTTCAATCACGTCACATGGTTTTCAGACACTTCCAAAGGTACCAGTTAGTTCGACCAGCGTGAGATTCGAACCAGAGTATTAACGTCAGAAAAGCTAACTAGTTAGATATCCTCACTTATTCTGTACGTTTTATTGGTATATAAGTACGAACGCATATGACTGTACGCATTTTGCACAATTGACTGTATACACACACCCATATATATATATATATATATATATATATATATATATATATATATATATATATATATATATATATATATATATATATATATATATATAAATAAAATGAAGAGGTTATAATGGTTCCAACGAGAGAAAAGTGGGTATATGAAAAAGAAGAGAGGTACCCCAAACCTTTTTGGTTGTAATGTGGATTTTTTTTAATATTATTCTTTATTTTTCATAATTTTACAACACGTGTTTCTGGTCTCGCGACCGTCTTCAGGTAAAGGGTGGAGATTTCCACATATTATTAAAAATAATTAATTTTTTTCCTTTATGTTTTTCAATGTTAAATATTCTCGATATGAGACATTCTCTGTTTTTGTGTTAGTAATCCGAATGTCTTTCTTGAAATGGCAGTGAAGAGTTCTGAGCCAGAAACACGTGTTGTAAAATTATGAAAAATAAAGAATAATATATTTTTTTTTTTTAAATCCACATTACAACCAAAAAAGTTTGCGGTACCTCTCTTCTTTTTAATATATATATATATATATATATATATATATATATATATATATATATATATATATATATATATATATATATATATATATATATATATATATGTACAATGGGTTCATAAAAATATTTAGGCATTTGCTAAATATTCATTTGGCTTACGGCTATAGTACGTCGAAACACCAGTTCCCTCTACGATCACGTAAGTTAAGTAACGTTGCGCCTTAAATGGATGACCGCTTGGGAATATAAGATGCTGTAATCTTGAATGTGCTGGTGGTATCAATGATAAATGCTCGGAATTTTTAAGACCCGATTTCCAATTTCAATTGTGTTCATTATATTCACTTACGCTCAACTACCCTTGGGAAATATATGACTCCACGTCTCCCAGCTACGGGAAAATTAGTAAGAATTGTATCAGGAAACTATTATTATCTGATCCCTCCAGCACCCACACCACCGCCTAATTCTTACAATTTAAATATATTTACTTGCTTTAATTATCAGCAAAATGTCGATAACCTGTAAAAAACAAATTCTTCAATCAAAATCTGTATTTGATATACGTTGAAATTTAACAGAGATCAATGTTGGAGTTGACATTAATCTTCTCGCCGAGCTTGGTAGTGTAACGTTTAGCGGATTGGAACGAACAATCAGCGAGAAGAGTTCAAATTTCGGCCTTGTTCCTTACATTCACTTTCGCTCAAATTCTTCTCTGCTGTGTCCCTTCAGGACGTAGGCGATCATGAACCTCCACATATTTCTTTCCCATGTAGCTCTTAATAAGTTTTTATTTATTTCTCCCAATCCCTGTCCTGACATCTATTTGCTCAAGCCGATCAAGTATGTTACGCGTTGCATTCATCTATCCCTCTTTCTCTCAATCTGTCTCATAAGTATCAGAGTTTCCAAGACATCCTTCCCCAACAATCTTAACTGCCTCTTCCTGATGTTAAGTATAAGTTTGCATTTTGTTTTTCATTCCCTCAAAAACCTCGTCTTTGCTCACATTGTATCTTTAGCATCCTTCTGTAGAACCAGATTTTTGTTGCTTCGAGGTTCTTCTTCATCTTTGAGGAGATTTTCCAGTATTTGCTGCCATACAGGAGGGCGGATAGATAACACATAACAGTTCAGTATTCGTGCCTTTATTTCCAAAGACGTGTTCCTGTCTCTTAATACTCCGCTTAGCTATTAACCATCCTAATACGTCTTCGGACAATTCCTCATCCCATAAATTCAGACAAAACTTATTTAGGGGAACTGAATGATAAATTTGGATGACGCCATACTGTAAAAATACCATTTCCTTAAAGTGAAATCTGACCATATCAGATTAAGAAACCAAAAGTCCTTTGAGACAAGCTATTGAAATCTGTAAAGTGAATAATCAATTACTTTGAGTGATTTCCTGATAAGCGTTAAACGTTCAAGAGCTTATAATAATAAACAAAATAGTGGTATATATAAACACTACATTTTTATCGGTGTCAAAGTTAACTGACAAGGAAATATTGGAAAAGGCTAACCTGCATCATCATGGTTCGTGCCGGGAATCAAAATGCTGCAATCATGACAGCTACTTAATGCTATTTGAACACCTTGAATATAATAAGACATAAATTGGAGGGTTCAAACGGAAACTACGAAGCTGTGCCTTGTAGAAAAGAACACGACAGACGTTCGGATTACCTCCGTACACCAGAATTCATCCAATAACTGCAGGAGAAAGTGATGGAAAACACAGGCAAGATTAGGCGGCTTTGGCGCGGAAAATGAGTGTTGCATTTTCCACCAAGAACCTGGACTTAAATGTGGACCTCCGCTACCAGTCATACAAGAGACGTAATGGTCAACCTTTTTACAGAAAAGGCTTGAGAAAAGCGTCTAAGACAAAGAGAGTCCTAAACAAGGTTCTTCTTTGACGAAAATATTTTTCGTGGCCAGTTGCACAACATCCAGAACAACAGATGGCTTGCCTACAATCAATATGACGTTCTTCGTGTTATGAAGACCAAGTTTCCCCAAATTGTGATGGTTTTGAGTTGTTTCCAGTGAGGCTGATGTCATGCCACTTCACATCTTTGAATAGGGTCTCAGGCTCAAGTTGGATGGCTATGTGGTTGGATAGTGATGCTGGAAGAGCCTATGTGTGAGAGAAAGATTCAGTTACCTGCCACACCTCCAGGACGAGTCAAAACTGGTTGTCATATAATTTTTACGACATCACCAGGCCCAACGTCTGGGCTCCACCCCCAACCCCGACTGTAATCCCGTGTGTAAGAGGTTGAGAAGTACACAAACCGCACGACCTGTAACACCATAGCCAAGCTGATGGAGGATTAAGGAGGCGTTTGAGGCTCTCCCTAGCGACACCGTGAACGATGCATGTGCCAAATTCCGGAGTTGGATCGAGGCCGTGGTAGATGCTGAGGGTGGATTGTTTGCGTGAATTGTCTTTTGATTGATATGACCTGTATGCAACTTATCAATTTTTCCAATAAATTGATTTTTTCTTAGATTTTCATTTTACTTCCCTTTTTAAAAAACATTCAAAATCAGCCCGAGACTGAGAGATAGATAGATAGATAGATAGAGAGAGAGAGAGAGAGAGAGAGAGAGAGACTAAATTTTTCCGCCACCCATCTGGATTTCGGAAAACAAATTTATTAGCTCACTTCTTGAACACCACAATAACTTTTATCCCTGAGTGCCTCTTTCATCGGACCAAAGAAATGGAATTCTGAGAGTGTTAAGTCAGGGAGTAATGAAGAAGTGAATACTGCTTTAAAGAATTGGTCATATCAGCAGTCAGCTGAGTTTTACGTAGCCGAGATACATGCCCTTATTCGTAAGTGGAACACTGCCACTGAAAGAGGTGGTGACTATCTTAAGAAGTAGGGGTGTGAAACTGTGATGTATACCTATATCCTGATATACGATATGTCAGACTGTGACCTTTATTTCTTATATGGTTTACTTTTGTGCATAATTTAAAGCCAAAAATGTATCGTATTATACAAAAGTACCTATTTTCAGAAATCCTTACTCAGCTTTATAAAAAAAACTCTGTTTTCATTGTGTATTACTATATAGGAAATATGATAAAATCATATCAAACAGAAAAGCATGAAAGCTCTATCCTGAGTCCAACACTGTTTCTGATCTTCATCAATGATCTACGTGATGTCATCAGTTCTCATGTTCTATACAGACGACACTACCATTTACTCTTGTCTCAATAATAAATCCGACATCGCTAAGTTGACCTGGCAGCTGCTCTTGAAAAGGATCTCCAATCAGTGGTTACCTTAGGCAGTAAATAGCTTGTCTAATTGTTTAATGCTTCCAAAACTAAACTGTTTTCGTTTAACAACCACAAAGAAACTTTCCTCTCCCCCATCAGCATGGTTGATGCTCGACTTTGTGAGAGTCTCCCACTGCGACTTCTTGGCCTCACGTTTTCCGATGACTTGAGGTAGAATAACTACATTGAACCAATAGCAGCATCTTCTGCAAGGAAAGTCGGCTCACTGTGTCGTGCCAGCTTTTTCTCGTCAGAGTACATCTTAAACATGCATAGAATATTGTTGCCATATCTGGTCTGGTGCAGCTGCAAAATCCAAAGAAGGATCTGCAAATTAATCGGTCCTGACTTGACATCTCGACTTGTGTCATATCTCTGTCTTTTCTACAAATATTTTTATGGCAACTGCTCTGATGAGGAATCTTCCCTGGTGCCCCGACTACATGAATTTAAGCGTGCTACTTGGCTTCAAACTCCCACCCTTTTACTGTTGAAATAGTTAAATGCAACTGTCACTTCTACTCCAGCAGTTGCTTTTCTCGCGCTTCCCGACAGTGGAATTCCCTTCCGCTTACTTGCTTCCCTGATAACTACGATCTTCAAAAATTAAATGCAACTTCAATCGCCATCTTCTATTGTCTTGATACCCGTTCTTCTGTTAGCCTTTCCTCAATCTCCTCTCTACACAGTCTTTTCTCTGACTTTCACTCTCTGTAACCTCCTCCGTGCTATTGGCTCTCCCGCCTTGCTTAGGGTAAAATGTTTAATATATATATATATATATATATATATATATATATATATATATATATATATATATATATATTAAAATGTATTATCGGTTATGTCTAGTTAGCACCTTTCTCCGAAAATAAGTTTGAAACGGAAATTCTAAAAAAACCCACATACGGTTAATTTCTGTTCTTTACTATCGCGAATAATTAACTCCCAACAGCAGCAATAACTAAAATGGATAGTAACTGGGAGAGAAAGTAATCACATAATCAAGATGTTGACATTCCACACCACTTCAAATAAAAAGCTAAGAAGGAAACCCCAATCAATACTGGAAAGGGCTATAATAGCTCCTGGGCTTGAGAAAACTATTTCCTGAAACTTTGTATTGAGAGAATGCTTTTATGAATTTCAACTGAAAATAATACTGGTTGCACGGCCAATGAATACCGAATGTTTTCTTGTAGGGAACTGGCTAATATTACCATTACTATTTCTAACCTCTTTCATGTAATATACAATATCAGCATCTTCATTATGCTTTTATTTATCTTCGAATTACAAGTGCTATCCATTTTAGTTGTTGCTGTTGTTGAAATTCCTCAAGTGTTGTGGTTGCTGTTACTTGGTGCAGTTCTTTATTCGTGATTCTGTCAACAAATTGGATGAAGGATGGTCCTTCTCAAGACCTACGTGGTTAGAAACCTTTATTAATCATTGGTCTGGGAAAGCATTTTTATATGAATAGAATTCTCAAATCGACTAACTGTTGTCGCTCTTAAGCGTGTAGTGAAGGTAGAAGGTGATCGTTTCTCTTTAGACAGGAAATCCTGACTTATGTCTTGATCGGACCGTGATGGTCCGTTGATTAATATATTCTGTTGCTGGGTAAACCCTGAGGCAGGGGAGTGGTGATGTGGTGAACAGACGCTGTTCAACTGACCATGGCTACGAGACATTTCTATGCTTCCTAAATTGGAGCGTAAGATATTTAAAGAGTTAGTGTTGCCTTTTTATTTGTCGACTTTCATTTTCCTTTTTCATATGTGTTTTAATTTGTCGTGTGGGATAATTTGCCAGCGTATATACAGGATGACCCTCTAAACAAAACTTGACATAATTTAAAATGTGAGCACCTGAGTAAATACATGTCCCAAGAAAATGAAATTAAATAGGCTTCGTGTTGAACAATAAAAGATTTCTTATCAATATTCGAACAAGATATTCAAAAGGTTGTAGATGTTATAACCGATTTCACAAAGTTTCACAAATGTTCAATATGCGAACCATCTCTGACACGACACACGTCAAATCGGTAGTCCAGCTCATGCCAAACACGCTGTAGCATGTCTTGCGTAACATTCTCAAGAAGCCTCAGTGGTTTTCTACTTAAGTTCCTCTAGGCTTCTAGAAAGAAGGGGAATATAGACCTGTCCTTTCACATAGCCCCATAGAAAAAGATCGCAAAATGTCAAGTGACGGAACCGTGGTGGCCATAAAATTTGAGATCATTTGAGCCAGAATTGGGTATGTTATTAGATTACAAAATTATGTCATTTTTATGGCTATATTCTGTATAATAAGTATGATTTATAAAGGGTGTTTCATTAAGACGGATTATACATTAGGGGGTTTCATTCAGACGGATCAAAGTCAGCAGTAAATAAATCAGTGTTATTGGTGAAAATTTATTTATTTCTCTATTGGATCATGTTATTTATTCATGGCAATTATGTGTGAAAATAATATCGCCCAGATGTCCGCCAAATCTGAAAGAAGGAGATAAAAATCATTAGACGCTTAAACTTAATTCACATTTAAAATCGGTCCAAGTTATTGGAACACCCTATATTTGTGTACTTGAATGTTGGATATAAAATATTTTCTTGGAAAACCGAATTTTTGGTATTCATTTCTTTGTGTTATTCTAGTCTTTCGTTCTTCTGTGTTAAAGTTCTAGTATACCACAGATATACTAATGCCTGTAGTGGACTTTAGAGGGAGGAGAGGAGCAATATATATATTGTCTATTTTCAAGCATCCCATTATTCGTACTGCAGTGAGTTTCATTCTTAGCCTTTTAACGCAGTGTGGAAATTGTTTTCTAAACTACTATAAGATTGCAGGTGTTTATGGAAAGGGAAAATAATCTTTCAATGCCTGCTTTTAATTAGAATAACTCGATCAGATTGCTTCAATTCTGACATCCTAAATGTTCTTCCATTCTGATTATTATATCTCATCTTTTAAGAATTTTTAATAAATAATTCCATATTTGTTGTCTTTTTTTTTCAGCTTATCTTTTTTTTTCTGCAATTTATCAGCTTTTTGGATTTCCTACTTGCAATCTAATCGCAATGAATTTTTTTTCCAATTCAACCAGCTCAAAAATAAAATTGAAACTTGACAGGTAATCAAAATTACTCTTAATTTTCTCTAAGCATTTTCTTTCTCTATTTGGCATTATGTCACTTCGCAATTTAATTGAAAAGATTTTGGGTTACTGCACTTCTTGTCTAAAATGTCAAGGATAGCGTCATAATCCGCTAACATAGCCTTCAGATTTTATTTCTTTCATCCTGTTTTATAATCAGCTCTTCTTCTATGTACCGTGTCCCTTTAGGAATGTCAGCGACAATGGCTCTCCACATCTTACTGTTTTTTGTAGCTCTTAATAAAGTTTGTCTTTTTTGTTATCTCTCCTAAGCCCTGTTCTGCCACCTATTTACTCAAGCTCACTTGGCAGATTATGCGTTGTTTTCCTCCGTATCTCTTGTCTTCAAATCTGTTCTGTAAGTATTACATTTTCCAAGCCCCTTTTCCTCATTAAGTGTCTTAGCTAGTGATAGAAAAAAGAATAAATTTGCTCATTAAGTGCCTTAGCTAGTGATAAAAAACATATTACGATTCCCGAACACTCGAAAGTAAATTTTTCTGGGTAGTGTTAAAATAATATTTTCCTTTTTGTTTTTTTTTCTTTGTCGTATGATAACGAATCTTTCCAACCCAGTCCCTGTGTTTGTTTAATTTATTGCGGCTATCTGGTTTCAATAAAACGTTTTCTCATTTTCTTTAACTCTCTGTAACTTTTTGCTTTTTAGAGACGTTATCACTTTGCATGGCGTGAAATGATTTTTAAAAAAAAAACATACAAAGGCTCTTTAGTAAAACGAAAAATGCTTTCCAAAAACTAAGGAAAGTATTAAGAAACAGAACAATTTCGTTAGAAACAAAGAAAAGATTCTTGAACTATTACGTAATATCAGTCCTCCTTCATGGCAGTGAATGCTGGACAATCTCCAAACAGATGAAGAAGAGATTTGAATCAATAGAAGCACAGTCCTACAGAAGCATACTGAGAATATGATGGACTGAACATGTAAGCAACGACGAAGCTTTAGAGAAAATGAAAACAAAAACGACACTTACTTAACATCAAAAAGAGACAGTTTAATTTTCTGGGTCAAATAATGAGGAAAGAGGGCTCGGAAAATTTGATACTCACTTGACAAACTGAACGAAAGAGGGACAGAGGAAAACAACGCATAGCCTACCAAGCGAGCATGAGTAAATGGATGGCAGAACAGACTTTAGGAGAGATAACAAAAAGACAAACTTTATTAAGAGCTACAAAAGACAGGAAAATGTGGAGAGCCAAGATCGCCAACGTTCTGAAGCGACAAGGCACAAATAAGAAGAAGCAGATTTTTGTGATGAAGAGCCTTATAAGAATTTTTTTCGTCAATATTTAAGTTAGAATTAATATAGTTGATTTTCTAGTGTACATATGTCTCTGATGACTTATTAAAATATATCCTGTTACGGTTTTTTCTACTTATAGGAAGTAGCATAGGGGTTGTCGGATAAGTAGATCAAACTCCAATCCTTAGTGAACATATTTCCACATTATTTTCTTCTTATATGTGCCGTGACCCTTCAGGATATTGGGAATCATACACTCCATAGTTTCCCATCCATGTAGATCTTAATAAATTGTGTTCTTTTACAGTCTCTTCCCTTTCGTAATCCCTTGATAATCTACACTCAGACAGCTTCTTCCTCGAACCTGTTGTCTTATGAAAGAGATGCTTTCCCGAACTAACCCATACAAATCTCGAGTTCAATCGTTATCTATCCTACATATCCTCATATGAACTTTTTACTCTCTCCTTTTATGCCCTTATAATAACTTGATTCAGTAATGTTTAATGGTTTTTGAGCCTTATATTTAAGGAATAACAGTATAAAAATATATTTTATATTTATGGTTGCCGTAAATTGGTAAGGTTAGCAAGTTGTTTGTTAAACAGATTTCTGATAGTTTTAAAAAAGTGTTACTTGGCTGCTAAACCACGTCGGGCGTTTTCTATCCAAATGATATTAACATCACTCTGTAAGAATGTTTTGCCTCCTCATCATATTAGTTCATCTATTAACTATTTTAAATTTCTGTTTCGCTGACAATAGTCTAATTCAATAATTTGCATAAACGCGTCAATATATCTAGGTCTGCGATAGCTAAACTTCTCTCACATAACCGTCGGTATTCTATGTCTTATCATAATGACATGTTCTCTATTCTGGGTCAGGAAAATACGGACTTTTACTTGAAAGTATTGTCTTCAATACGCATTGTCTTTACAGCGCACCATCTGTAAACAGACAAAGTGACGTTTAGGTCTCAATAAATATTGCCTATGAAGGTGTTTAGGTTAATTCTAGTCTGGAAATTAAAACTGTAAATCAAGTTTATCTTTAGTAAGTAACTAGATCACCTATAAATCCGTTGGTTGTCTTTTAAGGGCGGTTCATGATACAAAATGATGAGGTAACAATATCACACGTATTAATTTGCATATAAAGACGGGAAAAGAAGATTTATTGTTCCACTGGACTTCATAGTAAACACATTGCGTGAAAATGTGGAACACTTAAAAGAGGTGTACTCTTTTTCAAAAGAATAAGTAGATTTTTATTACTTACAAAGTTAATAATAAATATATTTCCGAAAGCACCACAAACGCCTTAATGCAAATATATCTCGAGTTGAATTACGAAAATAAATTATTTTAAGATATCAATAGATATATATTTTACTTTTTTACTTTAAAAGATAAATTTCTTCCATAAAATATATTTTGATTACAAATCAATAATTAATATTAAAGACCGCAAAAGAAGGTTTATTATCCCAAATGGTTTCAGAGTTAACACATTGCGTTAAAATTTGGAGTTAAAGCTTGAAATAGGTGGAATTTTTTCAAAATAATATTTTATATTTTTGTTATACACATTTTTTTTCCTAGCATTTATTTCAAAATATGTAGCCGCAGAAAATCAGCTCGCATTTATTTAATTATTTACCATCAAGTCATGTGACATATATATCTTATTGACCTTTCTAGTTGTTTATATAAAAAAAAAAGTTTCTAATGTAGGGTAGTGCATTCTATAAATATATGTTGTGTTATGCATATTTAATTTTTAATAATGTTATAATGTATTATGAATGTTTATTATTTTTCACACACATAATATTTGGGACATAATGTGCAAGTGTTTGTTTATATACGTGGATTGATATAAGAATTTGAATCGAAAATAAATACTGAATTTCCTATTAAAAATGCCATAAAAAAAGAAAAACGGCCCAAAACGAAAGAAGTCTTTGTCTACCTTTAATGAAATTTGGTAATGCAATTGGCAGATGTTTAAAGAACAACATGCCCCCAATTTGTTTGGGGTATTATGTATTTTTCCTGTATTATATAACCTGAAAGAGATTTTATAAGTTTGTAAGCCGGATTCATGAGCGCAATGTTTAGTAATTCAGAGAAGGATAAGCTTCCTGGGATTATCTTAATATCGGCGCTGTAAATACCTGGCCTATAGTTTCAATATATAAATATAATTTTTTGTGTGCATATGTAAGTGTAGTTACTTGACCCCCCCCCACTGAGTCAGGTTATGACACAAGGTCGGTTTTTAACGTGGGGACCCGAATGTTTTCACTCGGGCCGCTGGTCTAAGCTGTCCAAGCTGGTCAGAGCTGGTCTAAGCTCGTCATAGCTGGTCTTGGCTTGTCATAGCTAGTCCAGGCCAGAGCCGCTCCAAGCTAGTCGTAGCCGTGATACTACCGGCGCAGGGACGAATCCCTGTGCCAGGTAAGTATCCTGTGCGTATATGTAAGTATAGAAAATATTGTATTTCAGAATATTCTATATTCATATTTCCTGTACTTTTGCGAAGGTAAAAGCAATATGAAGTCTTCATCATTAAAATTTTTAAAAAATGATTGATAGCGAATGAATTCTCTAAGTCTTTAAAAAAGACAGTCCTTCATCAGATCTTATAGGCTGTCGCTACACAATCATAATGAACATAAATAACAAGAACTACATCACTTGCAGACTTCCAACGGTAGCAACTAAAATAAGCATATAAGCATATAACACAAAGAGAAAATAATGATATAATCAAGATGTTGACCTTGCACACAACCATAAGCAAAACATTAAGAAGTAAACTGCAAACAATATTAGAAAGAGCGATAGCTGTGGACTTGAGAAGTGTAATTTCCACGATAACAATTGTAAATTTGATTGATTGATTTCTCTGTTTAGCATCATATCAACTCCTTATGTGTCATTTGATGCCGAACGTTAATTTTCTTGGTTGCTTGGGAGTAATAACAAATACAGGGTGACCCCCAAAAAACGGGAATTTTTGAAGTGCGTATTGCCAGACATGAGCAAGTGGCAACACTGCGAGACAGTGACCTTGAGCAAGTAAACATTTCGCCATTTTAGTAACGAGAATGAAATTCACAGTATCCCAGCTGAGATGTTGCAGCAGTCAATGAGAAATCTCAACAGCCGATTTCAAGAATGCATTCGTACAGGAGGACGCCATCTGCAGGACGTATTTTTTAAAAAAATGAAAAATTCCATCATTGTTTCTTAAATGGCATGTTTTAAGGTTTCAATTACTATGAATTAAATATTTTTCTTCCATCACTCTTGGTTTTATTGGATTGTTAAAAAGTTCCCATTTTTGGGGGACACCCTATATATGATATTTTGCTTTCACAGTTGAATACATGAATTTGCTTTTGTTCATAAACATGTTTGTGTGGACATGATTACAAGAGGCGATGATGTGTGTTTTATGTTACTGTTTTGTTGAAGATTGATTTTGGAAATACAGTTTGATTTAAGAATTTATAGTATATTATGTCATGAAAGTTCTTTTTGATTGGTTGGTTGTTTGGTAGTATTTTAAACGGTTTTCTGTCAATAATTGTTGGTAATTTTACTATACAGGGTGCGATAGATTAGTTGTCTTCTGTATTACGCAAAAATGAAAATAACACACATTTAATATTTTAACAGACATATTTACTAAAACTACGCAAAAATATCTTGAAATATTAAGGTGTAAATTTATTCAATAAAATCGCCACTGACTTCAACTACGGCCTCCAGACGACTTCGGAATCTACTAGAACTCTTTTGGGCGGTCTCCTTGTTTAATTTGGTGAATGCTGCCAAAATACTAGCCTTCAGTTCATCTTTGGTGTTACAAGGAGTTTTGTTGCTCTCTCACTCAACTGTGCCCCACACATAATAATCAAGAGGGTTCCAGTTTGGGGATATAGTGGTGACTCATCTAACTCTTTCCGAATCCTATGCAGTCCTCAGATTGACACCCAAATATTGACACTGAAATATTCGTAGTGGAATTTCTGACCCGATTGTCAAGCAGTACAGCATGTCATTTCTAAATTTCTGACAAAGTAAATTGCGTCAAGGTGATCCTTTTCTCACAGACGGTGCCCAACTATGCTGTGCAGTCGACAAAATCAAAAACAAACAACGCGCATGCGCGAAAATAAAAATTAAAAATGGCGACAAATTACGCATCGCATCTTGTAAATATATATTGCTGGAAATTATTTTATATAAATTTGTATTGCTTGTATTTTTACTATTAAAATGTATTTTATACTTTCATGGTGTTTTATGTTTGTTTGATTGAGTCATTATTTGCCCATAGCTGCGAACCTAACAAGTGTTAGAATCCCTGATCGGACAACCACAGCATTTAAGAGGTGGTTCCACGCTGCTCAAAACCTCTAATCACCCGATCAGACGCCTTGCTGCTGGATGTAGTAATTGTTGTAAGTGAATTATTTTATTAATTTCAAGCGACAGTAAAGCTAACTGTTCGGTCACTGAATGCCGAATTGTTCCTGTATGGAAACGGCTATTTCACCATTACCATAATTATGAGAAGCTTGCAATTAGGCGTATTTTCGAGATTTAAACATTATTACCGCTGAGGTAAAGCGCCCCAGCAATATCTTAAGATATCATCCTAATCTTGTGTTTTTGTCATAGCGAAGGAAAGCCACATAAAGTGAAAGCACATCAAATATTTTTTCTTGCAGTCAAAACAAGTCACTGTTCACGAGTTTCGAATTTATTTTTTAATGACTTCACAAAAAAGCAAGGTGATAATGTCACTAAGACGCAAGATGTTTCTGGTAGTGAAAGGAAATAAGAAAATCATTTGCGTTGAGAACGAAAAATAAAAAAGCAGTATTCGGATGATGGCAAGATGTAGATAGCATGGAAGCAAGAAACCGAAAAACAGTTCTACAGGTGAGAAGTACGAGTAATCAAACTATTAGAAAAGAGCTTACTATTATATCTAGCTATTTCAAAAATAAAAAAGATGAGACCTAGCAGCCAATCAAGTAGTACGGTTAAATTCATGCTGACCAGTTACCAAGGGGGAGAGAGTCTCTTGGAACAATTGCCAGGAATATATTTATAGAAAAGACAGAGAGCAGATACGTCACGGGAAAGTAACTGAAGCCGAGATGCCAGGTCAGGACCGATAACAATACATCTTTGGATTTTGTTAAGAATCTCTAGATTCATAGCCGGAGTACCAGATAAAAGATTAATTCAGTAATATGAGATTTGAATTAATTGGATATAATGAATAATAATAATAATAATAATAATAATAATAATAATAATAATAATAATAATAATAATAATAATAATAATAATAATAATAATAATAATAATGTGATGCATGAAGACATCAATAATTCTATTTGTAGTTGGAGCACTCGGATTATTTCGAAATGATTCAACTAGACTCATTGAAGGGATTCCTGGTAGCCCGTGCCTTAAAGAAATACAAAAAATTCTGAAAAGTACAGCCCAGACCTTACGAAGAGCTTTATCTATGTAAAATATGTGTTCTTTTTTTCAAAATTGCTCAGTGGAAAATGTAATGATGCCATTTCTGACCTTAGGTCACTGGTCGGGACCCGGAAATAAATGAGTATACACCAGAAATCAAAGGAAATATTATTATTATTATTATTATTATTATTATTATTATTATTATTATTATTATTAATAATAATAATAATAATAATAATAATAATAATAATAATAATAATAATAAAAACCCGGCATGATAGAGTGGGTCAATATATGCATTGGAAAATCTGGAACTTTAACGGAAAGGAAACTGAAACAAATTGATATGAACATCACCTAAACCCGGTTAGAGGGATAGAACCTGTAACAATTTTATGAGACTTTACAATACTCACAGACAGAATAATCAAAGCTAATCGCCCAGACATCGCGATCAGAGACCGAAAAGACAGAACGTGTCTTCTTATTGACATGGCAGTCCCTGCAGACTGTAATGTATCTTTGCAGATCTTCAAAAAACTATGAAAATACAAGGACCTTGAAGTGGAAATCTAAAACATGTGGTTCATGAGGACATCAACAATTTCACTTGCAGTTGGGGCCCTTAGATTGACTGGAAAAGATTCCAACAGACTCATTGAAGGAATTCCTAGTAGCACAAGACTTAAAGAAACACAGCAAATTTTACTCACAAGCGTAACCCACACCTTACGAAGAGCCTTACCTATGTAAAATATGTGTGATCTTAGGTTGTTACTTTTCCTCAAAAATACTCATTGGAAAATGTCATGATGCCATTTCTAAACTTAGTAAAGAACTGTGTATAAACAGAATTCAAAGGAAATAATAATAATAATAATAATAATAATAATAACAACAACAACATAGGAAATTTAGAAAAAATGGCACATGATGACATCAATAATTTCAGTTGTAGTTGGAGCACTCCGTTTCATAGGAAAATTCTGCGATAGACTCATTTAGGCGATCTCTAATAGCCCATGCCTAAAAGAAATGCAAAACCTTATACTCACAAGTACAGCTCACATCTTACGAAGGGTTTTATCTATGTCAAATGTGTGTGATCTTAGGTTGTCAATTATTTAACTGCTCTGTCATAATGTTATTTCTAACCGTAGATCTGCGCTTCAGACCCAGAAGAAATAATAATAATAATAATAATAATAATAATAATAATAATAATAATAATAATAATAATAATAATAATAATTGCACTAATAATGTGGCTTCTGATCTTAATTGAAGCAGTTAACATGCACATGTTTTGTTTTGGTAAATTAAAATGATCTACAGTAAATATCTCTTTTAGCACCACAGATGTTATTGTCAGTTGACTGACCGTAACCATTTGGTCATGTTCACTGGAAGCTGATTCACTGCATTTTTCGGTTAAAAACAGACGTTTTGGTGGAGTATCATAGATGGGTTGGGCTTTTTGCTTGTAATTTGAAAGATGTAGCAGTGAAGTCGATCTGGGCGTCACATCACGATACCGGGGAACACACCTAATAAGAAACCATAAGTGCAAACTGTGCTTCCTGCCCTGAAGCCATTTCTAACTGAACCCCACTTGCAAAGATATAAGCTTTTGCTATCGAACCCTGACATCATATCACGGACATTTTCCCGTTATACATGTGCTCGGTATGCGCTTATGACTGTGTGTCATGATGGGTATATTGGGCTTTGTATATTTCTACTCCAGCGTCAATTTCTTGGCGTGCTGTACTCTCATACAACAACAACAACAATAATAATAATAATAATAATAATAATAATAATAATGACAGCATCTTTACACAGAGGTTTATGAGACTTACACTCGACTCAGACTTCCAATGGAACTCGTACATACGATCCATCGATAAAGATGCTGGAATAATGGTCGGCGCTCTGTACGTACCTGACTCTTCCTGTTATCCTCAACGTTTACAAGAGCGAGCCGAAAATGGAGTACTGCAGCCATATATGGATAGGAGTTGCCCTGTCTTCATTTTCCAATCTCGATAGAGTGCAAAAGTGTCTCCGCTTCCGTGTGGGTGATGAATTACTTTCCACCTACAATCCCTTTCTCACAGGCAAAACGTCTCAAGCGTAACCCTGCTTATCGTTATTTCCATGGATAATGTTCAGATTAACTACATTGCTTAGTTCTACCAATTATAATCTAAGACCCACCATACCACGGATATTCTAGCGAACCACTCTCATCTTCACGATCTTCGGATTCTATTGCTGAGATGCAAGTTCCACTTGAACAGCTTCATTTCACGAACCGTTTTCTTGTGGAACTGACCCCAAAGAGGATGCTTCTCTGATCACTTAACCCGTTCAAGTCATGGGTTGACCGTCATTTTCCCTGCATATCAATATTAAATATTTTTTACTCTGTGACATTCTACTTCGAGTGGCTCTCGGGCCTTCTACAAAGTGGACATCATTATAAAAAATGTAATCGCCAAGGATCAGTTACAACAGGAGTAAAAAATTTTGATATAGAGCAAAAA
>OZ038481.1:55075414-55195414 GCA_964036315.1 Acanthosepion esculentum
CCCGATACGAGGAAACAACTAACTAAAGACCTCGATACAAACGTACAGCAAACCTAGTCAAACCTTGACTATATATATATATATATATATATATATATATATATATATATATATATATATATATATATATATATATATATATATATATATATAACAGCGAGTGTGTATCTTCTTTCATCATAACCAATTAGATCATTCTAGAGAATTCTTTTTATTTTAATTTTTTTTCATATTTCTTCTTTTCTTATTGGCAAAACATAGACTCATGTTCAATAAAATTTGAAGCATAATCAGCAAGATGCTGAACTCCAGTATATTAACTCGCTACACCTTCTTGGGCTAACGTTCTTGACTGACATGGAGTGGAAAGACTATATTGAAACCATTGCTAGTTCAACTGCTACGAAAATAGGTTCACCGTGTCGTATACTCTCCAAAATCTATCTTATATATCTATAAGCCTACCATTCGTTCATGTTTAGAATATTGCTGTTACATATGATCTGATGTTCATGTTATCTCTCTAGACATCTTTGATATTGACTCACTGCGCCTTCTTAGGCTAACATTCTCGGCTGACATGAATTAGAAAAACTGCTAGCTCAGCTGCCAGGAAGCTTAGTTCTCTGTGTCATGCAAGACTGCTTTTCTCTCCAGAATCTATCTTACATATTTATAAGTCTACCATTCGTCCATGCTTAGAATATTGCTGACACATATGGTCTGGTGCCCCTGCTATTTACCTTGAACTCCTTGATAAGATCCAAAGAATCACCAATATTATTGTTCCTGATCTGGCGTTTCGGCTTTAGTCACGTACCCCACCGCCGTAAAGTTACTTCTATGTGCCCTTTATGTAAATACTTTCACGGCAATTGTACAGATGAGCTCTTCATTATTGTACGCAGACTTTATGAATTTAAGCGCAGTACTAGACTGGCTACAAGATCTCGTCGATATACAATTAAGTTGGGGAAAATGTAACCGGAAGTTCCATCCTAACAGTTTCTTTTCTCGCACTTCTCGCTATGGAACTCTCTTTCCACTCCGTGCTTTCCCGCCAACTTTAATCTTCAAAAATTTAAATACAATGTCAATCGCTATCACCTGTTTCTCCGATTACACTTCTTTTGTTCTTACTCCTTAGTAATACTTCTGTTTTCAAATTCATCCACACCCAGTAACCCCTTGTGTATTAGGATTATTACTGCCTTACTCGGGGGGGGTGATTTTTAAAAATTGGCATATAGAAAATCATTTATATTGCCATTTCGTTAGAAAAAAGAAAAGAGTAGTGAACTGTTGCTTAATACGAGTCTTCCTATATAGCAGTGATTGCTGGACAATTTCCACATAAATGAAAAAGAGACATGAACCAACAGAAATGTGGTTAACGATATTTCCTATACTACAAAATTATCATTACAAGTTAACTTAATATCTAGGGATACACTGTTGAATTAGGAAGGGTTCTTAAATCTAATGTGTTTAATGCAGATAAACGTCAACAACAAGATTCCACAAGCTGGGTAATGTCCTCATAGATGAAGAAGTGACCTGAAACAAAAGTAATGTTGTCCTAAAGATGCTAAGAATACCATGGATCGGACATGTGAGCAACGACGAAGTTTTAGAAAAAATGGAATCAAAAAGGTCACTTATATTTAACTTCAAAAAGAAAAATGGTTAAATTTCTAGGGTGCATAATGAGGAAAGAGGAATTTGGGAAATTTGATACTCACAGGAAATATTGAAGGCTAGAGGGATAGAGGAAAACAACTCATAGTCTACTTAGCGAGACTGACTACATGGGCGGTGGAACAAGGATTTGGAGAAATAACAAAAAATCAACTTTATTAAGAGCTCCAAAAGACCAGTCATTGTGGACTCGTGATCGGGACCCAGCACATAGGACTGATAACGTTTCATCGCAATAAGGAATTATTCGTTTCTTACTTTAAAAAAAATCAGATAAAACATGTGCAGATACATCAATAAATTCGTAGCCTTATGATGAAAAAAAATTACCAATAGAAAAGACTGAACATTTTACAGTGAAAATTACATCTCAAAATACATGTCAACCTACTGACTTACAGATCTGCATTCGGAATAAGAAATTCGAGTTCAGAAATCAATAAAACATTTTATGTATCTACTGAGAGAAGCATTAACTTTTGAAAATAAAAAATGGCTGACAGTCTTCTACGATGACTTGCAATAAATTGAGTAATGTCTGCAGTTAATTTTATCAAACATATCTACATAGATTTAAACATTTCCTATAGAAGATGGGGAAAATTCTGCCGGTGATCCACAGCAAGTGTATCAAAGAAGCAGAAATTAAGAACACTTTCGATACACCACAACCACTGAATTTAATGGAGAAAAAAACAATGAGTTGGGTACAGTTTGTCTGGTGATCATTCGCGAAGTAACTCACAAAATGGCATAGGCTCTGAGCCAAAGCATCCTAAAATAAGCAGACCGTCCACTCAGGAAAAATAACTGGTGCCATGAAACTATATTATCCGGGACAGACATGTTATCATTAATTAAGTTTTAACATATCACCGCACTGATTCAGTGACCAACGATCACATTTTCGGAAGGGTTTCTTGGCCTGCAGCTTAACCATTTATATTTTCAACCCATTTATATTCTACATGGAACAAAGTAATATCACGAGGTTAACAAAATAGTTAGGTTAGTGTTTAATATTGAGATTTATGTCTGCATGTACACGAAAACATTGGTCAAGTTTATACTTTTGTCGCTCAGTAAACGGTGTTTGGATTTTCGTGTGAGTCTATACACAAATACTGATTGAACATGAGTCTATATGCAAACAACGAAGGTTCAGTTTATACATGATACTATATGGAAAAAGTACTAGAATCTATACCTGACTCTATACAGTGGTCAGGTCTATGTCTGAGTCTATACGCAATCAGTGTTTTAGTTTGTACATGAGTCTATATGCAAACAATGATAGAATTTATACCTGAGTCTATACCAAGTCAGTGGTCAGGTTTACGCCTGAGTCTATACGCAACCAGTAGTCCATGTGCAAACAATTGTTGGATTTATGCCTGAACATATATGCAAGTAGTTCCTGAATCTGCAAGCGTCCATTTAGGTGATCACTTTTGGGGCGTATCTTGCCCCTCTTCAGATAATGCTGTCAGCGAACTGTAGGGCTGGTTGATAAGTCACTACAATTACTGGAAAAAATTAAAATATAAGGACCATCGCGCTTTTGAATATTGCATATTTTACATGGAGACGAATGTGCAGCATTTATTTATTTTTTTACATTCGTAGGGCTATTTTCCTTCGAAATTGATATTTGAAATGTACTTTATACCTTAAATCTAAACAT
The DNA here is from genome assembly GCA_964036315.1 of Acanthosepion esculentum. Classification (NCBI taxonomy): domain Eukaryota; kingdom Metazoa; phylum Mollusca; class Cephalopoda; order Sepiida; family Sepiidae; genus Acanthosepion; species Acanthosepion esculentum. The sequence continues at coordinate 55,078,797 of OZ038481.1, forward strand.
AGAATAGTGTGTGAAAAACATTAAATTGGCGGATATGCGTATAACACGAAGCGGTTGTGAACTTTTCCTTTCTAAGAAATTTTGTAAACAATAACTTTTGTAATGATAGGTAGGACTCTGTTATATGAAGTTAGAAGCAAAAGACACCCTTTTCAGAAAGCGATACACATAAAATGCGATTTATGATAACGAAGGATAACGTCCTTGCCAACTAGTTACAAGACAATTAACGAACGGACAGGAGGTAGCTGATGGATATCCGCTAGGTAAAGTGCAGTAAAGCATCCAAATATGGAAATTCATTTCCCTTTCTCGGCTGCTACGCTGTAATAAATCAGTCCCGATGTTGATTTATAGCAGTTTTCTACAAGCCTATCCGTTATATAAATTAATACTTAATAATTAATAAGTTATATTTTTAAAAATGGCTTCACTATGTCGGTGTTTTATTCCTTATGATGCGTTCATTACCAGTACAGCCATTTTTTCATTACAAGACATGCAACCTTTATACAAAGACTTATAATTTTTTATAAATTTATATATTTTCATACTTGATTTTTTTAAAAATATAACTCGAAGACATACATACTGTAGAAATATTGTTTAACATATTCAAAAACTTTGTTCTTTCTTTTCTTAAATCGTGCTCTTTAAACTGTTAATAAAAATATTGGAAGAGTTGTTGCGTCAATCATTTTGTTTATTATTATTATTATTATAATTATTATTATTATTATTATAAATTAAGTTATGAAACTCATCATTAATGGAAATCCCTGCTGAACCGAAATGAACTAGTAAAAACTAGTCAAAATGCATATAACATTCAATCTTTAGGCAATTCTTCAAAATCTAGAAAGAGACCTCAAACTGTTGGCCTATAGTGTATATATAATTACATAACCTACGTTAGAACATTCGCTTTCTGACCATGAGACTCGGGTTCGAATCTCACCACGGTTGATTTCTCAAGGAGACTTCCTGATGTCGGTCAGGAGGGGGACGATCCCAGAGTGCGGAACCTTTGGAAAGTGCTTGAAAACCATACGACGAGTTGACCCAATCCTTGTGATTAAAATTGTGTAGACTGAACACTTGGTGGTCGTCGATACCTGTGCTAGAATGAAGTGACAAGTCATTGTGACCGAGGGTTTGAGTGTGCTGGCCTTGTTGATCACGCTAGATAACACGCTCTCTCCCAGAAACTGTAACTAAGGTCTGCTCAGTATAGTTGCAGTATAAACCAAAGGTGGGCTCTATGGGTGTTAAACAAACACAAATGTGCTTGAGCCACCGTCTGTAGTAGGGGTTGGCTAGCTGCCCTAGTAGACGGGTATCCTTGAATACGAGTGGCCAGCTATTACCACCGTACGTAAATTCAAGCGGCTGAATTTTCTCTCCATAACCTAAAGAAAAATATCATATAATTCCGCACGTTCGTTTGTTAGTGCGTACGTTATGTCCTGCGAAAACCTCATAAGTAATGAGTAATTTTCTGTTTTGGTCGAGGGGGAAGACGAACGAGACGCTGTTTGGTTTCACGGACAAAAAGAAAGATAGAGAGAAAGGAAAAGAATATAGGGAAGATGATAACGCTTTCGTGTTTTTAACGTCTCTTTAAGTGAAATGGAAATCTTGTAACATTATTATTGCTGCTGTTATGGCGCTGTTATTGCTGTGAATGGTAATGGTAATATTAGCTGTTTCCTTGTACTACTGTCGATTGAAATTTAAAAAATCTTTCTCTTAAAGTTTTTTCTTGAAAATAAGTTTGTCAATCCAGTAACTGTTATTGTTCTTTCCAGTAATGAAGGAAATTTCCTCCCTAACCTTTTATTGATATCAGTGTGGAATGTTAAGATCTTCGTTAAGTCATTGTTTTTCTTTGTGTTGCATGTGATATCCAGATGTTGCTGCTGTTGAACGTCCCCAAGTAGTGTGGTTTCTGTTATCTGGTACAGTTCTTTGTGATTATGTAGAGCCATCCAACAAGCTTCGAACAAGTGTGGTCTTTGGTAAAACCCATAAACTTCACTGATTCAAATTTATTTTAACCACTGAGCTTAGAAAGCGGTTGTATGCAGCTGACAGTTTAGATATTTCAGAACGAGTTTGGTGCCATGCATGACACCCATATGAAAGTCTCGATCTGGCAAGAAAATGTCACGAGTTTTCAGGTTAATGTTTGGGATTTGTATCAATTCGCGGTGTTGGGTGAAACGACCTCTCGAGCTGCATATTCTATGTTCGATTTTCTTATTTCCTACAGTAAATTTGATATAACTGGTCCATACAACGAGTTATTTGAAGTATTTTGCATTTGCTAACAGTTATATAAATATTAAATAAGAGAAAATTGACTTTACAGAATGAATATGGTATTACAAATAAAACGCTATAACCTCTTCCAAGACAAATAAAGGTTAGTCATCCAAATAATGTAAATAATATCTTCTTTTTCTTCTTATTCTTCTTCATCTTCCTCCTCCTCCTCCTCCTCCTCCTCCTTCTTCTTCTTCTTCTTCTTCTCCTCCTCCTCCTCCTCTTTATTCCTCTCCTCTTTCTTCTTCTTCTTCCTCTTCTTCTTCTCCTTCCTCTTCTTCTTCTCCTCCTCCTCTTTATTCCTCTCCTCTTTCTTCTTCTTCTTCTTCTTCTTCTTCTTCTTCTTCTTCTTCTTCTTCTTCTTCTTCTTCTTCTTCTTCTTCTTCTTCTTCTTGTTCTCTTTCTTCTTCTTCTTCCTCTTCTTCTTCTCCTCCTCCCCCTCTTTATTCCTCTCCTCTTTCTTCTTCTTCTTCTTCTTCTTCTTCTTCTTCTTCTTCTTCTTCTTCTTCTTCTTCTTCTTCTTCTTCTAATAATAATAATAATAATAATAATAATAAGGAGATCTTAGTTCAACACTATTTTCACTCCATCGTAGCTCTTACCAACGTTTGCCTTTTTTCCTATACGTCCTGGTCCATGTTTTGACAACCATTTACACACGCTCGTTAGGTAAGCTGCTCGCTGTTTTCCTGTCCCCTTTCCTTCAATAATATCCTGCGAGCGTTAAATTTTTCCAAGCCCTATTTCCTCATTGTGTGCTCTGGAAATTTCGGTTATTTTTTTTCTGATGTTAAACATAAACGTCATTTTTGTTTCCATTTTCTCTCTAATTTTCCGTCGTTTCTTACGCCCTACGTCTATATTAATCTCAGCATCCTTCTGTTGGTCCAGACTTCTTTTTCCTCAAGCATCCTCTTCATCTGTGAGGAGATTGTCTAGTATTCACTGCCATAGAGTGTTAAATACTTGTAGATACGCTCGCCAAATGCATACCTATCAGACTGAAAAATAAATAATGATCATAATAAAAAAATATGTATTTTAATAAATAAATGTAGGAAATATACAATATAATATTTTAATAAGAAGAGTGTAATGAATATATATATATATATATATATATATATATACATATATATATATATATATATATATATATATATATATAAAAGTGAACATAGAAGTCAACACTTAGAGGCCTGACGATTGCATCTAGCATGAAACAGACTGTCGCCTCTAAGTGTTGACTTCTATGTTCACTTTTATATTTACACACGCTCTATCTCTGATATTGAGCACTTTAGCCCATAAATATAGCACACTTTAAGACTATATTTCTTCATATATATATATATATATATATATATATATATATATATATATATATATATATATTCACCATTTATCTTATTTTTCTTGAAAAGCCCATTGCTTTCTTTGAGTGATGAAAAAAATTTCTGTTCACTGTAACTGCCAGTGTTGGTTGGGTACATGCCTGATTATTTCTAATTCATCTGTGTTACAAAGCATGTTTTTTGTAGATGGTGAAAAAGACATGGCACTGGAAAGCCCACCCTGCTTCATTAGAAAAGAAACATGATTCGAAATGTTTCTCCTACAATTTCAAATGCATTCAAAAAGACATCGTCTTTCATAAAGGAGAAATAAATGCTAAAACATAAATAAAGAACGTTTCGCCATTCAGGCCAAATATGTTATCAAATAAAATGTCGTAAATATTTATAATACAATAAACTTGTCAAAATATACATTGTCTTCTTTTAAAGACAAATGATGAATACCAGTTAGCCTGAAGAATAAATAAATACTGGCCGTAAGAAATAAATAAAATATTTATTTTAATAAATTAAATTAAGAAATATACAGTATAATAATATAATAAAAACATTAAATGAATCTATAAATAAATATTCATCAATAAATATGAAAATTCTGAATATCAAAACTAAAATATTGTCTTTATTCGTCGCCATTTGTATACCCATTTTCTTTCCGGTCCCAACCAGAGGTCAAAAATGGTATCAAGACGATTTCCACTGGACATTTTTGTAAAAGAAAAAAATAAGAATAAAAACAGACATAAAAGAGCACACATATTTTGCACAGAAACAAACATTCGTATAGTGTGAACTGTACTTGTGAGATCAATTTTTTGGGTTTTTCTTTAGGGTATGGGCTACTACGATTCCCTTCAATTAATCTAACAGAACTTTTTCCAATACATCGGAGGACCACAATCAAAAATGGAATTATTGATGTATTCATGTCCCTCATATTTAGATTTTCACCTCAAGATCCTTTTATTTTGATAGATTTTCTAGATATTCAAGGATATTATTCTATTCCAACAGCTTCTCTCGCACCTCCCATCAGTGGAACTCACTTCCTATCACTTGCTTCCCTGACAGCTATAATCTACAAATATTCAAATTTAATGTCAATCGACATCTTCTGATGCCTTGATCCTGATCCCCGTCTTTCTCAATATCCTTTCCTCAAACACCCCTTTTTACCCTTGCCTCTCATTCTTTGTAATCCCTTACGTACTAGTGATACTCCCGCCTTGCTTAGGGTGAAATGCTTAAAAAATCGTTTTTTTAATCAATTAACTCTCAAGAAAATCGATAATGCCACTCGGAAGCAAGGGAGGGTAAGAGAATAAGGAAATTTGACAAGGAACCGGAAACCGTATCCTAAACAGGAAACAAGGGATAAACTTCTACCCCTGTTTAGAAGTTCGGGGAGGATTGTGGACAGGAAGATAGGCGAACCTATCTGCTTCTGTTATTATCACTTGTGTATATTATGGTTCCTGCTTTGTATCCTGTAGAGCCGGGTTCAAAATATGGCCCTTAGGTCCTATAGGGGAATTGTCCTTTAATTGATAGCAATTTTCTTAGTATATAGGATGTTCCTAGTAGGGCGATCTTCTGGGCAATTTGTATGTTGATGTTACCTGGGACACTGTTAGTAAAATTGTCCATTCCTTTATTCACGATGCCCAGAGCTCCAATTACTATTAGTACAGTTTCAGTCTTTATTCCTCACACCTTGTTAATCTCGATTTCCAGGTTCTTGTATTTGGTCAATTTCTCCATAATTTTCATAGAGGTGTTTCGCTCGAATAGTACTGCTATGACAATAAGCATACACTTCCTTAATTTATTATCTTTTTATTAGTATTAGTATTATTATTGTTATTATTATTATTATCATTATTATTATTATTATTATTATCACTTGCTTAAACTTATTTTTTCTTTTTTTTTCTTTTTTTTTGGTCAATAAACTACTGTATCTTTGACTGAAAGCAACAATAATAACAACGAAAATGTTTCATTTAAAACTTATTTCTTCTTTTGCGTACCATGTATCTTCAGGACGTGAACGATAATGGCCTTCCACAGCTTCCTGTCTTTTGTTGCTCTAAGTAACTTTTAACTCTTTATTAACCGTTTTTGTCCGCTGTTTTGTTATAAACTCACTCAGATCGTTAAGGCAGGTTACTCCCTGTCTTCTATAAAATTTAAAAACATAAAACCAGGTATGATCGGTCATCAGAGGAACAGTTAAAAGACGCGAGCTGAGAACTGAAGATGCCACATCAACCTAGTACAGAAATGTAACTATTTTTATTTTTTTATTGTCATTTCACCGCAAGCGATTACTGGGTGTGAGAGAATGCGAGAAAAAATACATTAAGGAAAGAGAACAATAAAAGAACAGGAACGATTGACATTGCATTTGAAGATCAAACGTGAATGGAAATCAAGAAGCAGGAAGAAAGTTCCACGCGCGATAATTGTGAGAGAAGTATCTGTTAGCCTAGAACTTGCATCTAGTAATTTCAATTATAAAATGATAAGGCCAAGCTGCCAATCTAGTACTGCGCTTAAATTCATAAAACATTGGTACCAGTGAGGAAAGCTCATCGGAACAATTACCATAGAAAAACCCAGGAAAAGCTACGTTACGGCGCTATGAAAGATCCTAAAAGCCAGATACCATTACTTACTTGTATTTTCTCAAGAGTCTCTAAATACATACCAGAATCAGGAGACCAGACTCTCTGGAAACTGTTTCAATAGTCGACAAAAATCATAAAGTGCACTGAAATCGCGAAGTTGCCTTCCTGAAGCTAAGCAAAGTATTAAGAAAAACGTAAATTTCATTAGAAACAAAGCGCGCTGAACTGCTATGTAATATCAATCCTCCTATATGGCACCAAATGGCATTAACTTCATATTCAATGACGTCATTCGCTGTTCATATGATAATCAAAATACTGTTCACTTCTCTGTCATCCTAACTAAATTTTGAAACGAGTGATATAATGTCGTCATTTAACTTGGCTTGACTATACATTGAGAAACATAGTTCTTTTATATCAGCATTTCTAATATTCGGTTTCCTTATCAAAGACAAAAACTGCTTACAGATGAAGGAAAAATGTTCAACCAGTGTCAGTGCAACTGCTCTTTATCGTATTCCCCAGAAGCCAATCTAAGTAGACCTCATCTCCCGCCCGAAGAAGATGAAGTCCGAAAAGATATCAATCAGATGGACAGTAGAAAGAGGACAGACAGTATTCGGATCGAGGTGCTGTGGAAAGAAGCCTTCCAGGTTTTCATTGATGTTCTTGACATTTTGGCTGAAGAATTTTACTGCTCCCAACATTACAGCACCGGATAAAACCAACTCCTGCAACAGTTTCTCTTCTTCTGTCTTTAGCTGATAAATCATCATTTACATTATATATGAGCGAGTGTCCATTTTGTTTTTAATCATTTCACCCCAAGCAAGACGGGAATACCACTACTACGCTGGGAGTTACAGAGAGTGAAAGTGAGAGAAAAGCCTGGCTATAGAGGGAGGGGGATTGAGGAAAGAAGAAAAGATCAACGAGATTCAAGAAGATAGAAGCTGGTGATTGACGATACATTTATATTTTAGAAGATTGTATTTATCAGGAGTAAACGGAAAGGAGTTCCACAGACAGGAAGTGCGAGAAAGAAAAACTGTTGTGGTAGAAGTAGTGATTAAATGTAACTATTCCAACAGTACAAGGTTGGGAGCTAGCTGCCAATCTAGTAGCACAGGTAAATTCTCGTAGTCGGGGTACCAGGGAAAAAAACTCGTCAGAGCAGTTGTCATCTCAAAGAAACTCCTTTCCTTGAATGCCTTTTGGGACTAAAGCTCACCCCAGACCTCAAGTATAACTCGTATATATGATTTCTCGCTACTAAAGATGCCGGAGAAAAAATGAACGGTTCGCAATATCGCTCTAGTATGTACGTGAATCCTCCTTTACAAATGTCAGATCACGCCGAAAAGAGGCTCTACTATATCTGGGTTGGAGCTGCCTAATCTCCTAGCCATGATAGAATCTACAGATATATGTGGCCTTTTACGGGCACGTGGCCAAGTGGTTAGAGTCTCACCATGGTCAATTTGTCAGGAAGGAAACTGGTGTTATCGGACCGGAGGTGTCAATCCCAGCGTGCGGCATTTTTGGAAAGTGCTTGAAAACCATAGCAAGCCTTGTGAGTGAAATTGAGTTGGCAGAACCCTTGGAGACCATCGATAGCTGTGCTCGCACGAAGTCACAAGTCATCGTGGCCGAGAGATTGGGCGTGCTAGTCATGTTAAAATTGTTTATCACGCTAGATAACACGCTCTTTCCGAGAATCTGTAACTACGGTCTGCTCAGCGTTGTTGCGGTATAAACCACAGGTGGGCTCTGTTGGTGTTGAATAAACACAAATGCGACAGGGATTGTCTAGCCGCACTAGTAGACGGGAACCCTCGAATACGAGTGGCCAGCTATATATATATATATATATATATATATATATATATATATATATATATATATATATATATATATATATGGCCTTGTGGGTGATTAATTATTTGCCACATTGCTACTCAGTTGCTATTTCCATGAAAATTTTCGGACGAGCTACATTCCTTAATACCCCCAATTCTAACCACCCAACCTAGACCAGCTACGCCGCGTACATTTAGGCGAACAACCTCCAATCCCTGCGTATTTCTCCAGTAAGGAGTAAGTTTCAATTAGCTTCTTTTCAAGATCTGTTGTTTTCAATAGAATCTCTGGAGGATGATTTCTCGACCAATAAAATTTTAACTTATCCAAGTCAAGCGTCGTCTGTTATCTTTCAAGCATATCCGCATAAACTGTGCCACTCGCACAACCGACATCGATAACCAACTCCTTGAGTGGCCCTTCGTCATTGTATAGGGGGAACATAGTAAAATATTTGAAAAAAAAACATCATACCTGAAGATCAACATGGCTACAGGTCAGGTCATAGTTCGATTAAAATTGTGTCAACGGTCATCAAATTGAGAAAATTTAAGAGAACATGAATTTGTACAATGTATTTGTCGTCTTAAAGAAAACATTTAACTGATAGGTTGCCTGAGAAAATTCACCAAGATAATTATTCCACGAATAGATAAATCGTCAGATACTATACAATGATTTCCCATCGATAACAGAATATGTTATTCGCCAAGTTTTATTCGATCTGTTTTTCGCACAAATATTACCATTTCTGACACTCAAAGAGACTTCTTTACAGATGTTCCTAGATAAGTTTCCGAAGACTATTTCAGCTCATGATTATAGTACGACAATCGTTTTACCTCTGGCTAGTTTAGGTAAATATCCAATTCCACTATCGTCACCAATCGTATCCAATTTAAATAATTAGAAAACTTTATGCACCTGGAATGTATAGTCTTCGCAGAGGAGTTACTAGATGATCCCATCAGAAGCACAGCAACATATTCAGTGGGTGCAAGCCCGCTTTAGTAAAGGGTTCCTCACATTCATAAATTTGTTTCCAGGTCTATTTTCGTCGAACGTTATCATAAATTATCCATTTTCCATCGCCTCTGGCGATTCTGTCCAAGAACGGCGCATTTCCGTAGCATAACAGCAAAGAAATCCTCGCAGAAACACGACCTACTTTGTTCTGTTCCGTCAGAGAATGTCAAGATTGGAAGCGATCCAAAGTATCTTCAAATGATAAAAGACAGTTGAGATATCGATTTTCAAACTCTTAGCAATCTCTTCCGTCGGAACTTTCGATTTATTTTCCAGGATGTTAAGCAGGGCGTCTTAATCGACGTCGGAAGTTCACCCGGAGAGTGGTTAGGTTAAAATCACTGACAAAATCTGCCAAACCGACGTGCAAAAGTACGATCTAAATAAAACTTCTGAATGACGCTTAATCCTTTCTGAAACGCAGGATGCGATGGGTAAATTGTCGCCATTTTATATTTTTTATTTGGCGCATGCACGCTGTTCGTTTTCTCGACTGCACAGTAGTGTCATTTGGACACTCTCTGTGACAAAAAGAACACCATCACGAAATTCACTCCGCCAGATATTTGGAAACGGCATGCTCTACTACTTGGCATTCGGACCGGAATCAATATGAATGTTTCAGAGTATTTAGTTGTCAGTGTGAGGACAGTGAAGAGTATTCGGAAAGAGCTGGATGAGAGTGATTACGATGGTATGGAAGCTCGGAAAACTCATTCTGATCGTTCTGATAGAAAAAGAACTCCCGAATTTTTGGTGAGGACCTCAGATACAATACAGAGACATAGATCAAGGGCCTTGAGGAGGTAATCCTGTCCTGGATCGTAGACAGTGGCTGCTGGAAGACCCTATGTTTGGCAAGAGGATTCTGAACTATGCCACACAAGCAGGAGAAACCAGTCATGGCTGTCCAACTATTTCTGGGAATTACATCACCCCTTACATTTGGCCATTTCACTCCCCAGACTGCACCCCACTTGATTATTAAGTGTGGGGCACAGTTGAGCGAGAGGACAAACAATTGCTTGTAACACTAAAAATGAACAAGGCAAGAATTATGGCAGCTTCACCAACTTAAATAAGGATACCATCCAGACGATTTGCAACAGATTCTGAAGTTGTCTGGAGGCCGTGATTGAATAAATGTAATCTTTAGTTTTTTCTAGATATTTTTGTGTAATTTTGGTAAATATATTTGTTCAAATGAGATGTCAGTATTATTTTTATTTTTGCGTAATTTAGACGACAATTTATCCATTGCACCGTGTACATAGAGCATAATATGGCGAAAGATCCACTTTTCATCCTCCATCTTGAAGGCATTCATTTGTGGGCAAAACAAACATTCGAAAAAATCTCAGTTGTTGCAATCTAGAACACGCTACAACAAAAATCAGTGCCAAATTGCGATCTTTTTATAATGACAATGAAAATTGAGCACTTTTTAAAACAATGAAAATTACCGACGAAGTGCATCTTAATGAGAGTGTCAAGAGAAAAACGTACTTTTAACACACTATTTCTTATTTATTCGAATTACATATCTACAGACATATATATATATATATATATATATATATATATATATATATATATTATCACCGCGTTTCGAACGGTGTGCTCTCCGGACGATCAATCATGTGTATATCGATCGATCGGGTAAACTACAGGAAATTTTTGATTCATTTTTTTTTTAATTATTTCACCCCAAGCATTCCCCTAGAGCGCAGAGGGAGTTACAGGGAATGGAGATGAAAGAGAAGTCTGAGGATAAGGACGATTAAGGATAAAACAAAAGATGAACGGTGTTCAAGAGGACGGAAGATGGCGATTGACGTCTTTTTTTTAATTTTTTTAAGATTGTAGTTGTCAGAGAAGCAAGCAAAGGGAAGTGAGCTCCACAGGCAGGAAGTGCGGGAAAAGAAACTGTTGGGGTAGAAGTGGTGGTTGCATTTAACTATTTCAACACTAAAAGGGTAGAACATAGATGTCAATTTGGTAGCACGCTTAAAGTCATGTAGTCGGAGCATCAGTAAAAAAAATCTCTTCAGAGCAGTTGCCATGAAAATATTTGTAGAAAAGACTGAGAGAAGCCACATCACGTCGGTATAAAACTAACTGTAGTCGAGATCGCAGGTCAGGATCGATTAATTGCAGATCCTTCTTTGGATTTTGTCAAGGTAATCTTAATTGTTATTACACATTTCTTCAAATGGCGAATATTTAAAGAATAATATTTTTTTAAATAGAAGAGGATTGTGCAGGGTCTCTTCTGTCTGATTCGTGTCCCCTGAGGATGTAAGCGATCATGGCTCACCACAACTACCTGCCTTTTGTAGCTTTTAATAAATGCTGTTTTTCTGTCATTTCTCCTAAACAAGTTCCGCCATCCATTTACTGAAGCACAATAAGTGTTTTGATCTGTCCCTTTTGCTTTCAATCTATCCTATGAGTGTCAGGTTTTTCCAAGCCCTCTTTCCGCATTATGTGTCCTAGAAACCTCAACTGTCTCTTCCTGATATTAAGTATAAGTTTTCTTTTTGTTTCCATTTTCTAAAAACTTTCAATGGAACTCAAATACCAGCCTTTGTTTCGGTGGAAAACGCGTGATTATTTCAACCAAGAAAGTAGGTTAGTGCTGTTGTTCGCTCAAGAATCCGATATATTTAGCTCAGTCGGTTTTATCAACGTTTTTAATCAAACATTCCCGCAGCTGATCAGAACATGCCAGTTAAATTTCTATGAATAAGCAGGACTTTAACATTTTACCGTAAATATCCATTCTGCCTTTTCATACATTTCAGAGAATAATCGATTACTTTCACTTCTATGTAAAATCGACAAGTGTTCATATGCATTCACTGTTCTTGACGGAAGAATGAATATCTCTCTGGCTTTTAACATCCAACTCAGAAGAACTAGAGAAGGTGAGAGCGAGAGAGGGAAGAAGAATCAATAATCATTTAGTTATGGATAACCTAATGGCTAGGAAATCAATTGCTTGACAGAAAAAAATCGATATTTGGCCGGCATTACCTTGAGTGGGCGAATGACAAAGCGAGGAGTAAAGTCTGCTCGTTTCCGTAGCATTAATCGAACTAGAATCCGTCCCCAGCTTTCAAAATTATCTAACCTCGAAGACTCCCAGGCGTTTTTCTAATCAAATTGATTATCGATTCCAACCATCAGTTTGTTGAAATGAAGTATTGTGCTTCAACGCTAAATTGTTTTTTTTTTTTTTAATTTATTTTCGTTGTTCTTCTTGCAAGGCACTTAGTCTGGGATGATGTAAATTGGTGTAAAGACAAAGAAGTATAAACGGCTAATGTTTACCTGTCATTATTTCAAATCTTCAATAACTTCTGCTGCGAAATAGCGTTTACTTCTCAAATGCATTTATTAGCCGGACGACCAATGTAACTTTTCTTCAATTTGTTTGGTTCCGACTTACGAATTAATGAATAATTAGTTACGGATTTGCAGTAAAAATTAAACCTTCTCAGAAAGTCGAAGGAATATTTAAAAATTAAGGGAATTTGATACCTAGACAATTTTTCAATCCAGAATCTATCTTACATATTTACAAGTCTATATTTTGTCCATTCTTCGAATATTGATGCCATATATGCTATATGTTTAAAGATTCTTGATAAAACACAAAGAGGAGTCTGCATTGTTACTGGTCCTGACCTGGCATCCAGGCTTCAGTCACTTTCCCACCATTTTAATGTAGTTTCTCTGTGACATTTTATAAAAAATGTTACGGTAATTGTTCCGATTAACTTTGCTCTCAATTACCTAGACATTACGAATTTAAGCGCAGTAGTAGATTGGCGGCAAGGTCTCATCATTTTACAGTTGACATGGCTACATGTAACCGTAAGTTCTTTGCTAACAGTTTCTTTTCCGGCTTCTTGCTTCCGAGTGAATTTTGATCTTCAAAAATTTAAATGCAGTTTCAATCGTTATCTCCTGTTTTATTGAGTTCTCTTCTCCTATTGTTCTTGCTCTTTAATAATGTTTTCTTTTTCTTTCAAACTCAGTAACCCACTGCGTCTTAGTAGCTTTATTGCCTTGCTTGGGGTGAAATGATTTTTTAAAAAGCATGGCACAAAAGAAGAAAAACGAAAATTATTTAATAAACGTTACTCTTTACAAAAAAAAATATCCAAGCTCTTTGAAAAATGCGAACTGTGTACTGAGAAAAAATTCGCTAAATTATGATATATTATTATTTTTTATTACAGTCACCCTTCACATGGCTCGGGAGATACTCAGGATAGAGGGTTACGTTAGAAGACCATTTGTGTGTTTATGTGAGGGAGATAACGATGAATCCTAGTCTTGGATAGGTTAACATTGTAGTGATCGGGTAAACATCCTGTTGGGAGTCGATTCTACGGAGCAGTGGTTCGCGGGAAGAAGTTACTCGAATGGAACTTACTTCTCACCGATGGAATATGGAGGGAATGTCGTTTGTTTGCTACTAGTGGCAGAGCGTGTTCTTGCCATGAAGGTTTGCCTCGGCGGGCCCAGGAAATGTAGTTCGTCCGAGCACTTCCCATGGAAGTAGCGGTAGAGCAGCGAGAGGCTTGCCACATCCCACCTGCGGAAGAGGAGTTGAAGAGTTGAGAATAATTCGTCACCTACAAGGGCTTGGAGACGCTTTTGAACTCTATCAAGGCTGAAGAGTGACATCTTGGCAGCTCCTGTCCAGATATGACAACAGTACTCCATTTGTTTCGCGCATTGGCGACAAGGTCTCATCAATTCATACTTGAATTGACTATAGCTAACCACAAGTCATGTACTAACAGTTTCTTTTCTCACACTTCCATCTTGTGGAACTTACTTCCGACTCCATACTTTCCAGTCAATTTTAATCTTTAAAAATTTACATGTCATGTCAGTTGTTATCTAGTGTCTTTTTTATTAATCTTTTAATGTTCTCGCTTCATAATAATGTTTCTCTTTTTCTTATTCTTTCATAATCGGTTACTCCTTGTTTCATAGTGGTTTTACTGCCTGGTGGTGTGATATGATTAATATATATATATATATATATATATATATATATATATATATATATATATATATATATATATATATATATATATATAAAGCAGTGATGGATTTATTAATCTGATGGATTTTAATACTTAAACGCTATTTTTAGTGGATAACCATATTTGAGTGGATACCAATATTTTATCTTCGAGAAATCTCATTATAGGAAAATATGCGGTTTCAGAAAAGATTCGAACCCACACACCCACACACACACATATATATATATATATATATATATATATATATATATATATATATATATATATATATATATATATATATATATATATATATATATATTCTAGTCTGGTATATGTCTCTTCAGTGACGCCAAGATGTCAAAATTTCAAATCTAATTTGTTTGGCCGTTTTCCAATTCTACATTTATTGCAAAATATATAAATGACTTAAAAGGCCGGTTTATAACTTTTTTGTTTTCCTGTAATCTAGGCCGTTTTGCTAGACAAAAAGGGAAATTAGCCTTTGCGACACAGATGTTCATTTCATTTTTATTGAAATTGTGTTTATGTATGTTAATTCAATAATAGGGAAAAAATTACTTCTACAAAATTAAATAAAATTCTTTTAAATATAATTCAATTTAACGAATCATTTCTGAAAAGTTCAATAAAATCTTGCAATCTAATTTTTTATGGTTCAAAACATAATTTTATTTTATTGTGTTGAGTTGATATATATTGTTTAAAATTTACATTTATTGTGGAATAGTATTCAGTATTGGAGAGAGAGTGATTTTAATTATAGATTGTGTAGACACTGCACGGTAATTGTATTCTTCAGGCGTCAATGCGATGTTCAGACGAAGTGCCGCGGATGATCCACAAAAACATAGAAGCTACTAATATGAAACATCACTTAAATATGAAATATTATTAAAAATAATTCGACACTGAGGACAATACTGAGTGGCGACAGTCTGTTTCTTGCTTGGACACAATCTTCAGTTGATTTTACAATATATCTAGGCTTTTGGGCTTATTTAATGTCAAATTTAGTATAGGTTTCGCCACTGATGATAGAACTCACTTCTCAGTAGTAATGGTGAGCCAGACTGACCTCGTTAACCAATAACTCACGCACGCAAACATAATAGAGATTCGTTATCTGTTATATTTAAGGATATACATATATATATATATATATATATATATATATATATATATATATATATGTTTCATTAAACATGACAGACAAGGTACTACGATGCAGGTTTTATTTAATTCTTATTTGTGTTCCAACAAGTCCTTTTCTTTTCTGGACACAGTGTGTAGAAACTGTCCAAATATTCCGCAATTTCGAGTGCTTTCGGCTATACTTTTAGCCATTATCAAGGATGATTTTATTTTTACTTTTTAACTGGATGTATGGATTCTGTGTATGTTTCTAGAGTTGTAGAGATGTTTTATTTTCCGAACACAGTCAGCACATTGTGGTCGTGTTCATAGCTAATATTATTGAGTGTTGGCTTTTTCTTTTTTATTATTAAGGCTTCCACTATTTTTAATCTTTTTTTATATGTGGATGGGGTTATTATGCTTGTATTTGTACTAGTATGTTTCGGATGGAATTTGGTAAGTTTATGTGTGTGTATGTGTGTGTGTTTGTGTGTGTGTGTTTAACATACACACAATCCATACATCCAGTTAAAAAGTATTAAAAAAAAAACTCCATCCGAAACATGAATTGCAAAGAGTTTATTGTGTGGTTTATCGTTCCAGTACCGTTGTCATTCTTTCTGAATGTATTTATTAATAACCTCCTTAAAATGTGTGTATGGAATTTTGGTCCTTGTATCCATATTCACATCTAAAGCCGACTTCTCTACTCGTTCTGCTTCATTATTACTTTTAACTCCGATGTGCTTCGGAATCCAGCATAGTTTCATGTCTTTATGCTTGTTAATAATAATGCTCATTTTGCATAATATTTTTATAATAAATGTGTTGCTGGATTTTTTTTTAATTCAAAGCCAATAGGACGGATAGTGAGTTCGATAAAATTAGAAGATTTTTTTTGTTTGCTCTCTGAGATAATGTTGGGAGGTAGCTTGATTGCATAAGACTCTTCGGTAAAAATTGATCCTCCCTCCGTGAGACGCCTTCTTTTGGTAATATTTTGGCTCAATCTTGCACATCCTATCTTGTCCTCATATTTTGACCTGTCTGTATAGATGGGTGTATGTTTAGGGAAATTTGCCCATTTGTCCTGAAATATATCTTGGAATGTGAGTGGGCGGGGTTTTTTTAGGAGGAGATTATGTAATTCTAGCAGAAATTCAGGTTACTTGATAGTCCATGGAATAATACTGGCTGCAATCGTTTCTTGTATATTTGAGAGAGTGGTTCATAACTCTTCAGCAACGGATTTAATTCTGAGTCCGTAAGGTTGTATAGCATTATCTTTTTGTCAGAATAGATCTCAGTAATTCGGTTCAAAGGTACTGCTGTAAACTGGGTTATTAGGGCATGGTTTTATATTTACATAGTACTAGTTTGGAAACCAGTGTTCTGATGAGCCGGCTGAGGATAGATGCAACGGTGACTTGAAACGGTTTACGGGCGTCTTTATAGCTATTGCAGGGCCACCTCAACAGCAACCGCCTGTTAAAGCAGTTGTCAAATTCACTCCCAAGTAGAACAGATGCACCGCCAGACGCACGAAGCCCAACGCCACGGGTACGGCTGCATCGATGGTACTCTTACAAATTCACCTTGTCACCCTGCTCAAGGAATTTTTCCCGAAGGTAAACAACTGCCGGTGATAGGTCTGCCACTAAGAGAAGCAGCTCATTTTACCCCCGCTCCACCGCAGTTCCATTGAATCATCTTATTCATCGATGTTTAAACGTTTTCTGTCTTTAGCTTATGTGGTTTTTATTTCTTTTTTCTAGATTTTCATTTTGGAGGTTTTAGCCATTTGAGGGGTCTGGCTTTCCACCTCCATCTTTTCTAGTTCGCCAAATCGGTTTTGCGTAGGAATTTGATCGTTGTAGATTTCCGGCTTTTGTTTGGTTGATTCTGTTCTCTTGGCGATAAGCTTTTCAGTCTGTCTTTCCTGGGTTTTAGTGTACGATAGGAGATCACCGTGATCTTTATTTAGTAGAAGATTTGGTATTTTTGGTATGAATGGTTTGTGTTTGAGCTATCGTTTTGCTATTTGTTTTTTCTTTATTTCAGTTTTTTTCATTGTCCTTCTTTTGCGGTTCAGTTTGCACCATTTCCTTGGAATATATACTTTTCAGGTAAGTTTGAAATTTGGGCTAATCATTTGGTCCCAAGTATACGAGCTTCTCAATGTCAGGCTCATGTCAGGGCCTTTCGTGTAACCGTCTGTTACTTGCCTTGCTTCTGAAAATGAGATGTTTCTTTTATATTTCACTTCAACAAATTTCCTTTCTTTTTCCCAGAACTCATTTGTTCTTGAATATGCCGAATGGCTTTCGTGGCATTTCGTACATCTTATATCATCATGTCGTTCTTGTTCAGTATAGTCTGAATCCCTTTGGCAACATTTTCCACATGTTGAACGATTTCTACAGCTATCACTATAATGTCCACATTTTTATCACCTAAAGTATCTGGAGCAGAGAAATGTTGTTCCGCTGGCTCAATGTTATACCCTATTTTTTGGTGGGGATGAGGTGTGCCAAAAATAAGGATATATGTGTCAGCTATAATTGTTTCCCCTTTTCTTTTAATTGTTATCCTATGCTAATCACTGCTCCCTTGGCTTCATAAGGCAGATGCAATTTTCTCAGCTGTGACTAGAAACAACTCTTTACTTCTAATGACTCCCTTAGAAGCACTTAGCCTTGAATGAGAGAAAGTTTTCTTTTTCATATTATGAACAGTCTTCATATTTATGTGTTTCCTATGTTCCACTTCAACTAGCAAATTTCCATCTCCCTTTCTGTTTTAGGAATAATCCAAGTGGATAGCAATTTTTCAATCAAGAAAGGGGAAAGTTTTGCCAGCGGAGTTTCTTCTAGGGACGTGAGAACAAAAAATCTTGAAAATTCCATATTAATTCCTTTTTCAGAATAAGAGTCTGTAAGACATCTCTTGGGCTTTTAATTTTGATTATTTGTAATTTTTGTGTAATTAAGATTTACTGCCTGTTCTCTCCACTCACCTCTTCATGACCCCTCTTTGGACAACATGGCGCCAGCCGCTGCGATTTCCTGTTAGTTGTTCCCAAATACCAGAGTCGATGGATGTTTTAGTTCCCTTTTGCAAACGTCCTTGAAACGTCATGCAGAGAGGCCTACCGGTCGGTGACCTATGGCCAGCTCACTATACGTGATGTATTTTGGTATACGACCGTCATTCATTCGAATTACGTGACCCAGCCATCGAAGACGATGTTGACAAAAGAGAAAATGCACGATCCAGGCTAATAATACACTCATCTAACAGAAAACGCATAATCATCACGAAATACTTAATAATTAAAATCAAGAAACCAAATCTTAATAACATTTATTATGAAACACGGCCACAATGTGCTGACTGTATTCGGGAATTAAAACATTTCTAAAACAATTACCACCACAGTCTACATATTGATAATGGTTAATCGATTATCCGAAAACATTTGAACCCACAGATCATTCGTACAGTTCTTACACATTCAATGTACAAAAATGGGCATATCGTGTACATACGCAAAGCAAATATAATTAAAACATCTAATAATAGTGCTTTGTCAGTCATATTCAATTAAACCTTTATAAAAGAGAGACTGTTGGCAAAATACACAATTGTGCTGAATATAACATCAATCAGTTAAGTGACAAATCTTTTATTTGTATTAATCCTATTAATTCTTTATCTCTGATATCAAGCACTTTAATGTAATAACTGCCTGCTTTAAATGTCTTTACTTTCAGATTTCCACTGACTGACAGCATTTCTGGCTTTGCACTATCTTTGTTATCGTTATATATATATATATATATATATATATATATATATATATATATATATATATATATATATATATATATATACATACATATGTGTGTGTGCGCGTGCGTGCATTTATGCACGGATATAAAAATATGTATTTATAGTGTGTATATTTATATAATTTATAAGTATAAATACTCATCTTAATTTTTAATTAATATTTTTATTCCAGCTTGATTAAATTTTTTGAAAATTGTCATAATTTGTTTAATAAAATTTTTTTTTTATGAATACAAAATTTAATCAAGATTTGTTGATTATCGGGAAAAATGAGTCATTTTTTCTGATTAATATCTTTTGGGTTCACTTGCTTTTGCGCAATACTGTAGATGCCCACCCTTGTGCAAATTAATTGAAATAACCACTTTCGTTTCCTTTCTTTCCCCACACGGTCAGTTTTAGACCCACTGGAGTGACAGGGTGTAATAGAGATCTATTTTTCCTCAGATTAGGTCGTTTGCAGTGGTGTGTAGTAATATGAATCTATTTCGGGGTATATGATTGTTATATTCTGTAACTATGAACACTAATGGGTATATCCTAATCCTCATAAATTGTAAGTGGGGGAGTAATATGCTGTCTAAGTAGTCCACCACTAGAAGTGGTTTACCTACTTCACGCCGCTGGCGAGTATTGTATTTTGTTGATGCTATAAAGATTGCCATTTCATTTCCAACCTCCGTTTTGGTTATGCCTCATTCAGTAACCTTTTCTAGGTTATAACAGTGATGAAATTTATTTAGCCTTGAAAAATATTGCGTCATCCGTGATTGCATCCGATTTTCATCACGCCCAGACACAATGTTCTCGACTGTCGATTAGTTGACTTACGGCCATTGTCTGCGATGGACGTTACTCCAAGAAAGAGTACAAAAATTGTAACGCTGCACGATCACATTGGCAATCCTTACCAGTGAGCAAATCAAAGTTCTATAGACTGGCCCGCAAACTCTTCTGATTTAAATCTAGTCGAGAATCTGTGGTCAATCTGCAAGTAACAACTTCGTGGAATGGTCATACGAAGTACTAACATGTGCACTGAGGCATTTTTTCATTGGAAAAATACGAAAAAAGGAAATAATAACGGAATTATTCGTTTTGTTTCAATTAATTTGCACAAGGATGTATATTTACATATGTACCTATTTAAATTACTCGTATACGTAGGTTCATCAATAATTCTGTAGCCTAGTGATGTAAAAGGGAATAGTTCATCTAACAAATATTTATTTTTCAACAAAATCTCCTCCTTTGTTAATGCACTTAATTCAGTGGGGGATATTAATCTCAGTGGTCAAAGATTACAATCGAAATTCAATTTCGTAAGATTGCGATGGGTAAATTGTGTGCGATGGATAAATTGTCGCCATTTTATATTTTTAATTTCGCGCATGTTCGTTGTTTATTTTTGGTACTGCGCAGTATATTATAGTCAGCTGGGTACCATATGTGAGAAAATGAGCACCATGACGCAATGCACTACTCCAGAGATTTTGAAACGGCATGCTGTACTGATTAGCATTTGCACGGAAGCTCCAATACGAACATTTCAGTGTGTTTGAATGTCAATCTGATGACAGGCTTCTATACATTTCATTGTTTCTCAAATCGTCTGGCCGGTGATCGCTGTTTGTTTTAGTTCAATCCTTTTCTTCTCTTGATCGGTGTCGCGAAATGTTCTTTGGGTTGATGGACGAAAAACATCAACAAAGAGAAATTTAAATTTACTTATTTTATTAGTGTCGCCGACGTACATTCTATCAAGTGGGGGGTTATTACACACACCCCTATAGGAAGCCGCTTTTAAACACGAAATCTCACACCTGCATTTCCATTGACGTGTAACAACCAATTCTCGAAAGACCCTACCTCACTGGGGGTGTGGGTGCGAAAACGCAATGTAACATGTCTAGCTAACTTGACGTCCAAACAGCAACTCCTGTAAAACTTTAATCTGTAACTCATTCCTACGTTCGATTCAGTCAATCAAAATTGGCATCTATTTTTTGTCTACCATCTGACCTCAAATGTCAGCTTCAGAGGGCCTGAGCTAATATACACTTTTATTGACTTTTCTCCTCAATATCGTTTTCTTAGTTTCTTTCCCTCTTAGTAACCGCCCCCACCTTGAGCCTTGGTGGCTTTATCGCCTTGCTTGGAGTGGAATAGTTTTTAAAAGAATATAAAATAAAATCACTTCAAGAAGTACTCTCCGTATATTCGTCGTGTTAAAAGCCAGTTTCTTCGTTCGGAAACAACGACACGCTTCGAGAAATAATATCAATAAAAAGCGCCAACGGAAGGAATTTCGCAGCATCATCATAAAAATGCACTTCACAAGATTCTAAGGATCTTGTAAATATAAAACTCTTTTGTCAAAACGCGCAAAATTGATTGCAACTGAAGAAGTGGAAAGAAAATGGATTCAGGTAACTGAAAACAGAAAGTTCAAGTGAAAAATAACAAAACCTAAAAAGGGATAACCTAAAGTGATATTTCTGACTCGACAACCGAGAAAAGACATTTTTTAAAACCACACAACTCACGTAGAATTCTTTCTCGATTCTACTTAAATTAAAAGAGCGAAATCGAGAGAAGTGTTATATGCGCTTCAAATTTTACAAGATTGAAGACTTTCTAATTTCTATACTGTGATATTATTCCAAAGTCGAAGCCTTTAATACAAATATTCAAAATCCCAGGCTAACACACCAAACGGTTGAAGAAAAAAAAGATACCGATATTTACATCCAGGGTGCGGCAGAAATACATCCCACGATTTAAAGGTTGACAAAGAGACCAAGGTTGCTATTAAAAAAAAAATTACTTCACTGTTGTTTAAATAAAGGGCGATAGTTTTTATTTATTTTGCTTTAAAAATGACATCTACCAAATGTTGGCCTCTATTCGCAGTACATTATTGCAGACGATTTCTGAATGTTTCCATCGCCCGTAAGTTCAAGTATTTCCAAGTCTTCCAGGTGGATTAATCTTCTTTTATGTGCCGTATCTCTTCGGGACGTAGTCTATCATGGCTCCCCACAACCTCCTATTATTTGCATCTCTTAGTAATGTTTGTCTTTTTTATCATCGCTCCCGCTGAATCACCGATTCCCGTTCGATCACCGAAGATAAGCAACGTCGAGACTGGTAAGTATCTAGATGAGTGACAGCATCGGAAATACCAGGTGCCGTAAGCTTAGATGTACGGGTGGTGTAATGGATACCGGGAAAGCAGTGTTCCAATTCCTGAAGAGTCTCCTAAAATATATGAGATGAAGTGTTGAAAAAGCAGCCATTTCTAAAATAATTATAATCTTCGGTAAGCTTGCTACCAGATTAAATCTAGGTCCCACACTTTTACTGTTCAAATAGCTAAATGGAACCGCCACTTCCCCACCAATGGTTTTTTTCTCGCACTTTCCGCCTGTGGAACTCCCTTTCGTTTACTTGCTTCCCTGATAACTACAACTTAAAGAGTTTAAATGCAGCGCCAATCGCCATGTTCTGTCTTCTTGAAACTCGTTCATCTTTTGTCCTTTCCTCAATCCTCCCTATTATCAGTCTTCTCTTCCACTCACACTTTCTGTGCCCCCCTATGCGTACTAGGGGCATGACCACCTTGATTGGAGTGAAGTTTGAAAAAAGAAAAGATATCGGAAATGTTCAACACTTACACGTATATTTCTAACAAAAATATAGAAGTAAATCTACTAAAAATGAGGTTAAATAAAAATTTTAAATCGAACAATGAATTTATTGATTTTCAGTTAGCGCTCTTCTCCCAAATTTTGAATCAAATGTCAATAATTGAAAATCATTCACAGATATTTATTGGTAGGAAAGACATTAACAAACAATTTGAACACACAGAATGGACGACGGTGAGAAAGTTATTTGAAGAAAAAACAATTAAAAAATTGATTTTGGAATGTCGTTTATATTGATCATTAAATAGGAAGACAGAGAAAAATACTAAATAAAAATAAACATGAAAAACATCAAAAATGAACAATAAATCTTAGCAGGGAAAAAACAAATATTTTTACAATGAGGTTCAATTGAGTGTTTATTATTAAACTTAACTTTTCGCAGCCTTCTGGATATTGAATTTTAAGCTGATTACAACACATAAAGATACGATTTAACAACGAAAGCATACAAGCCTCTTCATTAACTAACTTCCTGATTGTTTTTAAGAATTTCTTTTGAGTTTGCAAATCACATTTTGTGTCAATTGTCGGTACTTGAAAATCACATTATAGAAAATTTGTGCGTACATATTTTTAAAGGAGACTATAATAAAATTAGGTGCCAAACTGAATTATGTGCTTTTGGAATAAATTTTTTAAAATGTTCGAATTTTCAGTATATATATATATATATATATATATATATATATATATATATATATATATATATATATATATATATATATATATATATATATATGATTTGTGCATATTTAAACAGAAACCTTTCTTTTAAACATCTTTCGTTAAATATGACAGACAAGGAATTTTTTTTTATTTTTCCAGCGTTCTTGCATTTTTCCGTTTGGTGGAAGTGAGCGAGTACAAAAATTGTTCATGTCGTCGATTGACCCAAGCGCGTTCGGCCACTCCTTTGCCCATTTTCAAGTGGTAGGGGTTGGTGTTGCTAATTTATTTACATGTTTTTGACTGTGTGAGATAATATCATCCGTGTATTATTTGTGAATTATAATAGGAGCATAATTCCGAGCCAACATGTGTTGGGCATAGCCGGAACTCAAGTGAGCAACTTTCTATTATTAAAAGACTTTCAGCAATCCGTTACCATTGTTAAACAAGGTAAGGTTGATGAGGAGTGCTGTTTGATATAAATGGCCTCTTTTATAACGAGATGCTTCCGGAAATTTGATTTACAAAGGATTCTAGTGTTTTCGACTAGTATCTTTCTTAAGAGCACTTTCAGATTATGTGTTGATAAATGTCTTTTTACGGTGCTTTGCTCTGACAAATGACTGTGAACAGTTGAATCAGAAGAAGTCAGAGTTTTGGACTAATTCTTCAACCGGTATAAAGTTTTTTATATCGCGTTCAGATAAATTAAATCATCGGTGAACCAAAATACACAGCCTTTTCTTAGTTCCTAGATTCTTCTAATTTAAGCGAAGCACTAGAGTGACGATGAGGTTTGACCAATTATGGTTGAGCTAGCTAGAGGTAGCCGTAAATTCTATTTCTTTTCGCGCACTTCTTGCTTGTGCAACTCTCTACCAGCTCCATGCTTTCCAGCCAACGTTAATCTGCAAAAGATTAAGTACAATGTCAATTGCTATCTTAAGCAGATGCCAACTTTTCTAGACTAAACTTTATTTGACATTTTAATTCATTTCAGAACTCTACATCCTGAACCAACTCTTAGTTGCTGTTGTTCCCAGGTCTACCCGGGTGGTAACACCTGTTAGGGTACCAGCTATGGGCCAATAGTTACCCCTCCGAAACTGGGATCAAAACACTATGAACGTATAAAAATATATTTTTATAGTAAAAATACCAGCATTAAATTTTGAAAAAATATATTACCATTAATACATTTGACTTTTGACAAAAACTCTCTTTACAAATATACGTCAATGAAACCTGATCTACAAACTGATTTGTTACAAAGATTACATATTTTATTCATACGAACCTCTCCTAAAAATCTTGTCAGCATTAAATAACCCATTGAGGTTGATAGATCGTAAAACAAAATAAACCAACCCAAACCAATCAGAACTCAATTCTATTGATATTTTGGGTTGCATCTATATTATAAATACATTTTTTAAAGTGCATTAATCATTATATGTCTTTGTGTGCGCCATAGACACACCCATCTTTAGGATGGTTAAGTTATCTACTAATTTGGTAGAACCATACTGCGGAGACAATTTAAAACATGTTTCATGGGGAGTAAGTACGACATGGGAATGCATTCTAAACTATCAGTGAGAAATTTGATACAGATTTTTACCTTGTGCTTTTCCGTTTGAAGAGAAAATAAATCAGTTACTTTTCATTGGATTCCTAATTTTTTCCTTTACAAGCTGCAGCCATGATTGTTCCTCAAACAAACACCAAAGAAAGGAAGTTAATTTCTTTTCAATCAAATGGTTATACTGTATTCTCTTATATTTTCGCATGCCAAGAAACTAGAATATACTAAAATGTAAGTATACAAATTAATTTCTCCTTTTGTAGCTTATTGGTTTGCTTAATAAATTGAGAAAGGACCCCAGACAGATACAGATATTTGTTTTTAAATTATTAATACGGTGAATAAGTATCTGTTCCCAGCTATGGGGTAAAATATCAAGCTAGACGGGGCATTGTGGCAGCCATTCTAGGAAAAAGACAACTTTGAATTTAAGACTTTATAGACGGTAATGGGTGAAACGTTTCAATATTTTCCCGAAAGGTTTGACAGTTCAGATAATAAAAAAAGAAATATGGGGAAAGCCATGAAAAGACATACATAAAAAGTATCAGTTATTTTTATCAATAACTTTTTGAAAACAGCAGTTTGGTATTTTAATTTTGGGTTGGAAAAACAGTTAAAATGAAAATAGCAAACTGCTTTTTCCAAAAAAAATTGGGAATTGAGGGAGAAAGATATAAACCCTCAGATTGACTGGAAAATTATAGGTTTTGCTCATACTCCTAATAATTTTAAGTGTAGATGTAACCTATATTTAGAAGAGAGAATTAGAATAATAAAATTCGATAATCAAAGTATACTACTAAACCAAAGGAACGAGTTAGTTTCCAAATGTTGTCACAGGAGTAGGTTTAAACTGATCTAAAATGTTATTGATCTTGCTTAATCTTTTATAATCTAATACATCTATCGTTATTTCTACTCCATTTCAATACTATCTGATAAGTTTCCTCTATCTTACTGATTTTTTGTGGGTAGTTTATTTTTCTTCAAAATTGTAAATGTTAAAAAAATTTTCTTCTGTTTTTTCCTTACGATGATATTTTATCTTCATAAATTTTATTATTATTATCATGATTATTTTTTATTATCATTATTATTTTTTTTACCTTCATTATTTTTCTTATTCTTTTATCATCTGGCTCTTTTATATTATTATTATTATTATTATTATTATTATAATTGTTATTGTTGTTGTTGTTGTTGTTGTTTGTTGTTGTTGTTTTTATTACTCTATTAATTGATTAGTTTTAGTTTTTTAAATTATTATTTTTCATATCTTTTTATTATTTTATTCATTATTACTTTTAAAATATTTTTTAATTTTAGATTTTACTGTTTTACATATATTTTTAGGTTATTTTTTTCTTTATATAAACTATCTATTTATGGTTATTATTTATCTTCTTTTTTTTGATAACAGAGGATTGGGAATTTTATTCTAAAAAAGAGAAAATATAATCTTTGTTCTTTGGTTTATAACTAATATTTACTATTTTCTATTTTAATATTTTAAATTGTTTGAAGTCGTGTCTTTAATTTTGTGATTCATTTTCAACCTGACGTGGTATGTTAATATTTTAAAATATAGGTCAGCGATTACTGTCACTATGTAAGGCAGATACTTCCACCTCCACCACACATGAGACTGGGGGTTGGGTTAACTTAATGTCTATATTTCCATCGGCTCCTCCTGCTCCCTTCTTTCTTTCTTTTTTCCTTTTTCTTTTTCCTTTTCTATTCATCTACTTCTTTTTTATGTTTTTTAAATGTTGAAATGTCAAGTTCCAACTTTATTCCTTCACACCTCTTAGTCGACAATGCCAACGACTTGTTCGTCGAAATAGCTATTCGATTTGGATTTCCATTCTATATAATATATATATATATATATATATATATATATATATATATATATATATATATATATATATATATATATATATCGCCTCGATAACTACAATCATAATCTCTTCAGTTCTAGAGTTAATCATTATCTTCTCGCTCATATCCGCATAAATTCCCTCTTACTGTAACCCTCTACCTCGAATGACCCCTGGGCCTTGTACAAGGCGGACTTAAATATATATATATATATATATATATATATATATATATATATATGTGTGTGTGTGTGTGTGTGTGTGTGTGTTTGTGTGTGAAAGACGTTATAGTTGTTCCAAAGAGAGAACAGTTTATATATTTCAAAAAGAAGATAAACCGCAAACGTTTATGGTTGAAATGTTCATTTTTTATTTTAAAATGTATATTATAGTCTATTTTCCATAATTATGCTCCACACGGTTCTGGTTTCGCCACCTTCTTCAAGCAAAGAGTAGATATTTCCAAAATATTATAAAAAATATCAAACGCAAATCATAAATTCATAATTCAGTTCTATGACGTTGTACCACGCGAAAGAACGAAATATTCACAAGAGAACTACATGCAATATATATATATATATATATATATATATATATATATATATATATATATATATATGAAGAAATATACTCTTAAAGTGTGCTATATTTATGGGATAAAGTGCTCAATATCAGAGATAGAGCGTGTGTAAATATAAAAGTGAACATAGAAGTCATCACTTAGAGGCGACAGTCTGTTTCATGCTAGTGCAATCGACAGGCAATTTGCACTAGCCTGACGATTGCACTAGCATCAAACAGACTGTCGCCTCTAAGTGCTGACTTCTATGTTCACTTTTATATTTATTTATATATATATATATATATATATATATATATATATATATATATATATATATATATATATATATATATATATAAAAATTCTTATCACTAGTCCAAGAAAGACATTTGAATTACTACCACGCAAAAAATGCATTTTTATATGTGGAAATATCTACTCTTTGCTTGAAGAAGGTCGCGAAATCAGAAACACACACACACACACACGCACATACACACACACACATATATATATATATATATATATATATATATATATATATATATATATATATATATATACAGAGGAAGAAAGGGAGAGAAAGAGTGAGAGTACTTTAACGAGTTTTGTTGCTCCATAATAATTCAAATTACGAATTGAGAAACATTTTCCTCGTAAGATTGTAACCTTTTTCTTCGTATTAGAATGTGAGGTTTGCGTAAGCCAAATGAATATGCCTTAATATTACAGTTAGATATGGTTACGACGATCAATTATTTTACTTGTAAATTTTCTTAGAGCTTCGATAATTAAAATAAGTGCAATTTTTAATCACCATCTTCATAGTGGGCTCGTGTGTGAAGATTTGGTAAAAATCTATTCACCCATATTTGCCGGAAGCTAGAATTCTGGAATATATGAAAAAATTCTGAATAAAAACAAAGTCAAATGTTTCATCCAGTGAAAATTTCATCGCCATTTGAGTTTCGAAATTTATCTTTTTTTTATTCTATCTTAGAGCAAAAACAAATTTTGCTCCGATTTTTGGATGATTACGTATGATCTGCCATTAAATATTCTTAATACACTGCATATGTGATGTTTATGTATGTTCGGATGGAAAATAGTATAAAAAAAACTTATCTAAGTACATCATTATTGATTCGTTACTCTGTTGACAGCAAATGTGATCTATTTTTTGTGGGGGCGGAATATCCCATTTCTTGCAATTTTAACACTTGATCCTTCACGCTGTGCATCATATACAAACTATATATATATACATTTTTGAAATTCACAAAAAAATTACCTAATAATTTAAAAAAAAAACAGTTTTCAAACATTTCCTTGTATGTGCAAAGAAAATTTGGAGTGGGTTAATTTTTGCTGAAAATTTTGTTAAAAACTAAGCCTATTACACTTTTTAGGGTTGGCGTTACCTTGACGAGAAATCGATGAAAATGACTTCTCTCTCCTTATAGATTATACTTGTAATAAGCTTAGGTAATTACAAAATAAGTGATTAAAAAATGCGTTTTTTTTTTTTAACAAATTATTGCTCATATCTGAGGTTAACACATTATATGCAATGTGTTTTCACTTATGCAATACAATGATTTCATATACCGTATGAATCCTTCATTTTTATAAATAGATATTTATTTCTATTCAAAGGTTAAATTTTCCTGTAGCGCACTCATTCTGTCAAATAGCAGAATAATCTACTCGTTTCGCGGAACAACATGCCTCCTTGCTCGATTTGTTACCACCTTCCCTGGTTCGTTTACTTAAAATCAGTCTTCTTGGCAATTCTGTAGTGTCTGTTGGTATTTCCTTTAACTCATCTACCAGCCCTGGATCCCTTAATCACAAGACTTCTTTCTACTAATGCCGTACAGATTGGGGTTCATTTCATGATTTTCTTCGCGATCCCACCTAGAATGAAAGCTTTAGTCTTCCTATTGAAAACTCTAACCCCTGATGTTGCTTCTTAATACGCGGATCAAACCGCCTTCCTTTCTTTTGTCCACTCTCGCCTGTTAAACCGCTAAAGTCGACAGGAATCATTTTCCGGTTATACCAACGTGATAGTTGCGATCACTACAGACCGCCTCTTTGTGTTCGCTCGTAATAAGTGCAAAAGAGTCATATAGAGGCTAAGTCTCCGTTCCCTGGTAGAGTGAGGTGCCGTATAGCCTCGGACAAATGTGATTTTCATAATTACTGGCGGTTCTATAAAGGTTTTAAGTCATCAACGCCTACACTCTTGAAGTGCTAGCATTTTCTGCCAATAAAAAAGAATGCTTTGCTAGTAAATTCTCTTCCAATTCTGTTCACGGTTGACCAAGAGTAACTTTACTTGAGTTTCCCCGTAGAAGTTTATCTACTGAGTGATATGCATATAACCCCGCTCATGGTTTCCGTTACCACCTTCAAACTTGATCCCCACAAAGCATGGGGAGTCGATGGTATCCCAGCAATTGTGCTAAAGAAATGTGCCCCTAAAATGCTTCCTGTTCTCTTCAAGCTCTATAATAGGTGTCTTGTTACGTCTTCCTTTGCAGATTGTTGGAAATACATTTCTATTTTAAGAACTCCGGCAAAATGTCTATTCCTATGAGCTATCTATCAATTAGTCTTTTACCTCTCTTTGGCAAAGTAATAGAGGCTTTAATCAACTACGAATTGTATAATTGTTGTAACCAAGTATGTGATTAAGAAATAACAAAAAAAGAGGTTGCCAATAAAGCGTTTATTGAATAGAAGAGTATTACACGACTTAGGAGTGTGTGTCGGGTGACCAGCGTTCAATCTAACTACTCTTCCCACGAGGCTTACAAATTTTATAGTAAGTGGAAGAGTCCACAATAGACTCATTAGAGGGAGGACATCACAACAATAATCATCTCACCTGGCAGATGTGTTGAGGGTTATTGCTGAAAGATTATGGTCTTTTATGCCGTTTCTTTTAATTAAATAATTTTTTCTTATTTTCTTTATCTGTGTTTAATTTTCTGTGTAATGAAAGTTATCTTGAATGGCGAATCCTCTTGATCTTTTTGCATTAATACGTGAATTCCAGAGAGGCTTATTTTTAGTCCTGTCCTATTATTTTCATCAACGACCTTCCTGATATTATCAGTTCCCAACTCGGTATCTATGCTGAGGACACAACTATTTACTTCTACCTTAATAGTAAGTTTCGAAGATTTAAAACATGTAATAATATTGGGAAAGGTTTTAATTCATCACTTCTCCCCAAAGTATTTGACTGTAGCCACTAACCAGTTTAAGATAAGGAACACCGAATTCAAAACCTTAGGTAACCCTTGTAAATCACCTTCTATACAGCAATGGACAAAATTATATAGTTCACAACTAACTAAAATGTGGGATTGTGAAGTTTATGATCTCAACTGCGGTCGATGAGGTTGGGTAGATTATTATTAATGCTATTTTAAGCATCCAAAGCGTATTATTAAAAATAATACTTGCTGTCTATTCAAAAGTCTTTGTTAATCACTGTATAATTTAAAGGTATATTTTCATAACTTAATCGTAATTATCTAAATACAGCAATATCTATTAGTTTCAGCACTTATAAGGTATATATTCACAATTTAGTAAGAGTCATTACAACGCTTTATAACTCTCCAAAATCTGCGTTAACCTCGTGGAATAAGTATCATCTACAGTTTGACGTGATTTTTTTTTTTTTTGTTCTTTTTTTTATGCTAATCAATATTTTTTTTATCTTAAAGACAAAGTCTATTAAGAGTCTGAGCGATAATTATTTCCCTACCGTCACAAGGGACACTTGTGTATATTGACCTTAGTGATATAAGAGAATCCTGTAGCCTGGGGCCTAAGCTGAAATAACAACAGCAAATGTTCTGATAAAATTCACCCCAAAAAAGATTCGTGCCAGAACAAAAACAATGTTTACTTTAACTTATGTCGTCTTGTTCGCAGACATCATTGTTTCCCAAACGAAATGTCAGTTTGTAAAATTTCATACTGAATCGCTTGGTTACTTTTTTTTGTGGAACAACAAAGTCAGCACATATTTCCTTTCCTGAAATATAAGTACTAAGACACATATATAAGTAAATCAAGAAATGTGTAGCTTCATAATAGAAAACGTTTTATCTTTCAGCTTCATCTTTTTTGTTATTGCGCTTAATTCAGTGGTAAATATTAGTCAGATTTATCGAGCATTATACGGTGATAATTTCAGATGAAATCTAAAGCCACCATCGTATATATACAGGTATATTAGTGAAGTTAAGTATATC
Source organism: Acanthosepion esculentum (assembly GCA_964036315.1). NCBI lineage: Eukaryota > Metazoa > Mollusca > Cephalopoda > Sepiida > Sepiidae > Acanthosepion > Acanthosepion esculentum. The sequence goes on from OZ038481.1 coordinate 55,110,749, forward strand.
CGGGCGTATACGTTTTTATGCCATACACCTGTCATTACCGGTGACTTCGAACCTCGTGATTATGTTCACTATACCAAATAAGATTATTGTTCTTTTACAAATATATTTTAATTATATCTGAAATTTTAAATACATACATATATATGTATGCGTGCGTGTGTGTGTGTGTGTGTGTGTGAGTGCGTGAACGACAAAAGAGAAACTTATTTCCGCCGACGCGTTTTATCCTCTGAGGACGAAATTTTTCCTTTTGTCTTTATTCATATTGTCTTTTTACAAATATATTGTAGTTATATCTGAATTAACATACACATATATATATAAATATATATATATATATATACATTTAACCTAATAAATATATATATATAAGTATCACCTTTCAGGCGTACAGAGCACAACCACGACTATACGCAATCGTCAGGCGGTCGGCAGTTGTAATGTGAAAATGGGAAACTTTATTACGCCAGGCAAGACTAAGATGGAAAAAAATATGGACGGTGCGTGCACACCATGCATACACCAAACAATCTCACCAGGTCAAGACCAAATAAGTCTGTAAACACGCTGTTATATTTCTTTCCGGTGCGCATTCCCTCATTATAAGAGCTGTTTGTTTCAATAGATATATGATATTGGGACAAAAGCCTGGGTGTAGATAAATATTTGAATAATATTCAATGGCGTAACTGGTGGATTTTCCTTCTGAGTGAGTTATTTACTTTTGTTAAGAGTGTAGATTTTTAAAATCAAAATTGTGGTTGAATTTATTTCTATGTTTGAGTAGACTTAACTAATGCACTCATTATATATAGAAATAAATTCAACCACAATCTTGATTTTAAAAATGCTACACGCATAAAAAAAACTCACTCAGAAGGAAAATCCTCGAGAGTCCCGACATTGAATATTAACCATATATATATATATATATATATATATATATATATATATATTTGTGTGTGTGTGTGTGTTTGTGTGTGTGTGTGTGTGTGTGTGTACATAGATATATACATACATACATATATATATATATATATATATATATAGTTGGATTAATGTGAGTTCGTGACCTTGGGTTTCACGCTTTAGCGATCGTCTAACGATCGTAAAAGCGTGAAACCCAGATTCACAAACACACATCAATCCAATTAAATATGTTAGCTCTATCTCTGATATTGTAAGCTTTCTAATAAGTAACTATATATAATATATAATATATAAATAATATATATAATAAATTGCATATATATATATATATATATATATATATATATATTTATGTACATACACTTTTCATATATATATATATATATATACATATATATATATTCGCGTAGTCTATATATATATATATATATATATATATATATATATATATATATATATATGTATGTATATATATATATATATATATACCATATAACATATATATAACAGCTTTTTACGTTGAACCCTGCAAGCGTGTATGCCAATCTGAGCCCGCTCTGCTGCAATTCTACGTTAATCACGAGAAAATATTCTTATAAATCTGCAAATAAAAGAGGTTGGTGCAGTTCTTTAATAATTCTTTCCCGAATAAATGATTGGATAAACTTGTATTTCAGCTTCTTGTACATTCTGTATTTTTAAATGCACAACCAACTGACAGCCGTAAGGGGTCGGCGCTACTTTTTATTCACCTCATACATATATATATATATATATATATATATATATATATATATATATATATATATATATATATATAATGAAAGAGACAGATGACGATGATCGACTCTGTGTATAAATTTATGAAGATCGAATTGGACAATTAAACAAGAATCCAGAAAAGAGCTCTGCAAGTGTGACGTGTGGCTGAAGAAACTATTGACATTAAATTTACAGTGACAACTATGCATTTCAACCGTGAAATTATGAGATCTAGCTGCCAAACTAGTACTGCGTTAATTCGCTTAAATTCATAAAGTCGCGGTATAAACTAGGAAAGCTCATCAGAACAATTACGATAAAAAAAGAACATTTATAGAAGAGGTAAAAAGAAGAAAGAGGGGACATTTCATTACCGGCGACTCAACACCGGCCAACTCGTCTCCGTAAAAATTCAACTCTAAGACACCTTAACACCAGCCTACTCAGCGTGAAGACAACGCTGGTGTCAAATTCATAGCTTCAGACCGGCGTTGGCTGTCATAGTGTACATATCTTTTATATCGGCTTTGAGTCGTAGTGATTTTGAAAGTTTGGTTGTCTTACTGATTTATTAATTACAATAGCCTATTTGGTGTAGTGTAATCTAAATTACGTCCCTTGGACCCTTAAAAAATATAGACTCTTCTAGCTATGAAAATACGAAAGCCCCTTTTTTAGGCCACGTGGGCATTTTTTTGTAATGGTAATCAGTTAGTAAACAACATATCCTATCTACACTTGTTGTTCTCTTTTTGTTCTTCTCCGTTTTATCATTACTAACCTTTCAAAACAACACATGGTGTCAGAAGTGGGATATTTAAAAAAAAAATTTTTAAAGAAAAATATTCTGAAAATAAAAAGCACTTTATCCACATTCGAATGAAAAATCAACGCAAAATTAAAATTGTATTAAAACCATGGCTCAAAGAAGTTTCAATGCCAATATACCGCCACCTGCAAAAATGTCTTTGTCAGGGAATGTTGCGAGCAATTGGAGGAAATACAAGAGTAATTTTTTAAATTATGCTGTGGCGAGTCGATTATCCAACGAAGTTGACTCGGAATATCAAACTTCTGTTTTTCTTTCTTTTATTGGCGAAGAGTGTTTTGATATTTTTGAAGGGCTACATTTTAATTCGGACGACGACAGAAACGATCTCAAAGAAGTTATTAAAAAATTCGAGGAATTCTTCGTTGGTGAGACACGCGAAGCGTATGAATCGTACAAATTCCACCTTCGAAAGCAGGAACCTGAAGAAAGTATAGAATCTTTCATAGCTGTCCTACAATTTTGGACAATTGACGGACAGATTAATTAGGGATCAAGTCGTTCTTGGGGTGAAGGATGATTTTCTAAGGGAAAGATTTTTAACGGACAAAACCCTAACCTTAGATAAATGCCTACAGATTGGTAGAGCACATGAAACTTCAAAGCAACAATCACAGGTTATATCCTCTGCACATGCATCAGATAGGCGGATAAACCGTGTATCTAAAAAAAAATAAAAATTTTCATAATAGAAATAAAATAACAGAAAAGAAGTGCATGCGCTGTGGATATTTTATTTCACACAGCAGAGATAACTGCCCGGCGATTAATGCAAAATGCAAGAATTGTCATAAACTAGGACATTATACAACTGTATATAAAAATAAATCCGTAAGGGGAGTTGCAGAGGAGGAAAACCACTTTTTAGGATCTATTTCATTGGGGAATATTAAAGGCAGTGAAGTAAACGAAAAAACTGATTGGCAAGCTAATATCAAAGTCACCACATATGCAGCAAAATAGTCAATTTCAGGTTAGACACAGGCGCAGATGTGACTGTAATACCAGACCGATTCTTTAGGAAGAATTCTCCTATCATAAAGAAAACCAACAATAAGTTATATGGACCAGGTCAAAACAAAATAAATCTCATTGGTAAAGTAGATGCTACACTGTGTTACAAAAACAAAATTTCACAACAGGAGTTATATATCATTAAAGATTTGAGAGAACTATTATTGGGCGGACCAGTGATTAAAGCTTTAAATTTGTTGAGCAAAATCAATTCTATAAAAAGCAGGGGTCACAAATATATAAAGAGCAATTCCCAAAAGTATTCACAGGCTTAGGAAAACTGGAGCATGTTTATAAAATACATCTGGATGAGACTGCCCAACCTTTTTCTATTGCCACTCCCAGACGACTGCCTCTCCTTATGAAGCCAAAATTCCAGGAAGAGCTTAATAGGTTAGAAAAAGAAGACATCATCCGCCCAGTGAAAATGCCTACTGATTGGTGTGCTCTCATTGTAGCAGTTCTGAAGAAAGATGATAGAGTCAGACTTTGTGTTGACTTTACTAAACTTAACGAAAGTGTGAAACGTGAAAATTTCCCACTGCCCTCTTCGGATCAATTATTAGCCGAACTTGATGGGGCAAAGATATTTAGCAAACTGGACTGTAATAGCGGATTCCACCAAATTGTGTTACATGAGGATTCTCAGAAGCTGACCACGTCCATTACACCATTTAGGAGGTACCGCTACAAGCGTTTACCATTTTGAATAAGTTCAGGCCCTGAGATTTTCCATCGAGAAATGACACATATTTTGTCAGGAATACCAGGAGTCATCTGCGGCAGAGACGATGTTCTTGTCAGTGGAGGAAACCAGCAGGAGCCTGACCAGCGCCTAAAATGGTATTAAAAAGAATGGAAGCAGAAGGAATAGCATTAAATGAAAAATGCGTATTCTCTGCTAGAAAAACAAAATTTATTGGTCACATAATTTCAGAAGACGGTATTCAAGTAGACCCAGAGAAGATTAGAGCAATCGTAAACTTGGCCAAACCACAAAATGTATCTGAGCTGCGACGAGTCTTAGGCATGGCAAATCATGTGGGTAAATTTGCCGAAAATTTAGCGGAGACCACAGAACCACTCCGTGATCTTCTGAAGAAAAACACTGCATGGATCTGGGATGAGCCTCAGGAAGCTGCATTCAAAACACTGAAGGAAAAAGCTAAGTTCTACACCAGTACTGCTCCACTCCAGTGCTGATAAGCCAACAAAAGTTTCAGCTGATGCATCTTCCTACGATTTAGGTGGAGTACTTCTCCAGACACAATTTTATTTTATGCCTCCAGATCCCTTACTGAAACTGAGCAGAGATACGCTCAGATTAAAAAAGAAGCTGTCGCAGTCACTTGGTGTTGTAAAGAATTTGCTGATTTCTTGGTTGAACTACATAAGTTCATAATTGAAACCGACCACAAACCATTATTGGCTCTATTAAAATCTAAACGCCTTGACGAACTAACCCCAAGAATACAACGTTTTCGTATGCGCCTAATGAGATTCACCTACGACATTACACATACTGCAGGGAAAAACCTCATTACAGCAGACACCCTATCTAGGGCTCCTAGTAGCCTACCAACCAAACATGAATCCCAGCAGGAGACAGAGACAGACATGTTCATCCGTTCAATCATAGACAACATCTCCGTCAGTGACAAGAGGTTGGCGGAAATAAGATTAAAACAAAACTCTGATAAAATCTGCAGCCAGATCATGAACTTTTGGACCACTGGCCGGAAACAGCTACACGAGACCCTGAACTAAGACCCTACTGGTTTGTAAGGCAGTACGTCACAGTCTACCAGGGACACTTACTGATCATCCCCGCAGACCTCCAAAAAGATATCTTGGATCGACTTCATGAAGGAAACCAAGGTATAGTAAAATGCAGAGCACTAGCACTGAGTAATGTTTGGTGGCCTGTTCTTTCAAAGCAAATAGCAGAGAAAATAGGAGGATGCAGCATTTGTGAAAAAGAACGAAAATATCCACCAGAGCCATTACAACCAACCCAGTTACCTGACTACCCTTGGCAAAAAGCAGGAATGGGTTTGTTTGAACAGAAGGGACACAAATACTTGATAGTCATAGACTATTATTCAAAATGGATAGAAATATCTCATCTACAAAATACCATTGCAGGTAGTATTGTAAACCACTGTAAATCAATATTTGCTAAGTATGGTATGCCTGAGATTGTAATCAGTGACAATGGTCCTCAATTCATATCCAAAGAGTTTGTGGACTTTGCTAAAATCTATAGCTTTATTCACCTCACAAGCATCCCTCATCATCCGCAAGGAAATGGCGAAGCGGAACGTGCTGTCCAGAACAATTAAAAGTCTATTTATAAAGTCGAGTGATCCTTACATCGTTTTACTCAATTATCGCACTACTCCACTACAACATGGCCAGGTCCGGCAGAATTGTTGATGAACAGGAAACTCAGGACTCGCATTCCAGCACTCCTTAAAAAAAAAATGAAAATCAACCAAATGTTCAACCCTTCAAATATACAGATGCACAGCTCAAAATGAAACAAAAGACTAATTTTGATAAACGTCATAGAGCTAGAGAACGAACATCTCTTACACAAGGACAGACAGTTTGGCTGAAGACACCTAAAACGAGTCCAGCCAAAGTTGTGAAAACTATCTCACCAAGGTCAGTTCTGGTTAAGACTTATGCTGGATTGCTTCGTAGAAATAGAATCCATCTTCGGAAAAGAAATGTGGAAACCAAGTTTCTCCAAGTAGCCACACCAACAGAATCGTCTATATTACCAAATGCACGCAGAGACATTCCCGTGTACAGATACGATAATTCAACAGAACAAAGTGATCAGCCAGATATTCAGATAACTGCGCACAGGGATACCCGATCTGTTAACTCTGAAAGTTCCAAACCTGTATTTACAAAGAGTGGTAGAAAGGTTCAACCACCCAAAAAACTGTCTTTATAAATTTATGACTTGAAAGAGGGATGTAGTGTAATCTAAATTACGTCACTCGGCCCCTTAAAAATATAGACTATTCTAGCTATGAAAATACGAAAGCCCCTTTTTTAGGCCACGTGGGTATTTTTTGTAATGGTACTCAATTAGTAAACAACATATCCTATCTTCACTTGTTGTTCCCTTTGTGTTGTTCTCCGTTTTATCATTACTAACCTTTCAAAACAACACATTTGGCTGACCGGGGGTTAATTTTCAAAATCGGACAAATAACCATACGGAAGCAGCTAATTGATGACTGCACACAGATTTGGGGATGGACCACCACACAAAATAGCGATTCATTACAGGTCTGCAAAAGGTGCAACGAAACCGAGATTGATTTATCGAGCAATTGAGTGCAATTTCTTGTATTGAGATATATTTTTAAGGCAAGTAGCGTATTTTAAATGTTTTAACACTGGCATTAAAATTGATATCAACACTCAATACATTCGTGCTGCTGGATGAAATTCTAATAAAAATAGTTTGTAATTTTATATTGCTCTTTTTAATAAGAAAATTAACGATCTGCCTTCACTGAAGCGTTCGTTCCAGGAATGAATAAATAAATGTAATTCCTCTATCTTTCCCTTTTTGTAGTAAGAATGAACGTGTTCAGTTGGTTGCGCGCGTAAACGAAAAGACAGAAAGCCATTCTCCTGTAACTTATCATTTCTGGAAATTTAACCCATGGAACTATTTGGGGAGGTTTATTTTTTTAATTTATAGAATTTCGTTTAGACTTTTTCCGAAAATAGTGACAAAAAACTGACAGTAATCACCGACGGGTGAGATGAACATGAAAGAAAAAAGAAATATTTTAATTTGGAATTACAACTAGAAGAAAATAAAATAAAAAAAACTTAGTGGAAAGGAAGAGATAAACCACAAAAATTGATTCTATTGTAGTTTTTTAAGGTTATTTTTATTTAATGCGAAAAAGGCTTTTCAGTTTTTACCTTTTTAATTGATATTGATTTCCTTCAGCAAGCAGTGTGAAATTTTTCAAAACTCTATGTTATGAAATGCCTGCCTGTTGGTCCTTGCTAAATTGAAAAATTGAAAACTAATTGCACACACATATATATAGATAGATAGATATAATACTTTATATACATATATAGTATATATATATATTACATATTATATATATATACATATTATGTAGATATATATTATATGTATTATATATGTATATATTATTAAATTCCTCAAAAAAAATATATATAGATATTTAAATTTCTCAAAATTTTTATATCTCCTCAGTTTCATATCCAAACGTAAACAAGGTAACTTTCTAAGTAATGGATTTTATTTATCAATCAATTCAGGCCTGTCGGATCATATGCATGTATATATATATATATATAGATATATATATATATATATATAGGTAGATAGATAGATACATATATACATACATACATGTACGGTGCTGCGCAATTGTAACCCTAAAATAATATTAAAAGAATTAAATTTTTCCAGGTAACAAATCTAAATTAAACTATATATTAAAACTTTATTAAACTGCTTAAGCTATTAAAAATCGCTTAGTTGAAACCTACAATAATGAAGAACGCTACAAAACCTATCAAAACGATTTGGAGTGCACGTCTCCCTCGTGAAACAAATTATTTATAAATGTCAGGCCTTTGGTATGATGTCAGCGAAAAATCACTGCAAGAGCAAGTAGACATCATCAAGCCAGGGTTAATGCTGATGTGATATCTGCGGTTCTCCAAGGCTCCCTGACTAATGTTGGAATCAATGTGCATATGTCTACAATACGACGAAATCTGAATGATACCGGTCTTCATAGCAAAATCCATAGAATTAAACCACTGCTTACGAAAAATCACAAACCATCTTGACTCAGCTTTTCGAAAGCTCATATTAATAAGCTAGAAGCGTTTTAGCAAAAGGTTTTATGATCAGATGAAACCAAACAAGAGTTTTTTGAGAACTATAGTCTGTATGTCTGGCGTTAGTACCAAATAATTCTCTTCAAACGCTGTCTTCAGACAGCGTTTGAAGAGAAGAATTTGGTACCAACAGTTAAACATGGCGGCGACAACATTATGATTTGGGGAGTGCTTTGCTGCAGCTGGAACAGGCAAAATAATACGCCTTGACAGCACAATGTATTCAGCAAGATATAAAAAATTGGGACAAAAGTGTCTTTCCGTTGGTACAAGTGTTGGGTGTAAGTCCGGGCTGGATCGACAAACAGAACAATGATCCGAAGCATCAAAGTAAATACATAAATGAATTCGTTCGGAAAAAGAGATTTCAAGTCTTGGAATGGCCTCCTCAAAGTCATGATCTAAACCCAACTGACGATCTATGATTCAATTTAAAGAAGGCACTACATGCAAGAAACTCAGTTAATATACACCCTGTCTGAAGTTATGATGCAAATCAAATAAACTTCAATAACTCAAATAGATCTGAACCAATATTTGTCAAATTTAAAGTCATCCATTTCCACCCCTAGTAAAATATTTAATATATTTACTAAATTTTCTACCATTTTTAATGGTTAATATTTGGAATTTACGAAAATGGATTGACAGAAATTAGTATGCAGATTAAACTATTATTAGCTTAAAACCTGTGACCTCTAATAAAAACAATTTTCTTTTTGTCCATAATATATGTTGAAACATGAGAAAAAGGGAAGGATCTGACAACTACTGAAAAACAGAAAATAACAAAGTCATTGAGTGAGGGAATGTCGACATTAGAGATATGAAAGTAGTTTTGCAAAGATTATTGCACGATAAAGAAGAATATTGAAAATATAAGTAAGTTGAGAAACAAAGAAAAAGGGTTTAAGAAATTGTTTCCTCGAGATTAACGTATACTAAAGGGAATTATAGTGAAACAACCACTTTTGACCAGCGCTCAAATCTTTGAAAAGGCTGGAATTGGGGGAGTTAAGGACGGCAAAATGTTTAGAATTTATGTGGAATTGGGATCCGTTAAAATGATCCCCTAGGCAACCTCTTCTCCGTAAAGCAAATATTTTAAATCTTCAAAATTAGGACAAGAAATGCATGAAAATTGGCTTTTCTAAAGTAATTTTCACGGACGAATATCGATTGACATTTGATGGACTTGATGGATAGGCCAAAGGATGGATTTTATCCAATGCAGATATGCCTGTGTCTAAAAGAAAGTAAGAAGGAGGCGATAGTGTTATGCTATGGGCTGAAATTATCGGCTAAACCATTATTGGGCCATTCAAAGTCGATGAAGGATTTAAACAGAACAGTGCTAACTTTTGCGGTTTTATGAACATGACTTTCTTTGCAAAGTTTCAAAGTTAATTGTGTAATTTTGAACGACAACGCTTCTTCTCATGTATCTAAGCTTACCCGTGCATTCTTTGAGCATAAAAGATTTACAGGAGAGAAGTTAATGGAATAGCCACCATCAAGTCCTGCTCTGAATCTGATCGAAAATCTATGGTCAGTTGTGAAGATTAAATTATCTGAAAATGGCAAACAATATAACATCAAAGCAGGGAAGTAATTAAAACTACCATGTCGGAAATTGAACCAGTTGAAGTAAAATAAAAATAAAAATTAATGGATAATAGATTACAACTGTTATTGAGAAGAAGGTCATTATATTAAAATGTAAAGAATTCAGACTTATCATATGTGTTTTTTATTTGTTCTATTATAAGTGTTGATGAATTTTTGATGATTTTATTTGATTTTTATTGAAGTCAAATGTGATTATTTGGTTTTGTCTGACAACTTTAGACGGCAGTTTTTAGAATACATCAAATAACTTCAGTAACTTCAATAAAACTTATTTTAACTCAGGCTTTTTTTACATCAAAATTGTTTAAAATTTGACAATTTTTTCAAAGCAAATTTCAATTATTGACGTTTATATGATTTTCTTGATAACTTCAGACAGGATGTAGAGCAATTGTGGGTGTTTTGCCAAGGAGAATGGTCAAAGATTTACGTTCACTTCTGTCTGATATCCTTTAAACTTATAGAAAAAGACTGATCGGCGTCGTGACCTCAAAAGAAGGAGTCACCAAATATTAAATGTAAGATTTCACTTATTTTTGTACATCTTAATTTTTAATTAATACTTTTTATTCAAGTTTGATAAAAACTTTTGAAAAGGGTTGTAGTTTGTAATAAAGCACTATATATATATATTAAGAAATTCTTATATTTATACATTCTTTTTATAGATACAAATACTTAAGTAAATGCTCTGTTTATGATAAACAGTATTAAACAACATTTACCGGCCTGAATGTCCGAGAAATTTTCATAGAAAATATTCGTCCTCCGACAGGAATTGAACCTGTATCCTATATGGAACTGTCATATAGCCTGACGTGCCTTTAACCGATTTGGCCACAGAGGAGCGTTCGGTTAGCAATGTCGATTTTACTATCTTTAAACTACAATCTTCCATGAATCTCTCACGTATCTCATGAAGTGTCCAAATGTAAACAAATGACATCACGCATTATGAAATGGACAACGTCCGACAATTATTTTAAGATATTTTTATGTTTATATCTTTTTATAGATACAAATATTTAAGTAAATTCTGTTTATTATAAACATATATATATATATATATATATATATATATATATATATATATATATACACATTTAACCTAGTAAATATATACCTATATATATATATTGTCATCCACAGACAGACTGTTTCGCTGTATCACAGCTCATCAGTGTGGCTAGACGTCCGTTGGCCTCTAGGTAGGATCGAAATCCAACTGAATTAGTGTCAGTCGGGGATTCTACCACTAAGTCCGACGTGCCTTAATAGATTGATAAATAAAATCTATTACCTTAGAAAATTACTATACGTTTAGATACGAAATTCGCCAGATATAATAATTTCGAGATATTTAACACGAGAAGGATTTTCTTTAAAGGTACGCTTGATATTCAAATTGTTGAATGTTATAATCTCCTTGCAGGAGGGGATGAAATCTGCTGTTGTATCTGATGGGGAATTCTCTGATTCCTTTCATGTTACAAATGCCACGAAGCAAGGTTTTGTCATGGTCCTATTCTCTTTGCTCTATTCAGAGTGGTATCAGAAATTACGAAATCAGTCGTATTGACCGGCTAAGAGACGAAAGACAACGGCGAAAAACGTCAACAAATATTCCAGCGTTTATGTCCCGAGATGCTCCTTGTTGCACAACGCAGGTCACTAGCGGGACTGAAGGGACACATATACGACACAAACATAAAAACTAAATGAGATTGTCGGATCCTCATACGTCGAAATCGACGGGAGAGTCCATCATAATCTAGGTTGCGATGGATAAATTGTCGTCTAAATGGCACAAAAATTAAAATAAAATTGGCATCTCATTTTAACAGATACATTTACGAAAACTGCACAAACATATCTTAAAATACTGAAGGGTAAATTTATTCACTGAAATTGCCATTGGCTTCAACCACGGCCTCCAGACGACTTCGGAATCTGCTGCAACTCTTCTGGACATCCCCTTGTTTAATTTCAATGCTGTCATAATCCTTGCCTTCAGTTCATCTTTGGTGTTACAAGTAGTTTTTTTTGGGGGGGGCTCTTGCTCAACTATGCCCCATAAATAATAATCAAGTTAATTGCAGTTTGGAGAGTTAGGTGGCCGGATGTAAGGGGTGATGTAGTCGCAGAAATTGTCTGACAGAAATGACTGGCTCCTCCTGCTCGTGTGGCATGGTGCAGAGTCATGTTGTCAGGCATAGGGTCTCTCAGCAGCCACGGTCGCGGCCGAGGCCAGCACAACCTCGTCAAGACACTTGGTTTAGGACTGTGTTGAGTCTGAGGATGAATGGAGACATTCCATGGCAGTACTATCTCCTAAAGGCACTCGGTGTAGGCCTCCATGTTGAGTCTGAGGCCCTCACCAAGGAATTCGGGAGTTCTTTTGTTATCTGAACAATCAGAGTTAGTTTTTAGAGCTGCTGTACCTACTTAATCACCATTAGACTCATCCAACTCTTTCCAAATCCTCTGCACTGTCCTCAGATTGACACCCTAACACTATTAGATGTTAGTGACAGCTTTCTCATTACCACTGAGCTGCATGCTCATATTCGTTTTGAGTCTCAGTTTTTTCACACTGCTTCACAGGTAGGAAAACTTTATACTGGCGTTTACCTTGCCAGCTGTTGTCCCTTTCGAAATCACTGGAAGGGTTTATCTAAAGTCTCCTGCAAGCAAGACTGTTGCACTTCCCATGAACCGTGTGTTATGTCTAAGATCCTGAAGTGCCATGTGAAGAGGCTCGAGTAAACCCTTACGGCTCATTGTCGCCTCATCCCTGATGATCAATTTCTAATCACTGAGGATTTTGCCTTTTATAGAACCACGACTTATGTTGCAGGTTGCCTTCTCTATCTTGGACAGGTCCAAAGGGGGTTTGAAGCATGAATGAGCTATGTGGCCTCCATTTAGCTGGATTGAAGCTATTCCATTTGACGCCACTGCTAGAGCTATATTTCATTTGGCGCAGTTTAACCAGGAGTAGGTTGATGATAAATCTCTTGCCATTTCCACCTGGATAATCGAGAAAGAATAGATTTCAACTTTTACCATAAATCCTTGAAATAATAGTGTTATAAACACCCAGTTAGTCCTTCATTAGTTTGTGTTCGTTATCAGATCCATACGCCATCATTTCCTCGGCGTCATAGCTGATCTCCCGCATGTACACAATAGCAATATTGTTAGCTGCCTGCTCAGGTTGAGGTAGGCCAGATGTGCCAATTCCTTGGCCTCCCATAACTTGCACTCGGGTCTCCAGGTCAACTAATGACTCATTGTAAATGGCATCATAGAACGTGACAATTTCCGCTGAGGTTTACCTTTGAATCCATTGTATGATGTCCTCTACCATACACACAGTTTACACTCACCCAATGGTCCGGCATTTCCTTCTTAGCCCTCAATTTGTGCTCCTTGCTTTCGCCTACTCCATCTATTGTGTGCCCAGTTGTAGTAGACGGGAACTTCGACATACAACAGAGTTCGGGCAAACAGGCCACTTTGGCATAATTTGAAGAAAGCTGTTAAATTGGTTTCTGCTAGATTCTCAATTACATTCCAAGCAGTACCTTCTGCGAAATATACACACTGGCCATTATCAAGATGAACAGATAGATTCATCACTGTTGGATGCCGATCGTGGATTTCGAAGCCCATGATGCGACACATTGCCTCATTAGAGGAAATATATCTGCCCAATAGGAATCTACACTAATTCGCCAAAAAATCATACCATGATGAAAAAAGACCCCAAACTTCATGAAAAAAATGTACCGTCTAAATGTTTATATTATTTTTAAGAGGAAAGGCCAAAGTATTTTTTGATTATTTTAATAATTTTTTTCATTTTTTTTAGAACATTGGAAATCTTTATTTTTTTTAAATCTCGTTTTTTTTTTGTTTTTTGTTTTGTTTTTGTTTTTTTGCATCTGCGGAATATCATTAAAAAAGCATGTCCTAATCGTGGTGACTTGTTTTGAAGGTATTAACTGACAGTTAAATCGAGCTTAGGTCAAGGGAAGTTATCGGACGAAAGTACAGAAGTGACATTATTTTTTTCGAATCTTAAGTGAACTAACTTAAATACAGTAATTTTTTTAAATTAAAAAATAATTTCAACAATCTTATATTTCATTGATTTTTTTTTTTTGATTTTTTAGGTACTTTTGTTTACTAGACTTACGTTTGAAGCTGATTTCCGGAAAAATAAAATTTAAAATACTAACAATAAAATAAATTTAAAATTTCATAACCAAGAGTGAGAAAAATTTCGTAATAGAAGTATCTAATTATTACGTACATCTCTTATGGAATCTTATGCCATTATTTTATTTATTATTCATTTTTCTGTCTCAATTATGAAAGAATTTCTCAGCTGAAATTATATTAACATTAAGAATTAAAGATAATACCATAAAATTCCATAAGATAGATACCAAATAATTATAAGTACCTCTCTTATTTTTATGAAATGTTATTTTTAATGTCTTAATTTTTAATTTTCTTTATTTTCAATATTAAGTGTTTTGTTTCCGTCCCTAGAATTGAAACTAAGAAAGAAAATAATTAAAAATTGCAGTATGTCTCTCACTGAAAAACAATAAATACTTTATTTTTTTTTAAATTAAATTAAATTTATTGAAATAAGACGTAAAATATAATTTCATCATCTTGAGTATGTATCGTCTGTTTTCTGTGGGAAAGCAGACGCTGCGTTGGATTCTTAGTTTTTGAATTTCCAGAATTATTTTTCTATCAAAAAGAGCATAGCATGATAAAAACGGCTTCAAATTTGACGAAAACAAATTTTTATCGTTAAAACCTTTATGTTATTATTAAGGGGAAAGATTATTTCATTAACATTTTCCATCCATTTTAGAACATTCTAACTTTTGATTTAGGGTTTTCTGTATAGTGACAGGTACATTAATTTGGAAATTATTGCATAAATTAAATAACCGTCGAATTTTAATGAAGCTTTCAGAAACTATTCACAAATGAGTGAAATTATTTTAAATTTTTTTTAGAAAGTCATGATAAAATACTTTTACATCTGTTACCTCTCTTACTTAATTTTATGAAAACTCGAGAAATTCAAAATTATTTTTATTGATTATATTAGTTAAAAGCAGAAGTCTTTGAAAAATTTAAATCATCCTTTCTTGTAAAATCGAACAACGAGTTACCGAAAATCAGCTTTGACTTGTACTATACAAAACGCAATAAAACAAAGACATTATTTAATTAGAAAAGCTTTTAATTGCTCTTATGAAAAATAATAATAATAATAATAATAATAATAATAATAATAATATATGTTAAGAAGGACAATATTGTCTCAAGGCAAACATTTTGTCCGATGAAAAATTAATTTTTACAACAATTGAATGGAGTTGAAGGTTTAAAAACAATTCTTTATTTTTTTATTTCAGTTTCGCTTTTCGTCGCGATTATAATTGATATCGTCTAATTAAACCGCCGTAATTAAAAGTAAAACTTAACGGGGAAAGGTACGTAGCTCATGCCGATTAAGGACGTTTGAATTTTTAAGAAGGATGTTTATTTCCACAGCTAGATTTTTACACAGACGGTATATAGCATGAATATGTCCTTCAAACGGGTTGTTATTTCACAGACAACAACCACAACCACGATATGCTCTTTTTGGTGTATGTTTAAATATGAGCTTAGGTAAAGTTTCTATTCACAAATAAGCTCAATTTAAATGATATTTTGAGTTTATATAACCGAATGGATCGAGACAATTACTTTGTATTTATTAAATACAAACATGGCAAATTTAATGATGCACATGGCGAAATTTGAGCCGAATTAATTTTATTGCAATGTAAACGCACCACAGAGATTGTATTCAAAGAAAGATTGTGCTGAACTAATGTGTTACATAAAGCTTTTATTTAGAAAATAACCTGCGATTCGTTCAGATTTTGTCCCCATATTTTTTAAAATCGAAAAAAGGTCCATATATGTCTGGAATTTTAAGCTTTATAGGAGTTATGATTTCGTAACGGTCGTATCTTAATTTCCAAAAAGTTTGAGTGATCAATTATCTTCCTTGCTTAAACACAGTAAACAGCGTTTCGCGTAAGACCCGGCGAGCTGCGAACTAGGGGTCCTAGCGGTATAACATGTACGCAAAGTTTCATCAATATTGGCCCACGAGTTTAGGCGGCAACTTGATTCAGACAAACACAGATAAATTATCATTTATAAATATATATAGATAATTATTTTTTCTTTTGATTCCTCTTGTATACACATCTTCTTCCGGGTCCAAACCAGTGATCTAAGGTCAGAAATGGCTTCATGGTATTTTCTACTGATCATTTATATAAAAAGAAAACAATCTAAAAACACGCACATGTTACATAGGTAAAGCCCTCCGTAATGTGTGGGCTGTACTTGTGAGTACCATTTTTTGTATTTCGTTAAGGCATGGGCTACGATGGATCCCTTCACTGAGTCTATTGGGATCTTACCCAGTCAAACCGAGGGATTCAACTCCAACTGAAATTATTGATGTTTATTATTATTATTATTATTATTATTATTATTATTATTATTATTATTATTATTATTATTATTCACTTGTAGGAAAAAGATTCTTAAATGGTTCGCTATGAATGATGAGGTAGTATAAACATACTTAGCTCTTGGCAAAATGTCTCTGGGCGTACGAAAAGTATATATTTAGTCTCATTTTTTGTCTCAGAAACAATGTCCATAAAATACATCGAGAATGCATTGAAATATTGTTGCACGCTGGTAGGTTGGTTGCGTAATTCTTTACCTGCTAAGCTTTTAACGAAATATCTGCAGGACACTTCAAACACATAAGAAGCAATCTGCCAAAAAAAAAAAACGAATAATAAAAAATTCTCTGCTGAAGATTTCACATCTTTCATGACAGATAATCAATAGAATATTTTTTTTTCGAAAATTAGAGATGTTTGAATGTGTTGAAGGGGAGAAGAATTTACAACGAAGAAAGTTGGGTTGGAGAAGAACGGACGATGAAAAAGTGCACACGTTAAAATATGAGAGGAAAGAAACTATCTCAGTTTCAAGTATCTGAATGGATTGGGTTTTCTGATAACAAATTTGCATTGGGATCTTGAAATATATACCCCGTAGATATATATATACACACACACGCACGCACAAACACACACACACACACACACTCACACACAAACACACACATATATAGATAGATAGATAGATAGATAGATAGATAGATAGATAGATAGATATTTATTATAATTTTTTCATATAGACAAAAACAATTTACTCATTAAAAAGATGCAATTTCGTTTCGGTGCATTTAATTGCACCTCAGTTCGAGATGCAATTAAATGCACCGAAACGAAATTGCATCTTTGTAGTGAGTAAATTGTTTTTGTCTATATGAAAAAATTATAAATAATCATTTCTCTACTATCGGTATTGAGCCCTCTTTTGAATTAATGCTGTGAACGTAAGAATTTATATATTATTTTCGTTCTCATTACATTTGGATAGATAGATAGATAGATAGATAGATAGATAGATAGATAGATAGATAGATAGATAGATAGATAGTGCGATGAATAAATTGTCCTCTGAATTACGCAAAAGTGAAAATAACACTCTCATTTTAAAAGATATATTTACCAAAATTGCACAAAAATATCTTTAAATACTAAAGAGTACATTTATTCAATAAAATCGACATTAGTTTCAACCACGGCCTCCAGACGATTTCGGAATCTCTTGCAAAACTTCTGGGTGGTCGCATTAAGTTGGTGAATTTTTCCCATAATCCTTGGCTTTAGTTCATCTCTGGTATTACAAGGAGTTTTATTGGTCTCTCGCTCAACTGCGCCCCACACTTAATAATCAAGGGGGTTGCAGTCTGGGGAGTTAGGTGGCCAGATGTAAGGGATGATGTGGTCGCCGATATTGTCTGACAGCCACGACTGTGTTCTCCTGATTGTGTGGGATGGTACAGAGTCCTGTTACCAGATATAGGATCTTCCAGTAGCCACCATTTTGATCCAGGGCAATACTACCTCCTCAAGACACTTGATGTAGGCCTCAGTGTTGAGTTTAAGGCCGTCAACCAAAAATTCAAAACGATCGGAGTGAGTTTTCAGAGCTGCATTACCTTCTTAATATCAATTAGACTCATCCAATTCTTTCCGAATCCTCTGCAATCTTCAGATTGATACCCAAACACTGAAATGTTCGTACTGGAGATTCCGGTTCGCATGCCAAACCGAACAGCATGCCGTTTCCAAATTTCTGGTGGAGTGAATTGCGTCTTCGTGCTCTTTTTCTCACAGATGGTTCCCAACTGGACCTACTATACCGTACGGGCGACAAAATAAAATAAAAAACAACCTGCACGCACGAAATCAAAAATATAAAATGGCAACAATTTACCCATCGCACCCTGTATTGTATTTGCTTATATATTGACTGTCTTGCATCTATTTCAATTTCTTTCATTTTCCCAATCACTACATTGATAGGATCATTTCCACTTTAATTTCCGTTATCCTTTCTATAAAAACATTTTATTTATATCTAATGAGCGAAATGTCTTGACAAATGAGAATGACATTTTCTCACCAACCTCATATGATTTTCAATTCTTTCATTTATTAAACAAATATCAGTTCCAATCAAATCTAATGTCCCGTATCTCTTCGTTTCTCTTTAGATATTTTCTGACAGAAACACATTCTGAATAACAGCAATTAGTGGGCTCTATCCCTTTATGCGTTGCTGTTGTGAAAAAAATCTTTTGCGACATTCAAATATTTACTTATCCTATAAATAAGTCAACCGTTGGTCGACTTTCGTCCTTTCCTGGTTCGTATCACGCTAATCTTCTTTGTTTCTGTGCTGTGTCCTTTTAGGACGGGGGCGATCCTGACAATCTATCTATCTATCTATCTATCTATCTAGGTCTCTTCATTATCTATCTATGTATATATATATATATATATATATATATATATATATATATATATATATATATATGAGTCTCTTCATTATCTATGTATCTATCTTTCTATCTCAGTTTCTTTATTATCTGCTATCCAAGTGTCTTCATTATCTATCTTCATTATCAATCTATCTGTCTTTTCATTATCTATCTACATTATCTATCTCAGTCTCTTTATTATCTATCTCAGTCTTTTCATAATCTATCAATCTATCTATTTATCTCAGTCTCTTCATTATCTATCTATCTATCTATCTATCTATCTCAGCCTTTTCATTATCTATCTATCACAGTCTTTTCATAATCTATCTATCTCGGTCTCTTCATTATCTATCTTCATTATCTATCAATCTATCCATCTATTTAACTCTCTTCTTATGTATCTCACTTCCTATCATTCATAGCTTTTAAGAAAGGTTTGTCATTTGACAATCCCTGCCATTCTCTATTCTGCCATCAATTAATTAAAAAAAATCATGAGATTGATTACTCACCATTTAATTTGTTGATCTAGATTTCATTATATCCTCTGTCAAATTCTCCATGACCGTTTTTTATCTAACCCAGAAAATTCAGTTGTTTTTTGTTCGATACTAAGTACAAATGTCCGTTTCCTTAAAACCTCCCCGTTGATTATATGTCCCGTCCCTGTTATTCTCAGCCTCATTCTGTGGAACAACACCTCTGTTGTCTCTAGCCTTGCCATCTGTGAGGATTCCATCCAACATTCACTACATGTGAACTGATATCATATAACAGATCATCACACGTGTCTTTGTTTCTAACGAAACTGTCTTGTTTCTTAATACCCTGTTTAGCTTTTGGTAGACATTTTTCGCTATTTCAACGCTGCTTCGGATTTCGATGTCGCATTTTCCGTCATCTTTTAAAATAATTCCCAGATACTTAAATTTCTGTATTTGCTTGATTTTGACGTTCGTAACTCTCATCTTGAGCTCTTCCTCTTACTGATAACTGTTGTGGGGCAGACCCCTTTTACACAAGATGGACTCCTCCAAAGTATACTTATACTGACAGAGAGAATACCTGCGGGTTGAGATACGTTGAGTCAGGGTGAGAGATACGGAAACAGTACACAGGGTATTCACAGAGAGTTTTCCGAGAGTCCAGCGAGAGAGATAATTACGGCTTCACTTAGAGATTTGTACATATACTTTCTACTAACCCGCATTCCTGGGCTACTAATCTTCACTTCAAGTCTGTATTCTTACGTTTAATACACTTATTATTCTATCTCAATTACTGGCGTTGTTTATTTATTTGTGCAGGATTCCATTTCCGGAATCCACAACAATAACCCTACCTTCTCTCTTCCTACT
This sequence comes from Acanthosepion esculentum, assembly GCA_964036315.1. NCBI lineage: Eukaryota > Metazoa > Mollusca > Cephalopoda > Sepiida > Sepiidae > Acanthosepion > Acanthosepion esculentum. The sequence goes on from OZ038481.1 coordinate 55,131,204, forward strand.
ATTGTTCTCTAGTTTCTTCTCGCTTTGCTTTACTATTTATTCTAAGAATATTAACCATTAATCTGCATATCTGCATTCTTCAAAACCCGCTTGAGAATAAACTTGCCATGTGATATTCAAGTATCAGCTTATTAAACATATATTTACAGTCCGCTAAGTCACATCTAAAAAATCTCAGTAGATCTGTCTAGTACACGTACTAGAATGCTTCTTACTTTATTATTTAAGTTCACGACATCAGTGGCAAATATTGGTGACATGACAACATAGAATGATAATTCCATCTAATAATCTATAATTTCTTCTTTTTTGGTTTTGTTAGAAATAGCAGGTGAGCCGCAATCTGGTAAAACGACGTCTGACAGGAAAAGGTGTGGTGTTTCAATCATGAATTCAATCATAAGGAAAAAAACTCCACTTATTGAAATTCATCGATCTTGCTGAACGTCTCTTCAGACCAAACAGCTGCTGTGATCACAGTTAGACGGTGCAATGTACTTTAGTAGTAGCGAAAGCGAAGCGTGTGAAAAGAAATGTTTACTCTTTCGGCCTGAAATCTTTTGTTCATTACCGGCGAAAATGCATAGAAAATTGTTGCTATTATATGAAGAAACAAAAGACTGTGTTTTATGGTTGAAAAGTTTCCATCTCCGACGGTGTTATTTTCCTCCCAGTGTCGGTTGTAATTTCCGCGCAAATAAATAGGATAAATTGCTTTCGAAACTTCCCTCATAGCACCGGACAATTCTTCTCAAATTCGTTCAGAAAACTAGATTCACTGCTCATTATACTAAGATATTATTAGCTCGGAGCTTTATGGACCTCTCTACGGCTCTTCGATGACGGGTCTTCGACGACGGGTCTTCAGCTAGGGGACTTCGGCTAGGGGAATTCGGCTAGGGGAATTCGGCTACAACTCCGGTTACATTCAACAATCTGATTTGCAAATTCTCCACGTTTTTTTTGTTTCGCTTCCATCCGGAAAATCTATAAGTGGTTACTTAGATATATCTCGTTTATAAATGTAATTCTGCGCGGGGAAATTGAGATTACACGGCCATAATTTTGTGAAGAATAACCAATGGCCTGTTCATTCCTATTCGATGGTGTTATTTGATTTGTATAGGAGCAGAGTTGCCTCATATTTTCCGAAATATAAAAAGATTCCAAGGTGCCTAAAGCAATGAATAGCAATTTTATCTCGACCTACACTTCGTTACTTATTAGTTGCTTCATTAAGATCGCCTAGGGTCAATATAAACCAAACTAAAGAGAACTAATAAAAATATTGGAGGTGCATTATTGGCGCTTACTTTTATAATGCTTATTTTTCTCGAATACACGAATAAAGAAAATTTACACTAAATAAATATATAGTAGTGAAATGACTAATTTTGCTTTTCAACCCCCAAATAATCATAGAAAAGCTGAGACGTGTTTTTTTTTAGTTTCTCCATTTGAATTACTGATCGCAGAATTAATCCACGTTTGTCTGAAAAGATGTCTGCTCCTCACATTGCAAAATAAAGCAGACAATTATGAGTGGCAATGATTACTTCAAACTCACAAAATCGCCGACGTTTTTCAACATATTTATTCTTATAGAGCTAACGAAGAAATAAAGCTCTAAACTGGCTGCAACGTGACATCTTTCTTCTATGGTCATGGCCCTCCAAATTTTCCTATCCTTTGCGACCCTGTACAGGGTTTCTCCCTTTGCCAAGACTCCTTCTCCCTTACTGTTGTCAACTATCTATTCATTCAAGTTTGTCAATAAAGTGTCGCTTTATTTTCCTCTATCTCTCTTGCCCTCAGTACGCCCTATGAGTGTTAAGTTTTCCAAGTCCTACTTCTTCACTATGTGTCCATTAAATTGCAGCTGTCTTTTCTTGATTATGAGTAGAATGTCCATTCCGTTGTTCATTTTCTCCCTCGTTGCTTATTCGCTCCGTCTCAGTATCCTTCTGTCGAACCACATTTCTGTTGATTCCAGTTTTCTCTCCGCCCGTAGGGGATATTGTCCAACATTCATACAATATAGCAATACTTTATTATTTCCTTTGTTTCTAACGAAGTTTTTCTGTTTCTCAACACATTGCTTAACTTTTGGAAGGCATCTTTCGCTCGTCCAACGCGTGTTCGGATTTCAGTGTCACATTTTCTATATTATGTTATAAAGATTGCCACCTATTTAAACCTATTGACTTGTTCTATGTTGACATATCCAATTTGCAGTTCGTATTTTTGGCCTTTTCTCTTTACTGATGACCACGCTTTCTGTTTCTGTAAGTTGATGGCCAATCTTTTTTTCTCGTTTTCCTCTACTAACCTGTCTGTGTCAACTATCAGTTACTGTCAACAATGTAACTAGTATTACTATTTTTCTTTTGTTCCAGTTTGTTGTTAGTCATTTGTTTAATCATGATTACCCGACTTTTCTTGTGTGTATTTATATCCAATTTAAATGTTTAAATCAGATTCAACATTTTTTTCTAAATTCTTATAGAAAAATTAAAGGGGAAGTTTTTGTTTGTTTGTTTGTTTTTTTGGGAGGGGGTTTCAATACAAATCTCACTATTAGCGTCTCGGATTGAGAAATCGGAGAGCCGAGTTCGAATTCCAGTCGAATCCATTACATTCACTTACGTGCTAATACTCTAGAGAAATGCATGAATCCTCTTCATCTCCACCTCCAACTATGGGTAAATAGTAGGACAGACCGGGGTCTATAGCCTTATATGTCAACTAGTCTACCTCAGAAAGAAATAGCAACCTACTGCGGGAAGAAAATCTGCATCGTCAGTCATGTATCGAAAAATACATCATCGCCTAAGCGTCCATCACGCTTGACTTATAACTGACTATTTTTGTGTTGTGAAGTAGCGCTTTTTCGATGCGAAATTTATTTATTTTAATAGGCAAGGACATTATTTTCTTTTATAATTAATAAATTCTACATATTTTTATATTTGTAGAATGTTTCTCCAATTTCCGTTTCTGAGTTATTTATTAACGTCTTTAATTTAATTCTTGAAATAAGACAAGGATTTTGCAAAGAGGCACTGGAATACCGGAAGTGCCTTCCAAATGCTAATCAAAGTTTTAAGAAAAAGATTTCGCCAGAAACAAAGATAAGAGTGAGGACCTTCTCGATGTAGTATCAACCCTCCTAAATACTGGATAATTTCCTCAAAGATGAAAAAGAGACTTGGGACAACAGGAACGTAATTCTGCAGAAGAGTGTTGAGAATACATGTCTAATTGAGACCCAGAAGGAATGGAGTATACAACAGAAATCAAAAGAAATAATAATAATAATAATAATAATAATAATAATAATAATAATAATAATAATAATAATAATGAATGTGCAGAGAAGCTGCACGTGAACTCACTACAGTCAGTAGCCGAGAAAACTCGTATGGAATACAACCATCTTGGCTGACTGACAAGCGCTTGGAAAACAATTGCCGTGAAATCCCACTCGTACACAGGAGCTACCATTAATGGATGCTTAATGACGTTGCGATACCTTCGGAAGACGCAGCAGCAGGCAAAACATTGCAGGAGTAACAAGACCTAGCAGAGCAAATCAGAGAAGTGTACAATGCAGCAGCTCAAGTTGTCCCTTTTGTAGTTGGTGCACTCGGGACTATTTCCAGGAAACTGTCTTCCTCGCAGGTCTCATTAGGCATACCTGACATCATTGGGAATGCGCGGGTGGCAGTGCTGTTTGGAACATTTTATGGGCTGAGGAAAAGGCTATGTGTAAAAAATGTGATATGACCGCCATCGCCCGGAATCAACATCTACGAATCGGAGAGGATAACAAATCAAATAATAATAATAATAAACGGTTTTCCTACTTGAATTTTCTGATCAATCATATTTCTTAAGTTAATGATTGAATAAGCTTTTTACGATTTCCACGATTCTAAAAACAAATGGCAGAATTGTCCTATTGCATCAGGAACTATCTGGGCTAAACAACTTTAACGAAATATTGCAATTACAATGAATACAGATGATTCTTTAAAGAACAAGGTACAAATGAAAAAAATTAAAATTGACAAGTTTTTTCCATTTCACTGAAGCAGACGTTGAACCCATGAGAGCATTATCTTCCCTTTCTTTATTTCTCGCTAAAGCCAAAGCTTGTCTACGATATGTCTTTTCCGTCTTCCCCCACGATCAAGACATAATGGTCTACTATTTATAAGGTATTTGCAAAGCGTAACGTACGTGCTAATGAAGGAAAGAACAAAACTTAATATACTGCGATAGCAAAAAGACGCCCAAGAATGAACCACATGACGTAATTACTAGCTTATAAGTGCCTTTCTATGTTGTGGAAAATCCAGTCTGGGTGACTGGCCGAAGAGATTTACTCATCACTAGGAAGCTGAGGATTCCAACGTGAATGTAAAAAAAGGGCTTAAATTAAAGGAAAAGTGACATATTATTCCCCAATCAAAATATTCGGAAATAATTAAACAGAAATTATCCTTGACATGAATAAGCAAAGGACCGACGCTATTATGTTAAAATCTGGAATATTAAAATACTTGAAAATGTTAAAAAAATCTCAAAATAAAAATGTTGATGAATTCCGAAAGAAACAACAGAAAATTGCCGAGTAGAGGGAAATGCACTCACCAAGAAGAACATAAGAAAACCTATTTTCTGAAGTCCTTTCTTCTCAAACTATTACTTTTTCAAAGTGCATTTTCCTTCAGGTTGTAGAAAATCATAAATCTCCACAGGTTCCTTTTTCTTTATTATCTGTGAATTTCCATGACTTCTTGGAGAAAATAGTGGAATGGTTTTCCGTTGCCTCCTCCGTGGTTTGGAATTCAGAATCCTTTGTCCTTCAATTAGACTGGTTGCCAACCAAGAATAGAGAGAAGAGTATGCCATACAATTTAACCCATAATTGGAGGGATGTGTATCCCAGTCCTACCCAAGATATTAGAACGAAAGTGAATGCGACAAACTGGCTCGGAAATTGAACTTGGCTCGCCGATTTCAATTCCTAAGCCGGTATCCGTTACACTACCCGCAGATCCATTCTAAACCTTCTCTTACATAACAATGACGTTGCTCGGTTATATTTTTTATTTGTAACAAAGAGTATAGACTTACAAAATCAAATGGGAAAAACGCATTATGTATACATAATATACGACTTATGTGTGACTTGAAAACAAAAAGGATCTTGGAGTCGTAACACGAATGATTATGATCTTCAGCATCGTTACACAAATACCTTTGCTAAGGGCATAAATACCTCACATCTCCCCCGGCTTTGGGACAAATATCAGTGTAAACTATGCCGTCGTCAACAACCAGACTAGGACTAAAACACCAAAATCTAAATTAAACGACATAAAATATGTGTCATACGTAAGTTTCGCTCAGCTTATTTGGAGTATAAATCAAGGTAGACTCTGTTGCAGCTAAAGAAATACAAATATACCTTTGCAACCGGGATTAGCTTGGTACCGTAGTAGATTGCATCGAAGGTGAGAAATCAAACTTATTTTCAATATGACTTCAAGTTGAAACATCCCTGGTGTTGATGATACGGTCTGTATATATTTTGGGACCAAATAGTCTTGCAACGAACCCTATTCTTCTGTTGGAAGAACAGTTAAAATCGAGAGTATCCAGATTATGGGAATGGATTTCGGAATCGAGAAATGTGCAACACTGTCGATACAGAACGAGAAAAAAGAGAAATAGCGGTAGAAATTAAATTAGTCGTTCATGTACTTATCAAGACGCCCAGATGAAAAGCTAATGAGAAGTATCTCAGAATGCTGAAAACTGATTCAATCAAACCGAATGACATGAAAGAAAAAGTCAGCAGAGACTGTGTAAGAAAAACCAGGAAAATATTGGAAACTATACTTAGCTGAAGAAACTTGATCAAATACCTGGACCGCTTCTATTGTGAGTTAGATAGAAACATTCAGAAAACCAGAAAAATGATGACAATGCAGAATGCTTTGCACCGAAGAAATGACGCCGATAAGTGAAAAAGAAAGGGAAAAATAGCTCGTCAACATTGAAGATTATGTCGACTTTGCTATCAAGGGAAATAAGAAGTACACAAGACAAATTGAAACAGTAACTAAATACAACAGCCAAAAGCTACAATAGAATTGGCGGGAAAGCAAACATTGCAGAAGAAAAACTAAAAAGAGAGGAAAATTGTAACAAAGATAACTATTTCAGTAGACGAACTGAGAGAATATCACACGGAAATATGAGAAAATCCTTATTAATGGAGCCCCAGAACAACGTGGACTCTCAGCAAAACCCTTACCTCCCGCGTATATGGCTTCGAGTTCATCGAAAAGGCTCACTGTTCCGATAGGTGTCGACAGAGGAACTCCAGATCATCATTTAGCGCCGAGTTCGCTGTCACGTCCAGATGCTGAGACGACCTGATGCCCACCTAACATGAGTCATCTATTAGTTCGATCCATCATCTTCGGACTTGAGACGACCACGGGACAGACCACGCAACCTCTGGAATGGTGTCGTCCGCCAGGACTTTCGGCAGATTAATCTGGCGCTGAAAGTTATTCCGACGCTCTGCCATGACCATGAGTACTGGAGGGACCAGGTGGTTCTCGTGGGTTCAACGCCTTCATGACATGAGATTTAGCAGCAGCAGCAGCAACAGCGGAACAAAGCCAGAAGGAAGAAATCCAATTATTACTGAAAAGGCCGAGGATCCCAAAGTAAGAGATACAAAGGATACTGAAAGTGAACGAGAGATAAAAGTGGCCTATTAGATATACAAGTAAATGATTAAAGATACAAGTAATTGAAAAGCTCCGAAAGAAGTAAAAACAGGGAAACTAGACTTGATATGATTGGACAACAAAAATAACATTTATGAACATCTCTCAGAACGATAATGGCTCTTCTAAAAATTAGAGACGATATATCAAGGACGTTGATCAGAAATGTTGAAAACTTGATAACCGTTAGACTAATGACACATACGTACATGTGTCCGTGTGTGTGAAATTAGAATTTATGAATTTGCTTTTGAAGCCTTTTGCTCAATGTGTTAGGCTGACATGTTTCTTTTAAGCTTTTCAGTATATTATTATTATTATTATTATTATTAATAATAATAATAATAATAATAATAATAATACCATGGTCTATAAAGACGCCCAGAATGAAACAAGTGCAATTAATAACTAGCTTATGAGTTCTTTTCTACGATGTAGATAACCCACTCTACGTAACTGGCTAAAGAAATCTACTTATACTTAAACGAAACTATTAATCGGTGGTGTAGAACAACGCCAAAAAGCACAGATCACCTTATCAGTAGAAATCCGGGGACTCCAAAATGTGCTGCTGAAAGGGAATTAGATGAACATGTGACCTATTATTCATCAATCAAACTATCCCGAAAGAAAGAGAAAAGAAACTGCACATAGCAGACTGTAACAGGTTGAGTGGTTCGTTTTCTATGGCTTACCGACCTTTTGCAGGTTATTTAAATCAAGAAAATATTTCTAGATTTTAATATTTTTTGTGGGGTAAGATAGTAATAGTTTAGTGTTACAATTCTTACTAATTAAGCCATAGCTGGATGGAGAAGAGGCGGTTTCACGCCTTTCCCAAGAGTATTTGTGCGTAAGTTGATATAATGAACCAAATTGGAACTCGGCTCTCCGATTAAGAATTCCAAGCCATTATTCAATACACCAGCTGCACATCCAGATATGCCCAAATTGTCACCCATCAAGGAATAGACTAGTATCGACGCTGCTTAACTTCGGTGATCGTACAGTGACGTGATGTGGCTGTTGGCCTGTACAAGACTAGACAGAAAAACATAAGTTTCCGAACAAGGCTACAAATGGTAATGACTCTTAAAAATTATAGTTAGTATATCAAATATATGCAAAAGAAAATTTAAACTTGAGAAATCACTTCATTTCAGGATAAGAAGCGGTTGTTCGTCAAACTTTCCGTTCGTATAGTCCCACTATTTTAACTAAAAATAAAATAAATGGCTGGCTATTCCATCTAGTCAATCCCTGTTCCATATGTCTGCTCGAGCACATTTGTGTTTGTTCAATACCCACAGAGCTCACCTGTGTTTGTAAATACGCAGGGAATAGTCTAGGAAAACATCAAATGGATTCGGGCTCTCATTTCTTCTTTGACGTACCCCTGATGAGGTTTGAAATGTTTCCGTATCAAGATCCTCACCAGGTATCTAAGATTGTGAGAACCGATAAATTTACTCTATTAGATCGATGCAATCTGGATTCGGAGATTGTAAGGTGGGTTCTAATCGATAAGAAGTGGAAGTCGCTGTTGACGTCATTTCAGGATAAGGGGTTGTTCGTCAAACATTCCGTTCGTATAGTCCCACTATTTAAACTAAAAATAAAATAAATGGCTGGCTATTCCATCTAGTCAATCCCTGTTCCATATGTCTGCTCGGGCACATTTGAGTTTGTTCAATACCCACAGAGCTCACCTGTGGTTTATACGGCAACTATGCTGAGCGGGCCTTACATACAGTTTGTAGGAAAGAGCGCATTATCGAGCGGGAATAGTCTGAACAAGTCTAGCAGGCTCAAATCGTCGGTCACAATGACTTGTGATTTCGCGCTAGCATAAAACAACGACGGCTCCCAATGGGTTCCGTATTTAATAGTTTAGATATTTTTGAACGAGTTTGGCGCCATGAATTACATCCATGTCTCTCGATCTGACAAGGCTATTTTAGAACATAACTTGAGTTCACAGGGTAATGTTTTGATTTTGATTTTGAAGCAATTTGCGGTGTTGGGTGAAGGTACTTCTAGGGCGGTATGTTCGATTTCCTTATCACCTATACTAAATATGTTAGAACTGACCCATACACCTAGTTAATTGAAGTCTTTAGTATTTACTAATTTCGCATCTCTAATGTTTATGATGGATTCATAACAGGTGACATCAACGCTTTCATTCCAATTCCAGATCATAGTTTCTCTTTTGGAAATGTTTCTTTCTTGGAGCACTTGGTAAAGAATGTTGATTTTTTGTTCAAGTTCATCCTTAACCCTATGTCATCGGCATAGGCCACCTCATCATCAGGCCTCGGGGGGGAAGCAGGATCGGTGTCTTCCATTGGTAGACTCGTTTGGGATGTGGTATGGAATGCTTACAGAGTCAGTGACCATCTCTTCACATCTGTGTTTGGAAATACGCAGGGAATAGTCTAGGAAAACATCAAATGGATTCGGGTTCTCATTTCTTCTTTGACATACCCCTGATGAGGTTTGAAATCTTTCCGTATCAAGGTCCTCACCAGGTATCTAAGATTGTGAGAACCGATAAATTTACTCTATTAGATCGATGCAATCTGGATTCGGAGATTGTAAGGTGGGTTCTAATCGATAAGAAGTGGAAGTCGCTATTGATGTGGTCGTATGCTTTTGTGTGGTCGATAATCTCCACAGATGTATTTAGTTTTGGGTCTCTTTTTCATAATTTATATTATTTGCAGTTCGTAAAGAAGAGAAAAATTAATAAATAAAAAAATTCTAGGACCTCGTCCGAAAAACGACAAAATATTGAGATATGCAAGTTATTTTTCTGTACATAATTTTTTTTAAATGTTATGACGATTCTGTGGGACAATATTCTAGTGGGTTAAGCTGTTGCTTTGTGAACTCAATGGCATTGTATCTGTGAATCTAATCTGTGATCGAGTAATACGAATATATTTAGACAGTGGAAATAGAACGAGCAATAAGTGAGCAGTATCAAAGTTAATTAACTCAGATGAAAAATCCCTAAACGTAGAATGAAAACAGTCTAGCCCCGTAGATTAAATAAAGGGTTCATTTCGAAATTCCCTGAAAGTTTTCCACATCGACAGACAGCTGTAGAAGATTAGTGGGAAATGGTCCAAACATTGTGATAATAATAATAAAGATAAGGACAATAGTCCGATTGTAAATAATATAAACAATAGATAGAATTTCTTATTTTGACATTTATTAAAGTAAAATATCATGTACCTCAAATTGTCCTTATCTAACCTCAGTTTTAGATGCAATAAGCAAAATCCAACAATTTTGACGGCATTTAACTGTTAGCTGTTAACATGTCAACCAAAAGTGATCTTTTTCAGTGACAAAAACAAACGCTACTAATACCATTTAGCGCCAAAGCAAAACAAATATTTACGCAAACCCAAAAGTCCGGGCTTACGGTTTTATCACATTGAAATACTGATTCTCGTACGATCATCGACTTTAAGCAACGCCTCTTCAGTACCTGGAAGATAACAACTTTGAATACTACGTGCTGTAAACTTGGATTGTGGGGTGATGTAATGGATAACGGCTGGGAATTGGGAATCGGAGAGACGAGTTCCAATTCCAATTGTGTGCGTTAAATTTACTTATGCGCAAATAGTCTTTGGAAAGCTCTGAATATACCTCTTCCACCAAACTATGGGTTAATTACTGACAATCTAAAAATATTTTCTGCCTTTAAATAACCTACAAAAGGTTAAGCCATAAAAAAAATCAACAACCGAGAAATGCGAAACAAAAGGAAATTTCTTTAGAATCAATGAATGAATGCTGAACTGCTACGTCACGTCGATCCTTCTATATGATAATGAATGTCAGACAATTTCCTTACAGATAAAAAGAATAGATTTGAAGCAAAAATAAGTGCACCTACAGAAGAATGTTGAGTATATCATAGACGGAATATATGAACAATAGGGAAGTCTTAAGGAAGCTGGGATAAAGTATTAAAGAGTTTTGGTAACTTTGTTAGAATCAATGACACTTGTGCTGAACTCCTACAGTATAACTATCCTCTTATATGGCAGTGAATGTGGAACAATTTCTTTACAAATGAAACGACAATAACGTGGTTCTGCAGACGGGTGCTGAGAATTCTATGGGAAAAACATAATACAACTTCCTGGCCCTGCTTGCTCCAAGTAAAATGTTACCCTTTTTATTGGGATTTTCTAAACGTTGCTTAGATGTGGCACAAAGCCGAAAGTTTGGAGCACTCAATGTGGATCGAACTCACTAGTCAGTCTTAATTGATCTAGAGAGACAGTCTTGCTAGCCATCGAGGTGCCCAATGTTTTTCTAGACGTAGCTCAGATGTGGCACAAAGCCGAATGTTTGGAGCACTCAATGTGGATCGAACTCACTAGTCAGTCTTAATTGATCTAGAGAGACAGTCTTGCTAGCCATCGAGGTGCCCAATGTTTTTCTAGACGTAGCTCAGATGTGGCACAAAGCCGAATGTTTGGAGCACTCAATGTGGATCGAACTCACTAGTCAGTCTTAATTGATCTAGAGAGACAGGCTTGCTAGCCATCGAGGTTCCCAATGTTTTTCTAGACGTAGCTCAGATGTGGCACAAAGCCGAATGTTTGGAGCACTCAATGTGGATCGAACTCACTAGTCAGTCTTAATTGATCTAGAAAGACAGGCTTGCTAGCCATCGAGGTGCCCAATGTTTTTCTAGACGTAGCTCAGATGTGGCACAAAGCCGAATGTTTGGAGCACTCAATGTGGATCGAACTCACTCGTCAGTCTTAATTGATCTAGAGAGACAGTCTTGCTAGCCATCGAGGTGCCCAATGTTTTTCTAGACGTAGCTCTGATGTGGCACAAAGCCGAAAGTTTGGAGCACTCAATGTGGATCGAACTCACTAGTCAGTCTTAATTGATCTAGAGAGACAGTCTTGCTAGCCATCGAGGTGCCCAATGTTTTTCTAGACGTAGCTCAGATGTGGCACAAAGCCGAATGTTTGGAGCACTCAATGTGGATCGAACTCACTAGTCAGTCTTAATTGATCTAGAGAGACAGTCTTGCTAGCCATCGAGGTGCCCAATGTTTTTCTAGACGTAGCTCAGATGTGGCACAAAGCCGAATTTTTGGAGCACTCAATGTGGATCGAACTCACTAGTCAGTCTTAATTGATCTAGAGAGACAGGGTTGCTAGCCATCGAGGTGCCCAATGTTTTTCTAGACGTAGCTCAGATGTGGCACAATGCCGAATGTTTGGAGCACTCAATGTGGATCGAACTCACTAGTCAGTCTTAATTGATCTAGAGAGACAGGCTTGCTAGCCATCGAGGTGCCCAATGTTTTTCTAGACGTAGCTCAGATGTGGCACAAAGCCGAATGTTTGGAGCACTCAATGTGGATCGAACTCACTAGTCAGTCTTAATTGATCTAGAGAGACAGTCTTGCTAGCCATCGAGGTGCCCAATGTTTTTCTAGACGTAGCTCAGATGTGGCACAAAGCCGAATGTTTGGAGCACTCAATGTGGATCGAACTCACTAGTCAGTCTTAATTGATCTAGAGAGACAGGCTTGCTAGCCATCGAGGTGCCCAATGTTTTTCTAGACGTAGCTCAGATGTGGCACAAAGCCGAATGTTTGGAGCACTCAATGTGGATCGAACTCACTAGTCAGTCTTAATTGATCTAGAGAGACAGTCTTGCTAGCCATCGAGGTGCCCAATGTTTTTCTAGACGTAGCTCAGATGTGGCACAAAGCCGAATTTTTGGAGCACTCAATGTGGATCGAACTCACTAGTCAGTCTTAATTGATCTAGAGAGACAGGCTTGCTAGCCATCGAGGTATCCACTGATTTTCTAGACGTAGCTTAGATGTGGCACAAGGCCGAAAGTGTGGAGCACTAAGTGAGGTTGACTCTTTCTGTATCCAGTTGTGTCTACTTAGTCATCCATTTATACAATCTCGTGGATCGCTTATATTTATACAAGTCGTTTTCTCTCTCTTTATCTCTGTCTCATTTTCCTTTAATATGCACTGAGAGTGTTACATTTTTCGAACCTTCCGTCCTTATGATGTGTCCCAGAAATTTCATTCCCTCTTCTTGATTTTAAGTAAGAGTGTCCTAGTTTTTATTTTCTAACCACTTTGCTCATATTAACCGATGGATCTTTTCTGTTATTCACCCCAAATAATGTAAAGTTACTTATCGCTAATATTAATTCACCCCAAGAAGTTATAAATTTTAAATCAAATATTGTTTGTTTTTATTAATTTTTGACACTGTTTTGAAATTATAAATTTAAAATCAAAATATGTTTAGCTTGCCTCTCAACAACTCCGACCCACAGAATTAAAAATTACGAAAAATCAGGAAGTCGTTACCGTTTCGTAAGTGTGGATGATCTTCGAGGTACATACAATTTAAAAGTTTTTACGGTTTTGGGCTTGTTTATCAGGGTGAGCGCGAACGTAGACGCCACGCTTAAAAATAGTGCACCTGAGTCGCCCACATTTGGGGCGATCACAAATGTCAACCCAGCCATAGTGCAATAGAAGGGCCTCGATCTGGTAGAATTTGGCGGGAACTTTAGTAAATATAAATTATTTTATTTTGGGTTGAATTTACAGAAGATATCGAAATCGTCTAATGTATAACTTGAAGAATTGGGTCATAAAATGAATACCAAAAAATGCCAGACTGTTTTTTCTTTATTACGGTAATCAGAATGACTATAACGAAGCCTGTTGTTAAATAGCTGAAAAGTGCAAATTCTTTTATTTTTTTTTTTCCTATTTTATCTTGGAGTTGCCTTATAGCAATCGTTGATGTTTTCGAGTTCATTGCTGGGCATGAATGAAATCCGATTAGAAATCTAAAATTGGGAGAAAATAAAGGTTAATTTTTTTGCCAGAAGGAACGTCAATAAGTCTATAAAAAATTATAATTAACGAATAGTATTTTTGCTGTTTCAGTGCAACAAAAATTCACAAAGACAGATACTAACAGAGACTGATAATTAATTTTACAGACCTTTTACTACTTGAGATATTTTTGTTGTTTCTTTGTCTCCTTCAAATTCTTCCCACTTTAACCCATTCCTCTTCGCCTCCCCTTTTCTACTCCAATTTCTTATGCATAATGGAATTCCGTTCTCAGTATGACTAATGACCTGAAACATCTTTTCACTGTTTTTCTCTCACTCTCCTCTTATACGCCCTCTGTTTTCCCACCCCCTCTCTCTCTCTCTCACACACCTTCTCTCTCAAATTCTCCCCCTTTCTTATCCACTCTCACCAAATATTTCACCCTCTCTCTTCCACCGCGCTTACCCTCTTTCTCTCAATCACTGCCTTTCTCACCCTGAAACTGCCTCTCCCTGTCTCTGCCACATTCACTCACCCTCTTCCGTATCGTCTCTTCCAATATCTCACCCTCCTTCCTATTTTCGCGTATTTTCTCTACCAAAATTTCTCTTCCTCTCTCACACTCTCTTTGTCTCTTTCTCTCACTCATACTTACTCTTCCATTCTTTCTCGGATCCATTTTCTGATATTCTTTCTCTCCGTTTGTATCCTCATTCCCAAACTCTTACCCTTTCCCTTCACTCCCTCTTATCCATTCTCCCTCAGTCTCTCACCCTTTATAGGCCTCTTTCTCTTACTCATTCACTTTTTCTCTCACTCTCTCTCTCTCTCTGCTCTTCCTCTTTCCCTTCTGGCTCCTCTCTCTCTCTCTTTCTCTCTCGCATCCCTTTATCATTTTCTCGCGCTTCTTGATTTTATCTCTCTCTCAGAATCTCTCACTCTTTTCCTCACTCTCTCTTCTTTTCTCTTCCTTAGTTTATCTCTCTACCTTCTACCATAATCTCTCTCTCTCGCTTTCTCTCACTCCTTAGCTTTCTCACCCTCTCTCTCTCTACCTCTCTCTCTCTCTACCTCTCTCTCTCTCTACCTCTCTCTCTCTCTCTACCGGCTTTTCCACTTTCTATCTCTTCGATCCACTTTCTCATATTCTCTCGCTTCCTTTTTAATCTCGCTTCCTCACTTTCTAAATCCCAGTCTCTTACCCTCTATACAGTTACTTTCTGTCTCTCCTTTCTTATCATAACTCCCAAACTTTCAACCTGTCCCTTACTCTCTCTCTCTCTCTCTCTCTCTCTCTCTCTCTCTCTTATCCACTCTTCCCTAGTTACTCCCTCCAGATCTCGCACTCTCTCTCTATCTCTCTTTCTCTCTCTCTATTGGTCTGGTCTCTTTCTCTTACTCAATCACTTTCTCTCTTACGCTTTCTCTCTCCCTCTCAATCTCTCTCTCTCTCTCTCTCTCTCTCTCTCTCACACACCTTCACTTCCACTCTCTTTTATCCTCTCTTCTTTGGTTTGTTTGTTTTTTTTCCTCTAAATCTCTCGCCCTCTGCAGGTGCCTTTCTCGTTCTCACACATTCACTCTCACTTCTCTCTTTTTTCCTTTCCTATCTCTCCTTCACCAGCTTCCCCTTTCTCTCACGTCATGTGTCATTTTCTTATATTATTATTACTTTGTTGTTCTTCTTCTTACCCAGTTTCATTTTAATTTCTACTTCGTTTTGGATATTTATCACGTCATTCTATTTCACTTGCTTTATTCGATAGCTTTTAAGTATTTATTTTATTCTTTGTTTTGTTTTGTTTTTTTGTTTTTTGTTTTTTTAAATCGGCAATAATTGATTTGTTACCTTGTTTTAGCTTATCCTTTGTTTTGTTTCATTTGATTCGTTTCTGCGAATCCATTTCCCCGATTTCTTCTCAGTTGTTAATATCTTTTTTTTGGGGGGGGGTCATTTTATTTAATTTTTTTTTTTTATTCTGAAATTGTGCTATGTTCATCGATATTATCTCGTTTACGACTTCAACATTTTTTTTTCTTACATTTGCATTTTTCTTCGTGATGAAAACCGACCGGAACTTGCATACCAGTTTCCAGAGAATATCAATGAATGTAAAGATGTCTCGTCATCACCATTGCTTTGCCGACTGAATGTTTTTTGTTTTGTATTTTTACCGTCTATTCCATCATACATTCATGGGTACGGTGACGCTGGAAAACATTGACAACGATGATAACTGCTATTATGGTGAAACCTCGTCTCAAATATTAAAAAAAAAATGAAAACATAAAACTCGACTGACATGAAGTGGAAAGACTATATTGAATCCATTGCTAGGTCAGCTGCTAACATAGTTGGTTCACTATATCATGCTAGACAACTTTTCTCTCCAAAATCTATTTTACATATCTATAAGTCTACCATTCGTCCATACTTAGAATATTTCTGCCATTTTTGGTCCGGTGCTCATGCTATTTATTTAAAGATTCTTGATAAAATCCAGAGAAGAATCTGCCATATTATTGGTCCTGATACTGGCATCTCGGCTTCAGTCACTTTTTCCTGCCATCGCAAAGTTGTCTCCTGTGTCTTTTCTATAAATACTTTCATGGTAATTGTACGTATGAGCACTTCGCTATGTGTTGTGGCCTTGTTAAGGCAAGAAATAAAGACACAAAGAGAGGAATTGAGTTAAACAAACATATTAAGAGAAACAGCAATACAAATATATACAAATGAGAGTGTTACAGCAAGAATGTTCTGTCCTCCTGTCAAAGCTGACTGATGGTAACTTCCCTCTAAAAGGCAGTACCTGCTCCTATTTATAGCTGGCAGAGTCCATGCGTGCGTGGGTAAATTACCATAAGACTATGGTATCTAGACTTTTCAATTTAAGCGCAGTACCATAAGTTCTATGTTAAGCTAGTATAGATGCTCTTACAGAAACGATATTGGGATTACTGTCGAAGATCATTTATTTACCATCTCAATATATCCTTATTATATCAGCGATATAGTAACACTTAGTTCATGGGTGAAAAATTGAGAAAAACATGCATTAAGAGAAAATCACTTTATCCATACATTTACAGAATGCAGTAATAGTTTGTTCAGGCAGCGACCCAGATACACAAAAGCTAAATGAATTAATGTCTTGATTGATGGTTGAGTTGGTCGTGCATTGCGCCAGTATAATGTGTCTCAGCCATGAAAGACGA
This sequence comes from Acanthosepion esculentum, assembly GCA_964036315.1. Lineage (NCBI taxonomy): Eukaryota > Metazoa > Mollusca > Cephalopoda > Sepiida > Sepiidae > Acanthosepion > Acanthosepion esculentum. The sequence continues at coordinate 55,148,109 of OZ038481.1, forward strand.
GAAAGACATGCACCAACTGGCGACACCGCTTATACTTCGCCCCTTTAACGCCAGACTGTCATATCACTCATCCAAACTTACATTTCCAAGCGGTCACCCATCTAGGTATTGACCAGGATCAACCTTGCTTAACTTCGGTAATTGAACGGGAACCGGTGTTTCAACGTGATGTTACCGTAAGCCCCATAGTTGGATCCTGGTACATTAGACCATTTAATCAGTCAGTATCATTCACGGATTGCCATCTGACCTGTGGTGGTAGTACCTGTTAGGGTCCCAGCTATGGACAAATAGTGAACCCCCAAACAAAAATAAAACACTATGATAGTATAAAACTACATTCTTATAGTAAATAATGCGAGCAATGTTAAAAAATTACAAACAATTCATATTTATAGTAAAACTGCCAACATATGTTTAAAGTGAAATGGTCACCAATACATTTTATAGTGGAATTACCATCATAGTAGAATCACGATCTTACTCTTTGACATGTGAGCACGAATCAGGAGCAGATTATTTAGTTTTATAACGCTTCATTTCAAAGGCGTTAGTCGGGTAAGTTCAGATTTCACTGAAAGATTATTCTTTATTTGCAACTCAACCTAAACATAATAATCCAAATTAAGAATCCAATACAAATGACAATTTCTCTATTTTATTGTCATTTATTCAATTAAATCTATTCATCCGGTTTTTTTACTAATTTTTCTTATTATCCCAAATGAACGACTCGAAAAATTGCTTTGTGTTTAAACGTGATTTTTTTAATAACATATTATAATGGCCATCCGTTTTCTCTACAGAATGAGGTTGACAGATGTGATTTCCCCAATTGACTAATAACGAATCACTCAAATTATTTTGTCTGTAGTATATTTATCTGCATCTTTTTCCATCAGCCCGGTATTTTTCAAAGAAAAATATATATTTTTTAATTCTTTACTTTTTATTAGGTTTGAGATAACTATGTATGGCTTTCAAAAATACACTCCGTCTGAAGTTCTTTTGCGAATTACATAACGCGCAATAATGACAAATTTTCGTAAATTTTAAACGATTAATTTAGACGTCAAAACAAAGCTTGTTTTAAATTTTTAGGTAGTTTCAATGTTTTAGTAACATTATTAAATTTATTATAAAACCTGCAATCTGAATAAGGTAATATTAGTTTAAGACCTCTGAAATGTAATAAAAACTATTTTCCATATTGAGTTATTGAGGTTTTTGTTATTTCAATGACTTCAGACGGACTGTATTGGCATTTTCGAATATTGATTGCACCTTCAATTTCTGTTCTTTCACTTTCCAAAGACAGAATAGAATATTTACATTATTTAAAATCAGTCCCTTCTAAAAAAAAAAGAAAAAAGTAAAACGCTTTCGTCTGCTTCTCTTCCTTCTATACTCCGTGTGAATATTAATATCTCCAAAACTTTTTTCTTACTGTTGTAACCTAGAAAGTGTTAATAAATGAGGAATAATCAAAACGGAGGCAGGAAATGAAATGGTAATCTTTATAATATCAACAAAATACAATACTCGCCAGCGGCTTGAAATAGTTAAACCACTGTTTATGGTGGACTATTTAGACAGTATATTACCCCCACTTACAATAGTTTTCAACGTATTTATGAGGATTGGGACATACACATTAGTGTTCATAGGTACGGTATATAACACTTATTATGCATCTCATCTTTCTGATTGGGATCAACAGTCTCTTTAGAACTTCCTGCCACATGCCAAGTTCATGGTATAGACAACACTGGTCGGTAGAGGCTTATCCCATTTAAAGATTTAAGATTAGAGACTTCATTTCTAATATTTTAAAATGCAAATAAATCCGGTAAACTTGATTTTAACATTGCTCTTTGAAAATTACCTCCCATAAGAACAAACATTTCATTTAAAGTTTAGGAATCATTTAAAAGGAAAGGTCTTTTTTGTTTCCAAAATATTAATTCACCCCATAACAAAAAGAATTTATATTTACTAAAATTCACAGTAAATTCACCCAGAGCGAGGCACTTCGATTGCACTCCAGTTGGATTGACCTTTGCGATCTCCCCAAATGTTGGTGACTCGAGTGCGCTATTTCTAAGTGTGTGGTCTACGTTCGCGTTCACCCCCATAAAAAAGCCAAAAACAGATTTCTGTATTTTTTTTCTAATTGTAACAAATCCCTTGTAACACCCTCGCATATCATTCACCCTTACGAAATGTGAATAACTCCCTGATTTTTGATAATTTTTTATTCTGAGGGTTGGAGCTGTTGCGAGCCAAGCTAAACATATTTTGGTTTTAAATTTTATAATTTCAGAAGAGAGCCAATAATTTAATAAAGAAACAAACAAACTTTAATTTTAAAATTTATAATTTCTTGGTGAATTAATATTTTCGATAATAACTTTAAAATGTTTGGGGTTAATTAACAGAAAAGATCCTAGTGTCTTTCATTACAGGCATATCTTCATGGTTCTTATTGACCTGGGATCAAATACCAGGAAGACAAATCAAATTTCTTAATCATTTACATTATAATTGAGCTGTACAGTAAGTTATTACTTGAAAGTCTTGTTTTCATGGCGCTAACATTTAAAAGATTAGAATTAGTCATTTATATTTTTCTCTATTTAAAAATAGATTACCATTTGTTTCGTTTTTATTTTAATAAGAACAAAGTAATCCGATTACCAGTCCTACGTTGTTCTCTGATGTCCTAAAAAAACAATGAGAATCAAAACAATGTTTAAACATGAGGCTAGTACGCTTTACAAAAGACATTTTTCAAAGGTTTCTGTCACCTACGACTTGCTATATTCATTCTAATGGCCAATTGGAATTTATTTATTGACACAATTTCGCGGTTGCTTCACTTGGAAGCATCAAGAGACGAGAATAAAATAATTCGCAAGACAAGCAAAAGTGATTTATTTGACGGGTTTTATTTGCAATTCAAATGCAAATGAAATTGGTTTCGGAATTTCTACGCCTTCAGTTGTTTTTCTTCCGTTCTTTTTTTGTTTTGTTTTGTTTGTTTGTATTTTTTTGTGGGAATCGTTAGATTATTATTTTGAATTCCGTCTTGATACCGAGAAATTATTACGCAACGGCTGAATAGTGAAATGTGCCAAGTTAACCGCATATATTGTGTTGCATTAAATTGTAGCTGCGGTATTCACAAGTTTATTAGTATATCGCTTCCCCTGAAATCTGCACAAGTTGGCGACCCCAGGAAAGATACCGAATTATGCTATCTCCATATCACTCCACAGGTCTCTGATCATTTGTAAGTAGCAGCATCTTTCGTGCGAATATCCACAAAATCCTATATGTCTGACTGGGCATATGTCGGGTGAATCTAGTTTTGAATGCGGTTGGAAGACTCCACAAACCAATTCTGGCTATATTGGAGCCCATAACACGATGCTGTCTACATAGGTGATGCCCAAGATGATTCTGTAGCATCTCATTTCTAATGCTATGTTTATTTTGGGAAGCAATGGTATACATCAGACTGAAGAACGGCATGTACTGTACAACACTAGAGAAACAAACCGTTATATACTCGGATAGGGGTTCATAGTCAACAAAATCGCAAAAGACTGCATTGTTTCCCTTCCAGGTGAAACTGTTTATCCTGTTGGTCAAAAAATTCACCAACAGCAGATATGACGTCACTGCGATTATGGTTCCCAATCAAGTCTTTTCTTCATGTCAGGGAACAGACGAGAATCAAATCAGTGGCGTAAAGAAGGTGATCAACCTGTTCAAAGCGACAGTCACGCGCTACAACTATTGAAACCAAGGATTTGTGTGCTGGAGCATTGTCCTGGTAAAATAAGACCACTTTCGTCAGTTTTCCTGGATGTTTGATTTTGATAGCCTATCGTAATTGCTCCAGCAAGTTGACATAGTACTTTCTATTGATGGTGTGATCATTTTGAATATAGTTAATAAACATAATGCCTTTTGCATCCAAAGAAACTGAGGCCATCACCTTCCCTGCAAATAAAACGATCATGCCTTTATCTGGAACAGGTGAGGAGGGATGTTTCCACTGCATGGATTGTCTCTTTGTCTCTGACTCGAGTTGATGAACCCAACACTAATCCAGGATTAAGAAACCTTCAAAGAAACCAACTGGATCTTTCTCAAACAATGTCAGATTTACTCGTGATGTGATCAGGCTGGTGCGCTTTTGACCCAGCAGAAACTTTTGTCATGCCACATTCATTGTGCGGAATATTCTCAACTTTCTCACGGAATATTCTAATAGCATTAACTATTTGTTTTATATTCAGTCTTCAAGGCTATCCTTTTGCCCTCATAAATTCAGCTGCCGACTTTCGCACTCTTGATAAAGATGGAACGTCATCCTATAATGTAGCAAGTATGTTAGCATGAATATAGATTCTCTTTCTGCCCTGTACTCACGATGCCAAATTTGGTCCATTTTCAAGAGAAATCACTACTAGGTACTTTTAAAGTTTTCTTTGAACAGTCAAATGTCAGTTTACCTGGAAATAAACAATGTAGTTATTAATAAGATGAGCTAAAATTAAAGATTTCACAGTTCTGTCATCGCTCCTTCATAGTCAGCCTATGAACATTTCAACAAATGAAGCAAACTTCGTAAATTAAACTGTTAGATTTGCAATAAATTCTCAGTTAGAATAGTCAATATATACGTATAAAATCAGTAGATTTTAGAACAGCAGTATTAAAATGAAAGTATTTGGAAACCGAAAGAAATTAGCTGATATGTGCGTCGAGAAACTCTGAACGCCAGAAATTGTAAAATATAAAATTTGGTGTTCCTACATATTCAGCGTTTCCCCTCGGGTCATTAATTTTGTAAGAAATCTTTCCGTTTATATATCTCCCATTTTTTGTGATCCACAGACTGACTAGACATCCAATTGCCTCAAGCCGGAATCGAAAACCGACTGATTTGGTATCAGTCGAAGATTTAGACGTATTTATTTTTAGGCAAACACGCCAGTGACCGGAGAACTCGATTCATCTTAACGAAGAGTCTTGCATCAGCAGCAGTATAATTTAATCAATAAGAACATTACTTTAGACCGATAAAGCCATTCTAGAAGACGAAACGCCTTACATAGAATTGTTCCACTTTGCCATTCAATTGCTTAACATTGTTCTCGAATATAGAAATGTATATATTCTCCTTTATCTGTAAATATAACGTCTTTCCCAGATACATACTCGACATTATCTAATCAAAAAATTATAAATACAATCTACACTAATAATTTGCTCATATAAGTACATAATTTCATTATTAATTTTAACCGTCGAAAAGTACACAGAATAACTGGTCAATAATTAAGTGATTTTATAGCTAATCACGGAACAGCAAGGCTAGAAAACGATAAATATTTTACCAAGAAATATAACTTTTACTAATCCTTCAGTCTTTCAAAAGCTGAGATATATCTATCTTTCGAATATATAAATTAGTAAATTAGTATATGAATTAATAAATTTAGTCTGATGCTTCTGCTATGTAATCTTGTAGACAATGTACACTATTAATTTGTTCATATAAGCTCATAATTACATTGTAAATATTTTACTAGCTTTCTTTAATAGTAAAAAAAATTAATGTGTGGATTTGTACTAAATAAGAAAAGAATAATATTATCGTGGTTAAGTGTTAAAGTATAAGTTTCTTAGTACATCTTCTGCATGGCTTACAGTCTTATAGCGCTGTAAAGCCGGTTCCCGTACGATCACCGAAGTTAAGCAACATCGAGCCTTGGCGGTACATAGATAGGTAACCGATGGGGAATACTAGGTGCATGGCTCAAAATTGTTAATATATATCGCTACATCTGGAAACGCAGAGGTTTTTATTTCATGTAGGTCCTTTGCTTCTTCTAAACATTGTTTCAGTTTCAGGTTTCTTTGCTTTCCTTCACTCTCCATCTCCTGAGATCTTGACGTTTTTCTTTCTCTTGGCAACCTCGATCTGGTTCTTGTCTATAGCCAACGTTTCAGAATCTCATTGGTCCTGTTAATCATCCGTAACCATGTTGTCATTCGTTTCTTTCTTTCTGTAGGGAAATGTTCCGATGTTGGTTTGTAAGACCATAAATGGGAGTGCTATATGGACAGCTCTTTATCCTTCGCCGCTTCATAATCTTCCTGTAGCATTAAAAAGTTCTGCATGGGCTGCTATGCTGCTCTCATTCTTAAATATGGTCGTGTTTTTGCCTCTTTGAATTAGAAAACTGTCTCTTCCTGCACCGACTCTTTAATCTATTTATATGCCACCATGGATACCATTTTTTTTTAATATTCGTCGCGTCAGCACTGCAAAATCTTTAAAGTAATAATTCCATTTTGTTCTGGAAATACCTTTTGGAACATGGGATAATATCGTACTTTCATTAGCAAATTAATTCCTTCTGTCTTTGCTCTTTCACCTTTCAATCAATATAAACTTTCGAATTTTCAGGAATGAGCGGAATCAACCACGTTCAAATCAGATTACAAGAGAGTTTTATAATTCTAATCTCGTTACACGTAGCTATTTCTAGACTCTCGATTTATAAGACATTTTACGATTCTATTCTTTCACATCGACCGCAGTCAGAAACATACTGTCTTTGTGAATTACAAAATCATTTAGCTGGCTGCATATTGTGCGTTTCGCAGGGTTGAACTTTTTTTTTAAATGTCCTTTTCCTTGACTTCTTCCCAACTATAACTAGAGAGCCTTGTCTACACAGCTATTTAACCTGTAGCTGAGGGAGAAATGATGGAGTCGATCGGATTTGAACTCGGGCCGCTAATTTCTCATTCCGCTAACCATTACACTACCTACAAATACTTGTGAACTTTTTTTTACAAATACAAGAACGTATTATCTGCAAAAAGACACAAATACCTACCTAAAATCATACTTTGAGATGTATCTATTTTAAGGAAGGAAATTTAAAATTCCTTATCTTTATCTGAACACCTACTTCCATTTTTGTTCCCTAATCTGACATCAGTTCGCACAAACCCATCAGGGAGGTCGCTCACCCTCTGCTTCTCCTGACTTCAATATATACCTTATGAGCTTTAAATTCTTCAGGCATCCTTTCCTCACTATTTATCACAGACATTTCAACCGGTTTTTACTTTTGGGCAACGGCGTCATTTTAGTTGACATTTTCTTTACGACTCACTCGTTTCTCATAGTCTCTTCAGCATGTCGGTTTCAAGCCTTCTTTCATCTGTAAGGAGAGCATCGAACAGAGTTCAAATCTTCGTCTCTTCATTATATATTACGTACTTGTATTTTAAGAGATAGATAGATAGATAGATAGATAGATAGATAGATAGATAGATAGATAGATAGATAGATAGATAGATAGGGAAAATAGGAATCAACACTGAAATGTGACACCATAATCTGATTCTCGGATCAAGTATTGAAGCGTGAAACTGACAGTAGTCATGCTGTGTTGATTCCTATCGCCACAATGTCTATGACTATAAACGCTCTATCTCCGATATTTAGCACTCGTCCTCTATAAATATAGCAAATATTAAACAATATATATGTAAGTATGGATGGAAGATGGATGGTGGATGTGCGGAGGGTGTAATTGTTAGCTCGGAACAAGAAATCGTCCACCGATGTTCGAATACCAGTCATTCGCTGCATCCATTTTCACGTAAATACCATTGGGAATATTATGAATCCATTTCTACGGGTTAAATAGTAGGGCATACTAGGCACTCTAGTCTTGGTTGGCAACCAGTCTACTAGAAAGAAAACTCTGAATTCTCAAACCCGGTTAAAATGGAAAACTTATCAACTATCATGTATGTTCATAATCGACATCGGGTTGCATGCATGTATTATTGAATGCGGTAGGTAATGAAAAATGGTTACGTCTTTTTTATCAACTTTTCTTAGTTTCAAACCAAACGCTTTACATTAGATGAAAATCCGTGAATAGACAACTCAGAGTTGGGTTTAGGTTTATTTTGTTTACGGCATAACAACACCTCAATATGCTATTTAATACCGACAAGAGTTTTAGAACAGCTTGGTATGAATAGAATATGTATTCTTTGTAAGAAATCAGTTTGTAGGAGCAGGTTTCATTGACGTATTTTTGTAAAAAGAAATTGAATAATGATTTAGTGATACAAGTTTTACCCATTAACCCACAGCTGGGGAGAGAAGAGGTGGATCCATAACTTTCCTAAAGGTATTTACACGTAAGTGAATATAAGGAACCCAAATGGAACTGGAACAAAAAATTACCAACAATACATTTTCTAGCAAAATGACCGACACATTTTTAAAGTAAAATAGTCAACAATACATTTTATAGTAGAAATACCAGCAATACATTTTATAGTAAAATGACAACAATGCATTTTATCTGTAGTTGCAGGTATATAATTGCATTCAAAATATATTTACTTGAAGCCATCAATTTTTTTCCTGAAAACATTCCTTTTAAGTTGAAATATTATAAGCTTCCTGGAATAATCATTTTTTTTGTTTAAGTTTCTTCATCTAACTTATTTTTCGAATCGAACTTTTAGCTCTCAGTTAATATTTAAATTTCGGTATTTAATAACCCATAGAGGTTGATATACCGCAAAACAAAATCGACCAATCAATGGATTGCCATCTAATGTAAAGCGTTTATTTCGAAACCAAAAGTTGATTAAAAGTTGTAAGTACCTTTCATTGTCTACCAAATTCATGTAAAACGTATTTTCTATATAAAATTTCCTTTAATAATAAAAAGAGAATTTTCTTTTCCAATACGTCGTTCAAATTTGGCTAGTAGAAACGATTCACGGAAACAGTTCGACCAGATTCCAGCTATTTGTTAAACAAAAAATGTCTTTGAATTTTACCATATCTTTTTTCATGAAAAGATTCCTTTTAAGTTGAAATATTATAGGCTTTCCTGGAATAATCATTTTTTTCCTTTAAGTTTCTTCTTCTAACTCATTTTTAGAATCGAATTTTTAGCTCTCAGTTATCTGAATTATTAAATTAAGTATTTTTCATTATAAATTTTTTACTAGATTTTTTTATTCATTTTAACAGTCGAAAAGTGTATCGCCCTAGAGCGCTGAGACGAAAGTAGCACAGAAAGTCAAAAATTAATTAACTTTATAGCCAATCAAAGAACAGCAATGAAGAAGGCGAGAAATGTTTTGCAAAGAAATATTGCTTTTTACTAGTCTGTCAAAAGCATAGATCCGTTTGCCTTTTCAATCCCGGGTAGATAAATTAGTAAATGCAAATTAGGAATTGGATATACCGAAATCAAACAAGTGCAACAACTTAGATATCTGTAAAGCGTACTAAGAGAGAACGGAAAGTGCAACACGAAAATCTGAATTTGCATTCCGAGCATTGCAGTCCAAAAGCCGAGCAAAGTACTAAGAAACAGAAAATATCGTTAGAAACAACGGAACAAGTACTGAACTGTTATGTAATATCAGTCCTCTAATATGGCAGTGAATGCTGGACTATCTCGTCACAGAGAAAGAAGAGACTTGAAGCAAGAAATGTGTTTTAGAGATAGATGCTGAAGATACCATAGATAAGGAATAAATTCTGAAAACAATGGCAACAATAAAGGACACTTATACGTAACATCAAGAAGGGAAACTTGAAATTTCTAGTGCATATAATGAGAAAAGAGGGATTGGAAAATATGATGCACACTGGACAGATTGTACGTAAACTTGAGCTTCAGTTAATGGAATGCACGGTTTGAGAGAAGAAGAAGAAGAAGAAGAAGAAGAAGAAGGAGGAGGAGGAGGAGGAGGAGGAGGAGAAGAAGAAGAAGAAGAAGAAGAAGAAGAAGAAGAAGAAGAAGAAGAAGAAGAAGAAGAAGAAGAAGAAACTGTTTTGGACTTATCGACAATAAATGTTTGGACTTAGTCGTGTTCAGCCGTCGGCCAATAATGGCCTTGTTTAACTACATTCTCTGCGGAATATTTTGCGCGAAGAAGCTTATTTAACGGCCTTTTTACTGCTCTTAATTGATCTTACTCGTCTAAATTACTGCGCACTTACGTTGTGTTGACTACATATATATATATATATATATATATATATATATATATATAGTTCTATATATATATAGTTCCATCGATACACAGTAATTATGTATTATGTAATTTATAAGCACATATATTCATAATGTTAGTTTCTAAGGATACGTATAAATGTAATAGAATTACTTACATTATGTTAAAAGAGAAATTTAAAATATCAAATATAAATATGTATCAGCATTTTTTGAAAAACATTATTTAAGCAAAATTTCTGACAATGTCGGCAAAGAATAGCTATTTCATTTCTTTGATAAGTGAATTTTTATTTTTTATAAACCTAGTTTCTCATGTATGCACAAAGAACATGGGTCGTTTAATGACCTATATACTCCAGCTTTTTTCATTAATTTCCATTTCACAGTAGGTGGTTCATTGGTTTCTTTTAAGTGCTATAAATATTTCGATATGTATGTCAGATTTCGTTATTTATTTATCCTAAAGGAACTTTGATGTTGGTTGAACCGTTTTTTCATGTCTTGTGCATCCAGTGTAGACTTTTACGTTGTCTGGATCCTCAATAGATGATATATTGCATTGGTATACTAATGATTCAGTGCTATATTTATTATTAAGAGGACAGTTATGCGGATTTCTGCAGTTACATAATTTTTGTTTATCTTCATCTCTTTTTATTATTATACTGTCTAAATTTCTTTGGTTTTGGTGTTTATTCAAGATATTAGCATTATGTTTCTTAAAAAAATTTTCTAAGTTTTCAGTACAAATTTCCAAATTATTTTTCTACTTCTGTTTTTTTTATTCTTTCCATTTTCATTTTTTATGTAAGAATGTTGAATGTGATTAATAGCCAAATTTTAATTGATCGAATTGGCATTAACTGCAAAGGTGTCATGCAAAAGATTCTTCATACTGGACAATGAATGGGGCCTAATTATTGCTAGTCAGATGGAAACTGATTGAACACATATATTAGTGCTTTGTGTCTCCTAATATAGGCGCGACCGAAAGCGCCATGATGACACACGTAAACAGTACCTTGGTATCTGTGCTGATGACACAGCCATTTACTCCTGTCACGATAGTAAGTCTGCTCAGTTTGATAACATCGAATTGGAGGCTGATGTCAAAAATGACCTTCGGTCTTTTGCTAACTGTGGGTCGGGGAGAATGGCTCGTCAATTTTAATGCCTTCGAAACAAAACTGCTAATCATCTAAGGGGGCCCTTTCTCAATCTAATCATGCATTTCAAATAACCGCTGACAACTAACCCAGCTCCAAGCCGGAGAAGTGGCTAAGACGGAAGGCTGGCACCACACAACTAGCTGCTTCCGGCAGATTTATCACGACAGCCAAGGTAGGCAGTTCATCTAGGGGAAGGAAAACCCTGATTTAAATCTTCGCTACCTATCGTCAATATATAAAACACGGAAAAGGGAGTAAGTCCAAACATAAAAAAAAGCAATTTTCTCAAACATCAAAAATATGGTTTTCGTTTCTCCAGTTCAACTGCTGATTTGCTGACGTTATTTGAGAAAAGATTTTATCAAGCTCTAGGTAAAAACGGCCAAGCCCGGGCTGCTGCATTGGACATCTCGAAAGCCGCTCACAGGGTTTAGCATTCGGGTCTTCTCCACAAGCTAAAAACTTACGGTGTCTTCGGATATTTTTTAACTGATCCGGTCTTTCCTGTCAAATCGTGAAATGAGAGTTATCCTAAACGGCCACTCGTCTAGATCCTTTCGTACTAACACAGGAGTCCCCCTGGTCTCCATACTTGGTTCTACTCTATTTTTAATTTTCAATAATGACCTTCCTGATGACATCAACAATTTAATCCTGTCTCGATAGCAAGGCTTATCAGTCTGACAAGGTCAAAATGCCAGATGATGCCAAAAACGACCTCAACTCCGTAGTTAACTGGGTCAAAAATGGCTTGTTTATTTTAACGCCTCCAAAACTGAGAGACCCCTTGCATCAGCATAACTGATGCAATCCTGCAGGAAAGTGACACGTTGCGCCTGCTCGGACTCACGTTTTCTATTGATTTGACGGGGAAAGATTATGAATCCTTTGCTAGGTTAGCCGCTAAGAATGTCGGCTCACTGTGTAGGGCGAGACAATTTTGTCCGGAATCTATCTTATATACTATGAGTCTACCATACTTAGAATATTGCTGCCACATATGGTCCGGTATCCTTGTTATTTACCTTGAGATTCAAAGAAGAATCTGCAATATTATTGGTCCTGGTCTGGCGGCTCAGCTCCAGTCATTTCCCACCGCCGTACGGTTGCCTCTCTATGTCTTTTCTATAAATACTTTTATGTTAATTGTTCGAATGAGCTTTTCGCTATGGTACCTAGTGTTTTTTAATTTAAGCGCAGCACTGGGCTGGCGTCGAGGTCTCATCAATTTACAGTTGACCTGGCTAGATCTAGCCGTCAATTGCATGCTAACAGTTTCTTCTGGCGCACTTTTCTCATGTGGAACTCGTTTCCGGTTCCATGCTTTCCAGCCAACTTTAATCTGCAAGAATGTAAATTCAATATCAACCGCTATCTACTGTCCATTTGATTACTATTTTCTCTTTCTGCTCATCATTAATGTTTCTGTTCCTCATTCTTCCACATCCTGTAACACCTTGTGTTTTAGTAGCATCACTACCTTGTTTGGGGTGATTCCGATTAAAAAAAAAATAAACCGGAGTCGAGTCCCAAAAGTCGTTGGCTGCCAAAGTTTCCGGCAACTCCTGCAGCCAAGTTGTCCCCTTTATTCATTCGGAACTTGCCGGTACGACCGTCTAGAAGGAAAACTCTGAATTCAAACCACTTGCTTCCTTGTAGATCTTACCTCTTTAGTCTCTGAGAGGAGGGACGGGGTAGTCTCAACATCCAAGGTGCAAAAGGAACCGGTAAGACATTGTATTATTCTGCCTTGGATGTAAGCATGAACCAAAATTGTGAGATGGAGGGGAGTGATGACCATAGCGGCGCAAAATGCGCTCACTAAATAAATGAATGAATATAAAACAACCATGCTGAGAAATAAAATACTATTAATATAATAATTACCTTAAACATAATAATGTTGTGTTCGTCTTTTAAAGTCCTGGCGTGCTGTGGCAATATTTAGTCCAGATTTGGAATTAACGCATTCAGCTTAGTTTCGTACAGCCTTACTTTTCTGAGTAGCAAATAAAATGTATATTTTTATATATTTTGTTCAATGTAATTGATGTTATAGAGGATTTGTCCAACGCAAAATCTTGACGTAGTAGAATATTACTGCAGATTTAGTCTATGATGTAATGGAATAACCCGTCACCCCATGAGTGACTACACTATAGGTAGTAACTGCCTATAAGTATCTGTAAGGCAACGGAATGCATCTTTCGGTTGAACTCTCTGCCCGAAGGCAGAGAGGAACCCGAACGAGGCTATGCCGAAGGGCAGAGTCTCGTTGGGGGAGGTAGACCGACCCTCAACCCGTTTATACGGTTTCAAATGGAATATTTTTGACCGAGCCTACGGGCTCGGAGAACTCACGAAAATCTTGTTCGGGGAGGTAGACAGATCCTATCCCGTTTATGCGGGGTCTACGGTGATTTTTTGACCAAGCCTACAGATTCGGGGACCCCACATTAAATTCGGCCTTGTGCCACATGTGACTGCGTGCGGCAGTTTCTAGATACTCCAACTGAAATCTTTTCAGCTGTGCTTGTCGAACTCTCTTCCCCCGAGCAGAGAAGAACCCGGGCGAGGCTAATCCGTCTTGTCTCCGGAAACAGCTAACCGACCCCGTTTTATACAGGGTCTACGGGAATGTTTTGGCTGAGCCAACGGGTTCGGATGCTTCACATTACACCGGCCTTGTGCCACATCTGATCGCGTATGGAGGTTAGTAAATACACTAGCTGGAACCTTTTCCAGCTGTGCTGGTCGAACTCTCTGTCTCCGAGCAGAGAGGATCCCCAGACGAGGCTATGCCGAAGGGCAGAGTCTCGTCTCGGGAAACAGCTATGAGACCCCGTTTTATACGGGACCTACGAGAATTTTTGGCTGACCCTACGGGCTCGGATGCCCCATATTAAATTCGTCCCTGTGCCACATTTGATCACGTGGGGAGGTTAGTAAATACATTAGCTGGGATGTGTTACTCAGATCTTAGCTGTTGTCGAATTCTGCCTTGAGCAGAGAGAACTCGGACGAGGCTTTGCCGAAGGGCAGAGTCTCGTCCGGGAAGGTAGACAGACCCGAACCCGTTTATGCGGTTTCTACGGGAAATTTTGACCGAGCCTAAGGGTTCGGATGACCCACGATAAACTCGGCCCTGTGCCACATCTACCTTCGTTGTGGGGGGGGGGGTAGTAAATATTGTCTAGCTGGGATGTGTTACTCAGCTCTTAACTGTTGTCGAACTCTCAGCCTGTGGGCAGAGAGGAACCCGGACGAGGCTATGCCGAAGGGCAGAGTCTCGTCCTGGAATGTAAGACAGACCCGAACCCGTTTATGCGAGGTTTGCGGGGATTTTTTGGCCCACGTTAAATTCGGCCTTGTGCCACATTCTACCTCGTGGGGAGGCTGGTAAATATTACTAGCTGGGATCTGTTGAGTACGGCTCATACTTACGCGAGAATTACCGACCTTCCAATAGTAGCACTCACTAGTGGATTGACTTGCAACGATCTTGTGCCTAACTGTTACCTTTATTTATATTGTATTGGTTTTTACAATAAACCTTTACTTATTTTATCCACCGTGTTTTTCAAGTATATATTCCTATTAGCACGGAATATAACAGTCTAAAACATACGTTTCGTCCCCGGTTGCAAAATTGTGGTTGCTCATGACATAACACATTTCGATATGCCCGTGAACGCAACTGAGTTCGATTTGACGCTGTGCTGATGCAAGCGCAAGAGGTAAAAAAAATCGGTATTGTTTCGTTCATAAAGCCGACCCGACGGTACTGTTTATAATATTTGCTTTTTTCCATCATAGGTTTACGCTTTCGGACGAGGATGTCGTTAGAAAGACTGGGCTGTATCAATTTTTCCATTTGGCGTGTCTTTCGTCAAATTCCTTTATCTAAAATCGAACATTTGTTTTTTTAGAATGAAAGCCGATTATCTGTCGATATTTTCACAGAAGCATCCTACGAAAATACTGATTATAGATCCTATCCGTATGGGTTTCGCTAACAGTTATCTGTCTCTATTCAACATACATTCAGAAAGAATAAGGCCGGCTGCCAGCTGCTCTCAAAGAGAAGTCTTAAGAATCTAAAACATTCTTTTAGCAGACAGTTGTTCGACAACTTCCTTCTGATCTGAAGATAGAGAAAGAAAGACTAAACGTAACGAAAACTATATATATCAGAATATAATATTTCTTATTTATAATAATTATCGCTGAATAGATATAGGGCTAAAATGTGTTTTATTGCCGACAAAACTAATCTATGACTTTTGAAAGGCTAGCTAGATTTCAGTGCTTTCTTCAAACAATTGATATCTAGCAAGCAGGTGGGCATCTGAATATTAGTTCGAAGCTGACAGATAAGTGTCTTTAGGCATTTAGTAAGACGGCGTTCGTTGTTAAACGATGTAATCCTACTGTATGAATAAGAGAATGGGACGCCGACTGTTTTTCGAGTTAGGATAGATAGATTGATATGCTGTTTTTTTACGGCTTATCAACTTTTTTCGGGTTATTTAAAGAATGAAAATATTTTTAGCTTGTAAGAATATTTTGGGTTTAATAATAATTTACTTATACAAGACTTACTAATTAAACCATAACTGGGGTGGTGAGAAGACGTCGATACTTACCTTTCCCAAGGATATTTGCACGTAAGTGAATATAGCAAATCCAACCGGAACTGGGGTTTGGTTGTTCGATGTCCAATTCAGGGCCGATGTACATTAGCCAACTCTCACATCCACCTCTTCTATCACGCCCACCAGTTATGGGCCTATTAGTAGGATTTGTGTCAATAAATCATTATTTTAAAAAAGATTCTTCTAATTAAAAAATATTTGCTGGCTTTAATTAACCTGCAAAGGGTTAATAAACCGTAAACTACAAATCAATCAATAAATAATATACATCATACAGTTTATATTTAATTATAAGCATTCACAAATTACATTAGATACAAGCTTTATTTTTCTCAAGAGTACATTCTTTTATTTTACCTCCCTATATAAAATTTGCATTTTATATTAACAAATTCGTCGTTTCTCGGAGGTTCAGCCCATAGTAATCCTTCTTATAATAATGTAACGCAAAGAAGTTGAAAAACGTATTATAATGTATAAATACATATCAGTAACACATAGAATTCTTTATTCTCCTATATGCAAAATACAAACTATCATTTCGATTTTTAAAATTCCGAAATTATTAAATTTATTCATTATAAATCATGTCGAAGAATTATCGAATTAGCCACGATATCACAATTTATTTCTATTAATCAAAAGTTAGGTTTTTATAGCCTATCACCTTTTCTGTCTAAGGAAAAATAAAGAAAGTTTTTTAAAGAAAATAATCATGAAATAAATTCTGGTTAAATATCAATAAAATTTTACTATAATTCTTTTTCATTTGAATCTAATTCTATATTTTGCTTAACAGCTTAATAATCAGTATCTGTTTATATTTCTGAGATGAGGTGTTATGTACACTATTTACATTATTCGGACTATTGTCATCATCTTTGTTGCCATATTTATCACAAAGTTTCGGCTGTTGTACGTTCCGGCTTTCTTCAGGTTCGACATTCCAACGACCTGAAAAGGCCGGAGCGTACAACGGCCGAAACGTTGTGATAAATATGGCAACAAAGATGAGGACAATAGTCCGAATAATGTAAATAGTATAGCTAAATAATCTACGTAAATAAATAAACGGCAACTTCTGTCTGTCCATCCGTGTGTCTGAACCCCGTAATTCGGGCAACACTTGACATGTTATACCTTTTTGGAATCAGAATGGTGCCCGGATTGAAAATCTGCTCTTCATCTGGTGCTTGAACATCCAGTATTGATATTTGTTCTCGGATAATGGGTAACAGTTAAAAATTCGAAAGAATTAGTGACTTTAAAGGATTTGTTTTAGATTTATATTGAGTTTAAAGTAACACAAAAACTTTGTGAATTTAAAAAGAAATTATTTTAATTCAGTTTAAAATATCTCCCAAATTAAATCAATTTTTTCTTCAAAATGCCAAGGAATCAGAGTTAAAGTGAGATCTTTCGTGATGTGAAGTTTTGAAGTTCAGCAGAGTCTGTGATTTGAAGAACTCGACTCAATTGAAGTTACGCGGGATTTGTTATTTAAAGAACTCAACTCAATTGAAGTTCCACGGAATTTGTTATTTGAAGAACGCATTTTTTGCCCTGAATTGGAATTTCGACCCAAATCGGAGATTTGGTCCAAGTAGGGTTTTTTTTTTTGTTGCCGAAATCGGTCTTTTGGTCGAAATTGTACTCATAGTCGGAATCAGAGTTAAAGTATCGTTTTGAAGTTATTTCTTCAAAATGTCATGGAAAAATCCAAAGATCAGAGATCTAAGGCAAAGGGAGAGAAGGACAGAAGAAACATAAGAAGAGGCACAATCTAGGGGACAGGCAGATGCTGCATACCATAGATCAAGAACATCTGAATCATTCGAAAAGATATAAGCCTGAAGAGAAGCACATGCTACAAGACAGATAAGACCAGGTTCATCTCAAACACCAGAGGAGGTGTAAGCAAGGAGAGAAGCAGGTACAGCAAGGAAGAGAAGAGCATGACAGTCATCGGTTTATCAAGAATAGAAACAGATGCTGAAAACCATAGAAGAACAATATCTTTGGACAAACCTGATTAAAGACATGTCAGACAGGTTAGTGATAATGACAATCATGCTAAAAAGAAGTGCAGATTCTTTTTTATTTCTGTCCAAGCTGACTTTTCAAATCAACTGTGACAGTGCCTATTAAGATCATCCAAAGCTATCTATTGGAACAATGACCATTCCGTGTAAGCATTGTAATGCTCTCGGATTCAACAAAAAAAAAACATACACACAGCTGGAAGATGCACCAGTTCCCGGGAGCCATAACTGTCACTTCTGAATCGGAAGTCAGCTAAATGGAAATACTTCATCCGGCACATCAGTAGCTACACTAACTGTTTTTGCATTTGTCCCATTTGGAGTCAAAGATGCTACCTTGCCAGGATGAAAAACAGCTTGCAGAATTCAGCAATGGGGCCAGCTCAAAAGACGTGCGGCTTTTAAGCTAATATTATCATAAATTAAACTTTTACTACTCAGATAAAAGCGAACATATTAAATAGAATTTAATAAAAAAACAGTGGGTAACAAAAATATTTTGCCATAAAATAGTAATACCGAAATATAACGACGATTACCAAAAAGAGAGCGAAACTGATTCATCGTCCCTCTCTCATCAGATTGATTGTTTCGTTTTTTACGGTTTATCAACCCTTTGCAGGTTATTTTAGGTCAGAAAATGTTTTCAGATTGTAAAGTTTTGTGGCGGGGCGGAAATAATAATGGTTTTAGTGGTACAAAACTTACTAATTAATACATAGCTGGTGGTATTTACGAGTAAGTGAATATAACGAACCCAACTGGAATTGGAACTCGGCTCTCCGAATAACAATTCCGAGCCATTATCCATTACACCACCTGCACATCCAAACTTACATCAAATGGTATTCTCAAGCGTTCACCTATCTAGGTGCTGACTAGGGTTCTCATCAGAGCAAAGAACGGTGACAGTGACTAAAAAATATATAATCCCAGACTGTTACCTGCGAGAAAATATAACACTTAAAAGGCTATAATTACCCTGAATCCCACCAACCACGCCTAAGTGGTGGCTGGTAGGACTTAATGTAGGCTGATTCCTATACTTTCATGTTAAACTCAGAATTAACTCTGCACATGACTGACATGACCGGCTTATAGACCCGGGAATACTGCTGACATTTAATCAAATTCTCAACTGTAGCAGAAACTTTTGTATTTACGCACCTCTAAAAATTATCACTATTCCTTTGCAAATATTGGCTGGTACATGTTGGTTGATAATAACGGTGGCCCGAACTGGGATTGTAATACTTTAAATTATATACATTCACTATTTTCTTTAGATTTAAACGAGTTTTTTTGTTTTTTTTACTGTAAATTTTTTTTTTTATTGCATCAAATTACTTTATTTTACATTTTCTTAACCTTTTTCTTATGTACAAAACTCATTGATAGTTCCCAGATATTTATTCTACTCACAAATATTTATTTTTAATTTGAAAATATATTTTAATTTATATTTTTTTTCTGTTCCTTAATACTTAGCTTAGGTTTGGAAAGACATCTTTCCCTATCCCAATGCGCCTTCGGATATCGGTGCAGCACTTTTGTTAAAACATTTCCCGGATATTTACATTTTTGTACTTGTTTGATTTTAGTAACCCCAATTTGTTATTTGCATGTTGGAATGTTCTTTTTGCTATGACCCATGCATTCTCTCTTCTTGCAATATCTAAAATCCTTCCCAAATATGTCAAGCTTACCTAGAAGTTCCAACAGTTCTTCGTGACGCACTTTATCAAACGCTTTTTCATAATCTATTAAACACACGTACAAATACATCGCTTCCCGATATCATTCAGAGCATAAATATTGCATTACTTGTTCCAGTGTCGTTACGGAAATCCGCCCTGTTTTTACTATTTCCGGTTTGATTCTCTTGCATGTTTTATTCATCAGAAATTGGATGATAACTTTTGTTATATGGTTCATTAGGCTGATTGTCCGCTGGCTTTTTAGACAGTATTATGGATCTAATTATGTCTTCCGGTATATCACTATTCTTGTATATTTGATTTATTATCTCTGTAATCTTGGCATTGCCGAAGTCATCTAAGGTTGTCAGCAGTTCTCTTACAATTCCATCTGGCCTTACTGCTTTGCTTCTGTTCAATTTGGTCAATGCTGATTCCGCTTCAGATTTTAATAGTTCTGGCCATTCGATATTTCTCTGTATTGTCGATCGTTCTCTTTCGTCGTTAAAAAGTTTTTCGAGATATTCATTCCATCTCTTTTTCTCTAATATAAGTTTCGCGTACGTAGATTTCAAGTCCTGTTGATGAGCATGTCTTTTGTCCTGTTCTCTTTCTTTTTCCTTTTTTTCCTACATGAATTCACTATATTTTACAAGTATTTTAACATTTCCTATGTACATCTCATTGATTTGTCCACATATATTTATTTTATTGATACTCATTTTAATTTCATTAACTTAAATTTTCTATAAACAATTAGAAATGTTCACTGTTTCTTATTAAATAAAATGGTCATGATAACATTTTTCTTTACTTTTTCTTTTTTTTTAGTTGTTCTGATGATGTTCTTATGGAGCGAAACGTTAACGACAAAATGAAACATGCAACTGTTTATCACACATTCTGTCTCACATACAGATTGATGCTGTCCTTTCATCGCAGTTTTATTTATTACGTCTTATTTTGTTTCATACTTTGACTTTATTATACTTAAATATCGTCACACCGATTTGTTTCTTACATTAACCGCAGTGGATTAAGTGCGTTATCAATCTCTTGAAATTACTGAAATTCTCCTCAATATTCCTGCTGACTTCAACTGCGCCATGCACCACTCTTTCTCGGATTACGAATAATTCAAATCACTTTGCATCGAGGTTTTGCATTGTCGCCAATGCACCATCGATTATAGAGACAATGTTCACATTAATATTCCACGAAGCCTGCTTCCGTGAAGCAATTTTATTTGACAGATTATTCTTCCTTTGTTCACAAAAAGCAGATCTCATCTCCACTCCGGGATTTCAAGAGCCGTTTTCATGTCCAAAGCCTCAAAGGATTTTACGCCATCATTTTTGTTTTAAAATCTTCATTTTTACTTTACTTCATCACCATAAATGTAATTCGCAATCATCGTCATCGTAATCATTTAATCACATCAGCAGTGTCATTACTTCTATACATACCCCCATCATTACTTTTATTGATATTAGTAGTAGTAGTAGTAGTAGTAGTAGTAGTAGTAGTATATTTTATATATTCGCTTAGCAGATTGAGTAAAATGTTTCCCCTAGTCTCCAACATTAACGCTATATTCAGAACAGTTCCAATTCTTCGAATTCATAATTCATCTAAATCCGATTCTAATGTTTTTCGTGCGATTCCAAGTACGCCAGCTATTATCGGCACGACCCTATTTTTCATGATCCTCATTATTGTCGGTTGCCTGGAAAGAACCATTTTTTTCTTTCGTCAGTAATCTTGTTTGAATGAGACGCTTGCTTTTAATCCCAGTCCAAGTGTGAGTTATTTCTTGTTTTTTTTCTTATTTTCTGTGACAACTGTATATTTTGTTGCTGTCTTTGATATTTGTTTTTGTTTTTTGATTACACTATTTGATCCCATGCTTCATCTCAAATTTTGGGATAATTTCTACTGTTTCCCCTACCTTCCCATTACGTTCCTTTTTAACCGTTTATTATTATTATTATTATTATTATTATTATTATTTGATATGATATCGTCTTCTCCGATGTTTCGGTCAAGTGATGAAGTTCATATTTTAACTCCTACCCGCTGATTTGTCAGGAAGAAGCTTTGCTAGCACGAAGTCACAAGTCATCGTGACCGAGGGATTGAGCGTGCTGGCCTTGTTCAAATTGTTGATCACGCTAGATAACGCGCTCTTTCCAAGAAACTGTAACTACGGCCTGCTCAGCATAGTTGAAATATAATCCACAGGTGGGCTTTGTGGTATTGAATAAACACAAATGCGCCTGCAATAGGGACTGGCTAGCCGCTCTAGTAGACGGGCATCCTCGAATACGAGTGGCCAGCTATACTATACCCGCAAATTCGAAAGACAACACTTTTCTCAAAGCCACCGTCTGCGCACTCTCAGTGATGTCAAGTATCGCCAAAGTGTATTGCGATTCCTGAAAATAATTCCGATTGCGCCAAGCACAATAAGGAAAACTTTAATTGTTGTTTGGTATATATCTCTGACTGGATAACACTCTTGCTCCGCCTAACACGTGTTGTTATCCCAATGTATCCTAACTTCTATCGAGATCAATTCATATGCACAATTCTGATATCAGGGCTCTTCAAGAACTTGTCAGTCAAGATGGCCGTAACCTACATGGACTTCATGTGCTCATTTTTGGCTATTAATGGTAGGGAATGCCTATATCATATCTCAACGCACTTGAAGACATACTTACTACATACCTCGCAATATATTCTTACAGACTATTATTATTAGATGGCCAGAGTTGCTCAGGAGATAATTTGAGTTGCACTCTTTCAATTATTTAGCTGTAACATGTTTCATAACGTCTAGTTTCATAAACATTTTTCATGAAAGAATCTCTGGATAGTTAACATTGTTTTTAATGCATCTGTTCTCTTTTTTGTTTCGCTTTTTACTGTTCATCGTTGCCAAATATGTTCATGGTTACGTAGAATTGGAAGTCGTTAGCTTTTGGGTAGATGCAACTCGAGGACAGAGCTTGCCGTGCGCTTTGCTTATATTCATTCCAAAACTCGAATTGACATGTCACAAGAAAACAGTTTGTCAGTGAATACAATGGGAATATGTTGTATTATTATTGATTGCCTGCATGTGATCAGGTTGCCAGTTTCATATCAATTACATTGCACAGGAGATTTATGACCAGGAAACGACTTCCGCTGCAGTGGCCATTAGCAGGATAACACCATGATAAGACAACCGTTTTAAGTAGCATTCGATAAGGTGACATTCCAGACCTTGAACTGTCCATTGATTTTGGAAGGACTAAGAAAAGCTTTCATATTGTCAGCTCGACAATACCTTCATGCCACACGCAAGATTCGTGGCTCGTGATCAGCATGAAACACTGGGGATTTGTTGAAAACATTATCCGTGATATTCCAAGAACGTTAATTTTCTTCTACAATAACTTACTGATATTTAGAACGAACAACGTAGAAATGTGCATTCTCCAGCAGCATTACTCTTTTCATTAATAGAATTTTAATCATTTTGTTCCCCTTTTTAATTATAAATATTATAATATTATATAAAACAATTTGGATGTTCTTTTTTATGTTTTTACAATGGGTTTCACTCTGCATAAGCTCCGAAAGCCACTCCAGGTAGAGGGTCACAGAGTAATAGGCACGGCGTATGCGGATATGTAAAATGCTTTTTTTGCTAGTTTTGAACAGATTAAGATTGTAGGGATCGATGAGGCATCCTCTTGGTGGTCGGTTTTACAAAGCAGCGGTTCGTGGGAAGAAGCTGCTCGAATGGAACTTGCATCTCACCAATAGAATACGAAAAGGCTTAGGGTGATACGCTACAATGTGCGTAACTTGGCAGATCTTAGGCGTGAAGGTGGAACCAATGAATGACGTTCGTCTGAACAATTTCCATGGGAATAGTGATAGAGTAGCGATAGGCTTGCGACGTTTCGTCTGTGAGAAAGGGGTTGCAGGAAGGTCACCAACAAGGTCACGGAGACGCTTTTGAATATATCACAACTGGAAAGTGAAGATTGAGCAGCTCCTGCCCATATATGATTGTATGATATACAAAATACGACCAGGCTCATACAGCATTTCTGAAGTAAACGAACACTATCAGAATGTTTTACAGCGGTAAAACTAAAAACAAGAGCAATAAGTAGCTGAATGTAGTCGGTCATAATATATACATCTACACGCATTGCAGACCTCATAAGGCCATGAACGTCAACGGTCAACAAAGTTTCGTGACTATTTGCACACATTCATGAACAAATTGAACCCCAACAACTATCGTTTGATCCAACAGGATAATGCACCATGTCGTGAGACCCAAGATACACAGAATCGATTTGAGGATGATATGCTAGTTAATCAAGATCTAATTCTGATTCACTAATACATTTCAACAGACATTTCGACCAGATGTAAGCGATAAGAAAGCAAAATACAAAATAAAAAGTTGTCTTCTGCGCAGGGGTTCCGACAATCACATCCGGTCCACAAAACAAATCCACCCAAGAAAAATGCAATACCTAATTACAAACATTCTCGCCAAAAGAAAAACGATGTCCCTGGGATCTTGCACTTGTTGAACCAAAAATATAAAAAGGCACTATTATCACCGACAGACAGTTCATCTTGAACAGTTCGGCCTCGTCACTCGACCGTCAGACCATCAAACATATCACCGGTGCTGATTTCAAACCTGACGAAAGGCGTACGTCAAACCACACCAACAACACACACTGGCCTTCACCAGTCCGCCCCAGTTATATCTCCTGACTATGGCCTAGGCCGATCAACCCCAGAAATCGGTCAAATCTCAGCCTTACCGACAACATCCATACACTTAATGGCTTTCCTGACCAACGACAACTAAGGAACCATATACGAACAATTTTTGCCACCTCTCACGCAACTATGTACATATTCTGTATGTTGATCCATACACGTTGTTGAAATCTTAGTCTTTGTTTCTTCCTTTCCTTTGCAACCAAACGCTCATTAATACAAAGAGCATTCTAAAATCTTCCGAGCACATTCACCATCAGATTCGCCTCACATGACCCTTTATGGGATGTTGTTTAAAGATCTGTAAGATTCTGTACCTACAAATTATTAGAGAGCTGTGGAGAAACGATATTCTTCAGAAACAGCATGATTCAACATCTCTCTAAAGGTCTACTTGAGGAATTGATGCTACATTCCGCTTGGTTAACCCTGTCCTACACTATAGTAAGTACTTTTCGTGACTTCCGGTATGCCAGTGTGTTAGGTACAATTTTTAAAAAAACACTCACCCAAAAGAAATCTATTTTGACGGTTGCCTTTGGGTAGGCCTGTTTGACACACCAGACTTCGGATGACCACATAAAGATATATGATTACAAATCAATGTTATTATATTTCAAAATATCATTTATCAACGAGTACTATCGATGTTTTTCTTTCTATTTTTACTAAATATTCCTCACCAAATAATAGCTACGTCCTATGCGCTGACATTTATTATATAATACAATAAAATACTGTTTTCCCATGAATTTCTACATCAGTGACGAAAAATACAGCCATTGACTGAGAAATTAAAAGATCGGTCATCACTATAAAGGCTTCTTGATATTTTATAGCTCAACGGTCGATGTTTAAAGGCTCTGATGTCTCTGACGAATATTGCATCTAATCCAATCGTTCTTAACAAATTACACGAGTTGACATTTTTTTCGCCCAAATGTTCTTGGGCAATGGACACATGTTTCTGAACTATTTTTTCACGCTGAGCCTGAAAATCAAGTCCATTTTTCCCCGTCGCATCACGTTTTCTCAGTACAGATAATTTCTGTTTCTGTTTAGAAGTAAATGATTAAAAAACACTTTATATTATTTCCTTCATTTTTATGCTCTATCATTACAAGGGTCAGATCAAATCAAAAATGGAATATTATTGCCATATTTAGACTGGAGCTTTCCCTTTCCAGCCGTGACAGATTTCAAAAAATTTGTGCGGTCTTGTAAGGATTGGCACATTTTCCACCCTGTAGACTCTTTTCACGGACGAAACATAAGAAGCCTATTGCTACCTTATCCCTAATTCCATGGCAAATGTTCAGATGATCCCCATTATTTAGTTCCACCAGTTCAGACCTTTACAGGTAGAGACCTCTATGCCACGTACATATACTCAAATCATCCTCATTTCCTTTGCATTCCATTGGTAAGAAGGAAGTTACACTCAGCTTATTTCCAAGAACAGATACTTTGTGGAATATATTTCTAAGAGTTTCCTTCTCCGATCGCGGCAATCCTAACCTCTTCAAGTCTAGGATCAGCCATTATCTATTCTACATGTCCTCATAATCTTCACTTATATTCTCTTACGTCTTACGTCCACTAGCCATACTGATTAAACTTCTTTGAGTGGCTCTTGAACCCTGTACTGGGTGAACATTTAGTAAAAAGTATTTCAAATATCATAACAGTAGGTGCTGAAGAT
This sequence comes from Acanthosepion esculentum, assembly GCA_964036315.1. Taxonomy (NCBI): domain Eukaryota; kingdom Metazoa; phylum Mollusca; class Cephalopoda; order Sepiida; family Sepiidae; genus Acanthosepion; species Acanthosepion esculentum. The sequence goes on from OZ038481.1 coordinate 55,174,274, forward strand.
TCTTCTCTTACGAATGAAAAACAAAACTCATACAACTTTATCGAAAATATCTCAGTGATCTTCAAAATTGACACAATGTGATCGCTGTAATTGGAGAATATATAGTGTTGATTGTAATAGTGGATTTTAATAAAGGTTTATTGATTCCTGTTAGGCAAGGTGTAGTTTGTTTTGACAAAACTCAATTCCGGACTCCATAATCAATAATGTGTTCTATTAGAGGAAAGAAAATGAATCGTACAGAACAGACAAATAAATAGAAATTGCGGAGATGATTAGAAAACGTGTTCTAGAAAAAGCATTTATTATTTCTGTCGAAATGTCTGGGATGTTATCATTATTTACAATCAAATTAAGGGCCTCATCTTTGGTCTTATTATCGCAAAGTTTCAGCCGTTGGGCTCTCCGGCCTTATTCACGCGTCTGTTGATGTGACAAACCGTCTTGAAATTTCGAAACGAATTGTTGCATTCACAGAGCTTCATTTTCCTCGTTCCTTTGTTCGTGTTGATCCAGGTAAACTTCAGTGAATTTCGAAATAACACTTTATTTATTCTACTGCTGTTAAACGTTGTTTTCTTCACACGGTCCATATCTAGGGATATCTCATCATGTTCCTTTTCATCCCAGCTGATTTATTACTCGTACAATTGCCATTGAATTTAAGGCGTGCTACTCGGTCCAGGGATTGAACACACACGTACTCCACCACTAAATTCACGAACCAAAGCTTTCATCCTCTACGCCATTGTCCCGTGTGATGCTCGTCTTTGTCACTCGAAATAATAATGATAAAAGAATGGTTGTCGGAAAGTAGATCATTCATTTCGCATTGTGCATTTAACTTTTCCGATAATGGATCTTACTTTCCGGATAGCGGGTATTACTTTTTAATCGAGGGTCTTGCTTTCATATATGGAATCCTCCTTTTCGGATACTGGATTTTACAGTTTAGATAACAGATCTTACTTTTCTGATGGTAAATCATACTTTCGTATAGTGGTTCTTATTTTGATATAGAAGATCTTGCTTTTCGTTTAGTTGATTTTACAATTCAGATAAGAGATACACACATACACAGACATGACAGAATTAAATAGACACCAAGATAAATTTTATTTCCGATTTTTTTTAATAACCAAGATAAATTAACTTAGATTTTTTTAATAACCAAGATAAATTAACTTAGATTATTTGATTAAAATTGCAGATAACAATACTGGAACATGCCACGAACCAAAGGAGCATCAGACCTATCCGGATTTCAGTGAGGGCGTATCGTGTGTCAACATGAAGGTGGTCTTAGTCAAAGAAAGATATCTGAAAATCTTTCAATACCACTTTCTACTGTTTATAGAGTGATCGTACAATTCACCAGAGAGGGCAAGAAGTGCACAAAACCTCACCCAGATCACCCTGGGCCCTCTGAAAGAACCATGCATCTTGTCGAAAGAAATGTTGAACAGGATCCACGTTGCAAGGCCTCTGACAAAGCAACACAAGTTGATGTCAGTCCCAGAACAGCTGTCAGGTATCTTCACAAGCTGGGCTACTATAGCAGAGCTGCGAGAAGGAAACCACTTCTCTGTCCAGCCAATATCAAACGCTAAAAGGATTGGGCACATGAGATGGTGGAGAGAAATGTGACCTTTTGGACCACTGTCATTTTCTCTGATGAGTCAAGATTCGCATTATTTTCCGACAGTGGAACAGTATGGATATGGAGACTCTGTAGTCAAGAATTTGATTTAAAAAGACTGCAGCCAACGGTGAAACATGGGGGCCTTTCAGTAATGGTATGGAGTGCAATTTGGAGTGATGGTCACTCAGAGCTTGTGGAGTATGAAGGAAACATTAATTCAACCAAATATTTTTCTATATTAAAGAAAGGGATCCTTCCAATATTCTCAAGTAGTAGAATGAGCAAAGTTAACTCCCTATTTATGGAAGATGGAGCTCCATGTCACACTGCTCAATCAACAAAACATTGGTTGAGACAAAATCGGATCAATAAACTTCCATGGCCAAGTCAGTCCCCGGATATTAACCCTATTGAACACCTTTGGGGCATATTAGATCGAAAACTCCGCAAAAAGAACAGGAAGCCATCTTCTAAGCCCAAACTTTTAAGATTTTTGCGTGATTCATGGCAAGAAATCCCCCAAGATGATATTCGTGAACTCATCGCTAGCATGCCTAGAAGGGTCCTTGCATTAAAAAAAGCAAAAGGGATGTCAACCAAGTACTCGTTATTAAATTTATGACCATTTGTAATTACTTCATTTGTATAAATTACTTGTTTAATAAAATAAACGGTTTCTGTGAGCGTCTATTCAATTCTGTCATGTCTGTGTATATATATATATATAAAGTGAGTGAATTTGAAATAAGACATTATAATCATACTTCCCCCGCCACTCAATCTTCGCCACACCTACAATGGGCTGAGCAATATAAATCACAAATTTGGAGGCAAGGAAACTTTATCATAAATTTTTACTAATTTTTTTTCAAAACTTCTAAAACAAATAAAAATCTTTTTAAAACTATTTGTTTTAATTTTATGTAAATATTTTCGGGTCGTCAATCAATGAATTGAAATATAAACGTACTTCGGCACATATGTGAATGAAACTAAAATGGCCGTCTGTGTCGGGATGGTTAAGTACCCTTTTTGTCTGGGAGCAGCCCTCTTTAACAGGAATATAGTAATAGCCCTTAGAATTGATTTTTATGACTTCTCCTGTATTTAAACATAGTCTAATAAATGGAAATATTTTCAAAGAAATCTGAAACTTCATCATTTTGCCGTCAGCGAAGAATCAGGTAGCGAACTATTAATAATAAAATTTGAAATTTCTTTATATATTAAAAGCCAATTATATCTCTTTATATTTCTTTATATATTAAAAGACAAAGTAACTTACTTAGACGGAAAAATCGCAATGGAATTTTACGAAAATATAAATCAGCCCGCAAATATCTACTTTCTTAAAAGAAACACTTTTTTCCCAAGCCGACATACATGATTATAAAAATGTTTAAAGATTCAAAGAAAACGGTGAAACTCAAAACCTTCTATTATTTAAAATATCTAACACATAAATGAATTATTTACCTTGACTTTCAGCTATCCTGATGCATAATTAAGTGCGTTCTTAAATCTAAAACTTCTGGAAACTAGCGGCATTTTTACTTCTATGTCTAAATACTCGTTGCAAAATAAAATTCTTACATCCTTAACAACCAATATATATATATATATATATATATATATATATATATATATATATATATATATATATATAACATGAATCATTCGTACGAATAACAAATAATGAAGCTAATTATGGCAAGAATCACTCCTGCTAACAACATTTAATAATAAAATATAATCAACATAATGTCCGTTACTGAATGGTACGATCCTTGTTTATAAATTCTGGTGGTGAGTTATAAAACAAGGATCGTACCATTCAGTAACGGATATGATGTTGATTATATTTTATTATTAAATGTTCTTAGCAGGAGTGATTCTTGCCATAATTAGCTTCATTATTTGTTATTCGTATGAATGATTTATGTTATATAAATTGATCACGTACCACATAATATATATATATATATATACATATATAAATATATATATTGGTTATTAGAAGGACAAATGATTCTTTAAATGTGTAAGAATAAAAGTTAAATATTTAAAATATAACTTACACATATTTAAATGGCCCTTTTAGAAAATCTTTGTGTATAAAAATATGAATTAGTCCGATGAAAAAAATCCAATTTTTTTTTGTCACTGAAAACCCAGACAACTCGCTTAATAACGTAAGTGTGCGTTTGTTAGCAGGCAACCCCATCCAACCTAAACTTAACCTGACTTTGTAAGTAACATATATTGGATGCATAAATTAAAACCCAACCACCACTAAACTGAAATGGACTGAATTTTCCTTAACCTTAACAATTCATAATATTAATATTGTCTGCGCATATAGATGAAGTAAATTTCTGAGAAAGTTAGTCCTAGCGTTGCTTGACAATGGAACGAAACTATGGATTTTAAGTTTCATTTTTATAATTAAATTTATAAATTTAGTTTCAGTTTTGAAACATGGAAATTTTCTGTGTCGCGTTGGAATCATATTTTTAAAAAGAAAATAATTGTAATATATATATAAATATATATATATATATATATATATATATATATATGCATAATACATTTTAGATGCATCAAGGGTGGTATTCAGTGATGCACCGTCCTCATCGCAGGTTTCATGTTTTGCATCATATTGGCTCAAACAGCAAACCCGACCTGACTCCGGACGAGTCAGACCGCCTCCTTGAAAGCATCGTGCTACGCACCTCGACATTGAAAAACATTCTGACATGCCGAGAAGTCTGACAGATCTTATTGACATACGTCAGTCAACGTCAGCCAAAAAAAAAGTCTTTTCACGCTCCTTTCCTATACCCAGTTGTCTTTTTACATCGTCCGGTTTAGACTCGAGCTACTTCACCCGGATTCCTAACTCGGTAAGCTGGCCTCTTTCTTGCATAGTTTAATCCAATGTTTTATACGTTTTAATTACTAACCCCTTTACACTACTAACTCTTTAACTAAACCTGCACGCGTACCCAACCCAATCTATCCTATACTAACATTTATGACTCCCCAAAACTTAGACTAACTTACCACTTATAGTAGCGTTTCTAAAAAAATATTCGCTATTTTTACTATCAGATAAATCTTTAAGTCTACCTTATACTGTTAGTCAAACGAAATTCCACAAAAAACGTGTATGTATATATATATATATATATATATATATATATATATATATATATATATATATATATATATGTCTTTGGTGCAAATAATAAATAAAATTTGTACATATATATATATATATATATACATATATATATATATATATATGCTTTTATTTGTTATTTGCAAATAAATGTATATATATACACACACACACACACACACACATATATATATATATATATATATATATATATATATATATATATATATATATATATATACACTTTTCTTTGTTATTTGCACCGAAGACATATCTAATATTACAGACTGTTGTTCTGACTTCTTAGACGAAACCATGACGGAAATGTTTATTCGAAATTTTAGGAAACTCTACACACTTAAAAAGTATGAAAATTAGAAATACGAAAATATGGAAATTAATTTATAATTAAAATTTGCATGCATAAAAATCTTGTAAGTGAAAAGGTATGTATTCTGACGGAAAATAAACTTGCAACACCCTATGGAATGAGAGCGTTTTAAACATGTCTGCGGACTTTGAATGCTTACGAGAAGTAGATACTCAGATAACATTTTCAGTCTTCGGTCACCGTCTCACGTAGGAATATTTATATCAATGCAACCTCCGTATCTGAGATTTTGACAATGACTAATATTTTAATAATTCCAGTGCCATGCAAAGTCAAGCACGAGCAAGTGTAATGCCAATGAAAATACGCACAAGTTCTCATATTGTCTAATTATAGACTTTTGATTCATTCATTCATTTCTTTTCTACACTTTACAGGTTTTTCTCTTGACCTAATCTTTTTGCAGATTATGTGTCCATCTTACCAGTTCCAGATGTACATATACCCGAAAGGTTTTGAAAAGGAGTTAAATGTTTTTGAAATATATCATTTCTACAGTGTAAAATAATAAAACCCCAAGCAGTATCAAAAAGTAAATTCACAGGATTGCAGGGCACCCATTCTATACAGTTTCACCCCCCCCAGTCTGTTTTTTACTTAGTTCTATGGATTGATTAATTCATTTTTCATGGTTTATCAACCCTTTGCAGGTTATTTAAAGCCAGAAAATATTTTTGAGATTGTAAGAAACACGGGTTCTCGAAAGATCACCGAAATTAAGCAACGTTGAGCCTGGTCAGTATCGAAATGGGTGACCGCTTGGGAATATCAGGTGCTGTGCTTGAATGTGCGCGTAGTGCAATGGATAACGGCTCTGAATTGTTAATCGGAGAGCCAAGTTCCAATTCCCGTCGGGTTCGTTATATTCACGTACGCGCTATATTACGTGTAATATCCACTTTTCTTGGGAAAGGTATGAATCCACCTCTTCCTCCCCCCTACCTATGGGTTGATTAATGGGACTTGTATCACTAGACCATTATGTCTCCAATAGTAGCTTCCAAAGAGTTTATAACCCGTAGAAAACCAATCAGTCAAACCTATTATGGTGATTTTCTAAGCATAGCTTAGATGTGGCACAAGGCCGAAATTATGGAGCACCGTGTGAGCATCGAAATCACTATTCAGTCGTAATTGATAATTTTACACAACGTCGAGGTGCCGCAATTAAACCAATCCCGAGTCTGTCTATATTTCTGAGATGAGGTATTATGTACAGTATTTACATTAGTCGGACTATTGTCCTCATCTTTGTCGCCATATTTGTCACAAAGTTTCGGCCGTTGTACGCTCCGGCCTTCTTCAGGTGGTTGGAATTTCGAACCGAACCCTTTATTTCGATCACTGGGGTAGACTGTTCTAGTTCCACGAGCCATGTTTGATGGATGTCAGTTATCAGTTATCTCCTGCTAATTTTCCCTCTGAAAGTTCTCCACTGCCTGAACCGGGTATTGAACTTACACTCTATGGGTCCTGCCACTGGATCTAACCAACCAACTGTGCCATGTGTCCTTGAGGACATCTGCGTATGAATTTCTGAGTATTATAAACCTAATTTTTCAGCAACCATTTTTTTACCAGTACTCATATTGCAATTTTGCTGTTATCATATCATGTTTTTACCAGATCTCATATTGCAACTTTTTTGTTATCATTGCTGTTCTCTGGCACTCCTTATTACTGGTTCCCATATTGTATTTATTTCTATGCTTGGCCGACTCAGGAGATTTTTGTGGCCTAGCATATGTGCTGATTCCTTAAGTTTACGAATTTTCCAATGGTGTTCCCTGTCTATGATCTCAACCTGATCCCACAGCGGACGGTGATCTCCCTTCTCTCTCCATAAACCTATTATGTGTCCAGGAAATGTCAATTGTCCTTTTTCTGACTCTAAGTATAAGCGTCATTTTTGTTTCACTTTTCTTTATAACCTCTTCATTTTCCACATATTCACTCCATGGTATTCTCAGCATCCTTCTGTCGAAACACATATCTGTTTTCTCAAGTCTCTTCTTTATCTGTGAAAAGATTATTCTCTATTCTCCGTCATATAAGAGGATATTACTTTTACGGTTCACCACTTTTTCCTTGATTCTAAAGAAATATTCCTCTTTCTTAATACTTTGCTTTTTTCGGGTGGCATGTTTTCGTATTTCAATGCATCTGCGGATTTCGCTGTCACATTTTCTGTTGTCTGTTTTAACACTTCCTAGATATTTAAGCTTTCGTACGTGTTTAATTTTTGTATCTCCAATTCGTAGATCGCATCTTGGTGTGTCTCACCTGCTGACAATTATCCATCCTGCCTTCTTACAATTGTTGCTTAGTCCTTTCTTCTCGCTTTTCTTTTCAACCTCGTCTACTAGTTCCTGCGTTTTCATTTCTGTGTCTGCTATCAACACTGACATCTGTATATCTTACGTTATTCAGATTCGTTCCGTACAATTCGGACATACCAAAATCAAAGTACAAAGATTTTAATATCTGGGAAGTATTTTGACAGAGCAGGGAAAGTGCGACACTGAAATCTGAAGACACATTGGGATAGTCAAAGATGGATTCTTTTGTGATGTCAACGAACGCTCGTTGCCACTTTTGTAATGCCAAGGAAAAGTCGTTGCCACTTTCGTAATGCTCGTTCTAGTAGAGACTTTGTAATCGCAGATACAACAATAGTAACGCCGTTGAACAATACTGGTGTCAGACGCCTTCGAATAACACTCGCACTTACTTGCTCGATAATACTCGCTCGAACAGTAACCCGTGTAGTGATCTGAATAGAGAAATTGTATAGTGAATAGAGTAGAGAATGGAAGTCCGTAGAGTAATAGAGGATAGAGCAGAAATAACGATCATTAATTGTCAGCAACTTCTTACATATATGCGTTTCCTCTATGGTCACATTCAATAATGGGATCGCCCGTGTTTGCTCACTGGCGATCTATGTTCAAACTCAAGTATCGGCAACGACATTTTATTCCTTTATAACACATTCCATTTATAGGCACGGTGGATTGCGGCTCGGTTTGAGGAATCGGCGAACCGAGTTCGAATTCCAGTCTTACGTGTTAATACCGTTGGGAGAGATATGAATCCTCTTCTCCTCCCCTCAGCTATGGGTAAATAGTAGGACAGACCGGGTTCTATAGCCTTGGATGGCAACCTACTGCGAGAAAAAAATCTGCCTCGTCAGTCATGTATCGAAAGATACATGATCTCCTAAGCGTGTATCACGCATGGCACATAGCTGACTGATTAAGAGATAGAAAGAATTCGTACTGGACTGTTATGTGATCTCGTTCCTCCTATATAGCAGTGAATGCTGGACAATCTCCTGAAATATGAGGAAGAGACTTCAGACAAGAGAAATGTGGTCCTACAGAAGGATACTGAGGCTACACCATGGACCGAACATGTGAGCAACGACGAGAGAATGTAAACAAAGAGGAAACTTATACTTAGCATCAGTAAGTGGCAGTTGAAATATCTGGGGCACATAATGAGGAAAGAGGGCGTGGAGAATCTGATACTCACAAGACAGATTGAGGGGAAGAGGAACAGAGGGAAACATCGCATGACATACTTGATGAGTAAAGAGATGACGGAACGGGATTTAGGAGAAATAAGGAAAAGACAAAATTTATTAAGAGCTAACAATGACATAGAATTGTGGAGAACCATGATCGCCTACGATCTGTGGAGACATGGCACATTATAATTATAAGTAAAATCAATGTAATATAAAGGCAGCAATTTAGTATCTTAGCACATATCAGAAAACCTTAACGTCATGTGTAGGGTTACCGATTCCCTAAAATGAAAATGAAGATCAGAGAGCTGCGGTGCCCAAACCAGGGTATCACGGCTACTGTGGACAGTTTCATACATTTGGTGTCCACGGACTCACAAATCTTAATTAAATCATTTTTTCTGTGATAGGAATTCAAAGGCAACAAATTATTATTCATTGATTTCACACGGGCTGTGCAAAATAACAGTGCAATTAGACGTTTAGAGTGAAACTAAATCCTGAAGGACACATAGCTCAGTGGATTAGATCCAGGGACTAGACCCATATAGTTGTGAGTTCAATACCAGGCTACAGCAGCGGTGAACAAAAACTGGGAGAGTTGAGTTAAAGGGAAATAACTGAGACAGTCAGAAGACGTATGGCACATGGAACTAGAGCAATCTACCCCGGTGGATGAAATAAAGGGTTCGGTTCGGAATTCGAATCACCTGAAGAAGGCCGATGCGTGCAACGACCGAAACTTTGTGAATATGGCAATGAAGCTGGGGATAACAGACCGAATAATTTAAATAAGGTCAGTCAGCTATGTGCGATCGATAGATGACAGAGGAGGCAATTTTCCCCCAGTATGTTGCCATTTCTTTCTGTAGTAGGCTACAGAACACGCTGTCTTGCTATTTACCCATAGCTGGGGAGGGAGAAGAAGAGGATTCATAACTGGAGGGGGTGGAAGAAGATGATCATACCTTTCTCAATCACGTATTAGCACGTAAGTGAATGTAATCGATTCGACTGGAATTCAAACTCGGCTCTCCGATTCCTCAATCCGAGCCGCTACCCTTTACTCCACCGCGCCTCCTTTAATAATCTAAGTAATCATAATACCTCATCTCAGAGATATAGAGAGACATATTGAAACTAAATTGTATTTCAAGAACAATATAATCAATCAGCAATTTCGCATAATCTTTGGAATTCTTCTTCTAGATGCTGTGTCCCTTCAGAACATTGGCGATCATGGCTCTCCACAATTTTCTGTTCTTTGTAGCTCTTAATAAATGTAGTATTTTCATATAACTCCTAATCCTTGTTCCGCCATCCATTTACTCAAGCTCGCAGATAGGCTATACATTGTTTTCCTCTCTCCCTCTTAACTTCAATATGTCTTGTGAGTAGGAAATTTTCCAAACCCTCTTTCCTCATTATGTGCCTTAGAAATTCCAACTGTCTCTTCCTTATGTTAAATATGCGTCTTTTTTGTTTCCATATTCTCTAACACTTTGTCTAACACATAGTCGGTTGCATGGTATTCTCAGCATGCTTCTGTAGAACCACATTGCTGTTGTTTCTTCATTTGTGAGGAGTTTGTTCAGCATTCACTGTCATATAAGAGGATTGATATTACATAACTGTTTGGTACTCTTTACTTAGCTTCTAAGGATTTTTTTCTGTTTCTTAATACTCTGCTTAGCTTTTGGAAGGCATCTTTTAGTATCCCAGTGCGCCTTCTGGTTTCAATGTCGCACTTTCCCTCCTCTGTTAAAACTCTTCCCAGATAGTTAAATTTTTCTACTGGTTTAATTTTGGTATCTCCAATTTGTAATTTGCATTTTGGGTTGCTCCTTTTATTAACACTCATGCATTAAATAAAAAAGAATTTGTCTTTAAAACATTCAAAATTAAAGCGTAATTTCTAACAAAAAAAAGAAAAGAAAGAAAGCATCGGTTCTCAAAATGCGGGACAAAAATGTGTCCACAACAGTTAATGCAGGGAAACTCCTTCCCCATCGATCAATCCAAAACGTCAACACAAATCGCTGGGTATTGTTTACTGGCAGTATATCTACGGCAGGCGTGTCTCTAGACACCCACTTACGCGACAACATCGCCATGCACAACGCCAATGGAGGGTAACTTCAGAGATCGAATCGAAGTTAGCACCGTAGTTTTAAGTGATGATAGCATGTACTGCTTAGATGTGAAACAAGGCTGAAAGTATGGGACATCCAGTGAGGATCGAACTCACTATTCAATTGTAATTGATCGAGCGAAAAAAGCTTGCTAACCATTGCACCACATCGAAGTGCCCCTGTATTGAAGGTATGTGATTCCATGTGATACTCATTTTCGGTATCTTTTGGAGGGAATGTACGCCACATGTAAAAAGTCAGAAAGGGCAAAGTATAGTTTGAGATAAGAAAGAAAAAGTCTGAAATAGAGAGGGAGAAAGAGAGAGAGAGAGTAATAAACTCTGATAGCATAAGAAAAAAAGAAAGAGGTTTGAGATAGATAGATAGATAGATAGATAGATAGATAGATAGATAGATAGATAGATAGATAGATAGATGAGAATTCAAATGACATCCTCTCACTTGACGTTCCATAGATACACTGCTTGCCGGGGTGAGATAAATCTATATATAGACAGAGATATACATTTACACATAACTAGAAATAGCAAAATATTCTTAAATACATTGCATAAAGACAAGAATACTTTTCTTTCATCTCTTATTTTTCCACAAGCGGACCTAACCGCAATTTGCCTTTCAAGGGATATCCTTCCTCGAAAGCAATCAATAGACCAACGACTGACCGTTAAATAAAAATGGCAGTTAGATATTCAGCACGTGTGTATCGCATTACTGCAGTGCAACCGGGACCAGATTCAATGCTTCAATTTCTGAAGTTCATTTTACATCGGACAGCACCAACTGCCTCAACCATTCAATGCTTCTAAAATACCGATGGGAATTAAAACAAAATATATAAGCAATGTATTTTCTAATATTGAAAACAAATAAAACAATAATTTCGAACCATCTTAAAAAGGTTCCCCTTTAAGCTCAGAACGTTCGAAACACCCCTTTCCGAAAAACACTCTATTCTCAGGTACCCACTAGGTACAACTGTGGCGGTAATTAGGCGATTTAATTTAAATGTTGCCTTATCGCTCGAATCGAAACTATGTTTGAAAGTGTTTTTCTTCTACACATCTTCCTAAGTACCATCTCCAAAACTCCACTCTTTCGTCCGGAACATCTTTGTTGAGAGCAGGGATGATTCACGGAGTGTAACTTTTTCAATGATGACGCTTAAATATGCGAGGGTCGTTTTATGATTTTTAAATTCATTTTTTTTTTTAAATTTTGCTTTCCCTATTTTCTCTGCCATTCGAGGTAGAGGGTTACTGAATGGGAATGTTGTAAGTGTGTATATGTTGGGTACATCAATGTTGGTGGTCTTCCGTAAAGTTTACTGTGGACATTCTGTATAGTCCCATCTGCTTCAAACGTATGATGGTAAGTCGCGTAGATATTTTGAAACTCCCTCCGGAAATGTATTTGCAATTCAACGGTGTTTCAGATTCCCAGTAAAGCGCGCGTGTGTGTTTCTTTGTTTTTGTGTGTATGTAAACAGCATAGACATAGAAATTAGCATTTCGTATCTTCAGGCCAAGTGGTCATACTGATACGTGAAACTGATTGTTACCATACAACATCGATTCCTATATCTACACTCTTTATCCCGTCTGAAAACCCAATCTATATACGCTCCGATACTGAGCACAGTTCTCCCATAAATATAGCAAAATAGTGTGCGCGCACGCACACACACACACACAGATATATATATATATATATATATATATATATATATATATATATATATATATGTATATATATATATATACTAGCAGCATGGATCGGCGTTGCCCGTGCTTGAATAAAAAATCGTACGACTCATACAGCAATCGCTATCACTTAAATTAAAGTATTTTTGCCCTTCCTTGCCTTTAAAGGAGTGCCCTTTGCCGTGCTGATGTTGCTACATGCCTTACTTCTCACACTGCGAATTTTTTCTAAGCCCTATACTAAACATTAAATCTGTTACGAAAAAAGAACTAAACAAAATTAACACAAAACGACCAGCTTTAAAAAATGACTCGTAACTGAAAAAAACGAAGGAAAAAAGAATGTTAACAACAAATACTTTTCACACCCAACTCAGTTCTGCGGAATCAGAATCAACGTTGAGTTTAAGCAGGCGAATGAGCCAATTGGAGTAAAGTGCCATGCAGATTTAATTTTTTCCCACTTGTGACGAATGCAGCTATCGATTTTTTTTGCATGCTAGTTAACATTCGTGTCAGTCAGCTGTTGGCTCTCACGCTGGCCAATAGAATCTTGCTGCCTATTCATGGCAGCCAGCTATAGGCTCTCACTCTGCCCAGTAGAAAATGGCCGTAAACTACATGAAAATTGCCGTAGAAGCATGAACAAATCGATTATTTCCACTATCGATGGGAGTTGGGAAATGCAAAGTCGGTCTTGGCCTTTTCACTATCTTGGAGAATGTGCATGTAAATTTTGGTGCAAATCCGTCGAAAATTGCGGCTGTGCATTCGTTACACACACACACAGAAACATCCTGCCTTTTATAGATAGAGATACATCTACCATGTACCATTATATATTGATATCTGTCCATACTATATATATGTGTGTGTGTGTATGTGTGTGTATGCGTGTATGTGTGTGTGTTTATATAATATTTATTTAAAAATTATAACATAAGCATGTTATAACATCACTACAAAAATAGATATTTTCTTCCAACTCTTCTGGTCTCTTGTCAAGTGATGGTGTTGATTGCAAAATAAAAAGTTTTACAGAGTTCAAAAAACAACACTCCACCCCGCAATTGCGGGAACATTATTACGTAAATTATGATGGCCAATCAATATACACATATATATACGTATACATATACACGTATATACACGTATACATATACACGTATACATATACATGTATATGATAATTCAAATAACTTGACAATGGATCTTAGATACAATTTTTTAATGCTTTAATATCAGTATTAGATTAGATTGGAAATCGGTATAACTAATTAATTATTAATTTGCTATGCATATAAAGAATAAAAATTACGAATATTAAAATTTAAAAATTACAAGATTATTCAAGGAAGAAACGGAGAAAATATACTAATATTTTCATATGTTGTTCTTAGCTATATGTTAAGTTATCCATTCGAATCGGTGCTGACCTAAAAGGTACACTATTGGTACGAATTAGGTTTAATGAGATGGTCTGGGCTGCAAAGTGGACAAGGGAATAAGGTTTATAAATGACAATACAAAGTCACATCTTAATACACAAACACGTAAATATGATAGAATATATATGCACGCAAATGTACGAACGACACAGGAAGTAGGAGAGGGAAAAGGAAGAAAAGAAATAAGAATGCCCCCAAAAAGGATAAAATAAAGAAGGAAATGAAGAATAGAGAGATAAATAAAAAACGAAAAACAAAAGCCAAAGAAAATTATATTGTTGCGTACCCGATAGCGGTGCAGCGCTGGTTTACGAAAATAAGGCCTTGTGCCAGACACCACACACCACTACCGAATCCACAATCAAAGTAAGAATAAAGAAAATATAAAGACGTGCTCTTTCCACCGTACAAACGTACAAAGTGAAAAGAAGTAGACAGGCAAAACAACAAAATGTTAAGAACAAACATAGATTTTATTTAGAGTTTAACAAGTAGTGTCTTCCGTGAAGACCTTCAGTAAATGTACTGGAAATGTAGTTGAAGAAGAGTTTAGGTAGATTAGTAAATTGTCTTCTGTGAAGACCTTCAGTAAATGTACTGGGAAATGTTGAAGAAGAGTTCAGGTAGATTAGTAAATTGTCTTCTGTGAAGACCTTCAGTAAATGTACTGGGAAATGTTGTAGTGAATGAAATTAGATCACGCGCCAAAATTCAAATCAAAGATGACTATGGCGGGAAGGAGTTCTTCGAGAATAAATGTTCAGAAAGTCAGTTGTAATGCATAGTAACATACGGCAAGGAAAAATACTCACTGCGAGAGTTTATGATTGTGAGTGTATGTAGTTCTTTTTAAAGTGACAGGTTCTGAAAGTATGCGTTCGAAGAATGTGAAAAATGCTCGTTCATCAGGTTGGAAGTTCCTGGGATTGAGATCTCGGTAGACGTTAGCTTCTGTCATGAAGGTGATAACTGTGTTGTCTGTATTAAGATACCGAGACGAGCCATGAGGTCTAGGCAAGGTTTTTGCCGAATAAAATTCTCTGCCAGTATCTATGGGTTCACCGGCGAGAGGAAAGTGAGCCGGCCCGGTCAGGTCGAGCGACCTGGGGCGACTAATTTTTGAAACGCCAAATTTGCCGTGACGTCACGCAAAAGCGCGCGAAAAACAAATTCTTCCTCATCCTCGGCTAAGACGACGGTTTACTACTATGACTGACCGAACGTGAGAGGAAGGGGTGAAAATGTCGCGCGTGCGTCACAATGAAGGTGTGGGTAGCGTCGATCCCACAATATCAAAGGCAAATACATACAATTAAAGCGTACATAAGCAATCACACACACATAGTTAGATATAAATAAACAGACTCATCAAGATTTAAGCATCCAAACACTACTAAGATAGCACAAACTACCCATCAAAAATATATATACATGGATAAAAAATACATATACATACATGCATACACACACACACACACACACACACACACACACACACACACATATATATATATATATATATATATATATATATATATATATATATATATATATATATATATATATAATTCTTTTAATTCCTTTAACAAAAAAAACGAGGGAACGGACAAATATACATATACACCAATAAAAATGTGGAGAGCCATAAACTAATACAAATAAAAAGGAAGGACCGAACATCCAAACTTGCACCAAATAAACTACTTACACATACAGAAAACAAATGCCGGCATATATATAGAATCAAAATACGCATACGGGCACACACACACATCTACAAATATATGCATGAGTACACACTTACAGGTACACAAACATAGATATATGCATATATATACGCATACACAAACATGTATTTATTTATATGTGAAAATATACTCAAAAAACTTAGTAAATATTAATATATCTACAACCTATCCTAGCAAAAAAATTAAGTTAATCATATACTACACTAAATCTAGCATATCCAACTCAGTTAGTCGCAATGATTCTTCTCCCACGGTTAGCGATTTGCAAAAAAACAACATAGTTTACAAATTCAAGTGCCCTTTGGGAAATTGTATCTCCAACGGATTAAATAATATTTATGTTGGTCACACCACAAACTCGCTTTCACGCCGCTTTACATTACACTTGAATGATAACTGACATTTTTAGGCATTTAAAACAACATGCCTGGCCGCATACACAATTCCGGAAAATCCTCGGTAAACTATACTTAAACATGAAAACAATAAACAAAAACTAAAAATTCTTGAAGCTATATACATAAAACAGTTGAAACCTAACCTGAACAAAATAAACTATGAAATTTCCACAAATAATATTAAAAGCTTATAATTCATAACATAGTCTTGTCTTTAACACTTCTACTGAGCATTCTGATTTCTCGTTTTGTTTTCCCATTAGTCTTTTTCCCCCTTTTCGACGCTCTATGAGGTACGGTGAAGTAATGGATAGCGGCTCGTATTGAGGAGCCGAGTTCGAATTCCAGTCGAATTCACTTACATGTTAATACCCTTGGGAAAGGTATGAATCATCTTCTGGGTAAATAGCAGGACAGACCGGCTTCTATAGGCTTGGATGGCAACTGGTCTACCGCAGAAAGAAATGGCAACTTACTGCTGGAAAAAATTCGTCAGTCATGTATCGAAAGATACATGATCGCCTGAGCGTGTATCACGCATGGCACATAACTGACTGACTGATTAGAGACTCTAATCAACTATGAAATGGTTAGGCATCTCATCTCACACGGCCTTCTTTCATATGTGTTTCGTTTCTCTAGGCCAGCAGTCGATGTGTTAAATGTTAACACAAGGTTCACACAGTGACTTTAGATATATCGAAGGCGTTTGACAAGAGTTGAAATGCCGGCCTACTACACAAGTTCAAGGGGTAATGGTGACTCTGGCTGAATATTTGACTTATTCTAATCGATCTTATCAACTTGGTTAATGAATGTCGAGTTGAACGGCCGCGCTTCTAGATTCTTTCATTCCCCTTGGACCTACGTTGTTTCTTATCTTCATCAATGGCCGTCCCGATGCTATCAATTCCCAACTCGGTATCTATGCTCATGATTCAACTATTTACTCCTAGCTTAAAACTTTCAGCCCTGACCACCGCTTTACCGGTGGTAGAGAAAAATTCCCAGCCACCGGTTGAACAGTGGTAGAGAAAAATAACTTAATGCCAAGCCACCGGTTGAACCGTGGAAAAGCACTTGTAATAATTTTTATATCTACCGTGAAACATAACATACCAATTATTTGCGAATTTTGACTCAGAATCTCAGGTAGAAGGGTTAAAATTGTTCAGGAACGAAGGTCTCAAAAGGTTAATAGTAAGTGAATATGTCCCACAAAGTGAAACTGGTAGTTGCGTCAGAACAGGGGTCGGCCACCTACGGTACGCGTGCCGCACGCGACACGCTAAGCAACTTCTAGCTGCAAATGACATCACGAAGTCCGAACCAATAATTACTACAACGCAAAGATATTTAGCGGTTTCAATTTTAATATATACTAAATATATATTGATCTGGGAATTTAACTGTATTGTCAACATGGGAAAAAAAATCTCTTACTATAAAGGTAATTTACATTAACCAGAAAAAGCCTTGGACAGAATCGTATATCTTTTTAAATTTGGATTTTTAATGTAACTATAACAACAGAGATATTTCGATTTCATTTTTTCATTGAAAAAGTCGGAAGACGAAACGCGTCGGCAAAATCTAAGATTTTTCCAATTGTCATATTATACCAATCTGACTTGTGCACAGAATTGATCTGGGAATTTAACTATACTAAAGTATATATACTATATATTACTATATAAAATATATTGTAGAACAGTTATATTGACCTTAACTTGTATAAAAATACGTATGCTGTTGGTATTTTTAATGATTTTAAAACCCTAAGTCGGCACATAGTTAGCAAAAGGTTGCCGAACCCTGCTTTAGAAAATGACCTCTAATCAATTCTTAGGCAAGAAGTGACCTTTAAGTCCTTAAAAAACGAAACTACTATCTTTTAATTATCATAGAGAACAATTTTTACCTTCCATCCCTATGGCTGATGTTAATGTCCAGGAAGTAACTCATTGGTCTCACGTTTTCCACTGACATGTGATTATATTGTGTGTGTGCGCGTGTGCGTGTGTGTGTGTGTGTATTTGACTTTGTGTCTGTTTTTCGGCAACATTAAACTATTGTATTTTTTTCTAATTGCCAATTTGTAAGTGGATGTTCTGTATTTTGTTTTCTCGTGAGAGTTTCTGAATGAGATGTAAAGATGGTAGACGACCCCCATCCAAAACAACAGACACTCTTGCACATCTATTTTCGTCTCTCATTCAGAACTTCGACTACAAAATATAATAATCAGGTATGAAAATGACCCCAACGTGTCTAATGTTTCATCTGTAGAACACACAACGCCAAACAGCTACGGAAACGATGACGTGATTTCTATCTGGAAATTACTTTGTTTCTCTCGATCTTAAAATCGAGTTTAACTCTGAAAGCTATTGCTACGATTCTACAAGAGCTTCCTATCATAAATTTATTCATGACATTTACAGCGTTAACGCTATTGGAATTATCAGTCGATTCAAATTTTTGTTTCATGTAAGATTTTCGATGTCTTTTTATGGCCACTTCACTTTTGAAAAATGTATTCATAATTGTCGTTTTTGTCTCTATTTGAGGAGTTAACTAATGTTTCTCTTCTCTCATTTTTCTTTCCCCTACGAAACTTTATTACACAAGATAATCTCTTTGCAGTCTTTTACTCTTGCATTGACGTGGTCCACCAAAATTGTGTAATTCGTTTTATCAGCGCCTATAACGATACTGATGACGTAAAGTAAAAACTGAAATTTCTTCATAACTTTCCGATGAAAATAAAAATAAAACTGATAGCAATCTGAATGAGGTCGGCTCTGTTATTCATTTTGATACACCGGCCGTCAAAATTTAATAATTTATATTTCAAGTTCTCAGTATCTTTAGAGTTTTCGAAAGAAAATTGTAACCAGCGTTTATTCTATTTCTATATGGTTTGAGGTGTGAATTTGTAAACAGTGACTATTTAAGCTAATACTGCACGACTCTTCGACAGAATTGAGTCACTCTCAGTCACTGTGTGTTTATCTGAATCTAAAAATAAACACGCTAAAATTCACCCTCATCCCGTACCGTACGCTGACGGCTTAGTGGGAGAAGTTCGGACTGACGCAAATTCAGTCGGGTCTCGATCCTAGCTAGAGGCAACCGGACGTCTAGCCACACTGATGAGCTGTGAAACAGCGAAACAGTCTATCTGTGGATGACAAAATATATATATATATATATATATATATATATTTCCTCTTTATATAGAGAGGTATTTTGCATGCATCTCTCTATCCCGAGTGGAACAGCAGAGTTGTCCAAATCGTGTTACAGCATACTTGTCCATCCCACAAAATATTTAATATCTAAAAAAGCACTAAACTAATTGAGTTTATTTTCTCTGGGTTTTCAGATAAGACGTTTAGCTATCTTGATACCATTTGTCGTAAGAATCACTGAAAAACCCTTTGAGTTATCCAGCTAGAAGGATAACAGATTAAAATCGTTTTGTGTCAGCCCCACTGTCTTCCCAAATGATCAATGATGAGGCGAAAAAGATCATTCAAGTCTTCAGTAATGGTACCAACATTCATACTCTGGCTTCCATTTTCAAAACCCATTCAAGAAGCATCAAGGGAAACGGTGAATAAGTTTCAAACAGAGGGAACAATAGAGAGGAAAACTGGATCAGGAGGCCACAACAGCAAAAGGGATCATCATTTCAAATGAGAGCTAAATAGATCAATTAGAAAAGATCCAACTCAGTCCGTAAGACGATTGGCATGTGAGAGAGGAGTTTCAGCTATGAAGAGCAGTGAAAAAACAATTGAAAATTAAGTTGTACGGGAAACATGCGAGGCACCACGTTACTCCGGGACATGGTCCAAGCTTTAGACTTTCTTAAGTCATCATAAGGTGATGTAAGAGTTAGAAAGCTTGTCTCGCTGGATAAGTTATGATTGAATAGCGAGTTCAACCGTCACTGGGTGCCTCATGCTTCTGGCCTTGTGCCACATCTAAGTTACGCTTAGATAATCATCATAATGGTAGGCAGAGACAAATGGTGAGTTTTGTAGAACTAATGCGCATTGTGATGTTGCAACGTAAGTAAATGGGTTATTTTTATATAGATTTTTTTCGGACAATTTCTGATGGAATTGCCTCCCTGTCTTAATTATTCGTAATATGGAAAGTTGATCGGTAAAATTAATCGACACAAAATGTCTGTTTTCCTTCCTAATATTTCCCTTAAAGAATATTTTCTACCTAAGTACACTGAATATAACAATATATATATATATATATATATATATATATATATATGTGTGTGTGTGTGTGTGTGTGTGTGTGTGTGTGTGTGTGTGTGTGTGTGTGTGTGTGTGTGACATAAATAAATGTACTTAACCACAGTACAGAAAAAGAGAAGGAAATATTCAGATTTTTTCTCTCTCTCCCTCTCCCTCAATACAATATCTGTATATCTTGAATTTAACCTGGGGTAATATTTTCTGTTTATATTTGGTTTGCAAGTCTGAAAGATTAAAGGCTATTTTTATAGCTTTCATGAAATAAAGATTATTACCTGTGGTATTTTTAGTGTTTGGTATTCATTAATTAATAATTTTGCTCCATCTGGGACATAGAGATCTCCTTGGATCTTTATCCTCTTGGAAATTCCATACGGATTACCATTTTAATTTATTATATATAGTGGCTGTCGACTCACAATACGAGTATGTCCAGTCCATCAGTTAAACTCCCCCCCACAACACTGCATTCATATGTTGGGTGAACGACAATAAGGCCCGATCTGAACTTGCACACTCTAGTGCAGGTCAGGCATTCAAAGCATGTCATTACGTCGTATCGTAATATCGTCATGTGCAATAGACTGTTGGTGTTGGTGTGAACTCTGTTGATTGGGCAAACCTGTCCTGGATAGACATATCTGATAGCACTGAGCAAAATTCCA